>NBBA01000006.1:1422191-2133287 GCA_002794785.1 Coniferiporia sulphurascens
TGTACTGTGCAGACCGACTCGGATGCGAACCCAAGCAACGTACGTCCATACCCATACCCATATCCGTCCCCTCCGTCAATCCTCCAGCCATGCATCCATGCATCCATGATACATCCAATCCGCTTTCGATTTCCGGCGGGCGTGGTGCGTGTGCGTGTGTATGGAAGGAAGGTAAGGAAAGGGGGTGGCTCGGTGCTCAACAACGCTCACAGCTCAACAACGCTCAACCGCCCACGTTTCGCTTCGCGGCCGCATACGGTTCCTGCTTCCTACTTCCGAGCGTACAAACTAGTTGATACTTGATACTTGATCGTGAAGGGGTGGAGGGAGAGGGAGGGAGGGGGGGGTGGAGCGTCACAGCCGCGTCCCCTCGTCCTCATCCGTCCATCCAGGTTCCTACCCCACTCTTCCTCCCGCCGACTCCGAGGCGAGTTGGTTGGGAGGCTCGGGCAGCCCGGACCGAACGAAAGAACCGAACGAACGAACGAACGAACGAACGAACGCGCGCGCTTATCTCCTTCGTGGCTGAGGACGACCAAGGGGGTCAGGGGAGGAGAAAGGAGAAAAGGGGGAGGTCAAGATCAGGGATCCGACTCGGTTATACCGTAACTCGGAATCAATATTGCCACGCGCGGGCGCGCCGCGGATTACTGTACTGTACATCCGAGTCGCTGTCTGCTCTCTGACTTTCAAGTTCTTGTCCGTCCGTCTGTTCGTTCAGTCGCGCGTTTGTTAGTTAGTTAGTCCCCCCCGCGCCTCCGTACTCGTCGCTCTTCACCGGCCACGCGTTCCGTTCCGGCAGCCTGAGAGAACAAACACACAAAGTTAGGGAATATCGGTTTCGTTCGTTCTGCGTTGTGGCTGGGAAAACCCGTTAGCTGAAAGAGGGGCTCGGACTCGGACTCGGAAGCGCGCGTCCGAGTCTCGCTGTATATATAATTTTGGCGCCCATGCGCTGTCGATTATTTATTTATACACATTTTATAATATCTCGTCTCAGTGATGATTGGGGGGCGCTACGCTTTGGCGCTTAGCGCAGACGCTCAGTTCTCATACGCCCACGCCCACGCCCAACGCCCGTGCCACTCCCAACCCCCAACCTCATTCCTGTCCTTCCTTTTTTTGAATACGATTCGGAAATTCCTTGTTCGTCGGGCGTCAGTGAAGGTCTGGCGTTCTGCTGTTCTGTTCTGTTCTGTTCTGCGTAGCTGCATGTTTTGCGGGTTTTTTCCCGTTTCTATGTATGTAATGTACATACGGTATACGGTATGTTCCTGAGCTTCCGAGTGAGCCTGGAGCGTGGATCTCCAGCGCCCGGCGCCCGTACCTTGGACCTTGGACCTAGCGCTGAGGTGCTTTGACTCAGACTCGGATAAGGACGGAGAGTTTTAAAGCAGTTCACGCGTATTTGTGATTAGCGATCAGTCTAGTCTAGTCTAGTCTGACCGTTTATTCGTCTATTCGTCTATTTTGTTGTAAGTCCGTCACGGGGGGGTTCACCAAAATGGGTAGGCAGTAGATATACAGATACTTAGCACCGAGGTTTTTTTTCTTTCTTTTCTTTCCTGTGGCTCAGGCTTGTCCTCTTCGATCCTGTATAAATAGGTTCGGGATGGGGATGCAGCCTGAGATTCAGCATGCTGTCTCAGGCTCATGGTTTTGTTATTAGTCTTGGCGCTTTAGATGTTCGACGCCAATGCGAATACGAAAACCAAATATGGTAAGATACGACATATACGAGTCAAGCATCTCCGTAGTTCGCGGTTCAGTTCACAGCTTTCTTCGCAGCCCGAGCGTTATCGTGCGTGCGTGCGTGTAACGTGTTTGCGCCAGTGAAGCAGGGAGTTCTGAATCTGAGCGGTCACCCTGTCAGTTGAGTACGGGCTTTCCATATCGGCTTGCAGTTTCACAACCCCCAACGGACTCGGATGTTTTACCTTCCGGGAGTCTTGGAACAACTGGCAGCAGGAGTCCTTGATTTTGAACCCTGATCGTCTCGAATTTCCGCGAACTATTCTGCATCACGTGCCCGAGTCCGAGTCCGTGTCCGTGTCTCCTTCTCTCATTAATGACATTAGCGTGTTCTTCCGCTTTTGTACGTCGTGACTATGGCTACGGTGCAATCGAAGTGCGAGTGTGAGTGTTCCCTACGCACGCACTGGCAATAGTGCGATAGTACTAGTAGCACTGACTCGGAACTGAAGCGCGCGCTCTGGGGTTACAGCACCACCATGACCGGCACATCAATATTAATTCGCGACAGTGAACTTGGACTCGGAACCTGCCAGTGGGGTGAGCGCCGGCACGCTTTCAACGCGGGTTGTCGTCAGCAACAGAGTTCGAATTCGAATTCGTTACGGGCCGTCATTGATATTCGCAGCACCTTTGGAACCGTGACCGTGGTGGGCCGCGGGCGCCTAACGGTGACGCGCAAGGGCTTCCAAGTTGTAAAGGCACGTGCTGTATTGTAGAAGATCGGAGAGCCGGGGTGGCGCGCCACACTAGTGGGATTCGGGCGCTTCGTATTCTTCTTGCCCCCTTGTCTTCTTGCCTCCGTGTCACTTCTCTGTTTTACCTACATATTGGTTGGGGAGAAAGGACTAACTTGGGAAGAGGCCGACTACTACTCGGTCCCGACTTGCACGCACTGAGCTCGCACCTCCGGGCTGCGGCTGCTGACGCATCGGAGGTCAGACTCGGAATCGTGGTCGTCTTCAGTATGTGGTAGTAGTGTGACTGGATCGTTGCTGCTGCTTCACTCTTCCTGCAAGTGATGAGCGTCTAAATTGTGCGCCAATATACGATATGACGGAGCCCGGATGCCGATTCCGGCGATAAGGCGCCAAACTGGGCGGCAAAGGCGGACGCCCGCCCGGCGCCCGCGGCGTCCTCGGGGAATTTTAGGCGCCCAAGCTTAAGGTAAACCCCGCCAGCCGTCAAATTAAACGTTAAGACAGATGTGGTAACTTATAAAGGCGGGACCCGCGGAGGCAGCTGATAAGGTGGCGCTTACTTGGGGACGATCCCGGAAGATCTCAAATCGTCAACATGTTTTTGGTTCAAGTACATATGTAATCCCGTGGGATCATCGCACTGGATGTCTGTGATATCCGGGACTGGACTTGAGCTTAGCTCTATACGGTTACTACTACTCCATTTTAGCACTGCCCCCATCCCTCATCCCCCATCCCCCCGAGTTTCCCGTGTAGACGCGGATCGGACTGTCGACAAGCGGCCGGGTCGGTCCGACTTGACCGACCCGAGTTACAGAAGAGCTGCATCTTAGACTCGCCGTCGGGGGATCGGTTCTTGTGTTTTGCGTCAAGTCTTGCGCTGACTACATGCTCATGCTCATGCTCATGTTTTGTCTGGCCAAGCCTCGCGGGTACTGTATGTCCGGAGAGTCGGGACACCAATCATCGGACAGACAAGACCGTTTTTTTTCTTCAGTTTTTGTTTTGACTTCTTTGGTTTTTAGACCCACTCCCTTTTTCTGAACTTTTTGGGGAGTGCGACCGGCAGAGCAGGTACATGTTCTCGGACCGGGGTCAGAGGGTCCAGAAGGGAGGAAGGGAGGAAGGGAGGGGGACGGACATGCCGAAATAATTCACACCCCTCAAGGTCGCACCACTTCTACGCTATTAATTTTAATAACGCACATCTAGCATGTGCTACAGTATATACGTGAGCGTTGGGTTTCAGGACTTTTCCCCCACTGCTGAATCTGATATGCAATTTACATATCGCTTCTAGCTCAAGCTCGACCCATCTGTCCATTTTTATTCCTTTCATTTCCGATTCCGAGGGCGCAGTTACAGTTGTGGTGTAAGCACCGTGACGGTATTTGGTAGTATCTGATCGAACAGAATGCATGAACATCGAATTCTTCCCCCCCCCTCACCCCATCTCGGCGTAAAGTTGTTGCGCGCGCGTAGGATGGAGGGAACCACGCTAAGTTGTGAGCTACGCGACGGCGGGGGGAGGGGCACGGCACGGCACGGCACTCAGGCCCGAGTCCGGACCTGGATCTGGATCGTGGCTGGTAAGGGAATAGGGACAGGATCCCGGGCCATGGGGTGCTTGGAACCTGGAGTGCGCGGTGGCGTTGGTCGTACTACCGTGCCATCGCGCCGTCATATTGAAATTGCCAACCACGCGGCACGGCACGCGGAGTGCGGGCTGCCCGCGATATACTAAGTAAGTAATATTAATCACGTTCTTTACAGTAGATAATTCTAAAAGTTCGAAATGGCGGTTGTGGGGGCTATCGTTTAACGCCACTGCGGATCGAGCGCGCGCACGCGCCGATTGGTTGAATGCATCGGTATCAACATCCCCCTTCTTCCTTCTCTACAAGAACAATACAATGCTGCCGTAGCGAGTAAGATATACTACTGCACAGCTAGGCTGGGCCGTGCGTGAGCCTTGACGCAAAGCACCAACGCCGCCATTCAATCGCCCCGATAATATAGTTTCTATCCGACCCGATCCCCGTGCCCACTGACTCCAAACGCTAATAAGTATTTACCCCCCTTTCTCCCCATCCCACCGTGACCCCGCTCAGCAGCCCCTCGGTCGCATGTCTGAAGCGCTGGCCGGCGACAAGCTCTTGTGCGGCAACGTCCGAGACTGAGAACATTGCCGTTTCGGGCACTCGCCTCCCACTCCGAGTTTACTCCTAAGTTCTCGGAAGCCCCACCTGACGACAAACGCATACGACTCTGCACCACCTACAACGCCACCCACATATAGCCACCCTGGCTCTCCGTCAATGCATTATCCTCACGTGTTAAAACGCTTCCGCGACCCTACAACTGCCGAGAGCTTATGTGTTTCCGCGAACAGAGCAGAGGGGTCGAACGATCATGTCTCTGAGCTGAATGCAGTCAGCGCCCCTTCGGCGCCTGATCCTCAGATAATCACGTAGCACTGCTAGTTCAAGCTCCGATCGACGCGGCTGTCATGCTTGGTTTCGGGGCAGATTCAATGCTCTCTCCCAGGAGCGGGAAGAGTAAGATAGTTTCCGTAGTTTGACTTCAAGGACGAAGGAGGCTTTTGAACTTTGGGTGTTCGGAATTCCCTCACACTTTTCGCGGCTGTTTGCGAGTTCCCGAGGTACTGAAGGTTGATGGTCGGGGTCAGTCAGCCTCACGTTCCTCGATCAACCGTCTGTCCTATCATCCTCTCTCCTTTTCAGGATAAAGGCGAATACCCGATACCGAGAGTTCCTGCCGATTAAGGTTGGGCGTTTCATTGACTCATATCCTTCCGAGGACGGCTGGCTGGTCGGAAGAAGATCGATTAAGGGCGGACCTTGGGGAGAAAGGGAAGTGCATTAACGCTACTTCGTCCGTGCGTGGACTGCGCTGGTGATCTTTGGTTGCTTTGGTGTGGGTGAGGATTTTCCCTTAAAGTCCAGATTAGGCCGGGTGCATTCATCCGCGAAGTGGGCTGCGGCGCAAGTTGACATGTTGCATTAAGGGCATGCCCGTGCCCGTGCCCGTGACCGGGAGCACAGTACGTACGTCCCAAGATGCATCATTTGTAGTCTGTATCCGCTGCCCTGGTAGATCATATGTGTTCATAATTAACTAGCTAGTTGTTCCGAGGTTTCACTTCTGAGGGGTACGTGCGGTCGAGAGAGAAAAATGCCCCAGTCGTATCGCGAAGGAATGCATTGCTCCCCTTCTAGACTTTGGTTACTTAAAGACTGCTAAAACAAACTTGTCGTTGACCTCGGCTGAATTCGGGCTAAAGGATACCGCCCTTGGGGAGCGTACTTCTCCTAAGGTTAAGTGGCACGCGCCGTGCATGAGCCGTACGCGTGTAGAGACGCGAGGTCTCGTGACATACGGGCGGCTCGACTATGAAGCTCCACTATTAGCGGGACATCCAGCTGCGCACACACCACGTACACAGGACAGTCATGTGCGGTTTTCCCGGAAAGGTGCCCCTAACATTGACAGCCCTGTACTGATACGCCCCTAACCCCCGCCCCCATATCGTCCCTCGAAGTCCGATATAGCAATCATTCATGCCGGTCCTTCCAGCTCTGCGCCTTGATTATCCGCCCGATCCGCGGTGCAGCGTGCAGAGCTAGATAGATGCTATACTAGGTACGCGCCGGCTGTATTTAGCATATATTATTCGAGTGCGTGTTCGACCCGAGGCGGGGTAAAATGAATCCGGGAGGGGTAAAAAGGGTAAGTAGAACGTATGATAGTGTACACGTTGGGACGCTAACTCGAATTGTTTAATTGGCCGAACGGCTTGCTGAGACACTGTGTTGCTGTGTATACGGCATGGTAAGTACGTGCGGGGACCGTCAAGTTGCGTCCTTCATCAGCTTATATTGCACTTAGGAGGGAACCACCTTCAGTTGGAGTAGCTTAGTATTACATACGTGGTTTTGCCGATTGGGGTACTTTTAATCTATGATTGTGGGTGGGGTACTAGGTAGCGATCTGCTGCAGCCGTTGAAGTGTGACACACCACTCAGGCTCGGACCTGGATATATTTTGCGGAATTCGCATTGTGGCAGCTTCCTTCCGAACACGACCCCCCCTCCCCCCCACATACCGTATGCTTGCATGCAGGCTAATATCAATATGGATGATTCTGAATAACGCCTCTTCGTCTATCCGCGCCGAGTAGTCGGCCCCCGGGTGCAAATCGCTCGGCGCAAGCAGTCGGCAGAACAGAAAGGTAGTAGCCTCGATTCGGAGGGGATGATCGTCCCGATATCGGAATGGATCGAGATTTAATATGGATTTTCTGTTTTTAGATGGTAACGTCACAGACAAATCCCTGTCACGCTGTCGCTGATCAAGCTCGGCTGACTCAGGACCGAGCTTAAAATATGACCTCAGACTCTCGAGACACGGTTTGCAGCTTCCGGGAGAGCAATCCGCGCAGAAGTATGCAATGCTTCCGAGGAAAGGTCTCAATAGTTCTTCTTTGCGCGTCCCACCGGTTTTTCCCTCGGGTTGTCGGTGCCCGGAAACTGCGACGTTCTCGGACACAGTCGCGGCAGCCAAGAGGCTCCTTCGCCCGCTTTTAGTGGGTTTGGTCGCTGGCTGACTGAGATATCTACCCCTCCCCCCGAGCGAGGGACGCATTGCACTCATAGGCGGATATTCGAGCCGAACCTGGGAAAAATCGGAGGACGCTTAGGAATTAAGGACAAATGCGGACCGTGCTGCACAGTTTCGCTCTATCTTCCTTCCCACGTCCCGCGGCCCGCTTTTCAAGGCGCGAAAAGCGGCTCGGAGGTTACGAGCCGCCAGGGAGCATCAATGACGGTCGCGGTTGCAGTGAGGGCTAATTAAGACGCGCTGACGCGCTAAGTCACGGAAGTCGTGGTGCCGTGACGAACCGTGTGGCTCTGGGCTTCAGAACTTCTATGTTCTATTCGGAACTCGCTCGCTGCTTTGCCGAAGCCGGGTTTGATTGTCAAGGAAGTGGCTCGTTGTGGTCCAAGAAACCGGTCATTGAGAGGTGACCTTCACGGTTCTTTTGTATTAATTAACCTGCTTCTTTATAAACCTATTCACTTTACCCTGGACCATAAACTTTGTTTTTTTATTGACGATACCTTACCTGGTCTTCCGAAACATTTCTACATGTCAAGGTTGAAGGCACATGAGCCCTCAGAAAATGGAAAAGAGGAGCCTGGCATCAGACATTCTCACCGGTGCTGCTGTTAATCCGTATATTAATCCCGAGCATTTACATTTCATATTGCACCTTTTCCTGTTCATTAGTTATTAATATTGAAAGTGGCATGCTTGCTCGAAGTCACACAACGGCTCACATTATCTCACCGATGTAAGGACGCCCTGGACTTGACTTTATCTCAGGAAGGTGAGTGGCTGATAATTTGAAATCGCCGAACGTTGCGACGTGTCCGCAGCAGCCAAGTGTCCATATCAGCCGCGAGCTGCGGGTGATTACTATCTCGCCCAACTTCCTGGCCGCCGCCTTAGCAAGTGGGCGATGCCACGCACGCCAGCAGGCAACCTGCAGGGCCAATCAAAGCTTCTTGGCGTTCGAAATACACTTCAAGGTTGTGTGGGAAGATCAGTACTATCAAACCACTAATAGACCCGGGCTGGGACGGGATCCGGGATCCGTAAACGAGGATGCCTTGTGTCTTACGGGTGTCTACAATCTCTTCAGTTTGGCTGTTCCGGATGGGCATGCCCTCCGTAACCTAGGATTACTTCTAGCTTGATTGCGGTATTTTGGGGCGTTGGAATGCTGTTGTTTAGTTGTGCGTTCGAAGATGCTCCCGATATGATTGTGTAAGATGAGTAAGCAGTGCTAGCCGGTGGCGTTAGTCAGCGTCGAGTCGACTCATCGCTCGTCCCTTCATCGTCAAACGGAACAGAGATGCACAGATTCCAGAACACGCACTGGCAGCTATAGGCCGTCTCTTCTCCCGTGATAAAGCGCGTCTCTACAAAGTCTCTCAAATAGCGTGTCCTTTCGGCTTTTGTACGGCGCCCGCAGCAATGAAGCCATTTGGGGAACACAGGCTGTTTCGACGGGCAGCGCTACGTTCTTCCCGAGTGCCGCGACCACTTGGCCTTCTCGAGTGAGCGCTTTCCTTTCCTCGGTTCAGGACTCGGGACACTCCCACCTTCACATGGCACTTCTCTTCCATTCATTCAGTCTCCTCGACACCCTACCCCCTTCATGGACCCGTTTATGGCTCGGCTTGTGCTGGCGAATAACTAGATCAGCTATTGCAAAGGCGCTGCCGCGCAGAGTCTATCCACTCGTATCCTGTGCTGTCATGGATACTCCACATGGGCTGATATCGTCGGCTTCTTGTTTTTCTTTCTTCGGCCGCCGTTTGCTTATCCACCGCTTTGGACGCTGTCGCGACTTAACCTTCAGCCTTCTTAATTTTAGGCTCAGTTCAGACCATCTCTACTGCCATGATGGCCTCTGTTGATGTCACAGCGAACCTGTACAGAAGGCGCCTCCTTCATCAGACCCGGCATCGTCTTCCATTCGTTCGCTGGCCCCCGGTCCCTGACTTCCATCCGCTCCCATCCGTAGTCCGGGGACTTCTTCGCGGGCGTGAGATCCCGGCGCTATATTGCGTTAGGCCTTCCGACAGTGGGAGAAGACAGCGTCAGAGCCACAGCGCTCAAGGAGGACAATGACCATAGCCTTTCTTGCTGAACTTTGTGGACCTTTACTTCGCTCTCGGCGGATCTTCGATTCAATTGAGAACGTAAGTGAGAGCTGATTCCGCTTAGATGAAAGGCTGGATCCACAATATCAGACTTCTCAATTTACTCACAGTTGTCACAGTGAGGTCAAACAGCTCTCAACGCCTACAATACATTCACTGAATGCAAGCGCACATCGAAGAGAGTTAATAATAATTTCAAAATCATCTCGCTTAGAGCTTTATCGCCTGTCAAACGCTCAGGACAGTCAGCATGGAGCTTGTGGGGGGTTCATGTATCTATATCTCCGTTTTTCTTCTCTCGCGTCTACTGCGGTTGATCGCCCGTCGGGCTCCAGGCCTAGTACCATCAAGGACTGCCCTGTAGCGCGTGCAGAGCGTCCAGGGCAAACGCCCAAGCATTGACGTTCCACGCACTTGTTTCCCCTGGGTACCATTCTGTATGCCTTCTGTTCCCGTCTGGTTGTGGACCTGTTTGCTTGTCCGAGATGCTAGTTCCCATGGCCTCGATCGACTATCTGCTTTGTGCGTCTTGCCTGCTACCTGCGGTTCTATTGCCACAGCTCGGCCAAACGTACCGGACCAGAGCGTACCTCATTTCTTATCTTCGACGGGGTGGCCTTTGTCTATCTTGGAGAAGGAATCCATGGAACTGCGGGCGCGTGAAGCATCGTTCTACTTCGAATAAATTTCTCCAGAGGAACTGCAGACGTTGCGTCTGGATATCGGGGTATTCCGAGACAAGTTGAATGTCATGTGAATGTGCTTCGGGGTGTTTACCCGGCAAGGACCAATGAAATCTGAAACGACATGTCTGGTCATCAAATCTCCCGTATGCTTGGAAAGGTTCAGGCCAGAACTCGGACTTGACTTAAGAGGTTAGCGACTGGCGCGATCACATAAGCGCTAAGGCTTTCTTGACAGATTCTTGCAAGTACCCGATGCTTGGGTGGAGGTCCTCGTCCGACGACCTCCGACGTCACCCAATATTTGATGCACTGATTGAACATCACAATGCTCCACGCCCGAGGAAACTCCGTTGAGCATTCTGCCTGTATTCTAAGACGGACCTTTGACAAATTATGCTAGAGTTTCAGGAATGAAATGAAACGAATTATCCTGCAACTCCATAATGTTCTATTCCCCTAGTCTTGAAACATTGGTCTCCACCCCGTGCTGTGGGTCCTAGTTCATTTACGACAGTTATGAACACAAACCAGGTCCGCTTAAACGGGCGTCTGCAAGAATACGTTATCTACTCGCTAGACCTGTATATCCGGGTGTTTCAGCTCGTTCTCGCGGTTGCTTTTGAAGCGGATGTAGTCCTCCATTGAAGCAGATGCAATTCGAAATGGAATATTTCAATCCGATGTTGGTATACCTTGGACCAATTCTCGGCGTTCATAGCGCTGGCTTCGGGATCGGCATTGGCCTCAATGTTTATTCCTCGCTAATGGATTAGGCAACTGTCATCTGGTTCGTTGAGATAAAGCCGGAAATGACGCCACAGTGCCGCTATTTCACATCCTTGTCATAAGCGGAAATTGAGTAGCCTCTTTAAATTCCTCCGGACCAATATTCGTGATGGGCTTCTTGGTGCAACATACGAACATCTCATTGTATTTCTTTTCTGACACTCCGAGTTCTTCAGCATTCCTAATAAGTCATCCTCTTCTCCGACGTTTCACCCTGGATGACTGCTCTTTTCGAAATGTTCTGGCGTCTACGAAAACAGACCTTATGAAAAGAAACGGAGTTCCCCTTGAAGGCTAAATTTATAAGGCAGACTTCTGGAGACTCACATTGTCCGTTCGTCCCCTTGAACTAAGGTTATAGTAGCCGGCAGCTGGCCAGGAGCGAAAGCCAAATCTCGCACAAAATTAACAAACCCGACCGGACTACTTACTGTAGTGGCTACATAATTTTCTCCGCGGACATTCCCTTCGGTACGGTGTGCCTGTCGAGCTGGGCACTGTGACTCAGAAATTCTCTGTTCGACATGTGCAACAATCAGCGTCGTCCGCTCACTTCCGGATTGTCGGGACACCGGGACGTAGTGCTCACTGACGCATTTTTAGTGCTGCCGAGACTTCCGACATTCTTTGTACTCTACTCTGACCCGGACACGCCGGTAACATAATCTTCCACACTTCGATGCTTTCAAAGCCAAAACAAACTATCTTCTACGATATTTCGAAGTATTCCAACACTTGAAGAAACACCTGTGTAGCTAAACGCGAGGAGCACGGCGCCGAGGGATATGCAGCGATGTTACACGTACAACTTCTCGTTCCATTATCAATCACGATCGATTACCAGCTAGAACATTCCATTTATCTAGCGAAACTTAAACAACTCATCGAAAGAAGGATCAATCATGTGTTCATGCTCTTTGGAGGAGAAATGCTCTGCAGATGCTGCAGCCGATTGGTGAGGATCAAAGTCAGCTATGAGGACGGCGATGTACACAATTCAGGTACCCGTAACAGATCTGCTTGAGCCAATTGTTGGATGAGCGGCTCGCCCACGGAACCAATTAAGTTTTCTGCTCAATAGAGTGCGACACCTTTGATTCAGGTCTTTCAGCGCTGAAAGGCGGTGTATGCTTTATTGTGGCTCAGTGTGATGGGTGGATGACGTAATCGATTACATATTTCTTGTTTTTCTTCGATGCGGCCGCCGGGCTCCAGCGTGGCAATTTCGTCGATAATGATGATCTAAACTCCAGAGAGCAATCCGATTCTCCCGTCGCCGGTAGGGCCCACTTTTTTGCGGCCAACGAAAACTGTATGCCGTTATTGGTTTCTTTTCCATGTGTCTTCTATCGACACCACATAATCCAGATACGCTAGTCGGCCTTTTACAGTTTTACAAAGGGCTTTCAAACGACGAACTCGAACTTTCTGAAGCGTTTGCCTATATAATCAAACACAGAAGCTTCTGGGACGTCTCGGCGGTATCGTACAAAACAATAACGCGAGAAAGGACTTTGATACGATTTGCTTTACTTTGTTCAAGAACGGCAAAAGCGGTCGACAAATAATGACACGACTACTAAACGCCACTGGTACCTTTACCAAGGTGGCTTCCCCTCCAACTACTTTGTTGCCATGGTTTTAAATGGCGGCCTCAGGACTTTCAATCCAGTCGAGCTTTACATCCTTCACATCTCCCACAGACTTGTGGGAGTTCCCCACTGTCATGGCGATGATATCTCACGACGTAATCCACCTAATAACCGATTACTTTCAGGATGAACGCCTTCGGGACCCGTCTCACCCACAATGGTGGATCGGGTTTGATCGAGATGTACGCAGCGACATACATATATTGAATAATCTGGCACTTGTATCCAAGGCATGGTACAATCTAGCGAGACTGGCGGCGCTCCGTGCTACACCCCTGTACCTTACGACAAAGTGCATGCGTACATTTCTTTCCTTAACTCTTCGCAGAGGGTATGGGGATCCCGTGAATTCACTTATAATTGATTTCCCGCGCATACACGACCACGACGAAGTGCCAAATAATAAGAATATTGATGTCCTCCTAGAAAGACTTGAGCTTGTGCTCGGGGTGTGTCCTCAACTCCGATCCGCTCATCCCGATAATTTTGACCAGAACTACTTACCTCCCTCGCTTTTTCAAAATTGTCAACGGACTGAAGTCCAATCGCGCGTTTGGGTTACGCGTAGCTGGGCCTTCGATCAAAGGTGGATACGATCTCCAAGACAGAGTCCCGATATGCATGTTTCCACTGCCTCAACCCCCCTGTCTGGTGAGCCTGACTCTCGGTGGCGTTAACCTGCGTTACCTGGTGGATCTTGCTTCGGAAGTGAAGCTTCCGCAACTGAGGAACTTGCACGCTCACTTCTGCGCACCGTCAAACGAGTTCGTGCGTTCCTTGGCGTGAGCCCCATTGCACAAGCTGCACATCGGCTTGTGTGTCTTCATGCAAGGTCTTCTGCCGTTCCTATTGAAAAACTCGACCTCGCTGGAATATTCTACGTATTCGCGCGTAATAGCGCAGTCGATACGATTTACCCGACAAATACTGCCATAGGACGGTCATGTCCGTGTAGGACGCTGGCAATTCCCCTTTTTGTGCGTGCGCGTAGTACAGTCCGACGGTTAAAATATACTCAGATCACCTCCCCCGAAGTCCTTCAGTCCGACGATCATTCTCGTACTCACGTCCCCAAAAGGAGGCTTTCGTTTATACATCTCCAGCCTCTCGACGCCGCAACGGCGGTGAATCCATACTCTTCATAGACCACAGAGAATACGTTGCGTGTGGCTTTGAACCATCGCTGACGTCTGCCGCAGATCTTTTTGGCGCGTAGCATCTGGACATGAGAGCCTAAGCTGGGACTTCACGGATCCGCTCAGATGGTGTGCGTCTTTGCGCTCGTCGCGCTGCCGTGCTCTACTTGGCAACTACCTATCCATGTAGTGTGGTATCCCAAACGTAGTTCTATGTGTGCATAGGAGGACGGGGGAAGGTGGTTCGATCCCCACACTATACAGGGAGATGAGGGGGCTGGATGCTGCCGTGCCCCCTGCGGATGCGGATAATCGCAAAGTAGACTTGAGAGACGGCGAAGCTAACTTCAGACTTCCCGTCTATTATGCTGTTTTCCCCAAGAGACACCGTTACAAATCATCAGCTGAAAGGGGAACTCGAAGCTCCGACGGATGGCATTCATGAAAGCGCACAGGAGGAATGCTTCATGATAGCTGAGAAGTTCTTGAGTATCACGGACCTACGATGGAACATGATCCGGGCGATGTTTCCTTGCAACTCAGCGTTCTTCTTCAGCCGTCCTTCATCCGTCCTATCATCGCTGACAACAATTCTGTTGAGGGTGCGTGGTGATGTTGTGACCTGTAATCCAGATATTATGACCGTTGTATTGTGTGTACTACTACTCCTTCATGAATCCCTGTTAACTTATTGGTTCGAGATATACACTGTACATGTACATGCAAATTTGTATTCAGGCCTTGTCTTCAAAGTATGGAAAGTTTTAGACCAGGACATGATCACATTCTACCATTGAAAGTGGTACAGTGGGGGTATCGACCAACGATAATCCCAAGGTTGAGTTCGACCACTGGGGTCTCAGGGTGTGTCTGAGGGGATGTGTCGGGGTTCCGGGAACGTAACACGAGTTCCGGAATGCAAAAGAACTGAATTTCGAGACGGAAATAGATACAATCGAGGGGGAAAATGAACTGTCCCCTATTGGAGGGATATTTTACAACTATATACTACTGTCCTGCACATTCCAACGTGTTCCTGTCATGTTTCCGGCATGCCAACCTCGTGTTTGATGGTGTGATCTGGCTGATCCTGAGTTCCGGGAACTGGGGAACTCACGGAACTCGACTATATGCACTGGGGAATGCATCGGAATATTGGGGCTGAATATAAATAAAATCTGCGAGTGCGGGATACGCCCTCAGGGCGATTCCGCACTCTACACCGTCGAGGCCTGTTTCAATTGATACTCTTGGATTTTGATCGTCGTCCTGCAGAAGGCTTGTTCCTTCCAACCTCGAGTCGCCCTATTCCATGGTGTCATGCGAGTCGCTGGCTGACACATGTATAATCTCTGTACCCGAGGTTTCGGTAGTAGGTAGTTGATACCGTTCAGACTTCATTGTTAGCTGAGAGGAAGTCCCAGTGAAAAGACGGAATTGAAGGAAGTATTTGTCTGATAAGGAGCGGGAGAACGAAACGCAACGAAGATAGCGGACCCCAAGATGATAAGTGTAATTGCCACAGAAAGTGCCGATGGTATAGTGCGGGAGAATATTTGCTCTAGGATTGATGCAAATATAATCTGAATACAGTCGGCCAGCCGTTTAGTCAGGGGCATACGCGGATATTTGTGCGGTAAATCAGTCTGCGGCGAACGGACCTGGACGTAAATAGCCAACGTTCCACGTCCTGCAGACTCACGCTGTAGTCCCATCGTTAGGAATACCTGTCAAAATTTAAGTAACGAAGGTCAGTCCTTTTTCAAGAAGTATACGGTGTTCTGAGGAACATGCTTTCCTGGGCCAAGAAACCAGATATCGTTACCAGAATAAACAAAGCCAGACACACAAGTCAGAAGGGGAAAATAGGAGTTTCCCGAAGTATTAGCATTCTACAATTTCATATTAGATTTATATGCGAGAATTATCACGGATCACGGTGGGAAACGAATACGGAGATAGGTTGGCGAAAGGTACATACCCGAGAAGAGAAGTCAGAACGAAGTGCGAAGAGATGTACAGACATACATGTAAGCGGGTGCAGTGGGTGGGTGGGCTCGCTCTCCTATCGCTCGTATGGAAGTAAAGTAATCTCTGAACCGGGGTCACTTCATCAGCGGTATCAGCAGACGCAGAATCCATTTTAGCGAATCACTACAATCCTTGAGTAGGTGGACCAACAGCTTTTCCAATGAAGGTCCGCCGAAGATCAGCTGAGGTTGAGCGATGAGAATCACGCCGATTAATCTCAATATTGTCTAAACATCAGGGAAGTGCTCAGTGGGAAGCATTTAGAGATGTCAGCGATCAGAATCCGTTACTCATGCAGCAGCTTCCCTGCGCGAAAACACTTCATTAAGGACGAAGTGACCAGTCAATGATGCAGTGAACAAGGGTGACAGGAACGTAACCTGAAGTACCGTTGCATCGGAAAGCGAGAGATACTGTAGCGAGTAATAGACACCAAACACCCGAACGAAACTGAAACAAATGGGAACAGAAAGATCAGTATTCTGTTGCTTTTGGTACCCAACGAAGAATACAACGAGTTTAAATGTAGAAAAGGTGAATTTAGAGCGCACCCGGAAAACCCGCGAAAACCAGAAGGAGGCGGACATCATTTGGACCAATGGGTGGATCCGGTATACGCTTCCAGATCCTTATTAACACAAAGTGAATTCATTTGTGCTAAAAATTAAAGTGAAGAAGCACATACATATATGCAACGCAACGCATATACGTTACAGCCTTAATCGCAAGCTCTTTAATTTCCGTCCATAGAACATTTTCCAAAATTTGGGATGTACAGTGTACCAATCTGACTGCAACGAGCTGCACAGAAAAGGAAACCCCGTGCTTGAGTACCTGTTATTCTGCTGGAAGCATAAGCGGTAGAAAAACGTACTTCTGGCGCAGTAGTAGGCGAATCTAGGCTGTTGAGAATTTTGATTGAAGTGTGCATAAGTGCGAAGAAGGGCTGTGAAAAGGCGATTTCCTTGCACAAATGGTATATGCTGTAGATGTATAGCCAGCGAACGGAAACCATGGTACTGGCGAGGGTCTGCAGAAGTAGCAAAGGGCTGTGCTGGAGTTCGAAGCTACCGCACTGGTTGGGAGTAACCCGTCCTGAGAGATTTAGATACGTTGAGGCGTCTGGCTCTGGCTCAACGTCATGGGCGACGCTTTCCTCGGAAAAGATTGATTCGTGGCTGACTCGAAGTGGTGCGTACAAAGAAATAAGTCCAAGATTGGAGGCTGGAAATTGACATCTCTGCGTATTCGCGTCTGTCAGAAAGTCCACAGGTCTCAATAAATGACTGGTCATTCCTTCGAGCTGTTTTATACTTGCACTTACCGACAGCAAACCGGCAAATTCGATAGCCTGACTGTTGGTGACTAATGTCGTACAAAACACATGATAAATGGGAGCGGGTGGGGTTATTCTGATCGTACAGAAGACACAAATACCCGATCGGAGCCAAGGATAGATAGATGCCTATACCTCTTCGATCAAGTCGACGCTCATGCGAAAACGGATTTAAAGTCATATGAGAATTCACGAAGACCAGTGGTCCCAACACGGTGATGGATGGTAAGAGACGCTGGAAGTCCATGGAGAGTGATTCGAGATTCGGGTAGGCACTGTTCGTTACTATTAATGACGGATACCTCCCAAATGGTGCTTCCCGTGTTCGCTGCTTACTTGGCTAGCAGACCGCCGCTCATTCCCTAAGACATCGTCATTGGTCGCGCATCGCACTATAAATCATGTCTAAGCGAGTTCACTACCGATTTTAATTCCCTCCCCCTGGGAGACTACGTGAATTAATATGTTCATTTCCGTGGAAGACATATCGAGAACGGAGAAAGCCCGCATTTCGTCGGTACGGGGTCCCCCGGAAAACATAGGCAGCTAGACACGGAGAAAGGGCAGTATCTTCCATCAACTACTATGCATCGACGACAGACCTCTCGGATGGTATACCGCAAAACGTGTAAAAGAAACGCGACGCACAATCTAAAAGGTAAGCGAGCAGTGATAACGGGACGCCGTCGCACTAGAGAATAGTCGGGAGATTTGGAATACGTGTGTTCGAACCTCGTTCTTATCCCGCAGCTCTAACTTGAGCTATGCAGCCGTCCGCCAGCGCTGCGCACGGAAGTCCGTTAAGCCGTAGGGAAAAGGGAAGGCCTAGAAGGGCCGACGCCCTCAGCATTTTCTCTCGGTAGCTTAACCTGAATAGACGTAGATTGATTTTTGCACGTGTCGGTTCAAAGGAACATAACAACTTGAAACTGAAGAGTCAAGACTCAAGATTCAGAAGAGAAGGAGACACCGGTGGAGAACAAGCGAGTGTGACGATGATGTCACAAGTCACGGTAGCTCGTTTTCAATGAGTATCCTCATTTGGTGAGTCAATGGTGACTAAGCCTCAGCTCTTTCACTGGGCTCCGTCGGCGGGATGCAATCTACGGAAGCCAGCAGCCGACGTGAGACACAGAGTACGCTTCAAATCGTTCTCTTCGTCCCACAATTTTCTCTGCGGATGTTTTTTCGGCATTTGGAGTATCCATCAAGCAATGCATTACGACTACACACGTCTGCACATTTTCGGGTCAAATATTGAATTCTTGGATACATTAACAGATACGGAACCCCCGAAATACACGTTCGTTCTGACCCGGATACGCCGGTACTAAAGCCTTTTACGTCCTTGCTCGCTGTTTTCAAAACCAAAAGACGAACCCCCGCTATATGGCTCGGCGAAGCGTGTGGACGTGTGAAGAAGCTGTAAATGCGGACGCAAGGGACACGGCGCCGTGGGTTCCATGTACATCTATTTCTTTAATAAATTATGAATCACAGCTCATTTCCAGCTGCGGTACAAATTCGTAGCACATAGCATGTGTAATCGAAAGGTCTCTAAAGTGAGGTGTTTACTAATGACGCTTACGTTTTCACGCACCAAAATGCGACGACAAGATGCTTACGCATTTGTGTGACGCCATACAGGCCAGTGCACGTCAGCAGATGATTTACGTAACTAGTCAGCGTTACGTGGCTCTCTGCTACTTTCTTCTGTGTTAATCCTGTGCGAAGTCCCATGACAAACGTTGGGACACTAGGCATGTCGGCTATCGATTTTGGAATCCTATTGGAATTTCCAAGGCGCAGTGGCAAGCTTCTTGTTGCCTAGGCTTTATGCCTTGAGTCAGCCAGCTGAGCTCATATTACCAAGGAGTAACTATACTGCGTAAGAAATGAACGCTGATGCCGCAGCCCGCAGGCATTTGTTTCCGATCTGATATAAGCTGCTCGCGCAGGTATAAAATCCTACCTCAGCGAGAGAAGATACACCAACTCACCAGTACAGTGACCAAACTCTAAGCCAGACGCATCCCCTCGACATGACTCTCAAGATCTACGGCGGTCCCGCTTCTCCATATGTGCAAATCGTCACCGTTACGCTGAAAGAAATCGGTGTACCCTTCGAATTTGTGCCCATTGGACATGACAAGTTCAAGTCTCCGGAACATCTTGCCAGACATCCCTTCGGCAAAGTCCCTGTTCTAGTACGTGCGCATATATATATCATCATTCATTTATTTGATCTCCGCATCCGGTGTCGACGTGTACAGGAGGAAGGGGATGGCTTTACGCTGTATGAAAGCCGTGCGATCGCTCGCTACATCGTCGCAAAACACGGAGCAAACAGCGGACTGATCCCCACGGGCGACCTTAAGAAGCTTGGACTCTTCGAGCAAGCCGCGTCCGTAGAAAGTAGCAACTTCTATCCTCCTCTGGAGGGCTTCCTATTGGAGAAAGTTGGAAAAATGTAGGCCTTTGTACAAGTTAGTTGTCTCCCTGTCGCTGACACTGGCGATGGATGGTCTTTGCGCTCGAATCACAGAGTGTATGGCGGTCAGTGCGACGAAGAACTCGCGGCGGAACATGCAGAGAAGCTTGAGAAGGTTCTCAAGGTGTACGAAGTCATTCTTGGCAAGCAAAAATATCTTGCTGGTGATGTGCGTATCGACTTCTGGCTTCACTTATATATGAAGGTCGTCTTATACGAGAACTCCAGGAAATTACCCTCGCGGACCTCTTCCACCTGCCGATGGGCCGACTCCTCACTGAGCGCACGGATTTCGCTGGCTTGAGGGCAACGCCGAACGTCGCACGCTGGTGGACAGACATCTCTAGCCGTTCATCTTGGCAATCCATCGTAACAGACCCCGCTGCAGCTCTTCCAACACCAAAGAAGTGAAGGATGGGCGTCAAAGCGGCACAGGTAGTAGACACAATACCGTAAACGAGGTTTGAAGCCACCAAGGCAAATTTTGAAGTGTAGACCGGTGTGATGGACACGGTCTTGTCAAAGTACACAGTTAAACTTGTAGGCAGCAACCGTATGTTGGGGTCGTTCAATTTATCGCGTATTTGTTCTGAGTATTCCTTGAAAAAATCCAAATTAAAAGCTTGTCTGCCCCTGGTAACGAGAGCGAAGTTCTTTTCGAAATGGGGCCCGGAGTGGACGAGTCGGAAAGAGTTAGCATACTCGTCATCCAGGATGCGAGTCTGGGCAATAAGAGCACATTTGTTATATTTCCGCCTACGAAAATAAGACGTAATTTTTCGCTGCGGACACATAAAGTGTAGCGAGGGAGCCAGCAGCTAGGAATACAAAAGTTCGGCGAGTTCATATGGCGCCGCCCTGCGATTTAGCGAGTTAGTTCCAATGCAGAAGTGACGGGAGCCTAGACGTTACGAACAACACAATGCAGTATATTTTGTGTATTCAGGGAGATGTCGGGTCTTCCCCAATCATCTGGTTCGCAACCTCAATCAATACCATTCTGAAGTCTGTTCGCCCAAGTTCTGGCCATCGACGACCTTTTCTCCGCAGCGAATGAAGAGCGCCTCTGGAAACTGTCCAGTGAAGCAAATCCATACTAGTGTAGTGCACGAGCCAAATAAATGCACACAGACTGCACGTATTTAGGTTGAACCTGAGAGCAAGTCGCTGTATGGCGTGAGTTTTCAATCGTCACCTTCGTGGCGGAGATTACGTCGATGTTTGTAACCTTAATAAGCATCCTGTGAATATTGACGCATCCGCCTACGCTGTAAGCTTAGGTGCTACCAACCTCTCGTGTAGTCACATTAACGCTCCACTGGCAGGAAATCGGTGCGACCCGTTCGATGTCCGAGTACGATGTTTTAATGGGACCAAAACTCGCCAGGCAGTCTCTAGCGGACCCAGCTTCGCATCCTCCGAGTTTCAGGAAGTAATTGATGAGCTTCAGAAAAGGAGGACAGTGCCAATGGGCGCGGGGCGCCGATGCGATTGCGTATGGATAAAGCTAGTCCGATGCGAGCACTTGGTGTACCGCCTTGTACGGCCATCGAGTTATGCATCGAACCTCAGAGAATGGCTGTTTAGCAGACTACGTGCCCGCCCTGTTCCTTAGAGGTTCGAGTCACAGACATCAACTCTTGCTCCTAAAAAAATAAGACAGAAGTTGCGACGGTGATAGTAGGGCATCCTTGGATGGTGCATCGGGCTCGAGACGTGAACAAGAAAACACGAAAGCTTTACGCTGCTAATATCTCTATGTTCCGTATTCCGCAGCGTGAAGTGGGGGGAGGGTGGGTTTAGGATTATGCATAATCCACAGGATACGCGAGGGGTATTTGACCAGTTTAGCTGTCTGATTCACGAAGCATACGTCCTCCACTTTCCACAGTTCGTGTCGTACGCACCTCGAATCTCCTTTCCAATACAAGCTCATTGTAGTCAATGGCTCGAGTAAAAGCCGAAAATGCCCCCTTGGAAGTCGTAGTCAGAACCGCAGGCATGAACATGTAGAAGGCCGACCTTTCCCGGGCCAGTCAGTCGATGTACCATCGATGTGACTCGTTCACCTTCTTTCGTGTCTATGATAAGGGCCCGACTTTGCTCGATGGACAGGAAGCCAAGTTGTAAGGAGGCCCTTGTTCTTCCGTCGCCAGCCAATTATATGAAGAAGGCTCATCTTGCTTCTGCTTGGGCGTCTCTTCCTCAGCATTACAAAGCACTGGGTAAGCTAACGCGCGTCAGCGATTTCTCACCGTAATTTACGCCCACAAAAGTAATCAATGCTGTAACCACCTTTAAGCGTCCCTTCTGCTTACTATCGACTTTCTTTCTTATCCACAGATTCCACACTCAGCTGGTCTGTATAGGCGCAGTTGAAGACGATGACATTATACTCCCTTTAAGAGCGTCCAAAGACGCCGGATAAAGCAGGTTAGTCACCATTTGTCGTAACGAAATATCCACGCAGCCATCATACCTGCTAAAGTTTCAAAACCGAACGTCAGTCAAAGAGTCCTTGTCATTTTCCCACTTGAAGGGGATTAATATCGTTACTAAGTGTCCAGCACGGGAGAATGCTAACGCATGCGTCTTCTTTGGGGAACTTTACTGGACAATAAGTAGTGCATTGCGCACGGAAATGGGTTATAACGAGTTATAAAAAGCGATACCAAGTCGTTTTTAATTTTAATTTTAATTTTAATTTTATTTTAAAATCAGCATTTGTATACCGCTACATTACATAGTAAAAGACGCGGATATGAGACCATATAAAGTATCGTGTCAGAGGAGATTAACAAGGTATAAAGTTCCTGGGCTTAAGGCTATGAATGTATGAGGTTTTGTGGTCGGAAGTGTCTAAATGATTTTGTCAGGTGGGATATGAATTGGAAGAACAAATTGTGTAGGAGGGGGTGGCAGTTTTATGGATTCTATGATGGCTAATACTGATTGCATAAGGTGGGAGAAACTACTTGATTTTTTATGATGTGTGGGTGGGGGTTTGAATTGTTTAATGTCCGAAATTTGTGACTCTGAGAGGGGTGACGTGACAGCACTTGGAGCGGCATGTGTGCATGAGGCTAGGGGCAGGTTGCCATGAGGTGTGAAGTTGACTGCGAATTGTAGGAGGACTGATGTTAAGTCCATGCATGGGCCATAACGGTTGAGGTGTTCTTGGTAGAGGAAGATATGCCATGAATTGTGTGGTTGCTCAGTAATGCTGATGACCTGTAGTTTGTACTGGCGTATTGCCCAGTCTAATATGTGCTGATTTTTGTTACTGAGGTTGAAAGGTTCATATGTGGTATCGGTTTTGAAGTTTGGCACTGGGAGGTGAAGGAATAGAAGGGGGCATGGGGGAATGGGGGAAAGGGGGAGTGGAATGATGAACAAGGCCGTAAAACAGCTTGACAGATGTCTACTGTGAGTGAGGACTGGTGTGGGTGGTTAACCCAGGGAGTTTAGGGGTGGTGCGAGTGGATGTGCGCTGGGTGAGATGATGGTGGTTAGAGGTCAAGGGGTTTTTGATACCAAGTCGTTACCCCGCCGCGTGATGACCAGATCATCTCGAGTGAGTCGAGTCTACTCATTCATCACGCGTTATAACGTGTGATGATCCTGACTTTGTAAGCCACATAATCACAGCTTATGCCATTTATGGAAATAAATCCTGAATGCCTCGTGATACACAATATAATCACAGAATACGCCACTTATGGAAAGCAAGCCCTGGCAGTGATCCCATGACCGTCCGTGATGCCGGGAGAATATGGCAACCACTTCCCACACATTATATTGAGTTATGTGATTTGCAGCATATTTCAAGATAACGTCATAACCGATTGTATTTCATTGCCATTAATATTACCTGGATTTTTGTCCGATAAAGGACCTCCATATATTTCGGCTGCTTAAACTGGCAGCTGGCAGTATAAAACCCCGCCCATGCAGACCATGATGTTTCTCATCCCACAGGCTTCTTTACGGTGACGACTCACATTAACTCGACATGGTCCTGAAAATATATGGCAGGACTTCTTCCCCGTACGTGCAGATGGTCCTCATTGTGCTGAACGAGCTCGGGGTACCTTACGAAATTGTGCCTATTGGGGGCGACGGTAACCCGGGGTACACATCTGAAGAACACCTCTCCAGACAGCCCTTCGGTCAAATCCCCGTCCTCGTATGTATATGCGCAGTTGACATACATATACGCTGATTGCTGATTGCTGTTTCGATGTCGCTGCACGCAGGAAGAGGAGGATGGTTTTCTACTGTACGAGAGTCGTGCGATCGCACGCTATATCACCGCAAAGTATGGCCCAGATAGTGGACTCATCCCCACGGGAGACCTTAAGAAGCTCGGCCTTTTCGAACAGGCGGCGTCCGTGGAACAGAGTAACTTCCACGCGCCTGTGTTAGGCTATATTGTGGAGAAGTTCGGAAAGCCGTAAGTCTTTCTATTACGAGAAGCGACTGCACTTGTCATTCATGACTGCAAACCCACACCTGCAGGGCGCATGGCGTACAAGGCGATGAGAAACGCGCGGCGGAGTGTTGGGAGACATTTGAGAAAAACTTCAAAGTGTACGAAGACATCCTTAGCAAGCAGAGATACCTCGCAGGCGACGTACGTACTTAGAAGCGGCCTCGCTCTTGACACGAGCTTACTTAGATGTGAACCGCAGGAGCTCACACTTGTAGACATCTTCCACCTGCCGATCTGTCGTGCTCTCGTTGAGAGCGTCGGTTTCAAGGGCCTGAATGCGACACCGAATATCGCCCGCTGGTGGTCGGACGTCTCTGGGCGTCCGTCCTGGCAATCCATTCTTGCGGACCCGACTTCAGCCATGCCAAAGCAGTAAATGATGTGGATGTATCAGATATACTATGCGCATGGTGTCAAGGCTAACGTCGTGCGCATTCGGGGCAAGGCTAGTACATGGGCCAGTATTTGACAAGTTTTAAGTAACCAGACTGTACATTCTTGACGCATAACTCGAAATTGAAATGGGTCCGTTGCCGTTGAAGGTTCGACGGGGCGGGTGTCGACAGACGACAGCCCCGAGGTTAAGTTCGATCATTGGGGTCTCAGGGTTTGTCTGAGGCTATGTGTCGGAGGTCCAGGAACGTAACAAGAGGTCTGGAACGCAAAGGAAATGAATTCCAAGGCGAAATGGATACAAAGTGGGGGAAACTAAAATACTCTTAGATGGATATAATTTACGACTACATACTACTATCCTGCACGTGATCCGGATGATCCTGAGTTCCGACTGTATGCACTGGGGAACACATCATAATGTGGGGAAATGAATAAGCCATGTTCCAAGGCTAAGCAGAGTCCCCTGTAAAGACGAGCCGGACAAACTGACGCCCGCTACTCCAAATAGATCATTGGCAAGCTGTTCGACTCGGAGATGTGAAAGCCGTAAGGCTGAGAGAGAGAGAGAGAGAAGATTTATTACGTGCGTCATTCTTACAAGAAAAGTGTGCGGCCATAGGCCGTGCCAGAAACCCCTATACTACCTGACTACCCCACACTACTAGCTAATAGACCAGAGCCCTGGGAGGTGGGATTAGCAGTTTCGTCATTGGATTGGGGGAGGGGAGGGCAGGTCCCGAAGGGGGGGAAGGAGGCATATCGGTTTCAGTCTACAGCTATATGGTCCAGGCATTAAAAAAAGAGATCAGATGGTCCTGAACATTCCTCCACAACAGCAGAGCAGATGGGATAGACGTGAGAGGGGCCAGCCAAAGCGGTCTGGCCTGGGGATTGGTAAGGTCCTGGTAAAAACCAAGACTTGGGCATGTCTGGGGGAACCGGATGTTATGAAGCACCATTGTGGTGAGTGGGAGTGTGTCAGATGGCTGGTCAGTGGGAAAAGTGGGAATGTCTTAAAATCTACACACGTGGTGGTAGATGATGAGGTGCAGTGGTGAAGTTCAGACAAGGTGGGTTATCAGCGTAAACCGATGTATTTCTAGGGTGAGACCAGCTCCCCTTATATACACATTCCGTGGGCTAGTACTACTATAACTAACTAGCTCCTATATCGTATGGCGTTATCGTTGTGTTATTGTTTCCTTAGTAAGGTGGTTAGGTCTTATGACCATGTACTATATTTATATCGTTTCGTTATATTTATTTAATACTCCCCTTCAAACTTTTACTAGGCGGAGTAGACTTGTAAAACGTTTGATTAATTCTATCGTTAGCGCTTTTGTCATAATATCAGCCTTTTGCTGTCCAGTTGGAATATATGAAACTGATATGGTTTCATTTTCAATATAATCACGTAAGAAATCTTTTCTTATGTCAATATGTTTCGTTCTTTGCGTATATTTTTGTTCTGTTGAGTTTACTATTGTTATGGCTGCCTGATTATCACATAATATTTTCGTAGGTGTATCCAAGGTCTGCAGTACCTCTTCAACCAGTCTTCTTAGCCATATTGCTTCTTTTACTCCATGAGTTAAAGCTTGTAATTCCGCTTCGCATACTGATAGTGACACTAATTCTTGTTTTTTACTTGACCAGGATGTCGTTGCGTTTCCTATTTGGAATATATATCCTGATATAGCTTTATGTCCTTCTTGTGTCATTCCGTCAGCGTCGGTATATCCGATTAACTCAATTGGTTCTTTTCCTCCGAGTATTAACCAATAATCGTTCGTTCCTTTTAAATATTTGAAACAGTGTTTTACTGCATTGTAATGTTCAATACTAGGTTTATTTAAATGCCTAGCAAATTGACCTGTTGCGAATGATATATCAGGTCTGGTACAATCTGCTGCATATCGTAGTGCTCCAACCATGTTCATATATGGTATTTGATTCATGAAGTTTACTTCTTCATTAGTTGGATTTTCGAGTGATTTTAACACTTGACCAGGTGTCATTGGTGTTCGTACCATTGCAGCGTCTTGTAATTTATATTTTTCAATTATATTATCAATATAATGTTTTTGTCTTAATTTTATAATTCTTTCATCTCGGTTTCTTTCAATTTCAATACCAAGTAACCAATGTATATTGTTTCCATCAGTGAATTTTACATGTTTTCCAATTTCGTTTTTAAAGGCTTTTATTATTATTAGATTTAAGCCACATATCGTTATGTCGTCAACATGTATGAAAAGTATTAGAATTGTTTTTCCTTTTTCTTTTCTTAGGAATACTGCGTTATCTTGGACTGCTCTTGTTAGTCCTATTCCGATTAATATTTCAGATAATTTTTTATACCATCGTCTGCCTGCTTGTTTTAATCCGTATAAGGCTTTATTTAATTTTAAAACTTGTCCAGGTTTTGTTTCGATTAGATTTCCTGGTGGTGGTTTTATATATATGTTTTCGTCTTTTTCTAATTCACCATATAAGTAAGCTGATTTTATATCGATTTGGTGAATTTCATAATTGTTTGTTGCGCTCCAACTTAATATAGTTCTTACTGTAGCTAGTCGTGCTACTGGAGCGAATGTGTCGTTTGAATAGTAGTCTATGCCCTCTTTCTGGGCAAATCCTTGAACTACTAATCTTGCTTTGTAACGTTCAATTTCTCCATTTGCTAGTCTTTTTGTTTTGTAAACAAATCTTGTTCCGATTATGTTTGCTTCTTTTGGTGGATCCATGATTTTCCATGTAGATCTTTTGATTAATATTTTTATTTCTTCTTTCATTGCCATGATCCACTGATTTGCGTCAATTCTATTGATCGCTTGTTGATATGAATTCGGATCACCTATTAATTCCGTATTGAATTGATTGAATTCCGTAAGATAAGCGACTGTATTTTGTTCGTCAAAGTTTAGACCTAATAATCGTTTTGTTGGTTTGGTAGTTCTTGTTGGTCTTTCATTTGCTGATTCTTTTATTTGCTCGTTTTGTTTTTCTGTTATATTCTCCCCTTCAATTTTAGATGGTGGAGAATCTAGAAATTGTAGATTTCGTTCGACTGATATTTTCCTATTATAATAGGTTCTATGACCTTTGCTTTCTTCATCAAATCCTAGCCATTGTGCATATTTTCCTTTTGGTTGTAATTTATTTACGTCTTCTTGTCATATAATGCAATATTGTCCGAATTCTTTTAAATCGTCTATATTATAATTTTCGTTATATCGTTTAAAATATGGTGTTTTGAATTCAATAGCGCTCTTTGGTGTTCTATTGTAGACGTAAGTACTGTATTTTACAGCTTCTCCCCATAGACTGGGTGGTAATTTTGCTTGTAGCAGATTTACTCGTGTATTGTTTAAAATCGTTTGATGTGATCGTTCTGCTACTCCATTTTGTTGTGGCGTATCGTGAACAGTCAGCTTTCGTATTGTTCCATTTTTTTCTAAATATTCAGTGAATTGTTTGCTTAAAAACACTGTGTCGTTATTGCTTTGTAATATTTTTATTTTTATATTAAATTGTGTATTGAGCATAGTAGCCCATGTCGTATAAGCGTTTAAGCCCTCATCTTTTGTTTTTAATAGGATCATTTTTATCCATCTTGTAGTGTCATCTACAAGTGTTAGAAGATATTTGTATCCTCCTATAGCATGTGTGGATGCTGGACCCCATATGTCCATATGTATATGATCGCTGAATTTTTCGGCTAATTTTGAAATACGTAATTTTGGAATTTGCATTCTTTTTATATTTGCTTCTATGCATATTGTGCATTGAGTTTCGTCGTAATTTGATATTTTTTGATTTGTAATCTGATCTTCTTTTAATAGTTGTTTTATGTAAGCATAACTTATATGCCCGAGTTTTTTGTGAAGTTCAAATAATGTTACATTTTTTGTAGCCGCTTGTACATCATTGTTAAATATACTATACAATCCATTTGTGTTTTTAATTTTTCCGCATAAAGATCCATTAGGATACTTTATTGTACATTCATTTGTTTTATAAATAAATTCGTAGCCGTCTTGACATAGAAGTCCTTGAGAGACTAATGTCATATTCATTTTAGGATTGTAGTATACGTTTGATAGTATTATGACACTTACCGAGTGTCCGTTGGGGATGTAAAGCTTAAGATCCCCTACTATGTTTGCCATGAATGTTGTTTTGTTCACGGCCGTTATCGTGATTGCGTCGGTTTTATATGTATTTCGTAATCGATTTAAATATGGTGTTAAGTGTATTGTTGCACCAGTATCAATTATATCCATTGAAGAATATATGTTGTTAGCAAATTTTTCTGTTGTTATAACGTTAATGCTTATGTCTAAATTATTATCTTCCACATCTTCCATGGCGCTATCGTAGTTTCCTATTTTGTCAAGGAAGTCGTTATATGAATATATTGGGAATTCTCCCATGTTGAAATCATTATCGTCGACTTCGGTTATGAAAGCGCCAATTTCGCCTTGGCCTATTACGGCACTTAGTTCGATTCGAGAGCTCGATGCGACGTTTGTTGCTGCTGCTGCTGCGGTATGTTTAGCCTGGGCCGCACTTGCCCCAGTCGATGTCGGTGCCGCTGACGCACCCGTTTCCTTCCCTTTTCCTTTGTCGTCGTTCGCGTCCTCTTTCTTTTTCTGAGCTGCCTTCGTCCATTCCGTTTTTGGTGCCCAGCAGTCTTGACTAAAGTGCCCTAGTTTGTTACAGTTGTAGCACTTAATAACGTGTGATTGTTGGTTAGGGGAATATCCCCCTCGTCCTCGTCCTCGCATATATCCTCCACGGCCTCTATAGCCGCAACCTCGTGGCTGTACCCCGCAGCTATTACCGCGTCCGCGGCCCCTGAAATAGGGGTGGTTCCGCTCGTCCTTGGGCAGGTGGTTAGCCGCCGCTCCTGTTCTCTGATGATTTTTACGCCACCCTTCGAAGGCGTTTCTCAGTGCCGTTAGTAAAAATTGAGGGGTTAGTTCAATTTCATCTTTGTCTGGATTTGTTTCATTAATCGTTTTTATATATAACTCACTCTGTGTGAGTACGTATTGATATTGTTTGGGCGTTGCCCTCGTAATAGCCGATATATATGTCGACTCTGAAACTTTTACCCCTTGGGCTATGAGTTCCTCGTATTTATTGCTGAGGTTATCGAGCGTTCCATCGAAATGGCTGACATGACCTCTGATATCAAAAAGGGCAGCCTCGTTAAAGCCCTTTGTAATTGTTGTCTGGACGTTATATCGTCCGTCAAGCGCTTTGAGTAGCGCTGGAATATCTTTAGAGAAATTAAGATAATAAGCCAGTATTTTGTCGGGCATAGTGCGCATAATGCCGTTATATAGAGCGCTTGATATACCAGCCTCTCCAGTTCCTGGGGAGTTAATGAGCAGGTTACCGTAACCTGCACTCTCGATTGCACTTCGGACTCTGTAGTTCCAGAGTTTGTAGTTTCGGTGCCCGTCGAGTTTCTCAATTCCGTTGAAGAATTTCTGGAGTTCCGCGAGTTTAGTTGCCATACTTGGTTCATCTTCCTCGGTATCGTTAGCGTCTGAATCGTCAGGATCAGATGGCTCTGATGGCTCACGTGATGGGTTATTTTTGGATTCTTCGGAGTTTTCTTTTTCGTTGTCTTCTTTTTTTATTGTTATCGCTTTCTTCTTCTGGCTTAATATAGGGGTTATCAATTTTAAATTGAGCTTTTTCATTTGGATCTGATATGCCCAAATACGTACTTATTCGATATCTGATTTCGGATGATTTTCCTTGATCTGATATTCCTAAATCTTTAGCGTGATTCGTTAGTTCAAGTTTATAGTCAGTTCTTATTTTTGATTTTTCGTCTTTGGTAGAGTTGTCATACCTGTTTATTCGATCTTGTATTTGTTGTTCTGTTCCGTTAATAGGTATTTGTCTTAGGTTACATTGTAGTATTAGGTCGACTAACCTTTTGCTATCTTTGGCTTTTTGAATTTTTTCTTCGAGTTCTTCGATAGTTGATGACTGTGTATACGTTATTTTTAATTCGTTAGCAGTGATTCGTAATTGTGATAATTTTTGCAAACGTGTTTGCTCACGAGTGTTTGGTTTCTGTCCGTCAGACATGGTTTCGTTATTCGAGGATGTTTTTATCGTTAATTGTTTTCGTTAGTTATAGAGTCAAGGCTCATAACCTCTTAAAATCTACGCACGTGGTGGTAGATGATGAGGTGCAGTGGTGAAGTTCAGACAAGGTGGGTTATCAGCGTAAACCGATGTATTTCTAGGGCGAGACCAGCTCCCCTTATATACACATTCCGTGGGCTAGTACTACTATAACTAACTAGCTCCTATATCGTATGGCGTTATCGTTGTGTTATTGTTTCCTTAGTAAGGTGGTTAGGTCTTATGACCATGTACTATATTTATATCGTTTCGTTATATTTATTTAATAGAATGCTGGGTTATTGGGGGCTGCTGGTTGAGAGGGGGGGGTGGACAGCACACACTTATACCCAGACCAAAAAAGGCCCTCATCCTCTGATGTGGTCCACCAATCCAAGAGTCCCATGAGGGGTTGTCCAACACCCACCCTGCACAATGCAGTGGTGGTCAGTACACTGGGTGTGAGGATTTGATCCACTCACACGCTGAGCACCCCTCCCTTCTCAGGGGGGCTGCGCCATGGGTGGCAAAGGGGAAAAAGACCCCCTCACCATGACGGCCCACAGCAGGCGTTAATGTTGTAGCTGCCCAGGGGAACCCCAGGTATGATCAGGGTAATGCCTACAAACCACTCAGGCCCCCTCCCTTAGATGGATACCCCCCTCGCAACACCAAAACCCAGAGGGAGATGGTGGTGGTAAGAGATCAAGAGGGGTGGAAAGCTGTAAGGCTAGACCTTATCACATCAGGAAAAAACCGCATTTGGCTATGGTGGCTATCTGGTCTATATAGCCAACATAGCCAAATGCGGTCCCATAGCTTGCCTACGGGTATATAGCCAACTATAGCAATGCATGTAAATATATAGTCAGTCAAAAATCTGGAGTACTATGGTAGCTCACTCCCATTTGGCCATGATAGCCTGCCATAGTCACCATAGCACGGCTGGTTTCACAGTATCTCATAGCAAATTTGAAAAAAAACAACCTATATTTGAGGCTTTATACCAGCGCTTTGGCATAGTATTACAGTGGCAGCATGGCAACAGACTACAGAGAAAAAGACTTCCATGCAATGTGATCTCACACTGTACTGACCTCCTATTGCATATCCTCAACATCAGCATCATCCGCATCCTGCTCGGCCTTGTCCTCATCCACCTTTCCCTCATCATCCCTGGCCATGTCCTTGTGTTGCCTGTTGCCACACTGTTCATCCTGCTCATCCTCATCACCTTCGTCATATTCAAATTCACTGTCACTCAGTGTCTCCTTTCTTGCCTTGGCAAAGTTGATGGCATGCAGGAATGGCATTGGTACATGTGCATGCTTTCCTTCTTTGCTGGCATATCTCCTGTAAAGACATATTAGTAGCTGTACATACATATTGAAATAAACGGAATGGACAGACTGCATGTGATGGGACATTCTCCTAAGGATATCCACAAGAAGCCCATTGTCTGTGGTTTCGGTATCATATGTCTCAATTACCTTCAGGTTGTCATCATATTTTTTCTCGAAGTTGACAGTTGAAAAATTGCTTTTGACAAGTTGACCCATACTCCACTCTTCAAGGCTGTTTTGAATCTGGTGATGCACAGTTAAATTAATACAGTTAGTATTGTAAGTTGTGGGCCACAACAGGCACTCACCACTGTTATAACAAGTGCAAGAGTTGGTTTGGGGATGCCTGGTTGCTGGAATAGATCAGCACATTTAAATCCATCATCATTCAGGGCCTTGAACCACACTTTGTTTATGATAGTCTGCAGGATGGGATGCTGGAATAGCCGCTCTCACACATTCAGATCCTTGCGCATACAGTCAGGTTGCCTATATGTGTGAATATTGGTTGATTATTTACCTTGAGTGTGAAGGTAAGTCCATCAAGTAGATGCTTCACTTCCTCCCTGATTTGCTTTCATGTTTGCATAACAGGGTTTATCCTGTATATTGAAGGGACATGGAACCACGCCTTTGTCTTAACTTCTCCATGCACCTGGGACTTGTGTCAGTTGATCTAAAAGGGGCATGGGTGTTTGTAAACTCTAGTCGCTTGCATCATGGGGACTCACCACTTCAATGACATTCACTGTCATTTCAAACTTTGTGTTCATTTTTTCGTTTGCTCTGTGCCATGCTATGTGGACGAATTCATCATTAGTAACTTGAGTTGGGAACACGTGCACTGTCGACACTAGACTCCTGTAAAGCACCTCTGTGCAGACAACCATGTTGTATGTCTTTCCTTGGAAGTGTGCATTCTTTGCATGAACATGCTTCTTGGGTGCAATGGTGGGTGCATCTTGAGCCCCTTCTTCAGTCTTTATTTTCTTGGGGGCATGTTCCTCAGGTGGCTTGAACATGAGGTGCTTGTGGCAATATTCATCTGGTGAAGGGGCATGCACCTGAGTCCAACTGACTTAGCTGTGAGTAATGTTAGTAAATTGATGAAAATCGTGATCGCCAGATCGATGGATTATCAAGATCGACATGGCAAGACCTGTAACTCTAATCGATACCAGGAACCTATGCCAATGCTGTAAAGATGCAGATCAGGTAGCATGGAAAGCATTTAACATTGCATGTGCAACAGTAGGACAGAATGCAGGATACGACAACTGTCAAATTACATTCGATCATACTACAAGGGAACAACAAGTAGCGGAAAGGCTAGAAGTAATAATTGAACATAGAGTGACTATGTTCTCATACCAATTGAATAGATATGTAATCAGCGCTTACACAAGAACCAAGATTTATAATCAGCCACATAATGAATTATGTTATCAAAGGGTGGTTATTACATCAACCAATTATGCAGAAGCAGCACACCAAATAGTTCATACTATCAATAAACAATTATGAGAACAACTATTCGCATACAAAGCCAACTTCATAGCCAAAGGACATACAACAGTAGATCGAAAGGAACCAAATCTAAGACAGGAGTTAGTACCAATAGATAAAGAAATTATAATACAGTGGTTCAATGATGAACCTTCATATAGAGTCACACCAGGGTATAGCAGGATAACAAATATAAACACTATAGGGCCTGAGGAGCTCTTTATGCCAATAGACAATAGGACACCAGAATGAACCCCTTTCAATGTATCAATGGAAATGACTCAAGATTAGTCTACGGTAATAAGTAACAAGCCACAACAAGATAAGATTAAGAAGGCTAGCATAATCGCTGAGCCACACGAATATATCTAAGCATTCGGCTAAGGATAGCCGATGGAAGCATGGTGATCAATTGAAGATGCAATTGATGAGAGCCAAGTATAGTGCATCGCACAACAGGACCAATTAGGAAATAAGGAGAAGCATCATAGGTATAGTAGTATCTGAGAATGGTTACCTTAGGTAGTATACTATATGACTTGATGGAAACTCAAGGAAGGTTCTGGCATAAGATAAAGATAGCACGGTAGGCTGTAGAACGTACCGGAATATGTAACTGACTCATAAGAAAGCTAAGAATAGTAAATAGCATGTACAGGATTGTACCAGAACATTCTTATGACTTATAAAGCGAGAGTAGTATGTTGTAGTATCTACCAGAACATAGTAAATAGACTACAACATGTAGGGTATAAAAGCCCAACATAAAATTGCAGTAAAAAGCAGTTTAATTCATCTCTTGTCTCTTACCATCATCATCAGCTCTAACACTCTAGTGAGTGAAGGGTACCAAGCCTACCCTAAACTAACTAGTATCATTGTGTGAATCTGTTATCACTTGTTTCTAACCCTTAATCAGGGAGCGAATCTAACAAGTAAGACTTACCACTTAGCTTATCATTCCCTATGTCTGTCTCATCTCCCATCGACTCTGTGAAGCTGCCATTGGTGTCTTTGGCACCGCCAATGATCTCTGACTTAGTTGGTGTTTGAGTATACACCCGTTCATCATCTGTCTGGTCTTCTTCCACAATGTGCACATCAGAGTCGCTGCATGAGTCTGACACGGGCTGCTTGACTACGACAAGGTGAGTCTTCTTCTTCCCATCATTCTTCTTAGCAGCTTCCTGATGATCCTTACCTGCACATGGTTCTTTCAAACGAAGATGCTCCTTCACTGCCATATTGCTAGGGCTTTGTTGCATCTTCCCCTCGTTAGTAACCAATGCCAGGGCTTTACGGTTGTGAGGACTTTGGGACAGCTTGCGTTTTTTAATTCCCTTAGGTTCCATGTCAACTGGGTCAAATGTTGTGAACTATTGCAGTACATTAGCCTTACACATTGATACCTACATAGTGTTACAATTTTCCTTTACCTTCCCCTATTGTGCTGACTCACTTCCTCTTCATCATCATCAGTCAGCGCAACTCCCCCATTCCTCTTCCTTACTCATCCCTATTCGCCTTGCACCATAAGATGCCATGATGATGACTTATTGCATCACCATGATGTGCTTTGCTTACTGATAGCCCTACTTGTATTACCAAGGCATTCCTTGGGTTTTCCATTGACCTTCCATAGTCTGGTAAACTACCCTACACAGGCCGCTACAGTAGTAAACACATAGAGTAGCATATAAGCATGTAACTTCAGTAGCACAAGCCCTAAGCTTGTGCTCTTTGTTCATACAAGCCCATTATCTGCTACCACCAGTCTATTGTGTGCCACTGTGCCCCTAGTCACTTCATTGCAACCCGACTCCACCCAGAAGCCTACTGCATCCACATCGTCGATCAGGAAGCCCCACCGACAATCACCTTCGACTTACGACATCTAGGAAGCCCTGTTGTCATCATCACCAGACTCGACAATCAGGAAGCCCCAATGTCGATCACCATGTAACCATTGAGCTTAACACATAGTGTTTTTTTTAAAAACATGGACCATTGGGTGGTTGGTAGCTGGGGCATCGCCTTTATGAGTCTTGGATGCAGCAAGGATTGTGACATCCAGATCTGCAATGTGTGGCAAAGCTAACATCAAATAAATATTTCAGGAGATGAATACAGCCGACTTTCAATTTTCATCCTCATCTTCCATGATCTCTCTTTCCTTTTGCGCTTTCTTCTCAGCTTGGTGAGCTTCTGTGGCCTTGCGGTCTGTGGTGCGCTGTTGTTTTTCCTCTGTAATCACAACTGTGAGTCCCCATTTAATATAGTTTGCATGCTGGGGAATATATAGAGGGTGACACACATACAGTTTGCTTTGATTGCAGCTGTCTTTGAGATTGTGCATCCAGACTTCGCCACCTCAGGCGGGATTGGGACAATGGGTGAGCCCTTCCCTGACTGGTGCTTTTTCTTAGGGGGCATAGCTCCATTTTTCTCTGACAGAGGGGGATGGGAGAAGAGGAGGGAGAGAGAATGATGGGGGAGTCAGGTGAATTTTTCTTGAGTGATCATGTGGCCTGCGATTTATAATACTTTTTTTTTCCATGTCAGAACATGCTGGCGGCACAAGCATCAGGCACAGTGGCATGTCATTTAGGAATACCATATCATACTCCCATACATTGGATTGTCTATTAGTTTTGGAACTCTTGTTTATTCTACTACCATGTCTGTGCTACCAGTCTCAACCCATGGCCAGGTCCAAACTTCCATCTGCTGGGGCACCTTGGTGCAGGTACTGTCACACTGCTTTCACAACTGAGTCTAGTGTCAGCCGCCACATTGCACACAAAGCTGCTTGTCAAGAAAAGGAAGAACAGTGAGTGGCTGACCTATGCCACTTCGACCCTACAATGAGGAACATTGGGTCATGTCCCACAAACACAGACTCTTCCCCCTTGCATATGCCACCCCCATACAGTTCCATGGCAGATGGAGAAATAGCAAATGAGACCAATACCGACAATGACCCTCGCCAGGCTAGTTCCACCTGCACACAAAAACACCCTCGTAAACCTGGCTCTCCAATATATGCCAATAAGCGGCCAACGCACTTTGGAATGATGGCAGAAGATATCACTCTAGAATATGGCAATTTTGGGCCTTTTGTTAATGAGACTGAGTGGGAATTCGCCCAGTGGATTGTGAGCTTGTTGAATATGTGAAAAACAGATGCCTTGTTAAAGACTACACTTGTAAGCACCGATTTATTTTTCTAATCTTCACACTTAATTGATCTTGTGTTGTTGTCGTTCAGGTCCAAGAAACATCACCATCCTTTCACAACTCACACTCTCTGTATCAGATGATAGATGCTTTACCTCAGAGTGCGAAGTGGGTCAGCAATTTCATAGTCGTCACAGGTGACCAATTGAATGCAGATGGCACCTCCATGACTGAAACACTTGAACTGTGGTGACACAATCCCACTGACATTGTCAGAGAGCTCATTGGGAATCCATTCCTGAAGGACCATATGTCTTTCAAGCCTAAACGAGTATATACTGATGACACTTGCAGTGAGTGCATCTACAATGAAACTTGGACTGGCAATTGGTGGTGGGAAAAGCAGGTATGCTTCTTCATAATGGATCAACAAAGCAGACACTAATCCTGATGAACCTTCTTCTCCTCTTCCTTATGGCACTCTAATAGAACGAGCTCCCCTTCAGTGCTACCGTCATTCCCGTCATTCTCGCTTCTGACGAAACCCGCTTATCTATGTTCAGCGGCGATAAGAGTGCATGGCCCATGTACCTAACCATAGGCAACATATCCAAGGACATCAGGTGTAAACCAACTGCACATGCTGCCGTATTGCTTGCTTACATTCCCAAGTCTCATATGCTCTGTTTTGGCCATGGCAAAGTGCAAACCAATGCAGGTTACAATCTTTTCCATCACGCATGTGCATCATATTGGAACCTTTGATCGAGGCAGGGCAGAATGGAGTGGAAATGCTCTGCACTGATGGCTATGTCTGGCTCATGTTCTTAATATTGGCAGCATATGTTGCTGATTACCCAGAGCAGTGTCTGATCACTTGCTGTAAAAAGAATCGGTGTCCTAAATGTCTTGTCCCTGCAGATGACTTATGCTCAGAATCAGATGCTGTCACCCTTTGGGACCTGACAAGGATGCGGGCGATTTTGGAACGAGCAGCTCGCCCTGATTGCTTGACTCTCCTTGCTGCCTTTATTATGGAAGGGCTGCTGTTACAATTTTCCTTTACTTTTCCTCTTAAATGCGCTGACTCACTTCCCCTTCATCATCATCAGTCAGCGCAACTCCCCCATCTCTCTGCATTACTCATCCTTATTCACCTTGCACCATATGATGCCATGATGACGCCTTATCGCACCATCATGACGTGCTTTGCTTACTGATCACCGTACTTGTATTACCAAGGCATTCCTTGAGTTTCCATGACCTTCCATAGTCTGGTAAACACACCTAACCAAGTCGCTACAGTAGCAAACACATAGAGTAGCATATAAGCATGTAACTTTAGTAGCACAAGCCCTAAGCTTGTGCTCTTTGTTCATACAAGCCCATTATCTGCTACCACCAGTCTACTGTGTGCCACTTGGCCATTAGTCACTTCGTCGTAACCTGATTCGCTATAGAAGCACACCGTGTCCACATCGCTGATCAGGAAGCCCCCTCGACGATCACCCTTGACTTACGACATCTGGGAAGCCCCATTGCCGTACCATCAGTTCCGACAATCAGGAAGCCCCGACGTCAATCACCGCATAACCGTTGAGCTTAACAGCTGCAGTCTGTGTACCCCCCATTCTGGGTGGACCTCCCCCATTGCGATATTTTTTCGGCCATAACACCTGACATCCTGCACCAACTCCATAAAGGCATTTTTAAGGATCATTTGGTCAAATGGTCCACAGCATTAACAATGACTGCCAAACTCGATGCTCGGTTTATGTGCATGCCTTTGTATCCCAACTTGTGACACTTCACAAAAGGCATATCCACTGTGTCCCAGTGGACAGGGACAGAACATAAGGAAATGGAATGAGTCTTCCTTGCCCTCATTTCAGGATGTGTTCCATCTAAGGTCACCCACGCTGCAAGGGGTCTCCTCAAATTTATTTATTATGCACAGATGCAGTCACATATGTCATGAAGCCTAGATGCTATGCAGGATGCACTGGACATATTCAATGACAGCAAAGCCGAATTAATTGAGTTGAATATATGTGAGCACTTTAATATCCCAAAGTTCGCCTCCTTGAGACATTACATCTCCATGATAAAGAGCTTGGGGACTGCTGATAGCTACAACATGGAGTGGTCCAAATGAATGCATACCAACAATGCGAAAAAGGGTTACCAAGCGAGTAACAGGAGGAAATATGTGACTCAAATGACTACCTGGTTGCGATGGCAAGAGTCCATACATTTGTTCAAGTCATATGTATCATGTCATAGACAGGAAGCCAATATGTTCAATGTGTCAGAAGATGACCGCCCTGATGAACATGCAGCATGTGGAGGGGGATTGGTCACCCAAACTATCTTCTTGTCCGGCCCTGGGGGAGAGCCATCGCATTATTCACTAGCCATGTGATGCCCACATCCTCACATGATGATCAATGAAATTATGCATGAGCACAAGGCACCATTGCTACTGCATGCTCTTGAAGATTACCTTTGTAATCAAAATGCATGTGTCGCTCCCCCTCTTGGCCAAGACACACTTTCCATGTATATAAAAATGCATGTTCTTCTCCCAAGCATTCCCCAAGTAGCTGAAGGGAAGCGGGTGGATACCATGCATGCAACTCCATCAAAACAACCATGCATTGGAGATGCTGGGCAGGTGGAGCACTTCGATATGGTCCTTGTTTGGAAAGGCGGGGCATCAATGTCGGCATCATGCACTGTGGACGGTATGAGCGAACATAAAAGAAGTCGATATAGCAATCACTAACCCATATTTTATCGCAGGGCTGCAGCTTGCAAGGGTGAAAGTCATTTTTGTGTTACCCCCCAGGTTCTCCCCCATTCCTGAGAGACTAGCATACATTGAATGGTTCAGACCCTTCAGAGGGAAAGATGTGGACTCAGGACTGCATGTACTGTCCTGGTCAAAACAAGGAGGTACTCACCAGGCCAAAGTCATACCATTAGGCGACATTGGGCAGAGTGTGCACTTGGTTCCAAAATTTGGCAAAGACATTGACACATCCTGGAACCAGCAGACAATATTTGATGAGTGTCAAAGTTTCTTTGTGAACAGTTACATCAACATGCATACATTCTTGCTGTTCCGACCAATAAAATGAAGGTTGACCATGGCAGGAAATCGACCTGGGCCTGAGAGTCATGCTGGTAACACTGACTTGACAATGGATCGCCTGGACACAAGGCAGCAGAGGGAGGGCAGGAGGGCAGCGGCCATCATGATGGTAACACCACCTAGATGGTCATGCCATGGCCGAGCGACCTTCGCTGTAGTACATCGTAGCGGTAACACTGCCTTGATGTCTCAGATTGCGATGAGTGGACATGAACGATGGCTTGCGATGTGCCTACATGTTCATCATGTGACTGTGCGTCTTCCCTCAGCAACACGGTTGGAGGTGCGGGTGTATCTGTGACCATCACCTTCGAAAAAAGACAGTCTATCCTAGCATCAATTCGGTGTTACCAAGAAAATGTAGGATATCCAACAGTGAACAGTAGTGCCATAGGAGTGCCTACGCAATTGATTGCATCACCAAAAACTTGGAGACTGTGTCAAATCCTAACAAAGGTGGCAAATGCTACTGCTTCCCACCTTCATAAAAAGTCTGTCTATCCTCTAGCATGCACTCAGTGTTACCAAGAAAATGTAGAAGTGGAACAGTGAAAGAGACTATCCTTAGCGGTGAACAGTGGGGCTATGGTGGTCTTGTGATAATTTTTGCATCGCTGAAAATCTCGAATACTGCATGAGATCTGTCCGGAAGTGGCAGTCGGTACCGCCATCATTGAGAAGATCACTTCGAAATGCAAATTACAGTATAAGGTAAAGAAGTGTAGATCCACCTAATGCTCAAATAATTAGCTAACACATGTATCACAGGCACCTGTAACGAACTACGGAAAAGTCAACTGCACACTACCCATGACCTGTTCTATGCCCAGAGTGTAGGAAGGTATTGCTGAAGGATGGCAAAGTAATCATAGCATACAACACCATCCATGTCCCTGCCATCCTGTTAAAAGGCAGTGAAGACAAAATAAATGTGAACGTTTATTAAATAAATATAACGAACAAACTAAATATAAATATGGTCATATGAACAACCATCTTACTAAGTGAACAATAACGCAATGATAACGCCATACAATATAGGAGCTAGATAGTTATAGTAGCAATAGCTCATGGAATGTGTATATAAGGGGAGCTGGTCTCACCCTAGAAATACATTGGTTTACGCTGATAACCCACCTTTGCTTGAACTTCACCACTGCACCTCATCATCTACCACAACGTGTGTAGATTTTAAGAGGTTATGAGCCTTGACTCTACAACTAACGAAACGATTAACAAAATCATACATCCTTGAATAACGAAACTATGTCTGATGGACAGAAACCAAACACTTGTGAGCAAACACATTTGCAAAAATTATCAGGATTACGAATAATAGCTAACAAACTAAAAATAATGTATACACAGTCATCTACTATTGAAGAACTCGAAGAAAAAATTCAAAAAGCTAAAGATAGCAAAAGGTTAGTTGACCTAATAATTCAATGTAACCTTAGACAAATACCAATTAACGGAACGGAACAACAAATCCAAGATCGAATTAACAGGTATGATAATTCTACCAAAGACGAAAAATTAAAAATAAAAGCTGACTATAAAATGGAACTAACAAATCATGCTAAAGATTTAGGAATATCTGACCAAGGAAAATCATCTGAAATCAGATATCGAATCAGTACGTATTTGGGCATATCAGATCCAAATGAAAAAGAACAATTTAAAATTGACAATCCTTATATTAAGCCAGAAGAAGAAAACAATAAGAAAGAAGACAACGATAAAAAAGAAGACAACAAAGAAGAAAACTCCGAAGAAATTAACCCATCATGTGAGCCATCAGAACCATCTGACCCTGACGATTCAGATGCTAACGATACTGAGGAAGATGAACCAAGTATGGCAACTAAACTCGTGGAACTCCAGAAATTCTTCGATGGAATCAAGAAACTCGACAGGCATAGAAACTACAAACTCTGGAATTACAGAGTCTGCAGCACCATCGAAAGTGCAGGTTACGGTAACCTGCTCACTAACTCCCCAGGAACTGGAGAGACTGGTATATCAAGCACTTTATATAACGGCATTATGCGCACTATGCCCAACAAAATATTGGCTTATTATCTTAATTTTAACAAAGATATTCCAGTGCTACTCAAAGCGCTTGACGGACAATATAACATCCAGACAACAATTACAAAGGGCTTTAACAAGGCTGCCCTTTTTGATATCCGAGGTCATGTCAGCCATTTCGATGGAACACTTGATAACCTCAGCAATAAATACAAGGAACTCATAGCCCAAGGGGTAAAAGTTTCAGAGTCGACATATATATCGGCTATTACGAGGGCAATGCCCGAACAATATCAATACATGCTCACACAGAGTGAGTTATATATTAAAACAATTAATGAAACAAACCCGGACAAAGATGAAATTGAACTAACCCCTCAATTTTTACTAATGGCACTGAGAAACGCCTTCGAGGGGTGGCGTAAAAATCATCAGAGGACAGGAGTGGCGGCTAACCACCTGCCCAAGGACGAGCGGACTCACCCTTATTTTAGGGGCCATGGATATGGTTTCAGCCGCGGAGTACAGCCACGAGGTCGCGGCTATAGAGGCCGTGGAGGATATATGCGAGGACAAGGACAAGGGGGATATTCCCCTAACCAACAATCACACATTATTAAGTGCTGCAATTGTAACAAGCTAGGGCACTTTAGTCAAGACTGCTGGGCGCCAAAAACGGAATGGACAAAGGCAGCTCAGAAAAAGAAAGAGGACACAAATGATGACAAAGGAAAAGGGAAGGAAACGGGTGCGTCAGCGGCACCGACAACGACTGGGGCAAGTGCGGCCCAGGCTAAACATACTGCAGCAGCAGCAGCAACAAACGTCGCATCAAGCTCTCGAATCGAGTTAAGCACCGTAATAGGCCAAGGCGAAACCGCCTTTATAACCAAAATCAACAAAAACGACTTCGACATGGGAGAATTCCCAATATATTCGTACAACGACTTCCTAGACCAAATAGGAAACCATGACAGTGCAATGGAAGATGTGGATGATAACAATCTAGATGTAAGCATTAACACAATTACCATAAAAAAATTTGCTAACAATGTTTATTCTTCAATGGATATAATTGATACTGGTGCAACAATACATTTAACACCATATCTAAATCAATTATGAAATACTTATAAAACCGACACAATAACGATAATGGCTGCAAACAAAACAACATTTAATGCAAATATAGTAGGGAATCTTAAGCTTTACATCCCCAACAGACACTCGGTAAGTGTCATTATATTATCAAACATATACTACAATCCTAAAATGAACATGACATTAGTCTCTCAAGGACTTCTATGTCAAGACGGTTACAAATTTATTTATAAAGAAAATGAATGTACAATAAAGTATCCTAATGGATCTTTATGCAGAAAAATTAAAAACACAAATGGATTGTATAGTATATTTAACAATGATGTATGAGTGGCTACAAAAAATGTAACATTATTTGAACTTCACAAAAAACTCGGGCATATAAGTTATGCTTACATAAAGCGATTACTAAAAGAAGATCAAATTACAAATAATAAATTTTCAAATTACAACGAAACTCAATGCAAAATTTGCCTTGAAGCAAACAAAAAAGAATGCAAATCCCAAAATTACGTATTTCAAAATTAGCTGAAAAATTCGGCGATCATATACATATGGACATATGGAGTCCTGCATCCACACATGCAATAGGAGGATATAAATATCTTCTAACACTTGTAGACGATGCTACAAGATGGATAAAAATGATTTTATTAAAAACAAAAGACAAGGGTTTAAATGCTTATACAACTTGGGCTAACATGCTCAATACACAATATAATATAAAAACAAAAATATTACAAAGCAATAATGACACAGTGTTTTTAAGTAAACAATTCACTGAATATCTAGAAAAAAACGGAACAATATGAAAGCTGACTGTTCACAATACGCCACAACAAAACGGAGTAGCAGAACAATCACATCAAACAATACTAAATAATACATGAGTTAACCTGCTACAAGCAAAATTACCACCCAGTTTATGGGGAGAAGCTGTAAAATACAGCACTTATGTTTACAATAGAACGCCAAAGAGCGCTATTGATTTTAAAACACCATATTTCAAAAGATATAACGAAAATTATAACATAGATGATTTAAAAGAATTTGGCCAATATTGCATAATACAACAAGAAGATGTTAACAAATTACAACCAAAAGGAATATATGCACAATGGCTAGGATTTGATGAAGAAAGCAAAGGTCATAGAACCTATCATAACAGAAAAATCACAGTTGAACGAAATTTACAATTTTTAGATTCTCCTCCATCTAAAATTGAAGGGGAGAATATAATAGAAAAACATAATGAACAAATAAAAGAATTAACAAAAGAAAGACCAAAAAGAACATTAAATCCAACAAAATGATCATTAGGTCTTAACTTTGACGAACAAAATACAGTCGCTTATCTTATGGAATTTAATCAATTCAATACGGAATTAATAGGTGATCCGAATTCATATCAACAAGCGATCAATAGAATTGACGCAAATCAGTGGATCATGGCAATGAAAGAAGAAATAAAAATATTAATCAAAAGATCTACATGGAAAATCATAGATCCACCAAAAGAAGCAAATATAATTGGAACAAGATTCGTTTATAAAACAAAAAGATTAGCAAATGGAGAAATTGAATGTTACAAAGCAAGATTAGTAGTACAAGGATTTGCCCAAAAAGAGGGTATAGACTACTACTCAAACAATACATTTGCTCCAGTAGCACGATTAGCTACAGTAAGAACTATATTAAGTTGGAGCGCAACAAACAATTACGAAATTCACCAAATTGATATAAAATCAGCTTACTTATATGGTGAATTAGAAAAAGACGAAAATATATATATAAAACCACCACCAGGAAATCTAATTGAAATAAAATCTGGACAAGTTTTAAAACTAAATAAAGCCTTATATGGATTAAAACAAGCAGGCAGACGATGGTATAAAAAATTATCAGAAATATTAATAGGAATAGGACTAACATGAGCAGTCCAAGATAATGCAGTATTCCTAAGAAAAGTAAAAGGAAAAACAATTCTAATACTTTTCATACATGTTGACGACATAACAATATGTGGCTTAAATTTATTAATAATAAAAGCCTTTAAAGACGAAATAGGAAAACATGTAAAATTTACTGATGGAAACAATATACATTGGTTACTCAGCATTGAAATCAAAAGAAACTGAGAAGAAAGAATTATAAAACTAAGACAAAAACATTATATTGATAATATAATAGAAAAATACAAGTTAAAAGACGCTGCAATGGTACAAACACCAATGACACCTGGACAAGTGTTAAAATCACTTGAAAATCCAACAAATGAAGAATTAAACTTCATGAATCAAATACCTTATATGAATATGGTTGGAGCATTACGATACGCAGCAGATTGTACGAGACCTGACATATGTTAAGCTCAACGGCTACGCAGTGATCGATGTCAGGGCTTCCTGATTGTCGGGATTGATGGTGATGACAACGGGGCTTCCTAGATGTCGTAAGTCGAGAATGATCAGCGATGTGGACTTGGTAGGCTTCTTTAGCAAGTCGGGTTACGACGAAGTGACCGAGGGCGCAGTGGCACACTGGTAGACTGGTGATAGCAGATAATGGGCTTGTATGAACAAAGAGCACAAGCTTAGGGCTTGTGCTACTGAAGTTACATGCTTATATGCTATTCTATGTGTTTGCTACTGTAGCAACTTGGTTAGGTGTGTTTACCAGACTATGAAAGGTCATGGAAACTCAAGGAACGCCTTGGTAATACAAGTACAGTGATCAGTAAGCAAAGCATGTTATGATGGTGCAATAAGGCGTCATCATAGCGTCTTATGGTGCAAGGCGAATAAGGACGAGTAAGACAGAGAAATGGGGGAGTTGCACTGACTGATGATGACGAAGAGGAAGTGAGTCAGTGCAGTAAGGGAACGTAAAGCAAAATTGTAACAATATATCATTCACAACAGGTCAATTTGCTAGGCATTTGAATAAACCTAGTATTGAACATTACAATGCAGTAAAACACTGCTTTAAATATTTAAAAGGAACCAATGATTATTGGTTAATACTCGGAGGAAAAGAACCAATTGAGTTAATCAGATATACCGACGCTGACGGAATGACACAAGAAGGCCATAAAGTGATATCAGGATATATATTCCAAATAGGAAATGCAATGACATCATGGTCAAGTAAAAAACAAGAATTAGTGTCATTATCAGTATGCGAAGCTGAATTACAAGCTTTAACTCATGGAGTAAAAGAAGCAATATGGCTAAGAAGACTGGTTGAAGAGGTACTGCAGACCTTGGATACACCTATGAAAATATTATGCGATAATCAAGCAGCCATAACTATAGTAAACTCAACAGAACAAAAATATACACAACGAACGAAACATATTGATATACGAAAAGATTTTTTACAAGATTACATAGAGAATGAAACCATATCAGTTTCATATATTCCAACTGGACAGCAAAAGGCTGATATTATGATGAAAGCACTAACAATAGAATTAATCAAATGTTTTACAAGTTTACTCCGCCTAGTAAAAGTTTGAAGGGGAGTATTAAATAAATATAATGAACAAACTAAATATAAAGATGGTCATATGAACAACCATCTTACTAAGTGAACGATAACGCAATGATAACGCCATACGATATAGGAACTAGATAGTTATAGTAGCAATAGCTCACGGAATGTGTATATAAGGGGAGCTGGTCTCGCCCTAGAAATACATTGGTTTACGCTGATAACCCACCTTTGCTTGAACTTCACCACTGCACCTCATCATCTACCACAACATGCGTAGATTTTAAGAACGTTCTTCCAGGGACAACATGGGCTTCAAACAAATACCCCCACATGGGCTGGGTGCCCTCCCACCCTTTATTTGAAGGACCCATCCTGGGCAGGTTGAGGACTACGAACACCCTCTTCCCCATGAGTAGTCGAGGGGACTCACATAAATCCAAGGAAACATACACACTGGATTTCCGGCTGCAAGCATCATGGAGGACATTAGAGAATGAGCTGAAGAGCCTTGCGGCTGTGTTGTACCAAGGTCTGCCTACCAACCTGGATGTTTGGCCCATGGAATGGAAAACTGTGAAGCTCCCATCTGCATATGGCTACGGAAATGAACACAAGACACTAGCCAAGGCATGCACCTGCGCAAAATGTTCATGCAATGCTTTCCTACCTCTTATGGTGGAGGTCACAAGCCTCATCATGCTGCACAGGTGCTATGCAATCCATACTGGCACGCCCATAGAGCAATGGGTGTGAGGACTGCAGGAAAAGGGAAAGATGCATGCCACTTGGCTGCAGGAAGTCATGTTGAGTGACATAGGGAATCGCAAAACGCAAAGGGCAGGAATATTTGTATCCATAGAGTCCTGCAAATCCATGGAGAAGGTCCGAACTTTCATACTAATGGACATGCCTGTGTGGGTCATCTGCAATATGGAAGATGTGCAGAGTATACAAAAAAACGATTGGGCAAGTGCGGTGCACCCCACTCATGATGAGCTTATCCAGCTGAAGGCACATGTGGACAGAAAAGACCCAGACACAACAATTGTAGGGGCACTGTCGCTTGTACCTTACGCAAATAGTGGGCAAAGGTCAGGCGAGTCATGGGAAGGTTTCTTTCAGAGGTGTGAAGTGTCAAATGCCATTCATCTTCAAAACGAGACCCCTGAAGCTCGGCAAACCCATCTGAACCGGGAAAGGGAAGCACAAAATAAAGCCCCCCCCAGAAAGAAGGGAGTGACTGTCTTTGAGTGGAAAGAAATCAAACCTGGTCAGTACCTGCGATGTCGGTGCCCCTGCAGCGAGGTGGAGTTACTTTGGGAAATTTATGTGTCGACTCAAATGCAGTTCAACACCTTCCGCAATGAATGGGATCTGTGCAAAGCCTTCGATCTCACAGAAGAAATAGCCTGTGAGTATGATGATGATGAATGGGGCGATATGGGTGGTGGGAATGTAGAGGATGAATGTGCACACAACGCAGATCCAGCACTGCAGATGCCTCGCCTGCAGGTCCCCAATGATGCAAGCCCTCACATGTTCATGGAGGATATATGGGAACAAAGTGCTCACAAGGACGAATTTGAGGGGATGACTTTTGATAGTGTCCATGCAATTGCAAAAGACATGTTTGGGCTGAGACTGCAGCTTTGTGTGGGACAAATCATCGACAGAAATGAAGCTGCATTATCATGGCCAACTATGTGTATTCTTCTGCACTTCAGCCCAGACAATGAGGAACACAAAGAGTCTGACATCATTAAAGAATATGCTGCCAGGCTTGTACACAGCATTTGGGACTGTAAAGGGGACATCAATAAATTCCAACCTGCTTTATTTGACCTTTCTGTTGAGAACAGGATGGAATTCCTACATGACTGCAATCCAAATTTCAGACTTGAAATAATGCAGCATCATCAGTATGTCAGAGTCAACAGCGCAAAACAGAGACAGCAAGAAAGATTCAGGGTGTATGGCGTACACCTGAGACAGCTGGTAACATTCCCTTGGATTATTGTTGTGATGGATCCAATCACTGCCCTTAAATGCATTCAATGTCCATTTGACAGTGTCTGGAAAGTATGCCATCATCTTATCGAAAGGGGCTCACCCTTCCAAATGGTAGTCACTGGACCTGAACGTCCAATATGGGAATGACAGAGTGAGGGGGAAATAAGGCACAAAGACCTCGGTTGGTGACACAAAGACAGCAAACTGGACTCTACCAACTACATCACATATGAAAAAAGAGTATCCGAATTTGTGCAGAGCAACTCTCATGTCCATGCTGCTGTTATGAAGGGTGGAATCGTTTGGCGTGTGGTCGTCGAAGCAATGGGGATAGATGCTGCCATGGAAATGGTCATGACCGGCCTGTCATGTGAGGGGAGCAGTAAAGTATATGAAACTAAGGACCATAATGGCGACAGTCAAATCTGGTGGGATGACATGCTAGATGATGAAGATGAAGACCTACTTTGTGGAGTCTACAAAATGTACACTGGTAAGTACCACCTAGTATTACATGGGTTGTAAGTTAATAATAATAATAAAAGGTAATGGACCACAAGTCGAACATGCATCATGGTGGCCGAAATTGTGTGTGTGGGAACACAGCTCCATGAATTGTGGCTACTGGTCGAAGTTCAGCGAGAACTGGTTCCAAAATCGGCTCAAGAGGATTAGGAGCAACCAGGACTCTGTAAAAAATCAAACAAAATGGAGGTCAATCCTGATGCTTGCAAAGAAAGTGCACGTCATCATGGAACGGAACCGAAACCTCTCAGAAGCATTCCTAAACAACTTCATGAAGTCCCAGTGAAAATTGGTTCAAAATACATGTGTTGTGATATCTAGGGTGACGTATGAGTTTATTGCTTTGCATGTTACTCTTGTTACAATTTTCCTTTCTTTCTCCTTATTGCGCTGACTCATTCCCTATTCATCATCACTAGTCAGCGCAACTCCCCCATTTCTCTTCCTTACTCATCCTTATTTGCCTTACACCATAAGATGCCATGATGTCACCATATCGCACCATCATGACATGCTTTGCTTACTGATACCTTCACTTGTATTACCAAGACATTCCTTGGGTTTCCATGACCTTCCATAGCCATGTAAACAACCTTATACACGACCCTACAGTAGCAAACACATAGAGTAGCATATAAGCATGTAACATAGGTAGCACAAGTCCTAAGCTTGTGCTCTTTGTTCATACAAGCCCATTATATGTACCTCAGTGCCCTCTGTGTGCTATACCTCATCATCTGGCACTTCGTTGTAACCCGACTCCTCTAAGAAGACACCGCGTACCTTCTCAACGATCAGGAAGCCCCATCGCTGATCATCCCTGCCTTACAACATCTAGGAAGCCCTGTTGCCGTACCATCTGTCCTGACGATCAGGAAGCCCCGATGTCGATCACTGTGTAACCATTGAGCTTAACAACTCTCCTTGTGCAAAAAAAAGTAGCATACACCATTTTTTACTGTCCATCACCAAAGTCCACCACGGCCAGTAGGCTGCACAGTCCACAAGTGTGCCTCCGGATTGTGGGTGTTGTGCCCAGCCTGCTGGCCCCCCTTCAATGTCACGCACAGCGCCGCATGCCTCGGCTCATGTGCATGAAATTGGCAACCCCTACCTCCCTCTCCTCTCCTCTCCTCTCCTCTCCTCTCCTGTACCTCTCTCCCCTCCTCCCCCCCTAACCCTCAATTTTTCTTGCTGGTCTTGCATCCACCAGCCACCTGCCCCTCCCCCTCACACTCAGCCCTTTACCGCCCACTCGCCGACCACTGCGCCACCTTGCAATGGATGCCGAAAGGGACATCAATTGGTTCTCAGAGGACATGTATGATAGCGACCATCCTCTCCACAATGCAATTGAGAGGACTGTCTGGGATGTTGGGATCCATTTGTATGGCACATTGCTGGTGATGGCGTTTATCCTGTAAGTTTTACTTTTTGTTGGCAAACAATCACTTATGGTGGCAGTAGATCGATCATCCACTCAACACTGACAGAACAGCGACCACACATTTCCATTGCTTTCTTTTATTCACGACTCATGAAGGTTATCAGGGAGATGATTTGTGTTTTTTTTGACTAGACGGCCTGTATTCTATTTCTTTTTTCTCAATTCCGGCTCCTCCCGGCGGGTTTCTATGTTTGATATGTTCCGCATATCATTCACATTTTTTTTTCGATTGGACAATATATGTTTTTCTTTTCATTGTCTTTTCGCATGTGTGCTCGATGTTGTGTCCATGTCGACATACAGCGCAAGCGCTTATTGCATAAAACATTGCCCCATAATTTATGTGAACACTAACATCACATGCACTATTCTGTGTGTATGTGCGAGACAGAAATCTGTTTTGTATTCAATATTAGACTATCTGATACAATTGTAAGTAATAGTTTAACTAGCTTAATAAAAAAACTTTTGGCTATGGCGAGCTATGATAGCAATTGTATAGGCTACATAGCCAGTGGGGTGCTAAACAAGGCTATATGTGCTATACGCAGCTATGACAAGAAAGGAAATGATCGGCGGGCTATAGGGATTTGCGGTTTTTCCTGATGCAGAAACCCTGGTTTATGTGCCGCCGATTTGAGAAGCGGTCTTGCGATTATAACTACACATTTGGGCCAGGGGACTTTGACTCCTAGTATGGTACCTCGCTCTGCAGAGAGGCCCCTTAGAATAAGAGCCCGATCCAGAGAATCTGCCACGACTCATTGACTTGTGTATTATTAAATAAATATAACGAACAATATAAATATAGTACGTGGTCATATGAACAACCACCTTACTAAGTGAATGATAACGCAATGATAACACCATACAATATAGGAGCTAGATAGTTATAGTAGTACTAGCTCACGGAACGTGTATATAAGGGGAGCTGGTCTTGCCCTAGAAATACATTGGTTTATGCTGATAACCCACCTTCACCCCAACTTCACCACTGCACCTCATCGTCTACCACAACGTGCATAGATTTTAAGATGTATAGTCTGCAAGTGCGAAGGGAAAGAAAAAAGGTGGCGACACTGGCTAAAGAGAAAAGTGGCACGGGCTATAATGTGACTAGCAGCCCACGGCAATAATCGCAAAAACAATGTCAACTCACATTTCTACAAAGTTAATTGACACATACCTGATGTTCCTTTGACCGATTCTGCGTCATGAGTACGCACTGACTTGGACCTTCGTCCTCTTTCTAAGAACTCCGTATGTGCAACACGTTCTGCGCAGGCATTACATGCTTGGTTACAGTGCACGCAAAAGGCCTGTACCTTTGTTGATTAGAGCATCAGAGCTGTAGGTGGTCGCGCTCGCAAAAGAAGAGGATAGTTGAGCTTCAAGCTCACTGCCCGCACAGCACGTCGAAGGTCGTACGGGAGCAGTCTTAAAATCTATGCACGTTGTGGTAGACGATGAGGTGCAGTGGTAGTTCAGGCAAGGTGGGTTATCAGTGTAAACCGATGTATTTCTAGGGCGAGACCAGCTCCCCTTATATACACATTCCGTGGGCTAGTACTACTATAACTATCTAGCTCCTATATCGTATGGCATTATCGTTGCATTATTGTTCACTTAGTAAGGTGGTTGTTCATATGACCACATACTATATTTGTATCATTCGTTATATTTATTTAATAAGCAGAGAAGGCCCATTTGGCTCAGGGTGTCCGGCAGAAGTCATACTTGCCCCTGCACCCAGATGTTGGTGATTCCGTCCTAGTGCTCCTAGCTGCAAGCTGCAAAGACACCACGAAGAGCGGCTCAAGAGCTCATAAACTTGAATGCGACCTCATTGTAGTCAATGGCTCGAGTAGAAGCTGAAAATGCTCCCTTGGAAGCCGTAGTCCGAACCGCAGGCACGAGGGTGTGGAAGGCCGACTTTGCCAGCCAGTCAATGCACCATCGATGTAACTTGTTCGCCTTCTGTCGCGTCCGAAATAGAGCTGGACTGCTTCCTGAATTGCGCTCATAGCCTTCTGGTGCTCCCCAATGTCAGAGAAAGCCAAGCTGTAAGGAGATCCTTGTTCACCTATCCTATAGTTAAATATATGAAGAAGGCTCCTCCTGCTTCTGCTTGGGCGTCTCGTCACCAACTCTACAAAGCATCGGATAAGCTACCGTGCGTCAGCAATTGGTTACTGTGATTTACGCTCATAAAAGGAATTGATGTTATAACGACCATCAGGCCTCCTTTAAGCGTTCCTTCTGCTTGCCATCGACATTCTTTCCTATCCGCATTCGACTAGTCTGTATAGGGGCACGGTCGAATTCCACAACATTTACACTATCTTCAAGAGTGTTCAAAGCAGGTTTTTCGTAACTCATTTGTATGCAACCATCATAACTGTCAAAATTCTTAAGATTGAACAGGTTGGGCGGAAGAATCCCTATTCTGGTGTAGTACTTGAGTCAGCCAGGGTTGGTATTCCTATTCAAATTCCTATTCAAATAAGACTAACTACTTACCAAGCATCCAGGCAATGCTGACGCATGCATCTGTATTCCGGCTACTATTGGCTACCCGAGCCAGTATAAAACCTTGCCCGGGCAGAGCACGTCTTTCATCCTACAGGACACATTATCTCGTCATGGTCCTCAAGGTATATGGCAGGTCTCTTTCCCCGTTTACGCAGGTCGTTTCAGTTACACTGAACGAGCTGGGGGTGCCCTACGAAATTGTGCCTGTCGGCGGCGACGGTAACCCGGGGTACACATCCGAAGAACACCTATCCAGACAGCCCTTCGGTCAGGTCCCTGTCCTCGTGCGTATATGCGCAGTTGACATACATATACGCTGATTGCTGTTTCGATGTCGCCGCACGCAGGAAGAGGAGGATGGTTTTCTACTGTACGAGAGTCGTGCGATCGCACGCTATATCACCGCAAAGTATGGCCCAGATAGTGGACTCATCCCCACGGGAGACCTTAAGAAGCTCGGCCTTTTCGAACAGGCGGCGTCTGTGGAACAGAGTAACTTCCACGCGCCGGCGATGAGCTACGTTGTGGAAAAGTTAGGAAAGCCGTAAGCCTTTCTATCACGAGAAGCTATTGCACTTATCACTCAATACCACAAACTCACTGTAGGATGCAAGGCGCACAATGTGATGAGAAGCGCGCGGCGGAGTATTTGGAAACATTTGAGAAAAACCTTAAAGTGTACGAAGTCATACTTAGCAAGCAGAGATACCTCGCAGGCGACGTACGTACTTGGTAGCGGCTTCACTCTTGACACGGGCTCATTTACATGTGGATCGCAGGAGATCACACTTGTAGACCTCTTCCACCTGCCGATCTGTCGTGTTCTCATTGAGCACGCGGGTTTCACGGGCCTGAATGCGACGCCGAATGTCGCCCGCTGGTGGTCGGACGTTTCTGGGCGGCCGTCCTGGCAGTCCATTCTTGCAGATCCGACGACAACCCTAATAACGACGCCAAAGAATTAGTTCATGTAGATATATCAGGTTTAAAAAAATTGTACTGTGAGCATAGTGTCACGGCTATGATCATACGCATTTGGAGCAAGTCTAGCACGAAAGCCAGTATGTTTGATACGTTGGGAGTAATACAATTAGAAATTGAAATTGATCCGTTACCGGACGCATGCAGCATTCCATTGGCCAAGCAGAGTCTATTACAATGAGGATGCCGGCAGACTGACGCCCGCTGCCCCAGGAAGATCGCTTTCAAACTGTTTCAAAAACGCGGAAGCCGTAGGACTTGATCTTGGCTGATACATTTAAGTCGCGCGCGGAGTTGTGTGCTTGTAACCACTCAGTCGAGGGACTTTGACTTCTAGTACTGTACTCTGTACCCCCGCTTCGCAGGGAGGCCCTAAGATTAGAGGCCTGATCCCGAGGATTTTCCACGACCCATTGACTTCTGAATAGCATACAAAACGTCCCTGGCACAGGCTGGAGAGAAAAGTAACATGGGTTCAGGCGCTATTAGCCGTCCAATTGCAAAACTTAAAACGATGTCAACTCACATTTTTACGAAATCAAGTGACACGCACCTGATGTTCCTTTAGTCGATTATGCGTCATAAGGAAGAAGACGATAGTTTAGCTTCGAGCTCCCTTCCGACATACGTTGTGCGGAAGCAGGGCCGGCCCAATCGGCCCAGGGCGTCCAGCAGCAGAAGTCGTACTTGCCCCCGTACCCAGATACTGGTAATTTCGTCCTAACTTTCTTTTCCGCATGCAAAGGCGTCAAGAAGGGCGGCTCAAGATCTCTTAAACTTGAATGGATGAGATACAAGCCCATGTAGTAGGGTAGCAAGCGACAGAGATACAGGCAGCGGCAACTGCCGGTTAGTAATGACAAATAAGACTAAATACTAGATGACCACATCCCAGCGACGCTATTTCCTGCAGCCGCCTCTTGGCTTGCTTGGTACACAAAGCTACCAATATGTGAGCTTGGATGCCTCCGATATACTTTCTTTGATAGTTCTTGTTATAAAGATTCCAGAGCATGGCAAATATATGCACATAATATTTTCACTCTAATAAAACAAAGCACCGGTGCTCTTAGCTGTCTGGCACTCATACACATATCCACAGCTTCGATCCATAGGCCGTCAGTTTTTCAAGAAGACTGCAAAAAATAATCTGGTCGTGTAGCAGTATAGAGCTGGAGCTCAACTAGCTTCCCAACTTTTGTGTGGCTGCTGAATATCTAACTCGTAGTATACAGTATGTACCCTCGAGATATTGCTGTTGATATCAGTCCTCCATTGCCGTGCTAGTCTCACCAGTGCCGATGTCGTACGTGGGGTGTACAAGAACAATAATTTAATAGAAACTGCAATTCACGAAAAACAAGTTCTTTCCAACGCAAGAGAAAGGATCAATACATGCACTGTACAGCATGCTGCATTTCTTGTTACCGTAGTAGATAGAATCCGCGAAATACATCAGTCAGTTTTCCGTTTTCCCAGGCTCTTAATGGGATATATGTAGTGCTAGAGTAGGCATGCAAGATTGATTCTGTCACTCTCACTAAACTCGGAGGTGTTCAAAGTATAAAAAATCAGGGATCAACTGTATGGACTGCAAAATAGTCAGTACGCACCTCTTCTCGCCCGCCCTATGCATTTTCAACCGCCACATCGTCACTGGTCACAACAGCTGTGATTTCGACGGTTATGTTTGGATAGGGAGGCTTTGGAAAATAGCGTCACTCAAAGACGGAAACTGCGGTAGTGATTACGCACATCCGGATTTGTGTGTGGCATAGACCACTGCGCGTAGAGATCTTCAGTCCTGTCAATGCTCGTGCTATTCGTAGAAGAGCTTCCGTAAAGGGTTTCACGAAGGTCCATGCGGGAGTTCAGCCTGCGTGCATATGCGCAGGTTTCATAAGAGCCAAGTAATGAAGAAGGGAAGGCAAGAAGACGGACGAAACCAGCATCGAATTAATATACACTGGAAAAACCATTATTAGCTGAATCATCATAGGATCACTTTACGAGAATAAGAGAACGTACATTCCGGAAGTATAAACAGGAACATTATGAAAAGAAACGAATTAGGAAGCACAAGCTCACTGACTAGAGCTGCGACTACGCTTGCGCTAGTGACGAGACCCGTCCTAATGGAATAGAAAATCAACGTGTTGACCACTGAGCGTGTCCTTCTAAATTTTGGCCGGTTTGCGCGTAGTAGGAACACCAGCACCCCAGCGACGGCAATGTTCACAGTAACATAAATGACATTCATCACGCGCTCAAGTAGGGCGATGTTAGTCCCTTGAAATTGCTCAAAGTTTGTAAAGTGGTAGGTCCTTGCAAAGTAGGCCATTGAGGTGGCGAACTGGACGAGGACGAGGGCGGAGATCGAACCGGTCAGGACGCAGTTTTGATTGCTTACTTTAACACAATACATTAGCATGCGCTGAATCTGAACACAAGAACGTGATACTCACGCTTCCATATACGAAGCACGAAGAGCGCTTGAGCAAGAACATCCACAATACCACATAGAAATGTCGTCATTGCGTATTCCCTGCAGAATAGTGAGTCACGCATAGAAAAAAAAAGGGGAATACCTGCAGTTTATAGCGATCGATCTGTGCTACATTTGCGAACCCTTCCACGAAGATGGAGTATGCCGAATGCACGATGACAATCTGGTGCACAGAACCGAGCACACATGTAAGAAGCACATAAAGCTTCATCCACCGGCTATCTGCCTTCCAGTATCTCTACGGGCGGGTTTTCATCCGTCAACCAGTACAAGAAATAGACGGGCGCACATTGCAGTAAAAATATAGCAAGACCGCATTAGCACCCCATAATCTAGTCTGACGATTAGTTGTCATAGTGAAATCTCGCAGACCGGAGTGCATGGGCCTTACGCCGTTATCAAGCTGAGGATTCTGTCTTTAGTACAGGGGAAAAGGGGAGGGGGGGGGGACACGTACAATGCACCGATGAGGAGGCAGCCATACTAAAAATCATGAGGCGAATCAGAATGCGCACGAGTTGAATAACGACAAAGCTCCTTGTGTAAAACCCATAACGCACTGTTTCGTCCAGGGATGGCGTGGATACACCGGAGCTCATGACAATAGCAAGGTTAACCGGGTCTGAGGGGCACGGAGGTGGAGCAGGTGAGAAAAGGCTCGGGTCTGGATATTAAGTGCCATCATCTGATATTTATTGATCGAGAAGTACACCTGCCAACAGGTATAGTTTGATGGTTTACTGTCAACCAGTTGGAAGCCATGATGCAGCTTGTAACGGTTAAAGGGAAAAAAAGTACCGTCAGGTGGAAGGATCTGTATTAAAAGCTACATCAATACAGTAATTCCCTTGCCTCCCTGCGACAAGTCACGTCTGCACCTCGAAACCAAGTAATGCTTGGCAGGTCAAGTCGAAGTGAGGTGAGGTGAGTTACATGCCAATATCAGTAGCGATGTGATGAAAGCTTGATGGCATCACCTGCAGGAAGCGGAAACAGTAAAGGGTTGAGGGATACCGGCTCGCAAAGCGGGCCACGTTGACGGTTGTGCCAGTAGCCTAGTAATATGCTTATACCCCGGTCCCGAAGCCATGCCACCTCTACGAGATATTACGGGAGGCCCATGCAGGAAAGGCCAGAATGGCACAAAATCGAAAGCACCTTTCAAACTTGCAAAATCAGCGTTTACGCGTTCAGTCCTTCCGGGATTGGGTGAAATTGTAGGTATCAGGTAGCAACCACGACTTGATGCAAGTGCAGAAGTAGAAGCAACCCCAGCCACAGATACTTATTGAACGAAGAAGCTGGATCCCCCTTTTGCACAATGTGATCTGGCGACCCCCGGACAGACGATGGTAGTATGAAGCTGGTCCCGTGTATCCAGACTTGGCGAAGTTCACCGGAATCGCGTCGTTAACTCACAAATGCGATCCCAAATCCCCAATGTAGGGTCGTAGTCGTCTACGTATCCCAGGAACTTGCGCTACTTGAACAGCATCACTTCCAGAGACAAAAACGAAGTATAGCACTCCTGGGCAGTTCGGTCATCAGGCAAAAGAAAAGACGCTTGTACACCGGATGACCAACTCTGGACAGCGATCAGCCCCGTCGGTATAACTTGAAGGCGTCCCAAAAACTCTTTCAGTGATCGCAACATTGTTGCAGGTCCGTCAGCCAATCTTCGTTCACATCCAAGCGCCCAGCGGGGCCCGTAGACAAAGAGTTAGTCAGTGCGAACTGGCTACTTCCGCGGCCGGAGGCGAGCAGTTATTATTAGCATGAACGACGGTCTTTGGTGCGGTGAGTTCGCATTAGTGAGTAAGACCATTTGGTAAACTAAGGGACATGAACCAGTAGAGTCAGCTGGGATTTTTAAACAGTTTGCGACGTTGCCAGGCCGCCTACTTGAACAGTCTTTTGTGTGACACGTGTTCGGCCGATTCCATCCCCCGGAAGTAAGCAACATGAGCATAGAGCGGAATGAATAAACGATATTGCGACGAAAGCGAGATTGCGACACGGAATCTGGTTATAGAGCGGCGGAAACTCAGGTTTCCTTAGTTAGCATTGGATGGGAAGCCAGCTTCCGAGTCGCACTTGACTCAGCGAGTGACCATCCAGTCTCCGAGTCGGAACGCCTTTCGAAACGATAGGTCGCGAAGGATCTGGAATTCTGAAGACCGTGTAACCAGGCGTCGATAATCGGTATAAAGCCTCGTCATGGCTGAGCAGACCTCCCCACACACATCCGCCTCGCTCTTTATCCATTCTTCAACTTGATCCTTCAACATGGTCGTCAAAATCCACGGTAGCCCATTCTCGACATGCACCCAGGCTGTCGTTACCGCTTTCAAGGAGATCGGAGTCGCCTATGAGGTCGTGCCCATTAACCTCGGGACTGGCGAGCACAAGAAAGCGGAATATCTCGCGCAGAAACAGCCCTTCGGCCAGATCCCCGTCCTTGTATGCACTCTCCATCTCAAACATACGCATAATTGCACGGAATCTGACTATACTGGGCTCGCACAGGTTGAGGAAGATGGCTTCCAGGTATACGAGAGCCGTGCGATCGCTCGCTATGCCATCGCCAAATATGCTCCAGGAAGCACGCTTGTCCCGACGAACGACTTGAAGAAGCTGGCGCTCTTCGAACAAGCTGCGTCCATCGAGAGCAACAATTTCTACCCGTATGCGGCTGGTCTTGCTGCTGAGAAAATCTTCAAGCCGTAAGCCTAAAGTCCAAACTTTTCTTGGTGTCTCCTGAACTCTAATTCTGCCCGGCCACAGGATGAAGGGCTTGAAGGGCAGCGACGAACGTGCGGAGGAGTATTCGAAGACTCTCGAAGAGAAGCTCAAGGTGTATGAGGTCATTCTCAGCAAACAGAAATACCTTGCCGGAGATGTGCATATATTTGATCACTACCAACTCAGGCTCATCTAATATCATGCTTACAGGAATTTACTCTTGCGGACTTGCTACATCTCCCCTACGGCACGATTATCACCGAGCGCCTCGGCTTTGCGGGCCTCAGCGCGACGCCGAACGTTGCGCGCTGGTGGGCGGACATCAGCAACCGCTCCTCCTGGAAGTCCACCAAGGCCGATGCGGCGGCGGCGCTCGCGGCCTTGCAGAAGTAGGTGGGAGATAAACGGACCGCTTGTACTCGTATGGATTCCTTTTGTAGACTTATAAAATCAATTGAATAAGCTAGTGATGATAAAGCGTGTCCCGGGGGGTCGTGCACGAGTGGACCGGGATTGTATGAATATTTCCGGTATGCGGCGTTCGCTGAGAAGGACACGGAGTACTTTCAGTACCGACACTCCTATTCAGTCGCTGCTCGTTCCTGAGGATCACAGGCATGTTTTCTTCAAATGCCGGGGAATGAGAATCGTCCGGGGCGGTTGGAGTACCCGTCCGCAAGTTGCTGATATCACATTCACGGGGATCATACATAATTAGTCGAGTTTACTTTACATGCTGCAAAGTGCAGACACTGGAAGAGACAACAACGATAACGGTAGCAGCAATTTTCTTGCAAGTTTTCTTAGTACTTTCCGTCCTCGTTAACTTGCACGAGGTTAAAAGCGAGTGTTATTGTATCGTAAGGTAGTAGAATTGTTGTCACAAGAGATATTGTTGAAGTCCCAGAAGCCGAAGCTGAAGCAGACTAGTTCCGCAAGGCCAGCATGCTTCCCCTGGTTGTTTGCAAATGTGGGCCCACGTTGTGTCCACCATTCGGATTCAATGTTTTCAATTCAGTTGATCCACTAAGCTCCAAACGTTCTGCAGATGGTGATGCGCTTCCTGACGGAGATGGGACGGAAGAGGTGTAGTGAAAGTAAACATTACATTGGACACATTGACACTATTGATATGAAGAAAAGGGCTCGTACAACTGCGACCCTCACTGAGTCTGCGGCCCGTAGCCTCGGATGCCATCCGCAAATGCCCACTCCGTATCTAGCGACTTGGATTCGGAAATGGTTGCGCCTGCTGCATTTATGGTGGCTATTTGGAACTAAGAGAAAAAAAGATAGATTGGGTAAGTTATTTGGTAAAATGCCGACAGAAAAAAATGACAACAAACCTTGTTCAGACTTCGTGCATCTCTGTAGAACAGAACTCTTAAACTCTGCTCCATGATCTTACGCGCCTCATCCTCCGTCAACTCGTCTTCCCTGCCCTCCACCGCACTCCGAAGAAGGGGCTGGGCGATGTACGCGCCGTAGCCAGTAGCAATGGTCGATGCGGTATATGTCACACCAAGAAGGTCAACGTATGCCAAGAATCTTTGGCAACATCAAGACCGGCATTAGCGACCCACTTAACCATAAGCGCGCACTAGTAATAAGCTCTCACCGTTGTCCATCCTTGAATCCACCAACCAAGATCGAGTTCCACAGTGGGTCGAACTTCGAGCGCCGTCTGTACATCATCTGACTGAGGTACTCATGTATCTCCGCCGGGCCGAGCTTGTGCCCATCATCCTTCGTGCTCTCCTCCTCAATGAGCAAGCCATCGAGTAGATGTTGAATGTGTTGGAAGTCGGACATATCGCCACTCGCGGCAAGTACAGTATACGACCCGACAGCGTGCAGACGCTGGACGTCCTTGAAACGTGCAAGCGAGCCATACGAAGCTGCATGCGAAGTGATTAGGCCGCATACAGTTATATGTACCTGTGGAGACTACCAGCGCACCAAGATTGTCCGCCGCCATCATGATTCCGTCCCTGTACTTGATAGCGAGAACGCTTGTACCCGTTACTACGGGTTGTCTGGAACGTTTGCAAAGCATACATCAACACACAAAGTAAGAATTCCAATCGAAGGAGATACGCACTGAGTCCGTTGTACGCCCTCCGCGAATGCATCCTTGGGTCCATTGTACGGCCGTTGGTGTATTGGGTAGGTGTTATACAAGTCCTGAGCCTCACTGCGCTACGAGATTGAACGACTCAGACAATATACATATAAGCATCGACAGGGATACTTACAGGACGGCCCCAGTTCGTAGGAAAGTGATCCATTGGTGCAAGTTGGGGTCAAAGAATGAGAGCGTTGAGTTGCACGGGCACGCGCGAGACACGGACGCGCAAGCATCGAGACGCGTCACTGCAGTGTGGGAACGAGTTTCCTATTTTTCACACACGATAATAAACTCTAAAAATAATTATATTTACAGACTTATACACGTTAACTATAGATAAGCAACTGAAGACCACATACAAAAACACTACATAATAACCAATGAGAGTATTTGCTTGACTCGACAAGAATAGAACGATCGTGATGATATAAAGGGGAAAAGATATTGCTACCCCAGTTTAACCAAGAAACGAGTGACCAAGAAACGAGAGAGGATGATGGAAGAATCTAGTTTGATGCCTTCCCGAAGCGTACCCAGAGACCACCCTGTTTAGTGTCGAATAAGTTAATGTAACTCTAGTATTCCTGATTGATATTAGATATTCTTACCTTGACATAGAGCGTCAGTGCCGCAGACGGCCAGCAGCGCTCGATCGCCTGCCGACCTTGCTTCGTCTTCCAATTTGTTGGCGGCAAAGATCCTTCAGGCTGGAACTCCGGCGCCAGCGTGAATGTGTCGAACTGTTGTAAAAGGCGAACAAGGAAGAATGATGCCTCGTTATATGCCAAGTTCTGTCCAAGGCACTGGATGTGATGCTGTATTTAATTGGGCATTCAAACACAGGTGATACCGGATACTCACTATACGCGGCCCTGCACTGAAAGGTGTGAACATCATGGGATTCGCCGCCAATTTCGCGGTGCGCGCTGGGTTTAAGAAGCGCTCGGGGTCGAAAATGTCTGCGTCCGGACCCCAGAGATCCGGATTGCGCTGCATCAACATGGGCATGTACATAATCGGCGTCGCGCCGGGCATGTACAGGGGCTCGGTGGGAGTAGGAATAAACGGAATGTGTGGATGAGGAGAAGATGCCGTGGTATATGCTGGGAGACGTGATGGTGGGAGAACGACGGGTGCTGGGCGCGACTCGCGGACGTTGAGTGGCACAGGAGGGAATAGACGGAGTGTCTCGTTCAGAACAGCACGCACTTTTCATTAATAGATTTCAGCCTCCGATTGATGGAAAGAATGAGTTCGGACGCACTGTATTTGAGACTACGTAGGCTCTCATACGTCGGTACTTGATCAAATCCGTGTGTTTGAAGGACTTCCTCGCGCATGCGCTTGCCAACTTCGGGATACATTGCCATGAAATACGTGACGAAGGTCAGCAGGCACGCAGTCTGAACAGCACCAAAGTATCAGCACGTGCGATACATGGTGAACAAACGGCTATAGACTGACGGTATCACGCGATGCGAGCAGGATGCTGAGCAATTCATCGCGAATAAGGCCGACGTCTGATATTTACACCACCCCATCAGCCAGGAGTCCGGAGTAAAGATATACACCGTACCTTCAGTGCTCTGCGCCAGATGCTCCAAGAACGTTCTTTCGGATATAGGCGCTTCAACACCGGACCTCTTTGCTCTAGCCTTTTCATCGATAGCCCGCTGCACAAGAGGATCAAGCCACTTCTTCGTTATCTGACCGGCCTCTTTGATTTTATTCTTCTTTAGCTCAGCGACGGGCCAGAAATACCCGAGACGTGCGCGTTGCGTGATAATGCATTGTGCCAATTCAAATGCCTGTGCGAAACTCCCGAATTCGTCGTTTGTCGCACTTCCCTTCGGACCCATCTTCGCCTTCCCAGGCTCCGGAAGGGACAACGAGAGTGTATCGAGATTACTTCCAAAAAGAAATTCAGAGGCACTATCCAGAGTGAAGCGAGCGTAGAGATCCTGTGCATCGCAGGGCTTCCCAGACGCTGTGATGCGCGACAGTAGGTTAAGCGTCAACGTGCTGTGTTTGTCGAAGAGCTGGAAGTCCGAAATGCGCTCGCGCGCGAAGAAAGGACGAGCGGTAACGCGGTGCTGGAGAAGTATAAGAATTGCTGTCGAAATCTTACTGTTTTGTCTTTGGGACTTACCATCTTCCATTTCTATTACAAATCGCAGGTCAAAAACAGACCAGTCGAATAAAGAAACTTGACGAACCTCATCATCTCTGTTGAAGATTCCGTCTCCTAGAAACTCCTCCCTGTAAGATGGATCAATGATAAGAAGACCCCAGGGATGCGAAAGAAACAGAAATTGAGCGGATGAGACAAGAACGCCAAGGAAGATCGCGATGGCAACCGAATGGAAATCCCGCCGGAATTATAATATCACTGAAACTTACATCCGTTCTTTCTGTCTGCGCCCTCTCCAGAAATTGTTGAAGCCAGTTGCATGAACGAATTTCATGTGCTCTTCATCCATAGTGATAATCTTAGAGGATCGAATTTAGACTAACGTAATGCCCTTTGTGAGGTCAATACCCGAACGCACGCACCTGATCAACCCAAAGGATCCTAGTGTTTAGTGTTGTGCACTGGTATTCCTGGAAAAGTTCGAGATAGACGTCCATCAAATAGGCGGTCTTGAATGCCTTCATCATCCGTAACAAAATGTCGATATTCCCGGGCCATTTGCCTTTGATCCTAAGGACTGGCTTCGCCCCTAACCGCCTGGCCTCTGCAGCTTGTTTAATGTCGTAAATCATATTGCGAATAAATCCCCAGCAAAGGATGGAAGCAATGTGCGCGGGAACAGCAAAAAGGCCAAGATGTACATCGGTATAGCGGCAGAACTGAAAGAGCGCTGCAGTGGGTAGGACAAAAATGCGGATGACATCGAGGAATAGACGCGTTCGATAGAGCTTAGGATTGAGCCACATCTTCGGAGACTGTCCAGGAGAGGGGCCTGAGGGGATGGAGAGAGGTGGATTGTTGTCCATGATTTTATACGTGACCCTCTAAGAATTTCTGCCTCGTCGGGAAGGCCTTTCCTGATCCCGAATATGTCTTTCCAAGAGGTGCAGGGTTGGGTCGAGCTTCAGCGAGACAGAAGGGAACGAGAGCCTGGTGGGGGATACGAAATCCCGCAACACAACTTCTTAAACTCCTGAAAAGACTTTGCCAGCATGCGAAACGAACGAGGGGCTACAAGCGAAGTATCGGATGATCGGCGTCGGTTTATTCCTGCCTCCGCGCTCCCACCCTTGGAGGACCCCGGGAAGGAAGGGCATCTGCCGTCCGACTACGGTATCGTCTCAAGTAGTCATGGTCCATGGGCGCTGTGATCGATATCTACATACATACCCTCACAAAGAAGAAAAGAGATTGCGGTGCCATTTTTTGATCCTGTGAAACAAGGATTAATACGTCACACTATAGATAGTATTCCGTGCGTCAGTCGTGACTCGTGATGTGTGACGCAAAACGAAAGCGACGCCACTCCCTCCTACTTTGTGCATTCGTGCGCCCCATTACATACATACAAGCACCTCGCCCAAACCTTGGGATCTCTTCTGAAAAGAAACACAACTCTTGATCTGCTTAGGTCTTTTCTCTTCTCCGGTCTATCGCGGCCTCAGTCCCGGCCTGACCTGAGTCCTTGGCAGCCCGAGACGCTCATTGTTGCCGTACTACCCTGTTATGGCTTACTTATTTGTCTGATGAAATAATTACCGGGGTTTTTTTAAGGCTTGTTCCGACATAAGTATGCGATCAGGGTTGATCCGGACTCTGCGCTTATCAAGGCAACCGAATAGTGACGCATTTTCCGCATTCCCACTCTGGCGCCCTTTGTACAATACATATAGACTGTCGATTTGAGCACCGGTTGACTCCAACGATCAGACGAAAGTTTTGTGCGCATACGCAGCACAAGGGTGACTTTCGACCCCCTTTAAGCCTGCGAACGGTGAGTATCGCTCTCATATTTTTTTCTTTCGAATGACCCGGGAGTTGTATTCTCCTTATTTGAGCGATTCATTTAGGCTAAACTGATGATAGCGATTATTTGGTCACGTTGCGTCCATTCAAGTGCACTCGTTTTGCAAAAAAAAAACTTTTCCGCGGCCAGATCTCGGAAAGAAAAACTAGCGGGTTGCTTTCAGCGCCTGTCCCAGACGTTCAACCTGTTCCTATTGGTTCGAATGAATTGGCGGTACCTGGGACCTTTTGACCAGGGTATGAAGCGTCCGATCTTCCGTTAATATCGGTCAATTCCTTGTCCCAACGGGTATCTCTGAGAACACCCTTCGAGGCTCGCAAGTCCCAACCGCCTACGGGCGCTTCCCCGGAATAACTTTGTAATTCCAGACCACTGCTATGAGCGCCTTAGAAGCTTATAATCTGGTGACGGTATGTCCTCCACCAAGATACCCGTGACTACGGAGCAGTTTCAATATCCAATTGTTATCGATTAGATCTACCTACCCTCCCACACTGGGAAACGCGCGGAATTAATCAGGACGATGCAGATTTGGTACCCTCAACTATATAAGTACAAACAAGCCCGAAAGTCCGCAGATTTTCCCTCAAGCTATGGAAATTTTAGAAGGGGCATATAAACTTTATAGGCTATTGACCTTGTAACCAACAAAAAATGACATTTACCTGCAAAAGCATACAATCGAACGCCATAAGGCGGAACGAGCGGATCCCCGAGGAGTAATACTCACGATCCCATGACACTGCTTTATCGTGCTCGTAACTTTACGATCCTCACAGTAATCGGTTCTTTCCGCAACTCTTCTGGTCGGGCGCGCTGGGCATTCAAATCTGCAGTCGAAGATGCTGCTAACTGCGTGGACTTCATGGTTGATGAACACATTAGAAGGTGCGAGGCGGCGCTTTTCGGTCTAATGAGCTTTATCGCCACCAAGTCCTGGGTAAAGTCCCTCCACTTCTAGCCCGAAGTCACTTAATGCTCAATAAAGTACAGATATCTTTCTGGGTTCTCGAGGGTACGGATCGAAAAATTGTTCATGAGAAAAGGCCACTACTTGGAAAGACCATTTGGCAAACTTCGAATCAATTTGATATATGTTATCCTTCCCACCGTCGATGCTGCCCCCCTATAACATCACCGCAAACTTTACTTTGGGGCTGGCTATCCCACTCGCAGGCGTATTTGTGTCGAAAGGGGTACATCGAAAGGGGAATAATGATTCGCAGTATCCGCACACTGCGTTCTTCTCCATAAGGATACTCTTCCAGCCTTCCGGACCCTCTAATTGTGACTGTAGGCCGCCTCATTTTTGGGAAAGTCGTGTAGGCGGACCAAGTACGCTCACTCGTATCTTGTAATGGCAAATTGCGATCAATTTATGCGCGGGATCTATCATACTCGAGACGCCTGATCTAACCTATTTTTCCTATGCGCAATTACGGCATAAAGTCCCCATCTCGCCCTTGCTTGCTTGTGACATGAAGGCTGTTATGCAGGAAAACGTTCTAGTGTGTCACGATTACTAACATGCTCATGACTTTTCTACTTATGGCATACTTGAGAGGCAGTACAGGGTACTGCTTCACAGGTACAGAATGAACGGCAAGTATTATTTTCGCGAGATGCCTGCGTAAACGGCGTACTTATTTCTATGTACTCTGTAAAGCACTTCTGTGCGGGGCCTTCGCTTCGTCTTTAATGGCTGTACTTCTCTAGCTATTCCCATTTTTAGCCCAACATGACACTTGTTTACTTCTACACGGAACCTGCTCCACCCCTTATCGTTCTTATGCTCTGACCAGCAATGAGCAGAATGGTTCGATGCATCTTTCCAACTCTGGACTCAACCACTTCGTTTCCCGCTGGAAAGCCCGACTAAATCGAAGTAAAGAATATCTCTCACGGTACCTCCACCCTTCCATAGGATCGAGCTGTTCGTACTATTGATAACTCGTCTTTGACTGCAACTTGATTCCCCATCGAGAACGACTTCATTTCCTGTTGACAGTTAGGGGACAGACGCGGAGTATTTGCAGCCCCGAAAGACGCGCCGTCAGAACCAGCGAACCCGCTAAAACAAATCGATTCAAGCCAGTCTAATCGGTACTGGCTATGGACGGAATTCTGTTCGTAGATTCCGGTTGCAGTTAATACAAAGGGATCTATTCTGTAAACATAGACGTGCCTCGACTGGCCTTCTCGCTGCTTATCGTGGCGCAGGCGCCGTAATACCGTTGAATGCTTACTTCTATATTTCCGTTCGGGCTTGCTCAAACTGCGACACACTCAGGACCAGGTTCCCAGACGATGCAGAATAGCGGAGCTTAAGGGTGTCAGCGAAGCTCCTGAATATGGGTATTTTGGGAATATGTTGACAGAATCTACCGCGTCGGCTAAGAATTCGATGTCAATAGGATTACCAAACATAGAGTGTATCCATTCGCATATTACGCTGGAGGGTGGGGGGAATAAAAATGCATGACCCGCGCTGAGTGTAAAAGGAAAGGTGTCGATAAACTGTATCTTGAGACGCTTTAATACAACCGCACACTACGCACGAGTCAATGAGCCTGCGCCGGTGACATTACTCGGTTCTGGCCTTTTCTCGGGCCACATGTCCTCCTAATAAGAGCTGAAGGAACCGACCTAACACGGGCTTGCGTGTATAGACCGCACTAACCAACGACTTACTGGGGTTGACATATATGTCAAGTAAGACATACTTTCAAGACAAATCCTCACTTTATATCGAGGAGATATTTATATGACGGAAGCAGTTCGGCACAAGGATTGGCGCCTGACACGCGTTTCAGTCACATGACCACCGTGCCCAAGACTCGGAGCTCGAGAGTTCCGGAACTTCTGGTCGGTCGTAATCAGTACTATAATTGAGTGGGGGATGGCTTTTTTTTAAGGCTGGCTTGAGGAATGAGAGTATGTTCTCACGGGAGGGGGGGGACACACAGCATCAAGCTACCGCTGACTAGCTGACTTTTTGGTTTCCCCTAACCAGATAACTGGAGGGCTTCGCCCCCCAATAGTAAGTCTGACTGACGCTCGCAAAATATAAAAACGGGTTACACTTAAAATTCGGAGAAGGTCGAAGTTAACTGAAATACACAATAGGAAAAAAGGACCGTGATGGTGAACCTTGAACGCGTCGTCCGATTCACGTTCGCTATGCGAAGCAGTTTGCGCAAAAAATTAATGTTGATAACAATGATAGTACACCTTGAAACCCGGCTACATAGTCAAGATAACACCCTGGTCCCGGAGAGCCGCCTAACCAAAACTCCTCGCTATTCGTAAGGACAAGCTTCGAGGCACAGACTTTCTTCTGGTCCCGGGAATGTAAGACCAGCTTCCCATAATTGTATTTGCGCGCATGATTGTGAAGCCCAAGAAGTGCTCGATCCATGGGGCTACTACGTCCCGCCGGTCCTCCAATCCATAGGACAGTGCTTTCCGAGAGTTAGTGTGAGTCCCTGTAGCGTAAACTTTGAAAGATTATAGCGATTGATTGAATACTTAAAAAGCACGAGCTCCTGTCATGCGCGAAGTGGGACACGCAGGAGATATGCTCCATCCTATGTAAGATGCACGCTGTACTGAAATTTGTTGAAATGCGAGTTTATGGCCGAGTTCGACCGTTCGGAGACGATATTTTTTGTAGTATTTTGCTTCCTGTATGCGCGCTCAAGTTCTAGCATTTCTTTCCCTGTGACCGGGACAAAGTGGAAGTCGCGAACGGCGAGTCGGCAACCGGTTCCGCCTTGCTTACCTTAATGTCCAGAAGAGGTAGCATCGATCACTACATAAGCATCTCATGATTTGTAAGTCCCTCGGTAAGAGCTGCTTTGCCAACCACGATCTTGTGCCAGCGAATGCTGCTCATTTGCGATGTCTAGGCCTCAGCACGCTGTATCATTCAAGGCCATATTGGAGTACTAGTCCTTACTATTCATGCCGGAAGCTTCGTGGGGCCTCCAAGTCTACTTGCTGTACGCGCCCACGTACGTTCCATGACTGTGCTGCCAGGAATCAGGATAGGGGGTGTAAGGATTTCTACAAGTCTTCGAGAAATGAATCAGAGCATTTCCTTGCCATGAGAACAAAGTGCGGTTCATGGCACAAATTGTGTCATGGTGAAGCAGGGCTGGGCTTTAAAGGTGAGTCTGGTTGGTACTTCGCGAGAAGTGCGCGAAATCCTCACATCTATTGCTGTCAAGAAGAAATGACATCCTCTAAGTATGGACTGCGACTACCAATACACTCACCTACAGTCCTGTTCGAAGAGGCGTGAGCGAATTCGCTTTCCACGTTGTCTTCAAAAGTGGGGAGTTACCGGGACTTCGCGAAGTCAAAGAACCTAGTACAGATAGCTTTTGCCGCAAGCATCTCATGAAACTGGTACAATACTCCTCATAGTGCAATGGAAAGGAAGTAGCAAGAACACACTATCTACGTTCAAGGCTTCAAATGACGGTGTTGCCCTTTGCAAATGAACGTCCGTACGCCAGCCAGGATCGAACCTCATTGAGCCTCATTCCTCAAGAACTTGAAAATTCATTTTTGCAATGAACGACGCTTGCCTGATGCGCATGTATTCTATTTTTAAAGTGGGAAGGCGTTTCGCTACTGATGGTTAGTCGGTTATGAATGACAGGGTTCGCATACACTGACGGGGGCCGCTTCCTGTTCCTTCGCCGCAGGCGACGGGCTTTCGGGTTACATGTATGCTATTCTCATCACGAAGATCTCATGCGAGTCTTATGTGAAGCGGGCCAGTGTCCGCTACTTCGATTAGAATAGGTTCTCTCATGCCACATTTTGGATTCTTTTGTCTCACACCTAGGTCATCGATTTGAGAGCAGAGCGCTAGCTTCCGTCGTAATCACCGTTTGCATCGTTTACTGACTGCCACACACACAGCCACTTTACCAAAAACAGTCCCTTATACAGTCAGATCGGATCAGGGCCATCGGACGGCTTGTTGGGATGCTCCCACTTACGTAAGCTTGTTTCTGATGCACTCATTCTCAGTGGACGAAAAACGGCAGCACAGTGAATAACTAATTTCCTCGAAAATTCTCCCGAAGGCTTTGAACGGACAAGCGTGCTAGCTACCGAGCTGACTGATACGTGTTCTATTCAGTCCGGCCGTCGATCCGCTGAAGACACTCGGCTTGCTCAAAGGAGTCGAGGCAAAGAAGTCTACTCGAGTCTCGTATGAGCACATGATGATATTTCAGGTGTAACTTATGTCTGACGCATTTTAACTGCAATCGCTCAGAGCCGTGCGCGTGGTGCAGTAAGAGCACAGTAAGAAGGAAAAAAGAGTATAAACGTTTCTTGGAGGATTACCGACGTTCTGGCAAGTTCATCCCACCTAATTAATGAGGGACGACGCCTCTAGGCTGGTTCATGTCACTGACTTTGCTGAACTTGATTATTTTCTCGCCGAACCTGTCCATTACCGGAAGCTTCGTAAATCAGATTATGGTTAGAGGTCTTTGTTCCCTTGGCAGTCGCTTCTGTTCTAAATGCTATGCTATACTGCGGAGTGGGTTATGAAGGCGATGATGCGCGGCGCCCGAAAGACTGTGGAGCACTCACTTTCTCATGAAACGGGGGGCGAGACCAACTCGGAACTCCTTCGTGCTGCCTGCTGCGGTGGAATGTACATGTATTTCCCGCTCAACCGCTGAGGCTTTACAGGATACTGATTGCTGACGGACTGCCACCTTGGACTGGTCGACTTACTAAATTGGCGAGGTGGCTTTGAGGATACGCCCCGTCAGGCGGGGCACGGCTATTCTTTACAGTTAGAACTCATAACCACATTTCCCCAGCCTTCGGCAAAGTCCCCGCTTCACTTTGGCGTGAATTCTCAGACACAAGTGAGCGGAACACCCCGCATTGCCTCGCCTAAAAAGGATCTTCAGCTAAATCACGAGTCTGAAACGGGGCCCTCAATTGAGAAACAGTAAGTTTCATACTTGTGGTTCTCATTTTGACCGCAGTCGCGTTCTCACACGATGAATTTTGTTTAGTCAAAGAAAAACCCGAAACGACGGACGGCTCCGGGGACGAGTATAAAACCCCCCCTCACTCACTTGAGGACTTCATAGTCCTTGGATCCCCGTGCTTCAAGCTCTTTTATATCACCTTAACTCAACAACTCAAAAGGAATCCTTCGTCATGCTTTTCAAACAACTCATTCTTTTGGCTGTCATTAATGCCGCTGCTGCCGTCCCAGTAAGCAATCCTCACGGTGATTGTACCAAGCTTTCTGACATTCGTGTTCGCAGGCACCTCAGCTGTCAACTACGTTAACGGGCACTGTCTCGGAAGCCGGAACGTCCACCTTGAGCACCATCTCAGAGGTTTTGCCTACAGACTCCGTCACTTCGGCGTTTACATCCATCTCAGCGTCCTCGTCGTCGATCACCTCCGCGTTCACATCTATTACGGAGTCGTCTACGCCGACCACTGTGATTTCTTCATTCACGTCCATTTCTGAATCGGCGTCGTCTGGTGGAGTGACTTCCGCGTTCACATCATTCTCTGAATTCCCCACGTCGGAACCAATCCCCACTTCTTTCTTCACCGGTTCGCACTCGAAATACCCGCACCATCATGAAAGTGTTCGAACTGTCACTATAACGGAGACAGTGGGCTGTGGTTTTAGCACTTCTGCAACATTTGTTACCTCTGGTGTTGCGTCGTCGTTTACCTCATCCTTTGGAACGGCCCCGACGACGGTCTCGGATGCTTCGCCTAGCTTCGGCTCTATTACAGCGACAGAATCCGCTTCTTCGGTTTCTGGCTCCGTTCTGAGCGCTTCCACGTTCTCCGTTGAGCCGTCGACCGTCTCTTTCACGGCGTCCGCTTCCTCCTTTGCAACGTCCGCTCCCTCGTTCACGGCGTCCGTTTCCTCATTCACGGCATCCGCATCCTCATTTGCGTCGTCGACTCTTCTGTCCACAACGGAGGTCGCCTCTTCGGGAAGCATTCTATCGACCGCGTCTGCGGTTCCGGCCTCCTCATCAGCTTAGGCTCTTTTTACGATGTCACGGTTCTAATTCTTAATCAGTCGTTCGTGAACTGCACATTGGAATTGACATAGTAGCCTTATTTACTTATTTTTATACCCTCCCTTCTTCGACATTATTTTTCGTATGACGAAGTTTTGCCCTTGCCGGTGACGGACAAATCAGAGCCCGGACATTTTGCAGTAACGTATTTTATATTGTATGCCGATCTCCTAGGAATCGGGGCAATTGTCAGTGTGGAGCCTTGTCAATTCAGAGGTCTGTCTTTAAGTTGGACAAAAATGCAGGGAGGTGTCCCCTTGAATTTTGGTGAGAGTAGGACGTAGGAGTTAGCTTTCGTGGCGCAAGGTTGGCCCAAATATAGATGTGTGACTTAGGCTCAGTGGGCCGCAATTGTTCCTTGTATACAGTAGTAGTAGTACGTATGTAAGATTCTTGCTGTCCAGTCATTAATGTATTACCAAAGGTAGGATAAATGGGGAAACTGGAATTGTCTAGAAGGGAAGGGGGAAGTAGCGATGGGGCTTTTAAAACTCAGGCTGATCCGACGCGTTTAACATCCGACCTTCTTGAGGCTGCGTACCCGCCGACACACATTTCAGTGTGAACCGTTTATTACTACTTGTTCACCCCACAAGCTCACACGGTCTTTCGTGATCTAATTTTCGGACTTTGTACATATTTCCGAGGGTGTCCGGAGACACAGACATAGCGATTCGAAAAAATCTGACAAGCGCTTTCGATGATTTGAATGTTGAAACTGGAAGTTCGTCTTCGCTTTGGAAAAGATGACTCATTAATTACATAATTTCCAAATAATGATAGAGCCAGCTGCGCGCTGGTAGGGCTCGCTACCTTTCAAGTTCTTTGATTGAGTTTTCATATCATGGACTGAAGATGGGGTTTGACCATAATGCCATGCAGTTCGAGCATCACATCAGCTCCTTGGGTGACTGGTTATATATATCCAGGCGGTCCTTCTTGTGTGTGAGCGAAGGAACGGTACGAATCGCTTCACATATGAGCTACACAGACGCTTCGTTCGCCTTCTTGTTGTCCTGATCTTTCAATACAATATGAAACAAAAACGGATGTACGCAACAGAGACGAGGAGACAAGGAGGCATGCAAATGACACTGACTCGGACAAGAGCAAACTCTCAGTGGAAGGCAACATTAAAAACGGCACTGGTAATAATCACTGCAACCCCCCCCAAAGACAATCAGTTCCAGGGTAACACCAGCAATACCAATCACCTTCTGAGGGTTGTTGCTCAAGCTAGTAGTCGGATGCCCACTTTCATCGTGTCTTGCCGGGATGCCCCAGGCCACATGACTAATCCGGCTTATGTTCTGAAAAAATGTAACGTAAAAGCTGTGACTGAGCACACATAAAAAGGGCAAGCTTAGAACAAGCCGCGGCTCGGCATTACATAAAAAGAGATACCGCGGGGCCCGACAATCGGGGCGAAATCTTGAATTATTGACCCTACCTAAAAGTATCGGGAAAAAGTGTATCGTCTTACTAATCTGCGTCATTTTCATGCAACTATTTTTAATGTCTGTGCCGAGTCGTCCTATCGACTACTAACAAGTCCTTCCGATGACCCGAACACAGGCGTCAGTATGTCCCGACCTGTTACGCAGAAAAAAAAACAGAGCTACTTCGAATCCCATTTTTAAAGAAGACGTTTCTAAATTACTTTCTCAAAGAGACTCGTCAGGACTCATGAGCTAACAAGAATTATTATAGAATATGAATGTGCCCTCGCCGCGAAGGTGAAATTGCACGAGGCCGATCGGAGACCTTGTATGGGAACGCCGCGCCACTCACATTTGGATACTTCTATGGGTGAGCACTCTCCCGTGCGTCAATCGCGACCGAATGTCAAGGGACTGCGCTCATCTTACCCCTCGATTCTTGTGGACGTACAATATGTTATGGTAAGTAGACTACGGGAAACTTTTCCTGACGCTAGTCCCATGCTTTGTACTGGACTCTAGACCGGAGAACCTGACAGGCTGCTGCGGAACTCGTAGAAGGCCTTCGTTGTGCACATGGTATGACATTAGCACAATATATTATACAGGACATCCTTGATGGGATTGCCCACGCTCCGCCAAGTCGCCTGCTGGTCGTTGCATCTCGTACCTGAGGCCGGCTTTCGCCTGACTTTTGGCTTTGCACTGGAGTACCGCCTTGTCAAGTCCGTTCATTGCCGAAAGCATTGAATTACAACAGGTCCGACAGAACCCTCATTTCCTTGGCAGTCGCTTCTGCTCTTGATTGGTACTGCGGAATAGATCATGAAGATGACGATGTGCAGTATTCGAAAAGGCTGTGACGTTCTCGATTCTCATGACGCGGGGAACAACGCCGAACTTATCTATACTGCCTGGTTTCAATGGAACCAACATCTATAAAAAAAAAAAGCTGCTTATTACTAGAGGATCTGTCGCCTTAAGCCAACTTTACGGACTGTTTTAATGAGGGTAAATTATGACTGTCTTGCGACGACGCTGCTGACAATTCTCTGTGTCTGTCTCAATCTTTAGCTTCAGGATATTTTATCATCTCAATCTCACCCTGACCTATAAAACCCCGGACAAAACTAGGGAACACCCTGCACAGCCTCGCCTAACAGACTCTTCGGTGAAAACACGGATTGGAAACGAGTTCCTGGACTGGGAAACTGTAAGTTTCATAGTGGTTAATCTTTTTCAACCGCGGCCGTGTGCTCACTCATCTAGGCTTCCATATAGTTGAAATTTTTGCCAATATAAATGACAAACTGAGCAGAGGGTAAGGCTATAAAGCTCCATCGTCTAGACGAAACATTCCATACAGTAGTCCTCTAAACCTCACGCCTTATCCACAGCACCCCGATTAAAAGAGTGTTTGTCATGCTTTCGAAATATTTCGTCTTTTTGGCTGCTATCAATGCCGCGGCCTCCATCCCAGTATGTTTCCCCCTTATAGCGAAAGCCAGGCGTATACTGACATTCATTACTGTAGGCCCCTCAGGTTTCGGAGTCTACGTCGCAAAGTGCATTCAGCTCGGTTTTCACATCCGTCCTGGAGTCTCCGTCGTTCAGTGCGGTTACTTCAGTATTCACGACTGTCCTGGCGTCCTCTTCGCCGGGTGCCGCGAGCTCGTCATTTACGTCCATCCCGGAATTGGCGTCGTCCGGTGCAGTTACCTCCGTATTCACGTCTGTCCCGGAGTCCTCTCCGGGTCCTGCGGTCTTTTCGTTCACGGTCATCCCGGAGACATCTAGTGCAATTGCATCCACTTTTACTTCCGTCCAGGAGTCCCCTTCGTCGGACGCTATTACACCGTCGCTCACGACTATCACAGAATTAACGTCGCCCGGCTTAGTCACGTCCGTGTTTACATCTGTCCCTGAGTCCTCCTCTCCGGGGGCCGTCTCCTCGTCATTCACTTGCATCCCGGAATCGGCGACGTCCGGTGCAGTTACTTCTGTATTTACGTCCGCCACGGAGTCCTCTTCGCCTGGTGCTGTGACCTCGTCGTTCACGATTATCCCGGACTCCTCTTCGCCTAGTGCTGTGACCTCGTCCACGTTTATCCCAGAATCAGCAGCGTCCTTTTCAATCTATTCATCATTCACATCTGTTCCTGTGTCCTCTTCACCGGACGCTGTTTCCTCGTCATTTACGTCCATCCCGGAACCAGCGTCGTCTGGTGCGGTTACCTCTGTATTCACATCCGTCCCGGAGTCCTCTTCGCCTGGTGCTGTGACCTCGTCTTTCACGTTTATTCCAGAGTCCCCTTTTCCTGGTGCTCTGACCTCGACCGTGTTTATCCTGGAATCAGCAGCGTCCTTTGCAATTTCCTCATCATTCACGTCCATCCCGGTGTCGTCTTCACCAGGTGCCGTTTCTTCATCATTCACGTTCATCCCAGAATCGGCGTCATGTGGTGCAGTTACCTCCGCGTTCACGTCTGTACCGGAGTCCTCTTCCCCGGGTGCTGTTACGTCGTCGTTCACATTTATCCCGGAATCATCAACGTCCGGTGCAATCACCTCATCAATCACATCCATCCCACAGGTCATTTCCACCGTCTCTTCCTCTTAACCGAGGATTAGTTCTACTTCTTGATGTCTGGCGAGCAATCAATTACGATCCCCGCCCTTTTACCGTCTTGGGAGTTCACCCCGGTTATGAGCGTCGTATCTACCTAGTTTCCTGCCGTTACATATACATTCTTCAACCTTTTCATTCGTTCCATTATTTACCCCCAACTCCGATGTCGGCCTCCTATTGATCACGCTTATTTAGAAAACTGTGGTTGCATGAAGTTCGTCAGAATCAGTTCGACCATCAGGACTCTCGCTGTCAGTCCGTAACTATTTGTAGGACTAAATTTCCAGTTTACTTGTGACATGGACAATCTTTTTCAATGTGATGGTTGAATCCCCAAAATCACAGTGACCTACTTGATTATTATGTATCTTTTAAGGGTGAAGTCTTCGGTACGAAGACATGTCATGTTTTCTTCACACAAAACTCCGACTCTGTTGAGCCGATTTGGTTTCAGTATTTCGGGAGGCCCCGAGTGTTACTAAACACCTCGTAACGTATAACGCTCAAACTATCTTTCACCCGACCATACTTCTCTTCCGCCCTCGTAATCGCACTTCAGGTATGCTATCAGCAGGTAGACCAGGATGTATTATAGAACATAGAGATGATACCTTCATCCAGCTTCTTGCTTACGACCTTCCAGCTTTTCCTGCTCTCCTCGGCATAAGCCTTCAAGACCTGGGCATGCTCGATACAAAATCATTCAGAGGTAAGGATGACAGAGATAATACTTACTGAGGCATAGAGAGGCTCCGAATCAGGATGCGTTGAGACAAATGCACGCTCAAGCACGTATAGATCTACCGCTTTGTCTTCGGCCAAAGACGAGACAAACGAGAGGCCGAAATCAATCAGGACCTTGGACAAACAAGGTGCAACAAACAGGTAAGGATCATGGGGATAATTATAGCGTGCAAAGGTACAAACAAGCTCTGCTGATGACCCCCCATCGGCTCCAAGAGATTTCTGACAACGTTTCCGAAGCATCATGTTGGATGTAGTGAGGTCGCCGTGTATAACATCCGCTCTGTGCATCTTCGCGAGCTGAACCCCGATCATCACCATTACCTCATCTACAGAAGAGAATCAATTTATTTTAGTACGCATTTATTCGATTGACAACAAGAGCCTACCTTGAGAAACGCCGAACTCCAATAGGTGACTCTCAGCGCCGGCCTGATCTACCGGCTCTTCGGTATCTTCGTCCAACTCTTGATCCGATTCTTCATCCTCTCCCAGAAGAGCCCGCACGCTTTTACCCTCTATCCACTCAATTCCGATAACGCCTTCTGCAGCATCAACCATTCGGATGCCCGGTACTCGAACATCCGCTCTGCATTCCTCGTTAACAGGGTCTGCTCACCGATGTAAGAGGCTGCAGACCTTAGACATTTAACGAGTGCCCTTGCCTCACCGGCAACCCGAGCTTTTGTTAAAGAAGCGTTCAAAGTGGGATGGCGATATTGTTTTTGAAATCGGTATTTGAGAAGCACTGGCTCAGGAGCCATTTCGGGAGCTGGCTCGGTGTCCCCATCACTAGAAGAGACTGTAACATTGGGATGTAACCAGCCCTTATAGACTTTCTAGCAGCAAATTTCAATTGACGTGTTGCGAACAAAGAACGAGATTAGCGAACTGCTTCAGCGCCTTGCTTGATGAGTTGTGAAGACTCCAGCAGAGAAAGTGTAGGCGACTTCATCCTTCGGGTTTCCGGAACGATTCGTGGATATCTCAAGTTTTGAAACCGGTAAAACAGGTTCTTTTCGCACAAGCAGTCAAATATGCTAAAGCGTCGGCAAGTGTTCGTACTGGAGAGAATGAGAAGACCACTGCAAAACTCGAAAAGTGTTTGAGAACTTTAAGGTTTGGCCACCTAGTCATCGATAATCGTGGGAATGTTGAGACTTTTCACTCTTGATACTCACGACGACCATGATCACCTACAACGTCTCCCAAAAAGCCTACGCTAAGGTCATTTTTCATGCCGCGAAGTATCCTCATAGACAAGTGAACGGCGTTCTTCTCGGGAAAGGAGGCTCTGAAGCGATCGAAATCAGCGATGCAATCCCGCTACTGCATCATTGGACCAGCTTAAGTCCAAGCATGGAGATCGGTCTGGATCTTGTGAGGCGGTCTGACTATAGTGCATTTACCAAGCTGTCCCTGATACGTAGAAATCTTATTTCTGGGAGGCAAGAAACTATGCTCAGTCGAATAAGCTGGACATAGTCGGCTATTACCAAGCATCCGAGTATTCAGACGACACAGCACTCGCTCCAGTAGGCGAAAAAGTGGCCGAGACCATCAAAACGTCATTCTCGCAAGCCGTCGCTTTCGTAGTGAGTAAAGGTGGTAAATTTTCACAGACATTGTCATCTAATATGACAAGGTCGATGGCTCAAAACTGGCTGCCGGAGAACCAGCCCTCGTTGTGAGCAGACCCTCGACTTCATGACTGGCCTTCTAAATCATTAACATGTTAATCTTAAGCCCTATTTCCCTCAGGGAACCTCCTCGACGTGGCGACCTGCGCCTCAAGTTGCAGACGCCTCGCCGTTTTCTGCAGCGTCGAACTTCAAGCTGACACCACCCTCCGCCGCTGCTCGTGTACTCGAGCTTATCCGCGACTCCAAGATGCACCAGAAGCTCGGGGACTTTGATGATCATCTGGAGGATGTGTCCATAGACTGGCTGCGGAACAGCGATTGTAATGTCGATACATAGGTAAATATCGAAAAAGCGCTATTTGAAGTCTTAATCGATCTCGCGGATTTTGGGCTTCCGGTATCATTTACGCGTCATGCTGCTTTGGCTACCTTCCTCACTTGTTGGGCACAAGCATGTATGACTGTGCTCGTTCCTGACTTCCATCAGACTAGTGTGGGCATGCAAGCATATGCTTACTTGTCGGTATCGCGCTTTCTTAGTGGCTTCTAGCTATGTGTTGGCATGCTAAGATGGCTTCTACCGAAGACAATCCGTAACTTTGTCAACCGGGCCGCTAGCAAGGTATACGAGTAATCGAGTAATCGTTAAGAGGTCGATACACAAATCCTTGTTCCCTCAAGGCCCCAGAAGCTTGAGTTCTCGCAAATCAACACTACTCTAAGGCCGTTGAAACATGAATTTTGTCGTCACTGCCCTCTTTGCTTTCTTAGCACTATCTCCCGTGGTGCTTGCTGACTGGTGGACGGTTGAATGGGACGCGACGGAGTTCGTGGGAATGTCAGGCGATATGATCGTTCCGGCTGTCCCCAACCCCCCAGGGACGCCGTACGTCTGGCCAGGATTACAGCCTGGATCAACAGGCGTTCTTCAGACTGTATTGGATGGAAGGTATCTGTTTCTGCTACCAAACCCGAATACTCTTAGCTGATTTCGATGGCGTGATGTGTAGGACGGGAACTTGGTGGATCGGCGACGGGTAGTTCCACCTTCTGCTTGTCTTGATCGATATCGGCTCATATCAGACCTTATTAGCTATTATGGGACACCGAGGTAATCCAGCGCCTACTCTCTTTCACTTATTTGCATCAGTGTGTGATTGATCTGGTTTCTTTAGCCCGCCATGGGGTGCTGGCTTTAACGCATATCCTGGTGCAACTCGCCCCAAAATTTTCTCGCTTACATACTCCTGACCACTAGTCCTCATCAGGCGATACTGTGCATTTCACTTTTGCTACTGACACAAGTGGGAATTGGACCTGCACTTTGTCTGGACCTGGCTCCGCTGAGAGCACCTTCTCCCTTACAGGCCTCGTCATGAATCGGTGCGTCATCTATTCAATTATGTTGCATTATTTTTCCGACAGACATTTATTAAGGGCAATACTGGCTGTTGAGCTGTACGATGTCGACTTTGATTTTGGCCCGGTCGTCGTTAGTCTTGCAGAGTTATGTATGCTTATCCATCGTAACGACTAGTTGCAGTACCGAAATGTCAGAATAACGGCGACGACGGCTGCGAGCGATTGGTGCGGAACAACTAGTTCTTTGGGCTACAGCAGTGGCGTGAGTATTCTGCATGTCGATGTCTTCCAATTTCAATACATTTTCGTTTAATATAACGCGTAACGCTGATGGCCATGGTCATGTCCTCCTTTCATTAGCAATACACTGTTTCCGGAGCGACGGCGGAAGGGAACACATGTTCTGTTGACGAGGTCATCATGCCGAGTGCATCATGAAAGGGATTGGGCAGACGCGGATGCTGGTTAAAGGCGAGCAAACACTGACGGTTTTCAACGTTTTCAAATCGTTCATACCATTTTCACGCCTCGTATTCATACGCTTTACGTTCCGTCAAACCACGTTAGGAAGCTAAGGTACTGATTTGCGCATTACCGTGGTCCAGCATCAGCTGTCACACGCGACCCGAAATCGAGGAGTGGTAAAGGATCTCTATTCATGTTATTCGCCGATATTATCATTTGAATCTTCGAAAGCTTAACGCAGGACCTAGTGATTCCGCAATCGGACAGTGTGCCTGAGAGTTCTCATCAAGAAAGCTGCGGCATGTCGTGACTCGTCCTCGTGCTCCGCGGGGCGGCCTCGTAACTTCAAGTTAAGTAGGGCCTGGGAACTGGTCGACGCTCCGACAAACCAGGACAGAATGACAAGAGATACAGTATGCGAGTCACTGTCAAGGACTCCTAGACAGCTTGAGGCGTCTTCCTTTGACATGGGCGCATTGCTCAAAAACACTAGGGTGCTATTTTCCGACTGGCACATTGAAAATTGTTTGAACCTGTGAATGGAGGCTGACTAGCAGGCTCTAATTACCTACCACTCTTAGATCTACTCAGACGACACCTGCGGCAAAACTACTGAATACCAAGGAGATCTTCAATCATGAACGGGGCAGGTCGATCGTGTTCATTTTTATATTAGTTATGGAAAACGGCCCTACCCTCCGATCCAACTTGCGGGATTTACAACCTTCATAACTTCCTGCCCTGTGTATTGAGATGCATTTCGCGCCCTTGCATTGCAGCGAAGATCCGCCAACTCCGTGCTGACTACATCTGCCTACGTTCTAAACAGCGCTCATGCGCTCCAGGTCTCGCGCTGGTTCATCTACCACTCAATTCTGTGTGTGTCTGCTTCCTTTTCTGCCAAAACGAATATCGCAAGGAACAGAGTCCTGCAGCGTTCGGAGAAACTGCGATCCCGTGACGAGCGTGTACTTTCCAGGGCACCAAGTGATCGTTCTCTAATATCGTTTAAAAGAAAGGAGCGCACGCTAGGAAGTATCGAGCCCTCTGTGTCTCTTTTTTCTTCCACCCTTTGACAAACTATGAAGTACTCCTCTGCGTCCTTAATCATTCTAGCCCTTTCTATCTGCAGCCGCGGCGCTAGACTTGGAACGGATAGATGTCCCACTGCACAAGTAGTCGCATCCTCGGCCATCACCGCCAACGGTCATGAGATACTACATCAAACGTTCACGTGCCCTGACGGCGACCTCACAAAATCACCTGGATTGACATCAGCGAAAAGAGACTTTTCGAGGAGCATCTTTGATAAACGCAACGCTGGCGAGTGCAGGACGCCCGCGCCAGAATGCCAGTGCGGAGCAAACTGTGAGTAGTGGGCTCTCTGTTTACTGTATCGTGCCAATCCCAATGGCCTATCCCTATTTGAGTTTCGTGCGAGTGTCAGGATTCGATGCCTGCAGCCCCTATTTCAAACGACTGTGCCATCCTGATAGACTCGACACAAGTCATTGCACAAACGGGGGGCTCGACATTCATTGTCCAACCGGACAGCTTCGAGTTGCTCTCCTTCGAAACATGCGAAATTGTCTTTGAAAATTGTGCGTTTAATCCGTGTAATCCATGTAAAGGATTTATCTATTGCAAAACTGACGGTTCACATTAGCCATCACCACGCCCATAGAGTATTGCTGGGATGAACTGGTAGGCTTTTTTCTCCATTTTCCAACCAATCTACCTTGGACCTACCTTGGACATATACTTATTTTTGCTTTTACGTTGTCCCACCCACAGGCTACAATAGCAGGTCTTGTAAACCAGATCTGTTTCGAAGCGGTCGCCGGGACTTCTGCCGAATGCGATGCCGATGACGGTTTGTGGCTAATTGAGTAAGTGCTAATTTTTTGGCCTTCTGATGGTTGCGCGACCATTTATTCATCCTTAAACAGTGTTCTCAGTAGCGACTAGTGATAAGGTCCTTCCGTCCTGTGTGTCAAATTTAGGCCGCCGATACGTTAGAGCAGAAGCCATTCTAGGTCCTCACTCAGAACGCCGTCTTGAAAATTATGTATTAAAATGATCCTGCTGTAAACAGACTTCGGACATGCGTAAATACGTTACAAAGATCTGTTCAAATTCTGATTACATCCATTTGCCGGTAACAAAGCTCACCCGATCAAGCACCCTCGAAATTTTATTACCGTGTAATCCAGGCACAACTCAAGCCGGCATGAAAAGTGTGGTGTGTACGGATTTTTAGCCGTGTGGTGATATCAACATGTAAATATGTGAAGAATACAAAGAAGACGTTGGCTAGGCCGCGGGCAAGCGTGGTTACCACTTATAGCAGAATGTATTTCGTCAACAAAGCGAACTCTCGAAGGATATAAACAAGGCCATGGCGCATATTCTAAGCCTTTATTGTACGTAGCCTGAATTGCCATGATGCGACCGATTACTGCATCGTAAGGAGCTTACAAGAGGTTTTGGTCGTTGGGGATTTGGGATACTAGTACTACGGCTAGCTCATGCCGCTCATCACGTCAGCCGGCACGGAAACAGCCGATTGAAGGCCGATTACGTATTCATCAAGGAAGCAAATCCCAACTTCCCACTATTCTTAGAATTCACCCTCAACCTTCGTCTAAATCGCGCGTGGGGCCAACTGGATTTTTTCAAGTTACAATGGAACATGCAAGCAGAAGCAGATACTTTCGAGCTCATGGGTACTAATTGTAGAACGTCGTATACCCTACAACGGTTGAACAACGTGTTATCTATTCTTGCACTGTGGTTCGTGAGTGAGAGCAATAGTCAACGGGGTTTTTTCTGATTGGAAGCATGTGAGTTTTTTTCGGCCATCGTAGGTACTTACACCAGGGCCGACACGGGCAGCGTTATTTCCGTATACTTCCCTGCAAGAGCGCGGAAAGGAATTGACTGCTACCTCTGGTTGAACGGAACGCAAGATTCGCGACGCCCTAAATTGATAGCTCTCTGATTTCCCACCTGTTGATCATGCCGACCCGTGCCGCTTCAATAAGGACGATCATAAAATCCCCACACTCCAGGTGCAGAGATTCTCAGGTCTTGTAACTATGCCGCGACAAATGATATTGAGACTATGCGCCGATCACACAGCTTGGCCTCAAACAGCGCTCACTTGCTCGACGCTTCGCTCTGATTTGTCTCTTTTGCCTCTTAATCCTATGTCCGCACTTTCTTCCCTCCCAGCATCAGGCGCTCGGATCACTCTAGGAACAGAACTTACAACTTTCAGAGAAGTTGTAGGACTGTCGCGACCCCGTGACAAGGCATGTGTTCCGCGGTACTCGCGCTTCGGCATCGTATAAAGTCAAGGCACACCTCACCTTGGGAAGTCAGACCTTACAAGTCTATTCTTTTCCCCTCACCCCTCCAGCTCCTTCAACATACCATGAAGTCCATCGCCACGCCCCTTCTCGTCCTTGCTCTCTCCTTTGGCGCTTTTGCTGCCAACCTTCATGTCCGTACTCCCTGGTCCGGAACAGACAAATGCCCTTCTGCTCAAGTGGTCTCGTCATCAACCTACGTTGTCGATGGCCACGAGATTCAACGCCAGACGTTCACGTGCCCCGACGGCGGCCTCACAGGGGCGGTTTCTACGGGAAAGACGATACCCAGGAGTGCTTTCGAGAAGCGTAATGCTGCTGAATGCAGGAACCCTGCGCCGGAATGCCAATGCGGAACAAGTTGTGAGTTTTCTGCCTCAAACCAAAAGGTAGCCCACATGGTGATAATCTAATGACGCGTATTCTACTCCAGTTGACTGCGAGTGCCAAGACGTGACAGCAACGGCCCCGGTTTCCGGAGACTGCACCATCTTGATCGATTCAACGCAGGTCATCGCACAGACGGAGGGCGCAACATTCATAGTACAACCGGACAACTTCGAGCTGATCACCTTCCAGACGTGTGCGTTTGAATTCACGAACCGTAAGCGAATTTCAGCACGAAGCGATACGTCTCACGAATCTAACGGTTTGTCTTAGTCGGTTCCTCGCCCTTGGAGTACTGTTGGGATGAGATCGTCAGTAACGTTTCTCTATTTTCTAATTGCCTGCACAACGAATGTTTCGTCAATCGTCTAACCTCCTTGCTCTACAGGCCAGCACCGGCGGTCTGGTGAACCAAGTTTGCTTCGAGGCAGCAACCGGAACCGCCGCAGCATGCACCGCGGATGATGACTTGTGGCTTGTCCAGTAAGTGCCTGTCATCTCTGGGGGGTGAATTTGTACTTATATATTTCGCGCACAGGGCCCTTCGTGTCGGTTCGTAATAGGAAATTCCCTCACTCGACAAATTATAAAACTGTGCCTGATTGCGGGGGAGAGTTTCCTGGTCTTTCGGGTTCACTTAGTCCATTTACATCAGATTCAGTAGGGTTCGGGTGTTAATCTTTTTTGGGGATTTAAAAATCTTTATATAAATATAAAACTGAGTTTACGGAACTTGCGAGATGATCGGGGGTCCGGAACTCATCTGCGTTTTTCGAACAGTGGCTTTCATGAGCACTGTCTTGTAAATGCTTTTAACTATCGGTCTGGTGTTCGAGTACACATAGACGCTGCCTGGGAAAACTTTTTTTAGGTTCATTTATGACGCGCGCGCTCAGCATATGAGTCACATCACGTGGCTACTTGTAACGCGTCCCAATGGTCGTGTACGACCGGCAATTCTTCAGCTAACCACGACTCAGCAAAGTCGGCACGTTATTGCTTGCGCAACCGTCCTGCCGCTACAATTCAAAGCTTCTCTTGGCCTATATTGTCCGAGGTCCGCCGCGGGAGACTTGTCTGTTGACGGTCCTCAAAGACACCATCAGACGACGGCTCGTGCCAGGCCCGGGTTTACCCATCGTACTAGAGGCAATAACAAGGATCAAAATTAATGTGGATTATAGAGGGAGCTTTTGATGGGGAACCAGGGAATCTTGAGAAGCAGAGTAAGCAGTCAAAGAAAAAAGCCTTCAAGTGCCGTCTCTGACTTTAGATCTAGAGCTCAAGCTGCTCAAACCTGGCAGGGCCTATCCACTCGGCAGGAAAGCAAAACACCCGCTTCAACTGGTTCTGAGCCATCCTAAAGTTTCTGGAGAGCACGTCACTTTTGCTGTTGGTGAACACTCGGTGGATCAGATTGTGTGTTGTTACCCCTTCCTTTCTGCGTTGGTTGTCTGACAACCTGGAATTCGCTTCAGGACGACCCAGACATGAAACCGGAACTTAAGATACTGAATCACAAGACCAGGATTATGCAAGTGAGCAGAGGGAATAAAGAGAGGATATTTGTTCAACCATTGGCTGAGGAAGTCCTTCTCAGTGGAGACGTTATTGCACTAGTGACCGGAATATATGTTAGGTGTGGTCGTCGGTCCCTGACTTTTATCTTGTTATTGACTGACCCCTATGTTTTCTGTAATCCGATCGTAGCGTTTGGTGGAGACCCGTATGCTGCTACGTCCCGCCGAAGACACCGTCGATTGCATTTGGCAAGTGTGCTTCCTTGGGCATAAAGATCGTGTCGACCCCGCAACCCGAAGTCACGCATCACTTGACGCAATTACTTGATACAACACCAGCAATAGCGACGTCGCTGCTTAACTCGACACATCTAGTCCGTCCCGACTGGCTCACCGAGTTGCTTCACCTCGGCGAAACGGCTGCGTCCGCCGATTCACCGTCCGTGCTCGAGACCGATTTCCGATTGCCTGCAGAAAAGCAGCACCGCCCGCCCTTTTCTCCCTCACTTCCTGCGCCCTTGAAGAGCTATACACTATGGGAAGTTTCCGATGCGCGAATGGGACTTCTTAAAGGTTGGCGGCTTGTTTTCATCGGGGGAAAAGGCCGAGAATTAGATATAGAGACACGTACTCTTGTGGAAAGAGGACAGGGCGAGTACGAAGCTTTTGACGTCGACGGGGGCGCTACGCGCCTACGACAGGCAATTACACGTAACAAGCGAAAGTCGGGAACGGAGGCATGGAAGGGTATCAGCGTCATTGGTAACCCCGAAACACTGAAGGTAGCTGCCGGAGACTTGTGGGACGCTATGCAAGATGTGTTAAAATCGTGAGTTGTCCTCAGCATTAATACACGTAGTTGCTGTACCATTTACAGGTTTGGTCTGCGGATCATCAATCATGTGCAACTGATTCAAGCAGTACTCTACTCTGACACAACTCGCATCGACTCTTCATTGAATGTCAATCCTGAGCAGGGTAAGGGTATCTCCTTCCCGTAATGATTTTCTTCTGACGACTGGGCAGAGTCTTCCCTTCCGGAAGAAGTCCCAAATACGCACCCAGATGAATCGTCGCTTCCCTCTCGCTCATCAGAGGCTGTCATCCCCTCGCAAGATCCGGAGTCTGCACCGCGAGCGCGGCTCCCGAGGCGCGTTGCGTCCCGTACAACAACACCGGCCACTGGATTGGAGTCGACTTCTGTACAGCCCGCGCCCGTTGAGCAAGATAGCGTACCTTTGTCCGATCCAGCGCCGTCGCGTATGAGCGAAGAGCCCGAGACTGCGAAGCGGAAGAGAGTGAGTTGAGATATGCTTTAGTTTGCACAATTCTGACAGTTTTCAGCCGCTTGTGAGGCGTACGAGGGCGAACGCGGTCCCCCCTCCGATTCCAGGAATTGATGATCCATCGTCCATCATTTCGCAACCGCCTGAGCTGGACTCCGCGATAACTCCGGTTGCCCCTAGTGCAGACGCTCCAACATCAGAGGTACCTTCGTTTTCGTCTACAGTGCGTATGTATCATTAAATAAGCCTTCCATCTCACCTGACAATCGAGCAAGACTCAACCCATGCGTCCCAGCAGACTGAAAAGACGTGCGGGCACTGCTGCACTTCTGGATCCTATTCTGGCGGAACTTGAACAAGAGATTGCGGAGGCTATGACGCAGCAGCCCCCGCTGAAGCGTTTCAAGGCTCTCTTTGATGAAACCGACCCAGACCGAGTTGCGTCGGAGGCCCTCGGATCGGCATTCAGCGGCGGTATCATAGATAGTCAGATGTTCTCGCAGTTACCGACGGAAAGCGGAGGTGCAGGTCTGAGTGAGCCTCCGTTAGCCGCGGTTCTTGAGGAGGTGGAAGAGAGCCGACCCGTACGGGCCTCTCGAGTCAACGAAGCCGAAGACATGCCGATGGAGGACGAGGACACTACTGGACCCCTATCTCCTCGCAAGAATCATCCCAAGCCGGTATCGACGGCAGTTGCTTCGTCTTCTCAATCCCAGATGCCCCCTGCTCCATTCAGTAGCGCGCAAGCCTCTAAGCGGGCCAGTTCAAAGGCTGGGGCCGCTCCAGGTAAGCCGGATACGGACGCAGCATTCCTCAAAGCGTTGGCGTCAACAAAGAAAGGGAAGCGTCGAGAGGACGACTTTGATCGCGAGTTTAACAATTTGCGTATATCGAAACCTGAGCAGGGTAATGTTGAGGCAGAGGATTGGCGTGTCCTGGCGGACTTCGGTGATGAGAGCAACCTGATGGGTAACTTCATGGTGATTGTGGAAATGGACGTGCCTGCAAATAAGAGCAGGAGCAGGACTCAGAGCAGGGAACCGGAGAAAGTGGACTGGCAAGGCAAACCAGATTTTAAGAAGTTTAAGAAGGTAAGCTGATTGGATATACGAAAGCTCTCTGCTCATTAGTCCAACTCTAGAAAACTCTAGCCCGCCAACGGCCGGCCGTCGAGTTGACTGTGGAGGACGAGAATGACTATGGGATGGGTGTAGGTAAGGGATGGGTCGTCTATTTTAGCCGACGCCTATGACTGACCCTTGTGTGTGCTGTTTAGCATACTGGAAAGGTGGCTCGCAAAGCCAATCACAATCACAACCTGTTACGCAAAACGAACCTACAACACAACACCATGGATATCTGCAGCCCAGCCAAACGCAGAACCGTGGCTTCCTCCAACCCGACCCCAGCTCTGAGCCCTCTACGCTCGGCACAAAGCCTCGCAGCCAAAGCCAACCCAGGACGAGGGGGAGTCAAACGAAGACAAAGGACTCGGGTCGCCGGGGCAAAAGTCGTGGACTGCAAGTTGTGTCGGAGGAAGAAGAGAGTGGAAATGAAGCACAGCCAACGAAGAAGGGGAAAGCGAGTGTGAATGGGAAAGGGAAAGAGAAGAGCCAGCCGCTATTCCTCGACCCGCCCGACGAAGGGGACGGAGAATCGGGAAGGCATGGACTCAGCGACGAAATTGATCTAGATCTAGATCTAGACGGACTATCGGACGATGAGCCCGGCGAGCCAACGCTTCGTTCAACTGCGAGGTCTGGTACCGCTGCCAAAGCTAAGTCATTCGAGGCGATGGCGGTCCCGAGGCGGACTACGACTACCAAGAAGAGATCTGCAGCCCTTTTGGATGATGATTCAGACACTGGTGTGGTGTTCAAAGGTTTCGGCGGAAGGAAAAAGGCAAAGGTCAAATAGTTGAACTGAACATTTCTTCTCGCCGGTTTCCCCTCCTTACTCTCATCGATTTTTGATTATCGCCGGCCGTTAATCAAGAGAATTTATCTGAAGACTCGGTTTACTAAATTGATTCTGGAACAAAGTTCAATAAGAGGAGATATCCGGACCGGGACTACAGTATCTTATTACTGGATTTGTATTACCGAATAGCGGCGTCGTTAGTTTTCCCGTTTGCACAATGCCTCGCTGACCATTCTTCCTTTACCATATCCTCATCTTGACTATGCCCTGAAGCTAGTAACACGGGTGAGCAATTTGTTCGATCCCTCCCTTAGGACCATCTTCCGGGTGCCAAATTTGACGTGCAAAGCATAACACAGACGCACTCGCCGCAGCTTCTGTCGGTGACACTGTATTTCTTCCGCGCGGCAGTTTTGGGACCGGCTTTGATCCGGGCTTAAAAAGATACATGTATGCGCAAGTCAGATGAACCCGAACTCAAACCGAAGCCCGAGCTGGTTGAGGGGTCCGAATTGGAAGTCAAACCCAATCAATAATCCTTGCCACACTCTTCCTTTTCTATTTCGGAAAAAACCAGTATTGATGAGCGGTGAGCGTCTTTACATGCGAACTTGTATTACGAGCCCGGATATGCTATGCAGGAGGATGGCTCCTACTGAAGTCTTTTTAGGGGTCATAATTGAGCCGATTGAACGCATTTATGAGGTCTTGCAGTTCGAGTCGCAGCTTGTAGTAACAAACCTATCATCCGCTCGAATGCACTCCCCCAACGTGCTGTTTCCGTATAAGAATTGAATAGGGCTCGAATCAGTAGAAAAGGCTCGATTAACAAAAATTGATGATAGAGCAAACCGAAGATTGTTTGTGGAGATGAGGTGTACTAAACGGCGAAAGGGCCCTAACAATGTTCAAGAGTGCACTTGCGATTGTGCTCGTGTCATGAGCTCTAATATGTAAAAAAACACGGGTACAAAGTGAATGACTCTCTGTGGTCTATAGGTAGTTGTTACTCAGGTCAGGTACTCGGGTTTGCGCACAGACTCAGTCCATGGAATATTATACTATTATCATTACGACACTTCAAACCTAAGAAAACAAAAATCTAGCAAGTCCTCGAAAACCAGGATTCTTTCTTGTTCCTAGCAGCAAAGTCTTCTTCTTTGATGTTGTTCTCCCTAATGACCTTCAAAAAAATGCTTTCCAAGCTGACCCTTTCTACCGTATAATCCGAGAAATCACCGTGTTCGGAGAGCGTTCTGAATAGGCCTGCCAATGTTTGGTTCTGTTCGTCGATGGGGACCTCGAATCGTGTCGCGACATCGTCGGCTTTCCGAGACCCGGGTATCAGGGCCATGAGTTCCTGAGCCTTTACAACCTCCTCCCGCGTACGACAAGAAAAATGGATCTCGTAAATAGGATAACGCGCTGCCAGGGACTGTGTAGAGCCAATGGCTGGAGGCTCGTCAGCAAATGATAATCAGTCCCCATAGTAGTTGGAATGTATACCTAACATCTTGCTCGCTATGATCCCAACCTTGTTTGCCAACGCAGAAGCTTCCTCCATGGAATCTTTCATGATATAAGAACGTTGCGATACGAATATCGTATAACATTCAATGAACTCACGAGTCGTAATAACCACGGCCTTTCCGATTGCAACATTCCTCAAAGTCTCCCACATGTCGCGCTTCATTTTCGCATCAACCCCTGTCGAGAACTCATCAATCAAGAGAGAAGCCGGATTCCCTGATTGAAGTAAGGTAAGCCATCATATATCATAACATACGTCGTAGATGTGGATTACCTATAAGCGCGATGGCTAGTGACAACTTCCGCTGATTTCCGCCGGACAGGTTGCTCGCTAGCCGATCAGCATACGGAGACAACGCCGTTGACTCGAGGAGAATGTCAATATTCTCATTCAACTCATCGCCACTATATAATCCTTTTAGTCTTCCATAAATCATTAAATGTTCGCGCACGCTGAGCTGCGAATCCATGGCTGTAAACTGCGGACAGACTCCGAGGGACAGTCTGGCTATTCTGGGTGTTCGAATGACAGAAGTCCCTTGAATTAAGACGTCGCCCTGGTCGGGGACAATGTCTCCCTCTGTAATGCACAGTTACTAACAGCTAGACTGGATTCAAAAAAAGACCTTACGGATGATGTTGAAAGCCGATGTTTTTCCTGCCCCATTCGGACCGAGAAGAGCGAGGACGGTATCATGCGAAACTCCAAAACTAACATCGTCTACTGCCTTGACCGCGGACCCTGCATATTTTTTTGAAATATGCATGACCCGCAGCGCATCTGACGAAGTCGCAACGGCGTCCGCTTCTTCACGTACGTCGTCGGGCACATTATTGTCCTTGTCTGCACTTGATCCTTTCCCAAGGCGTGAGGAAGACAGTTGTGGAAGTTTAGAGCCCGAGTCAAACCAGACAAGGAAAGCAAAAAGGACGAGGGCATAAACGAATAGGTAGGCTATAGGTCCCCCAAACTTGTTAATGGATCCTAACAAAGCGGTTGACAGTACGGAGTTACTATCGCAGAGTAAGGAGAATAAGTTCACGGAAACAAAAGACGCCCGAATCTGAAAAGGTAATCAGAACCCTGAACATAAATGTGAACATAGACTGACTGGACTGGCGACCGGCGAAAGAACAGAGAGCGTGAAGTCTGTCAAACACATCAAAGAACGGCCACAAGAATTCGGGATATAGGCGCACGTATTATGGTGATAATATTCCCGGCCTGCGAAGTTTTGGCATATGTCTCTGTTAAGAGGTAACCAGCGACATATAACTAATATCACGTGAGCCAATCGGGAACAGTTAGGGTGACAAACAGTCCACTTACCACGAACATTATAACCTGATATCCTGCTACGGCCGCAAAGGCTGCAAGCGGTGATGCGGTGATGAGGGAAAAACAGTACGCAAATAAGGCGCCGGTGATTCCATAGAGAACCAGCACTATCCACTATCAAAAGTCGATGCTTTAGAGACAAATTCTCTTATAACATGGAGAGTGAATATATCTCACGAAAAGGCCCAAACCGTGGAGTTCATGAGCAACAGCCGCGAATATTATGATTATGATGGTCGCGGCCGTAACTGAGAACATCGAATCAAAGATGAGATGACCCAACCAAAGACCGACCGGGTCTGATAACCCATTAGATAATTGCATCGCTTGTACGGATGACCTTCGCTCGTTGGAGACATACAGGGCATAGAACGCGGGGAACACAGCCTAGATTCATGATGAGTACAGCTCCTTCTTTGTGCATTTTGTTAAAGGCTACCATCGGTTAACTTACCATGGCTGCACCGAAGAAGGCGTCCCACTTCAGCGCAACTAGTGTTCCACCAGCAAGGCCTGGAAACGTCTGTAACGTCGGCGTTATAATACTGGACACGCCTAACCCCTGACCGGAAGAGTTAAGCGCGTTATTGTACAGAATATTTGTTGCCAAATTCAGCATAGTCGGTCCCGTTGATCCTGGGGGACTCGCCTCCCACGCAACCAATGAGTTACCAGAGGACAGGTCCATCGAAATACCTCCTAAGGATAAATTCAGGAAGTTCTGATTGATGTCATTTACGAAAGTGGCGTTGCTCTGGACATTAGTCGTCTGCAGAGAGGCTACGGAGGGTCCCAGGGTGGCAATAATACCGGGCGGCGATGCTAGTATGGTGTTTCCCTGGGAGGATCCAAGAAGCAAGACTATTTCCAGAGGTGATAAAGGGAAGAACAAAGACGCGTTTGTGCTTAAACCCGTGTCAACGACTTTGACGCAGGTGTTGGCATTTAATCCCGACAGGAAAAATAGAGGGATGCATGAGCCTGCCACCGCAATAACCAGAGAAAGTAAAGGAGTAAGCCAGCCACGGCGAGCGATGAGACAGCGCTTGTGAAATATTGTGAATGCCTGACCGAAAGCCGAACGACGTCTTCCATTTGTCAATTGAAGAATTCTCGGAACTCCGGAACTAGAGTTAATTGAGTCCTTTGTCTCCGCCCTTTCTTCCTTAACAGTGTGTCCTGACTCGTGTCCATCGTGTAATCCTTGCCCGTGGACTTTCATCAATGATAAAAATATATCCTCCATCGACGTTCCGTGCACTTCGTAAGAGGAAATTCCCAAGGTAGCCTTGTCTTGCTCGAGAAGACTCAACGCTTTCTCTACTGTTGACGAATCCTTCGATTTAAGATGGTATGAAGCAGAGGTGGAGGACGACGAAGTCATGTGTGCTTCCGGAGCCACTCCGCGAATCCTCTCAATCAGCTCGGGGGGTGGACCTGATGCATCTTTTTCGGTAGACTGAGAGGGGTTAAGCGTCACTTGCAAGCGGTACCCTTCACCAAGAGAAGATTTGAGAGATACAGGAGAGCCTTCCGCTACAAGCTTTCCAGGAGCGGCTAAGATAGCTATGCTGTCCCCAAGAAGGTCGGCCTCGTCGAGAAACTAAGATGGAACGGTCTGATAAATAAGAGTGCTAAACATATCAAAACGACGGTACCGACATGAGTTGTAAAGACAACCGTCCTTTCCTCTCGCACAGAGGTCAATGTTCGCCATAGAGCACGTCGCGACAACGGGTCTACCCCTGATGTGCATTCGTCGACGAGCACAACTACAAGAAAAGTCAGTTCATCCAGACAAAAGAATGCAGGGTGTCTCATACTTTTTGAACCACCAACTAGTCCAACCGCTAACTGCAGCTTCCTTTTCTGACCCCCACTTAACGTTGCCGCGTTTGACTTGATCTTATTCCCCAAATCGCAGTCTTTGAGCAGCTGAACAAGATCTTCTTCGTCAGAGGACCCCTTCGGGCGTTTTACGGCTTTCCATAACCTGACTGTTTGATAGCATGTAAGCTCGGGGAACAAGACATTCTTTTGAGGGACAATCCCAAGGACTCCGTGCTGGGGACGAGACGAGCCGTCCTCGTACTGAACAACCCCTGAACTCCTTCCTTGGAGGCCAGCAAGAATGGACAATGCTGTAGACTTTCCCGCACTAAAGGAGAAATTTTAGAAATGTCTACAGGATCTATCAAGAGATTTTATACAAACCCGTTGGAACCTAGCAGAACGAATATGCCGAACTTCGGGATATTAAGAGTCAAATCTGCTATTGCGGTTACATCCTGTTTCTTCCACCTCCACCACGATGAGCCAAATGTCTTGTTCAAGTTGCGGATTGATATGGCGATATCCGGGGGTAAAGGCCGCACGATACCGTCTCCAGATGCTCGAGACGCACGTCTCCGAAAACAATGAAGCCAAGACGAAGTAGAGGGCTCATGCGCGTCGTACAACTTTCGCTCCAGAAGAACTGCCAGGAGGGGCCAAAGGAAAACGTCAATCTAAACAAATTATTAGCCCCGACAAATTGCCCGACGAGATGAGCATTTACAATTGCGGCAATGATCAAGGGAAGCAGCGCTAGTCCGTTGTCAGGATCACCATGCAGCACGTTTGTGGGGATTTGGTGTACTTCAAATCCTGCCATGGCACGGACAGCGAAGATGTAGAATCCAGGAGGGAATATTATCGTAAAAATAAAGGCGGCTCCCGTAGAAGCGCGTCCAAACGCTTGTGCAAGAATGGCGAATAAAACGGATAAGAATGTCGTGGCTACAGCAGCAAGCTGGGGGGAGTTTCCGAAAGGTGCGCTGACGAAAAATGACCAGCTTGCCAATGTCAGTCTAAGAAAAATGAGTTTCAACAGATCGCACGTAGTCAAGTGAGTAATTCCAGACAAACCCTAGTAGCAAATGAACAAAGAGAACAATTACGACGTGTGTTCCAGTAAATATACGGAAGTGCCAGACAATTGCCACAATAACCCAGGCAGGGAGGTACGCGAGGGAAACACTGACATGCCACGATCTGTGGGGTTAACGTAAAATTTTAACCATACAGGGAGCGTCAGACAAGTACCGTACATTATACGAGCCGAGTTGCGTAAGCCCATGGCCTGAAGGTGACTGGTGAGAAGATTTGCACGTTCTCCCATGAACGAACCCGGCAGCTGATACGCTATGCCTACGAAGCAGATGAACCTATGAATGACAGTAAGTTCAAGTCAAATGATAATCTCCATCGGAACTAACAGCGCTAGGACGAGAAGCTGCCTGAGGCCTCTTACGTAGCCTAGTTATGTGTCACAGGAGACAAAACAAAGAAATAAGTTTCATTGGCGTACTGAGTCGGATATCCGTAAATTGCTCCTTGTTCGTCTCTTGTGTAAAGGGCCATTCTAAAGGAGTAGGTAGCTGACTTCCCGTTCTCAGTTCAATGATTGCCTTTAGGAGCGGAAACGTTAGCACACTTTCGTCAAGTCGGAGAATATCATTTACTGAATCGAGAGCCCACTGTAGTGGGAGCACGCGCTCCTCATAGTCACTCGTGTGCTTCACGACGTCAATATGAAAAAGTCCGCCATCTACCATGATAGTATAGTTTAAAGGGGCCGTATCGTTTGCAGTCGTAGGCATCGCGTTGAATATCACGGCAGCAAAACATTCCGAGAACAGATTGAAGTTCTGGGGACACGCCTGTACAATGTCGTCCTGAGAGTTCACCTGATGGACAGCCTTTAACTGGGAACCGCCAAAGCCGCTGGTGACGCGAGACATGATGTCGGAGGGAAGAGGAAATCCCGTCCCGTTCGTTCCATCCGTCCAATATAGAGCGAGTGAGCCGTCTACCTGGTCTTTGAGAGGTAGAATAGGGATAGGTTGGCCGATGCCATACTAGGTCGCAGATTGTTAGGGTAAGGAAACAATGATTGTATGTGGACATACATTATTCGGTTTCGTGAGAAACAGCTGCGCGACCGCAAGAAATATTCCGTACGCAATGGGGAGAATGAAGCACCTCAACGAGTTAAGCTGTGTATGTGCCGATCGTTTAGATACACATCACAGCACACGGACATACACGACTCACGTATGGGTGTTTGGAGAGCACAATCCAGTTCTTGAGGAAGAGCGCATAGAACTGTCTGCGAAAGACCCCATCCATGAAAGTCATTGCCACCCGGTTCCGTGAGCGGGGTCCGTTGCGGTGCTTGACTGCAGTACTTATAATTTTCGGGATTTGGTTCCGCTGCTGGCGGTCGGAAGAGACATGAGGGGAGGAGTGAAGGAAAGATACTGCGGACAGGCCACAGCTCTTCCACGGTCTGCCGACAAGTCATGGTGCTTTCAAGAGCCCATACAGTCGCATTCCGGTTGCTTCCTACTTAGTACCCGGCGCGGTTATAAATAAAGGCCGGGAAAGGTTAGCCGCATATAGCAACTGTCGGGACATATCTCCCGCGCATGATACGCGGGACGCGTAGAATTTATATGTCCATCAATTATTTCATTTCTTCCATGTTTGTCATTGCTGGCATCCAGCATTTACACACAGGCTACATATCGGACAGCGAATTGGGTATCCGCATGCTTAGTATGTGTATATTCATGCCGTGAGATCAATGCGTATAACCAATTGCTCGGATCAATTTGAATTTGAAAGTGACCTTGTCGTAAGTCACCATGTGACCATGCATATAGGTTGTAAAGGTGTGAGGTGTGGTTACATCTTTGAAGTTGCTTGGAAATGAACCGATGAGAGAGGAGTTGTAAACATAGAATCTGGAAACAGCCAATAAAACGACGGTCAACCGGCGCATCTTTACATGTAGCTAGCGCTCGGCATTTGATGAATCATCCGAAGGGTCGTCCAATAGATAAACGGGAATGGGTGGAATGAGTCTGATTGGTTGGGGCTGGTACAGCGGAATAGTCCAGAGCTGCGGAGGGGGTATGCACGCCATGGGCAACAATGCTGGTTTGCTCTCAGTGTCCGACGCGGACGACCATCCGAGAAACGGAGAGGATGAATAATATACTGGAGAAATCGAAGATTCTTCGGATGATCCGAACGGATTGTCCCATATTGAGGAACCATCGGGGTGCTCTGGTGTGGGAGAAAATAGATCCAAGTTAAACAGGTCCAGTGACGAGGTAGACGACGACGGGCGCAGTGCTGGGGGAGACCAGTTGTCCATAAGATTAAGGTCGTGAACGTAGTCCGGATGAGGTAAGGCAGATGTGGAACCAGGTCGGCTGTCATGGTTGTGATCACTGCCACTGTCGTTCAACCCGGAAGCATCCAAAGGTATGAAGGTAAGGCTCTGGAACATGAGCGCCGAAAAATTCTGGCGCTCGAGCGCTGTGGGGAGCTCGATGGCCCGGAAACCTACCCCGAAGCGCCGTGACGATGTAGTGGCTGAACGGGGGTATGTGTCCTCCATGACGATTCTTCTGTCCGAGCCCAAGACAGAACCCTCCCCCTCCAAACCACTTCCGTCCTTCCACCCCTCTGCATCCGACCAGTGTTCAAGAAGACTCTGGCACATCGACTCGTCCAGCAGTGGAGGCTCCAGTGGTAGGGCGTGAGCGGGACCCATCGTCTGCATCTAGCTGGACGCACTAGCTGGCGAATTTATAGGGGATCCTAGAGGCGAAATGCCGCCAATCAAAAGCTGCCAATCACCCATATATCCTTTCAGCGGCAGGATCTGATGAAGAAGATGAAAGGACGGGAAATGCGCTGTTTGGGCTGAGAAGGGGGCTGTTGGATGATGAACTGCGTATGATAAAGGTACCGGTTAAGGAAAGATAGTAGAACCTTTGGGCAATAATGCAGTTTGCATCAGTGGTTCCTACAGGACCTTGTACTGTATATTCTTGAGAGGACCACACGAGGGACAATCACCTTTTTCATGTCGCAAAGAGTTGAATCCAAACCTTCTGCACAAGAGTCACGCAGAATACGACGTACACCTATTGTCAAGTAAACTGTACTGTCGTTCAGTGGCGCATACATAGCAAACGCGCAAGCAGGGCACTAGAAGCACCTTGAGAAATGTATGATATCATTTGTGCAGTTTCGAAAGTGATGCAGATACTTCACATACCTGTCGTTCCTGTAACGGGATCCTTCGAGTTACAGATCATAAGGTAGTCAATAACTTGACTTTGTTTATGGAAGTCATAAGGCCCGCTTACTATTCCGCCGACAGTTGGCATCTCGCGCTTGAAATTCTGGTCGACGGAGAAGGGAGTAGAGACGGGATTCCGAGCCATTTATTACACACTATCTTCAAGTTGACTTAAGTACACAAATTATAGGCATTGCTTTTCCATTTCCGACGGTGGATGGACATTCAGTAAGCCGGCGGCGCTTTAGTTTCAAGTTGAACAATAAGCTTCAAGACACCAACCCTCTTGCAGTATGATGGCAACAGAATAGCATCAGTATCTTTTTGCACTTACATGTACTTTAAAACTTTGACACAGCCGATAGGTCAATTAGCTATGACCAGAACCCAATAGCATATTTCTCGCCGCCGCCGCCGTCGAAGTCACCGCGCTTCATCGTGATGGCAGTGGGTACGCCATCCCCTCTCCGGCATCGCTATTGCTCCAGATTCATCGGCGCCGCCGTGGGACACCACTGACGCTATCTGTCGCGATGGTCGAGGTGGCTGGCTGCGAGTTAAAGAACAGGAATGAAAAAAGCCTCCGGGCCAGAGAAATTCTGGCCTTACAATTGGAATGATCAGCATGCCAAACACGGAAATTCTACACATACTGATCATCTGCCTAAACGTGGACAATCTGCATTCTCAAGTTCTCCATAGCAAGTTTACGGCTCTCATTCTGCCACAACCGCATCTTCCGCCACCGCATTCGCAGTCGATTTGCGGTCTTCTAAGATGAAATTTTACTGCTGAATAGTAACATCGGTTAACCATGACCACAGAAAAAAGGATTAATCGTGTGTCATGGCTGATGTTATTGAGACTTCTGATTCAAGTTTTCATGCAATCCGAGTCAAAATCTTGAACCTCCTGGACATTCTCGCGCGCAACGCGCGTAATTCCGGAACCCTCCTAATCATACTATATTTAGCATTCGGCCACATACCCCGACGCAACCCACCTGGAAAACTTGGTGTAAGAAATTTAGTGGGAAGATTAAGACACCATCCACTTATTGATGTGGAGAATCAAGACGATTCGAACGTGCCACCAGTGGTCAGGGATTTAAATAAACAGAAAAGGATACAATCGGGAACATAGATGTACTGGTCTATTTTCATCGCTGAGTTCATTCCCCCCTTTCTTTGCTAGAAGCTTGGCTGCCCGACTGACAATTACCCAAGGTGACCTACTAATCTGAATAACCTATTCACAGATGCAGTTTAGATACAGTACTACAGCTAGTCTGTGGAATCTCTGTGTTAGGCTAGCATACATGGCGTCTTTAAGGCTTCTCGTCTATTATTCAAAGAAATTACGTCATCGCGCCCACCTACAACCTTTCCTGATTAAACTTTCTGAGTTTACTTGTATGTTGTCCATGCTTTGAAGCCGATAGCATAGGCAGACCTCCCGGTCCTTCCCTCTCCGGGAGCCGCCCCGAACTTGGCACGCTAAGTGCAAGTCGTGACATAGCTCATACGCCTCGCTGCCTCACCTCCATACTTTCATACTTCTCTCTGCTGCGGCAGTCCGAGTCTTCAGGCTGACATTGATTTTGAGTAGGCAGGGCCAATGATGAGCGCAAGTAGGACGGGTCCAATCTTGAACCACCGGCTTGGCCAGAGCTTGGGCTAATCGCAGATTCTGGCCCCAAAGGCGACCCTAAGGATTCACCCGCGGCAGCGAAAACAAGTGTCGGCTGCGTAGTGAATGATTCCAAATTCGAGTTTGCACCGTGGGCTCGAATATGCAGAAGAACACGTGTACAGAAAAGGCTGTGGATGATTCTTCGTGGACTAGGGAATTGTGGATGGTATTGAGCCGATTACCCGCACTTGAGTTAATAAGGTAGAGGTGTTTATGAACTTCATTGCTCACGTTGCAAGCCAGTTGGAAGGTTGACGCTTAAATTAAGAGAGTCGAATCAAATCCATTTTCGACGAGTAGTAATGACCGCCTACCGGTATAGCAACAGTTATTATGAGAAGGACAATCGAAAATGCTGAAATTGCCAGTGTCAGGCTTCTTTTAATTCTCCATGCGAGGCATTCGCAAGTTGAACAGCGGACGAACAAACAAGATAGAGATAGTACAACAAGCCTGTGGGTGCCAACGTTTGAAATTAGGTCATGATTTGAATGCGAAGAAGCTGAGGAGAGTAATTACCATCTCTGCGCACTTGCCTGAACAGCGCCGATCGAGTTTGTAAGGCTGTGGTTTATGAGGGGTAAACAATTCACTCGTTCCGGGGGCTCTTGTACAACATACGATCTCGTCTGGCTACTATCAGCGTCAAAATTACTACACCTGTATAACTAGATAGTCAGTGTATATTCAGACACTTCAAGTCATACATAACACTAACCGGTTTCACAGATTATTGTTAGTAAATACGTGACAGAAATTATTGAGCTGCTGTTCTTAGTCTTCACGCAGCCGGAGGAATGCGCACTGACTGAAAGAAAATGTCTTGGATCATAACAGAAAGCAGAAAATTCGCAAGACGCACAGGCATAAGACATTGTCTCTATCTGTGTGATTGCGAGAGAGGGAACATATGTAACCTGACAACTTTTTTTAGCAGGCCGAAATAGAGGAATGGACGTAAGGTACCAATCCGAGTATCACAAGGATGGTGAGAATGTACCGTCCCCCTCCCCAGAAAGCATAAGTTCTCATCATTAGAATTACTGGATAAAAAAGGGGAATGAAATCTTCTAAACTTGTTACGGCTCCGGATTCCAGGACTCACATTCAGAAATAATAATCCCAATCGTAGTAAGCCCTAAATTTTTGTATCATAAGCGCTTGTTGACGGTTTTGTATTCGAAACAAAGACGGACATGCCACAGCGCGGAACCCAAGCATGCATTCCTAAAAGTGCATTAAACAGCACACACTGGTCGGTGGAAGGTTACATTTCGCACGTACTGGGTCTGTATTTCTTCCGAAAAGGACTAATTGACAGAAGTTAGGTATTTCCCTGAAGAGGGGAATTGAAATACATTACGTTTCAACGACAAGATCACGTCCACGAAAGGGAGGTATCGATTAAGGAAAAATAGAGCCTCCAGGTGATAGTATGTATAAGTGCCACCTCGACGATGATCTGTTTAAAAATAATAATACCCACTTTTCCAGTGTTCCATCGACTAGGCCAGACGAGAGATACCTTCGGATCCATCAGCTTTTTTCATGATGCAAGTACTCGAGCCCAACCTCTTGGTAAAATGTCACCCAGAAAACGTCATATACCTGTTATCGAGTGGTTTAGAGTATCACTCAATTGATCCAGGCATGAAAACGCACAAGTAAGGTGCCGGATGCCACTTCCAGGAAATCAACGGTCACCCATCGGCTTTAATTGTGACTCAGGGATTCGACACTGGCATACCCGTAGCTCCTATAACAAGGTCCTTGAAGATGTGGATTTTTAGTCAATCTTGCTCGTCAGAATCGCAAAGCAGCTTACCACTCCACCAACAGTGGAAGAGCTAGAGGACATATTCCTAAAATTCCTTCTGCCTCGAGCAACGAACAATGAGGAGGGAGTAGACAGTGTGAGAGTAGCGACCAAAGGTTCTTAATTGTTTGCTGCAAACCAGCGCCGTCTGATCTTCCCGGAAGCCACCGTGAGATACAAGTTACCACTTGTCATAATTTCGATCCGTAACTGGGCCGCCCAGAACAGATGTGATACCATAGCCAATAGAAGATGATGGTGATTGGGCATTGCTTTAAATAAAAGTTCCAGTACGCCATTAGTGACTGATCATGATTTAAATCTAGGGGATCAAACTAGTCAGTAGAGAGCGTTGGAAAAGGCTTACAGTTAGCACACCATTACTTTCCCTTCCTCGCTAGTCTAGCTGCCATACAGTATGTCCAAAATGATCAGTTAACTCAAATAATTAGTCTACGTATACACCTTTAATGCTACAATCAGTTCAAGAAGCCGTCATCAAATGGAATACAAGATATCCAGATCTAGAAACGCATTTTACTCGACTTTCACCTTTTTACTTTTCAAAAGAGAAAAAATCCGATGACAAGCCAACACATCGATGACCTACGGGGCGCTCCCTGGAGTCCGCACCTCCCTGAGCTTGCCCTTATCCCGTCCACGCCTCGACGCTGTCACCACAGGCACACGACCTGTTTCATCTCTTCCCACTAAACCATCCTCTCGCGCCCCGAACTTGACATGCGTAGCGCGCCGCGACAGGGGTTGCAACTCATACGCCTCGCCGCCTTGTCCTTCAGCAACCCCGTACTCCTCCATTTTTTCTCGCGTACGGCTGCCCGAGCTTTGTGTCTGGCCGAGAAAGGAAAGACGCCCGCGCGAGCCAGAAGAACCTGAGCTTGTGCCAAAGCCCGAGCTAATTACGGGGTCCGACCCTGAAGATAAATCCGACAGCATCGGTTCCGCAAACGCGTTTGCAGGGACGAAGGTCATAGTCGGTTGCGTAGTGAACACTTCCTCGTCAGGATTCGTATTGTGGGATCGGATGTGCAGCAGAACGCGGGTGCACAGCAAGCTGTGAAGAACTCTTTGTGGGCTAGAAAAGGACAATGCACATGAGTTGCTTGTTTAAAATCGTAATCGGGTAGAAGCGGGGATATTTACGTTGTCAACCAGTTGGCGAACGCAGGCTTATGGGGGATGACCTTTGAGAGACGCGCTGCAAAATCGGTGTGACAGCAACCACTTACCGGTGCTGCAACGGCTATCAACAAATTGACAATCGAAAATGCTGAAGTTATCGTAGTTAGCATCCGTATATCCCAATCAGCGAGCTCATCGTGTTAAGTGGCGAACGAACAGATAAGATATAGATAATACAATAAGCCTGCAAACGACGATTTCAGATGAGAAAGCTGAATTTTCATAAACGCAATTTGAGAGGAGTACCCACCATCCTTGTACATTTGCTGGACCAGTGGTGATCGGTTCCGTCGATCTATAGATTTGCAAAGGGACAAATTAAACCACTCGTTTCAAGTGACTGCCAAGTTCATAGGTAACTCACGATCCCGCCGTACCACTATTAGCGTCAAAATCACTATAGCTGAACAGCAAGAAGCGGGTCAGTTTCTCTAGCGCTCGGAATCATATACAACACGCACTAGTTTCGCAAATGATTAGTAGAAGAAATGCAACGAAAATGATTGGGCTGCTGGCTTTCGTTTTTACGCAACCCGTAGAGTCGGCCTTGTCTGCGTTTAGAACGAGGCTTGAGAACCAAAGTGTAAAAGGGAAACAATAACGCAACAGGACGTACATGCGTAGGATGATACCTCTATCTGTACAGCCACGATCGCCGGAACGAATACGATCTGATAGTTCGGTCAGCCAATTGGGTAAATGGTGGGAATATGATTTACCAGTCCGAGGATTATCAAGATGATGAGAATGAGCCGCCTTGCTCCCCAAAGGGCGTAGGTCCTTATCATTAAAATGACTGTAAAAGGGTAGGATACCTTCAGGGCCACACCTCGTCTTCGATACTTGGGCCACTCACATTCGGAAATAATGATACCGACTACAATAAGCCCTGCGTAGGCATTCTGTAAGCACACGATCCTATTTCAAACCATGCGGGATCAAAGACGAACAAGTCACAGCGCGGAAGCCAAGTAGACATTCCTGGAACCGGATTATAAATAAATCGTAAGATGAATTCTTTCCACACGCACCTGGTCCGTGTTTTTCCCTAACAGGACTATTTGGCGGATCGCGGATGTCAGCTGCTTTCGCGAGAACACGCCAGCATTAATGACACGACTCACGATGTAACGACAAAAACGTGTCTACGAAAGGGAGGTATCGATTGAGAAAAAAAACAGCCTAAAAAATCGCACAACCCTCGTTAGCATCTGCCCCCATTATCGGTTAATACGGCAAATTTTTGAGCGCACTTTTCCGTAGTTCCATCGGGAGGACCACACAAGAGACACCTACGGGCCAGATCAGCTAGTTCGATAGCAGTACAGCTCGAGTTCTAACCTCATCTTCGAAAGTTACACAAAAAACGTCATACACCTATAATTTTGTGAGTTTGTTCACTCGCTTGCACCGAGATGGTAGACACACAAGTAAAGCACCGAAAGCGGCTTGCAAAGTCAAACGACGTTTGTAAGTTTCGTCAAGTGACGTATTGTAGCCAACGTACCTATCGTTCCTCCAGTGAGGTCCTTGTACACCAAAGTCAGCCCCGGCCAGCAAAACCGCAGACCGAGTGAGACTCACTATCCCGCCAATAGTTGACATGATCCTGGCATGCCTCTTACTCCTGAAGCGAACGCGAGGTGAAGGAAGGGTGGTGAGTGCTTCGAACTACCCCGTGCGACGGCAGCTTATGACACTGTGTTTGGCTGGTGTATGCGGCAGCATGGAAAGGGCACCAACTTCGCCAACAAACAAACTTGGCGGCTAGTACTCTTAAATTATCTGTGGGAATTCGAGTCAAGAGCCTTAAATGAATTTGGAAGCCTTCTATAGGGGTGCTCATTGCCGACCGAGAAGTTCCGAATGAGATATTTTCGACCTATGCGGTTCCTGCGCTTCCTAGCTCGCGCATCGGTATGCAGGGGCGATGACAAGGACCGCCGAGACCGCGCTGAGCGAAAAACGGCAGAGACGTACTAAACTTTGTCACAGCTCGCTTTCCGTCACGTAACGCCTAACTCTCAAGGCGTTCTGTGCTTGGAATGCACTTGAACCACCCTTTGGCCAACTTACCCGTATACTGCGCTAATTTTATAGGCGCCGTCAAGTCAATGGGACAGCAGATCTATCTCCATTTCGATAAGATCTGATGCCATTACCGACAGGGACTTCTCAGCCAATCCACACACGAAGTCGCCTTATGTACAGCGTTAAGCGCTTTGCGACGTATTCGCAATGTGGGCGGGGGCCCGTCACACTGATTGAGCATATGCACCAAGAAGAGGCTTGAAGTACAAGCATGGCCATACGAGGCGAAGAAAGCAGCCAGTCTCGTTCTTCCATACCAGCCTCCCTGTGGCCTCGAGGTGCGACAAGTTTGGAAATGATGTACGGTGTACCGCAAAGGACCTCGGATCAGCACTGGATTTTAGGACGCTAACATTAACACTCGGCTGCCCTCGATCCGAGCGCACGCCGAGAGCTTACAGGCAACTGACCCAAATCGCCTACTAACATTTCCTTAGTAGTTCTGTGGCCTCGCTTCAAAATACAGTACGTCTTGAGCGACAACTTTCTAATCTCAAGCTGGACTAGCGACGACGAAGGGCAGAATCTTCCAAGCCTGCGCATCTGCCGTTTCGGAAAACTTAGCGGGGACCTGGATTTCTCACCACGAATATGCTATCTTGAGTTTTGGCACTACTTTAACCTTGGTCTGACGTTGCCGGAGAATCTATATTCCACAGTATGTTTGCTGGGTGGGGTTATTTCAAAAGAGAACTCTAAACGATCGTAAGTCCCACAGAAGGAGTGTGGGCGGAGGCGATAATAATATGGCCAAAAAACAGCCTTACCAAACCCGGGCCTGTATATTCGAGCAACCGCCAGCCCAATTATCAAACCTTCAGTCCAAGCAAAGATCTATGTCCATTCATGCGATGACCAATGCGCCAATCAAGCCGGGGAAGCTGCTGCCGCCAGATGATCAGGACGTCTAGGTGTAACTGAAACTACATAGCCCACTTTCGACATAAATAAACAAGATCATTTGACCAAGGACATCGTACCTCCCGAGTTACCTCGGTTCCTTTGAAGCTGTCAGCGCAAACGGATACCCCGCGTCTCCCCCTTTTCTGTGCAGTTATTTTGGTGGTCATACATGAAGATTCGGTCAAGCTTGATCCTGTTTCTGTTTTGGCATGACAATGATGCGTGCAATTCGGACAAGCCCAGAATAAATTCAAGAGGCGAAGCTGGAGGCTCATTCTTCGAACTCACGCAGCCGGAGGCGAACGACATAGACACATGTGCTGGGCTCTTGTACTTTGTGCTTCGAAACGCAACCCCAATCTATATGTGCTAACAAAATCCGGTCGCAGAGAAGGCTGTACATATACTGTAACTCTATGCGGTCCGCCAGAGGTTGGTTAACATTCCGGACAAACACTTAAAATGTATGGAGGGTACGTGATGTCCTGCTTACATTGAAAACCAATTGGCGAACTCGAGCTAGTAATGGCACATCATAAAATCTGAGGGGATTGTGTGTACAAGAGATGTTCAACTATGACGGCGAAAATACCGAGCTTGACTGGCTACTGCTGGCACGATATGAAGGGGCGTCTTAAAACTGTGTATTGGATGACTTTTTGCAGAAAATTTCTGGGGGAAAACTACGTAGGCTGTGAGAGCCATGATTTCGCTTCCCATTTCCAACAAGGTCCATATGCGGTGCAAGAAAGCCTGATCCTACAGTTTGCTGAATCTGACCTTTCCTTGTTTCTTGGCTTATGGCCACCCCAACGTCCTCAATTACCTCATCATTTTAGGAACTCCGGGTGACGTTTTGGTCGATCCCCAGGCCCCGCTCAGACACCTTTGACGTGCATAGGGAGCTCTCCACCAAAATCAACAACCGCAACACGCGTTATGCAACGTACGATACATGTATACACAACCTCACGCTGCAATTACAAGCCTATCAACACAACATTGACGTGCACGACTCACGAAAGGGATTCCTATAAATATCCTCAGCACCCAATTCTTTATCTCTTTTGTTCTATGGGGTTATCCCGTAGAACATAAACACGGTCTAGAGTGCCATAGCGAAGAAAGTGATGAGTCGGCTTTGCTTTTCGCAGGGCATGCTGCCCCTATCAGCGGTACTCACTGAGTGGCCGATGCACACCAAACGCAACTGATCGCAGTACTACAGCATCGTCACCTCTTTCAAGCAACCTTGTCCGGTACATCCATGGCAACTCGCAGAACATACATACCTCTTCTCTTCGCTTGTGGCTACGAAATCAATCAAGGTCTGAGCGGCAGGCCGATGGGTTATAATTAGGACGAGCTTCTTTAGCCATCCCGGTCTACCGTTGGAATTCGGCCAAGTTCCCTTCGACCCCATCAATTACATAAGCGCTGAGCGGAACTTCGAAGGAGCGGAAAACGATGGGACTGGCTCACTGTGTCTGTAGCAACTTTTAATGAACCCCGGCGTTCTCCTTGATATCACGGGTTGCCAGAATGTAACTTCAAGTTGGAGTATAGCAAAAGGGGTCTAACACTACAAGCACTCGGATGGCCTACGCGAAAACGTTTTCCCTTCTCCTTTTCCCTCTCAAGTATTTTCTGGATAAAGGACACGCCGGAGTCCTCGTGGACCATTTTCGAAGGCCGACCTCGAAGAAAACGTGATCCAGGTAGAGGCTTGCCGGCGTTCGCTTGCATTGGCGCCTTGCGTCTGGGCATCAACGTCGATTCTGTGATTCGCGACGTCGACGTGCCCGAACAGCCGCACATTTCCCAGGTTGAATTGCATATACAGTATCATGTATCCTATCTCATGAATGGACGGCGGGAAGCTACCAACTCTTGAAACGCGGGGGTAGGGCGGTGGTAGTCGAAGGAACAGCCATGTAACCGATGCGCTTTACTGTCTTCAGGCCGACCTGTAGCTATCGGTCTACCATTAATCATAAAGTATTAACCTGGGCGGCACACTCAACCAACCGACCACGAGATCTTCCCCACGCGTGTGCGCGGCACGAGTTTTACTGGTACCGCCGGTACTCGAGCGCGCGGGCACGGTCGGTCCTGGTCCCCTGTGAGCACAGCTCGTCCTTGGAAGCGGTGGAAAATCCGATTTTTAGTTACCATCAAGTCGCAAATCTGAACTCGGTTAGCGAGTGAGATGATGTCCGGTCGTAGTTTACATAAGCTTACTAAGCAGCACGACCGACGACCGACGCTGTCGACTTGCCCTCCTGGATCCGAACGGTGTTGGCCACAGCGACAAGATGCGGATGAAGATACTTCCGTGAAGCCCCAGGAAAACACACCGATTTAAGGGAGGTCTTCTGATGGCTTGGCTTCAGGCTAAACTCAACGGTCAGACAACACCGAAAGCAAGCGCGTGCTCTCCTGGTATCGTCAGCTTTGTCTAGTGTTTGCCGCTCGCTTGATGCTGATATCATGATGGTGGTCTCTCTGGTCGACTCGTTGACGGACAGCCCCATACGGCCATCTAGGGGTGAACTCTTTAACGAACCGTCGCCCTATTTTGGGACTCTCATGAGAGGCACATTTGCCAATTGAAGAGCACTTCCCATGTTACATCAGCTCTCCATTAATTGACCTATATGCTCGGCTTCCTCCTCTTTCCGGCTTACCGCTATGCGATTCTTACTTGATTAATGAACAGTTGCTATCCCTACCGGAGGATCACGTCTTCCATCAAAGCGCTACGTTCTATAGTCGAATCCGATTCGCCCACATGGGATCGACGACACACCCCCGGTTACGCTGGTACTTCTCGCCTCATCAAGGCTGTTCGTCGTCGTGCATCATGAGGGACAAATCACCGATGCGTTCCTTTTTCCCTTTTTTTGCGCCGACATCTGCTCGGACGGCATGCGCCCTTCCTAGCAACGGCAATCTTTTCACCGTCCTATAAAGTTCTGCATGCGTCCTCCCGCTCAATCCAGAGCTCATTTCCTTCTCTCACCCCCTTCGTTCATTCCCGTCCCTTTTCTTCTCCTCTCCCCTTAACCCTTGTATTTATCGTCTGGAACGATGAAGTTCTTTGCCGCTCCTTTAGTCACTCTCGTTTTCTGCCTCGGAGCTCTGGGAGCATCGATCCAGATGCGTACATCCTCGGGTATGTCTTCTTCCGCCATTATCTGCACGGGGCGAGCGATTGAGTTTCTTGTTTTTATTATTATCAATCCTTAGGTAGCCAGGGTGGTTCGACCTCCGGCTTAGCTCGGTGCCCGACCGCGTATGTTGTCCAAACGCAAACCATCCAGGTCGGCTCTATCTCCGTGAACCGCTCGACATATGCATGCCCGGACGCCAGCCTGCGCCAGGCCCTACAGACACCGCCGCCCTCGAGCAAGAAAATCTCGACGAGCAGCTTCGGGAAGCGCTCGCTCCTCGAGGAGCGCAACGCTGCAGAGTGCAGGAACCCCTCCCCTGAGTGCCAGTGCGGCCAGGCCTGTAAGTCACACCTACGTTTCACATAAGTGCGTGAGGAAATACTTAATATGGATTCTTCCTTTCCGAATAGTCCAATGCGATTGCCAAAACGTTACGGCTCAGGCCCCGGTGTCTACCGACTGCGCAACGCTCATCTCGTCCACCTCGGTCATCTCGCAAGCTGCCGGTCCGACATTCACTGTAGAGCCGGACAACTTTGAGTTGATCTCGTTCGGGACGTGTGCGCTCGAGTGGACCAACCTCGGTTGCGACACCCTTGAATACTGCTGGGATGAGATGGTAAGCAGCGCCTCTAATCGAAACTATCAGAATCTTTTTCTTACATGTAGCGACTTTTTCTGTAGGCCGACACCGGAGGAGTTGTTAACCAGCTCTGCTTCGAGGAGAATGGAGGAACCGCTGCATCATGCACCGCCAACGATGACCTGTGGCTCTTCCAGTGCGTTTTTACCCTCCTCCTTTATGCACTCCTGGTTTTACAAGACGATCTGACATCTATTTCGTGTTTTCGCAGAGCACTCCGCGTCGGATCGTAGTTCACGTTTGTTCACGAGCATTATTTATTTCGAGGCAGAGAGTGTCTTTATTTCTGAGGCTTTGGGCTTCCTGTTAATGTATCTTCCGTACTTGGGTTATTATCTACCTCCCTCGGGCTCTACAATTGTGTGTTGTGTGCCGTGTGCTGTGTGCTACCTGAGGCGGATCGCGAGCTCCGCTGGTCATCGATCATATCATTGTTTCTCTTTGGAAAAAAGAGGAGGATACGAAGCAAAGGATTTCCCTGGGAAATTCGACATGGGAATCTACATGTAACGGCGACGCCAACAAATCGCAAAATCAGGTTGCGGCGTCGTAAGTAATGAATCACGTTCAATCATCTGTTTGTTGTCTAGACACGACAACGCAAGTGCAACGTCCCGCCAGCGAGGGGTTCAAGTTTATGTATTGGTCCACGCCGCAAGACATCAATTTGGCTAACTTACTAGCTGAAATTCGAACTCGAGTTTAATCACTGCAGCTGACCCTGTCATGAATCATGACAGACAGCTCGGGAATACGGTCGGAGCTTTGCCCTTTTTAATTTGTATAGTCTGGATGGCGTCTATGTAGATGTAGATGGCACTGCAGTACTACTTGCCTACCTACAAAATCCCTTGATTTGTTTTTTTATTTATTTCATAAATATCGGTCGCTGCTCCGGTAACGAATATATATATATAACGATAGTAACAATAACAATAGTCCATCCTATAACAACAGATCGGTTTCCAGCATCGCACCGGGCACGATCCCAGACGGCCACAGACGGGCGTGAAGTCCATATCCTCCCGCTGCCCACGGCCCCACGTTGCGTCGTGGTCGAGTGCCAGAACCTCTCTCACAAGCTCGCCAGTGCCTCAGCGGGCCCCAGCGGCCCGCCCCGAGTCAGCACGTGCTTGCCGCCGCCGTGCGCGAGATCACGTGACTCACCGACACGCCTTTCCCTTCGAGTCAGTGGCATGAACTTTGAAAAAGGCATGGAAGAGACAGGAGGAGGGCGCGTTGACCGGGAGAAAATATTAGACGCATACGCTGCTTAAAGAGCGGATTTAATTTGGTACCACTGCCTGATGGAGGCAGTGGACGGGCACGCGTCCAGCACGCGGTTCAATATCGTTCGGATGCAGTTTGACCGGTGTCTGCCAAGGTGCTTTTGGCCCGGGGTAATCGGAACACGAACGTTGATTACTTATAAGGTGCCTTTGTGATCAAGGGGTGGTTTCTGAGTAAATGGGATAACTTGTTAGTGAGAATTGAATCAGATGTGAATGATTACTTGTATTTTTTTGACTCGGATGCCGTGATAAGTGTACCAAAGCACGTATGCTACGGCTTGCACATAGGTCTCTAAATTAATAACAACCACACGAATCATTTCGGTCCCGGCCCGCGTAATTCACCCGTGCACTGCATATATTATGAAAGCCCTCAGAAGTCGGGCAAACGAACGTAGCTTGTTTTCCGATGCAAAAAAGACGACTGTATTATATATTCTAAGGGAAAGGGAGAGAAAGAAAAAAAGGAGCGTCCGAATTCGAATACGTGAACGGTGAGAGTGCCGAGCGAGCTGTACGGCCAGTGTACTGTGTGCCGCATGCCGTTGCACTGTGCCGTGGCCCGTCACGGTGGCCGCTTTCACCTTCCCTCCAGGACGAAACGCCTATTCTTCTTTCTCCCCTTCTCTCTCTCCTTCCTACCACCACCTGCAATGCACAAGAGGCCCCAGAAGCGGCGCAGACTGTCGGCAACAGCGGTGACGACGACGACGTCGCCCGGCGGCGCCGACGCAACGTGCATCATCATGCAGCAGTGGCCGCGGGCGTCTGCCGAGCCCGACACGCTCGTGCGCGCCCTCCGCGACCCGGCAGACCTCTCCTGCACCTCATGCCGCCGTTCTCTAGCCACGTCCGGCGTCGGCGGTGGCGCCACGACCAGACGCGGCCAGCTCGTCGTCTGCCCGAGGTGAGAAATAGCCCCGCCCTGCCCCGCCCAAGCAGCACCCATGCGCCGACTTAAACGCGTGTATACAATTTAAATTTACAACCCCCTCAACGCAATTTCCACAGATGCCAAGCCACGAGCTGCGCAATCTGCTCGCGGACGTGCACGTCCGTCCCGCCATCGCTCCCGCCGACACCGCTGCTCAGCTTCTCCCCGTCGCCATCCCCGTCTCCCCCCGGTACCCCGCTCGGCCCGCTCGACAACCGGCCGCTCCCGCACGATGCCCCGGGGGACACGCCCCGCCCGCGCACGCACGTCCACGCCCTCGGCCACACCCACATCCAGACCGCATCGCCCCGAAATGGGCACCCACGACGAAGGAGGCATAGAGAGCTGGATGACGACGACGAGGGCACCGTCGTCGGTGCAGACGACAACGACTACGCATCATCGGACGCGAAGGACACGCGTGGCGTGTTCCTACCCGGCTGTGGACGGACGCTGTGCAAGAACTGCTGTTTTGAGAACGCCCAGACGTGAGTGTTAATTAAGTGCTAATGTGTCTGTTTTTGTCTCAGACAGAACCATGCATTTCATTTTCCGTCTTATATATTTACTTCCGTCGTCCGGTCCGCTGATGAATTGCTTTTTTCTTGTTTTTCTCGTTTCTTTCTTTCCCAGGGGCACGACAACGTGCTACGAGTGCTACGGCCTACCACCTCCGACCGCGCCGCCATCACAAACGCAAGACTGCCACTCCGGCGGCCCACTGCGGTGCTCCCTGTCCAGTCCCTCGATGGCGATGCCACCCCTTCTCATTTGATTCGAGAAAACGCTGGTCTGAAGAAGGAAGAAGAAACAAAGACCCCTCCACCGTTCAGAGGGTTTTTTATTTTTTTACTTGGCATCTTTTAAGTATCTTCTTTTTTTGCTGCGTGGACGGACCGAGTTTGTACCGAGCTGTATTTCTTTCCTCCTCTCTTCATTCCTTCCTTTCTTTCTTTCTTTTTCTCTCCTTTCTCCCCCTTCCCCCCCCCTCCCATCACACGGGCGTTCTCGGATATAGTCACTGTTACTCGTGGATTTCATGGATTCGGTTCACGGCCACGGCCACGCACACACGCTCACACACACGCACGCACGTACGCACGTAACGAACCTCGGGTCTCTCGGTCTTCATTCATTCATTCATTCATTCATTTTTTATCAACCCCCTCACGCCTGTAGTAGTTCCAAAGTTCCAACTGCACTGCACCCTGTGTACCATACTTACCGCTTTTGTTTGTTTTCTTTCACTAATTTGTTTGGACGAAAAACCTCATGGGATAGTACCTTTTTTCTCACTAGTACTGTGCGCATTGGAGATGCTATGACTCATGGTAGCAGCGCCAGTCAATATTACCTTGCCGACTGTACAGTGCGTTTACTCCCTTCACTAATGCCAATGATGGGACGGAGTGACTCGGAAAAGCAAAAGGTTGAATGGTTCAAATCTTCCGAATTTATTTTCACATATACATATCAACCCAGAGAACAAGTAGAAAAAAACTTCGTAGGCCGTTGGCTTGCGCAAGCAATATAAATGGGACAGAAAAAAAGAACGTGAATACGACTACCGAATGCCAAATATGAATGAGTACCACGGCGTCTATAGGTCAGATTTAGGAAACATTAACGTTAGCCGGGGTGATAAGGCGACAACGACTCACAGCGATGGTAGAAAGGAAAGGCAAGAAACTTGAAAGGAGTGCCATGGGGGAGAATAACAAATCAGAGAGCATTGGGCGGTAACGAAAGAGCGAAAGAGCGAAAAAGCGAAAAAGCAAATGAAAACGAACAAAACGAAAACATGGAAAGCAAATAGACAATAGAGAACGGAAGCAAAAACACATAAACGACTTCCGACATCGGAGGTCTGTAAAGGTACGGACTACTACGACCTAAAGCTGTTGCCCGCCTTCAAAAAACCCTTTCGGTCTGTGAGGTAGCCCGCACCCACATCCGCGCGGTCGCGCAGCCCAGCAGGCAACGCGGGCACGTCGGGTATCTCCTCTTCCTCCCACCTTGCGCGCCCCCGCATCCGCGTCGCCGTCCTCTGCAGATCCGCATCCGAGTCGTACAGCGCACCGACACGCCGCACGAAGCCATCGCGCACCCGTGCGCTCCGCTCCGCGTCCAGCACGCTGTAGCGCGAATACACCGACGCTGAGCCGAGCGACCGCCGGTCGCTCACATCGTCGTCCTCATCCTCGTCGTCCCCAACCCCGTTGCCCCTGATGGTAACGCCAACGCCAACGCCGATGTCATCGCCTTTCTCATCGTCCTCCACATTCACCTCCGGGATCGCGTCCGGCCCACCACCTGACGCAACGTGCGCAAAGTACACGCGCTTCTCTCCACGTGCGCGTGCCTCCCGGATGTACGCCGAGCTACGCGTGTCGACGAACTCCTCCGAGCTCGCCATCGCATCCGCATCCTCCTCTTCCTCCATCTCGCGGTCCTCGTCTCCGAAAGTGTACTCGCGCGCAACGTCATCCGCCCCGCCCTCAGTGCGCTTATGCAAGTCAACGTACAGCGCCTTGTAGTACGCTACGCGCGAAACAAGCTCGCGACCGTCCTGCGGCGGGAGGATCGGACGCATCGGGAACGGCGACTCCTTGCCGCGCCGTACGGGCGGGATCGGCTGGTCGAAAATGCCCGGCGAGTTCGGGCGCCCCGGCGCTGGCGTGGGCGAATATGCACCCGCACGTCGGCCCGCCACGGTCAGGGACATGCTGCGTAGCGGGGACGGCGAGCGTGTCCCGTACGCCCGCGCAGGCGAGAGGAACTGGCGGTCGGCGCTTGGCCGCCGCGCGTCGCCGTCTAGCTCCGCCGCATCCGGAACGCGCGGGAGAGGCCCCGTCGGGGGCGGCGAGGGCGGCGGGATCTGGTAGTACGCGAGTACACTCGCGCGGTTTGCCCTGAACTCGTCCTGACTGCCGGGCGCGTCTGTCAAGTCCTGCGTTGGCGTAACAACCAGAGCACGGGGGGGAGCGGGAGAGCGTGAATTTATGGAACGGCGGGCGGCGAGGCCTGACCGTGGTGGGGAGGATGCTGGAGAGGACCCAGGAGGAGGGGTGGGCGAGGGAGAGGAAGAAGGGAGTATAAAGTCGGACGAGGGCACGACGTTGTAGTTGCTATTTCGGCGATGATTACCATCCTCGCGTGCCTGCTGACCAACAGGCGTAGTGCTTCTTTCCTCCACGTCCACAAACACGTACGAGTCCGAGGTGCGTGCAGAAGGCGAGGACGCACTGGACACAGCGAGGTTAGGCGAGAGCTTATTCCGATTTATTGGGGAAGTTGGAGAAGCCGCTCTGGAGTTCAAAGCGGCGGCGATCTCCAGGGGACTTGGTGTGGGTCGATCACCAGTAACGTGGGTGTTGGGCGCTGAGATCGCCGCGGTCGACAGCTTTGAGGGTCCACTGTCGGCTGAAAACAGAGAGCCTCCAGGTACTGCAAAAGCAAACCCGTTCCTCAGTTTCCTCCTGACCTTTGTTTTCCCTGAAATGGGTGACTTTGTCTCAGCGGAAGAGGCGGGCCCAGGGCGCGGAGGCGACTTCTCACGGTCCGCAGACCGTTCACCGTCCTCCTCGCGCCGCGTCCTCGGGCTTGGGACATCCATAGACCTCGCGCCCCGTTCGCTGCCTCCAAGCGGTGTATCATTGTTCCACGGGTGCACGTCCAGGCTGACGTCGCGATTTGGAAGGTCTGGCAAACTCAGAGGGCTAACCGATCTGGCCGCGTCTGCATTTGGGGACAGCGTGTCATTAGACAGGTTCTGAGGGGCGTTCCTCGCGTTGCGCAGTTCCAGGGAGGATGTCGTCGTGGATAGTGAGGGTGGTTTTGCGGTCGACGACGAAAACGTGCTAGCCGGGCCTTCAATCGGCGTTCCTGCGCGAGCGAAACGCTCGGCAATAGGCAACGACGGAGGTAGTGGGGGTACAGGCGGCGGCGGCGGCGGGTCAGGTCGTCTTTCCCTGTCTTTGTCTTTAGAGGACGAACGCGTCATCATGCGGAAGAGAGACCTCTTCCTCGGCGGCGTCATGGTTGGTGATTCTTCTTCCCCGCCTGAAGGGCTCGGCGGACGTGTTCTAGTCTTTTTCTCCTTTGGCTTCCTTAGACGTCCACGGCTTGTTGAGGATGCTGCAGAATCAGTGAGGTAGCCGTCAGGCCGGGAAGTCTGGGGCAACAAAGATGCGTTAACGGTTGCGAGGAAAGCCTCTGGGTCGCTCGACAGCGCAGACTCATCCTCTTTGTTCTTCTTTCCCTTTGTCTTTGACTTCTTTGTGAGCTTCGACCCACCGAGCTCATCACTCCCATAGCCATCTGCAACGTCCTTTCTCTTCCATCTTAAGACCGACCTTCCTTTTCTCTCCCCTTCCGACTTATACCCACCGTCACTCTCGTATCCACCCTTTGCGCCACGTTGCTTGCTTTGCATGTCTTGTACGGTAGGGACTGTGATCCTCAGCTTTCTCGACTCGGGGGGATTCGCGTCGTCCGGGTGTGCGTTGTCGACTGACGGTCGAACAAAATGAAGGTTGCCAGCTGAGTCAAGAGCGGAGACCTGCTCATCTATCATTCCAAGCTTCGGGCTCGGATTGGGTAATCGAGTGAAAATACGAAAGTTGTAAGGCGACATGGAAGAGTCCTCTGAGGTAGAATGGGACGTCGTAGACGCAGAAGACGAGGGTGTCATCAGGCCGGGGTTGGCGTGCTATTCGTGCATTAAACGCATGTGTGTGTCAGTATATAGTTTCCGCGAGAGAAAGAAGCCATGCCAACGCAGACATTCAGATATTCTGAGATGGGCCCCTCACCTCGACCGCCGCATCGTCTGCCTCTCCGTCCGCCCCAGGCTCCAACATCCACTTGACCATCGCCGAGTTGCGAAAACCAAGGTTAATTGCCGCGTCAAGCACGGACGCGCGCAGCTCGACTGACGCGGTCGCGTCTGCCGTCGGGGTTGCTGTGGACATTTTTTTCTGGGATTCTGATTGCCGTGAAATCGCAGATCGAAAGTTACGGTCCCTTTCCTTTGTTCTGTTTTCTTCCTCTTCTGGGCTCCTAAGCGAGTGACTTACGAAAGTGAAAGTGTGCGGTCGGGGACGTCGAAAGGCCAGCCTCCAACGAGCCTGCCGGGAAAGCGGAAAACGAGCGGGGTTGTGCGGCCAGAGGTCGACGTTTATGGGGACTAACGCCTCCGAGGACGCGTATCAAGTGTGCTGGCCAGCTGCGTGTACGAAAGCAACGCACGCCTGCAGCTCAGTCGAGGTGACGGTAAAAGACAGAACGGTACGGGGGGTGTACCTGGAGTCGCTTAACCCGTTTATTTTCCATAAGTACTTTACCTACTTGCATGACATCAGCGGCATATCGCCGCAAGTATTTTAAATATGTAATAACCCACCCCTTATTAGGGTTCTTTTCTCCCTTCCACACCTCCAATAATCCGCCAGAAAACGCTAAGCATTTTTAACATTTGACTAGAGGGGGAAACGTCTACCAGCTGGGGGTAACACGCTTACCAAACCGGCACCGTTGCGACGAGCAGGCCCGAATCAATGAAGGTAGAAGGAAGCATTTGTGGCAGGAGAGCGCCGCAGCAGTAATTACCATGGCGATAGCACGGGCACAACAGGACGTCCGTCTGCGCAGTTTCAGCTACTTAAATACCCAAGACACTCTTCCACCGACAACGAACCAGGAGCCGACCCAATGCCAGGCCAGCAGCAGTCGCAGTAATTACAGCAAACCCAGTTTCCAAGAGACGGCGTCCAGTTCATGCTCAAGGCAATCTAGAAGACTTCACACGAGTGCTGGCTACCGTTCTAACTGAATGCGAAAGAACCCATCATCGCCCATTAGACTTAAGTAGCATGAGAACATAGCTGGAAAGGCTGTTATTCTTAAGAGCGGTGCCGGATAAAGTATAGGGCAAGTACAAAGCAAGGGCGTTACCAGGATCCCCCGTGGTAGGAAAGAACACACCCACGCCCTGCCTTCCTCTGTGGCCATTGCGTTAGGCTGAAGCCCGCATGCCCACTGGAGAAACAGTTGGGAGTGGACCTGATGCAGATAGCCAAGGAGAACCAAACAAGGTCTTGGAAAGGCAAGACGGAGGCGGCCAATTGGGTACATGCACCGCCTTGCGGCTTTCCAAGCACCAAGATGTTGGTTGCCTCTATAGCTTGAGCCAAAAAAGAAAGCTCGATGCAATAATAGCAAGAAGCCAAACGCGCCCGACGCAAAGATCGGAAGCTTTAGCTCCTCGGGGGCTTAGCAGTATGAGAAGGCAAGCATACATACTACTGTATGTGATAGTGTCAGATATGCGCACATCATGGCGCTCATGAAGATTTCGCAGAATGGGGAGCGAAGTGTACCGTCAATTCGGAGTGAGCGCGAGCCTGAGAGACTTGAACGTAGTGATGGCAGCGGTCTGAGTGTGATAATTTGATATCGTTCGGAGCTCCGAATTTATCAGAACTCCGCTGTTCCAAACACAGACAAATATACTTCCAAACATAACCAAAAGCACGCCCAGCAAAAATATTTTACTGGCTACGATAAGACAGTGTAACGTGTATGCGGCTTAAATAACTGCAACCAATTTCTGCAGTGAACGGCAATCGGTGTTCTTAACCTTATTTGGGTGATTTAGTCACACAGCCCAAAATATCGCAGAGCTTGCATAATCAAAGACTCAAAAGTGACACGTTTATCTGTGCGGCATTTCCCGACTACTTACGAGTCACGACCAACAAACCGTCCGAGGCATGGAACTCAGAAACGGGCTAAGTATACTTTCACAGGGCCCCCTTCACAACTCTGAGTTAGGTCCAAATTTATACAATTTATTGGCAGCACTGGTCTGAGGAGGGCCTGGAAAGGAGTGATCCTTTCGAAAACGGTTATTAATAATTTCCACGAGTCCGGCTCAACCCCTAGTCACCTAAGCTCACGCCCCAGTGAATTCCCTGAAGACAGATCTTCGTCTTCTGTTACTGCTCTCATGCTGCACCTCACCTCTAAATCTCGGACTTAGGGACTCTCCACGCGCTGATTGACTCGGACATCGGATAGACAAGGCCTTCTCGTAACAGGCCCGAATGTCCGCCACGGTGTCCATCGTCAACGACCCGAGGCCCTCAACTCCTGCATCGCGAGCCACATGCAACGGGTAGCGTGGCTCTCTTGTCAACGTGTCCTTCGGACTCAATCATCATCAGAACAGCACGGACGAACAGCAACCTAACACAGTGATAGTGCAGTGCCTTCGCGATCCGTTCGTCTCTACCCGCTCCTACTATCCGAGTCCATACTCCGGGACTTCGGCCTCGGCCTGTCGAAGCGCCTTTGCATCTAAACCACCTCCAGCATCGTCATCTAGGTTCTACACTTACAGCCATGTCCGCTTTCCCGCCTTCCGCTGGGTATCAGATGCCCGTGGTGTCTGAATGAAACGAAGATTTTTGTTTATTGCCGCGGTCGGACCGTGACCATGATTACGACCTTAAGACACAGACTCCTCTGATCGAGGTGATCGATATCCGTGTTTCTGTCTCTTGTGGCCACCAGCCGCAGTGCCATCATTTTCTCCGACTCTCCGGAATCCCGTCGTCGTGAGTGGGGCGGGGCGGGACCTGTACTCCGTCGCTCCGTCGGATCGCATTCTTAATATGCCTTTTTCACGCCGGTGTAAATACAGAGTGGGACGGACTCCCGAAAATCAAATGTAGTACACTACCTCAACTGTCCGAGCTCCCTGCATGACGCGATGCAATCATGAATCCGAACCTTTAGGTTCTAGTTCACCGCATACGTTCAGTACCAGTTCCGATATTCTCCTTCCGCCTTTCGGGTTCCAGGTTCTATAGTCGACAGCACACCTCTACAACTCCAACCTGATAGAAAGCAGGTTGACCTTCCTTTTTTTTTTTTTGGCAGAAGCACTCAGGCTCTATAGACTATAGTCTAATCACCAAGGGAGCCCGAGTCGGCTTTACAGCTTCTATTCTGATGATCCGCGATTCCGCATTGGATCTGCTACGTGTTATTGTAATTAGTGCTTGTCTAGCAAGTTCAAGTTGCAGCGGAGGCCAGTCGATAGCTCCTTTTCTTTTCTTCTCTTACCCCCGTTCCTTTTTTTTCAATCAGCAATCGGCAGGTCACTTAGAACGGTACAAGTCGCAATAACGATACTCTCCTCCGCCTCCGCTCCGTAGCCCGTGACCTGCCGCTGGCCCACTCACTTTATCTACAAGTACGGGTCCTTTTTTTCTTCTTTTAAATGCAAAAAGAACATTTTTACAGTAATTCTCGGAAATTTCAAAGACCTCTCCGGTATCACTGCTAGTGAAGGGGCTCGGGGGAACGCGGGGTCCTTCAAGTGGTGTGGCAGGGATACAGTATCATGATGTCGTTACTGTATGCGCAGCGTCGCGTGGCGCGTAGGGGAAGTGGAAGACGTAATCATGCACTAGTATTCCTAAGTATTAAATAAATATAACGAAACGATATAAATAATGGATGGTCATATGAACATCCATCTTACTAAGTGAACGATAACGCAATGATAACACCATATGATAAGAGCTATGATAGTTATAGTATACATAGCTCACGGTAGATGTATATAAGGAGAGCTGGTCTCTACTACGAAATATATTGGTTTACACTGATAACCCACTTCGCCTGATCCACTACCACTGCACCTCATTGTCTACCACAACGTGCGTAGATTTTAAGACTAAGCTTACTGGATTTCCGTGCAAAGTCAGAGTAGTTTCTCTCCATCGGTAGATATTTTGACATGTACATGTACGTCATGATGTACAGTGTACTCAATAAAACAAAACGAGGACGAGGACGAGGACGGGGACACAAACCCGCCTTAAGCTTCTTCGACATATATACTCGAAAAAACTCTCTCGTTGTCGAAAATATTATCGATTGTCGAAGCGAGCTCGAGCTATTCCCGTACTTTCTTACTTACCATTACCTACTACTGAGCTAAATACTAAATAAAGCGTCCGGTCGGGGGTATACTTGGGTCTGTGGACGGGCGGGCGGGCGAACGGGCGTGAGCGAAGGTGGGGAGGCCTGGGGGCCTGAACGGGTGGTGGGGGGAGGGGGTACAGACAATATCGTTACGGATGGGGAGAGGACGGCGTCCGTGCGGCAGGGGGGGGGGGAGGGGGTACACGAAATAACTAATAATAGGAGTCCCATAAATCAAGAAGAAGGAAATAGATCGTGCAATGGAAAAGGACAGATCATAGATCACGAAGCGGACACATTACACGAAGAGGACTGCAACAGCTCCGACCAAAAGCGTCGATGAAAGCAGGGACGACAAACGACCGTATACTTCGACAGCGCCGCTGCTGCTGGATTTGTTGCCCGAAGGACCAGCCGAAGCCGTCGCCGAACCGCTCGCACTGCCAGTGGCCGTTCCCGTCGAGCTCAAGCCCGTAACGCTCGTATCGGGAGGCGTAACAGTCCCGTTCGTCTGCTCAAACACCTTCATATACGAGATCTCGAAATACGCATTATCGTAATTCGTCGGGTCCGGAACGAGGTCCGAGCAAAGACCCGTCCCGCACGTCTGCTTGAACACGCTCGGCGTGCCCGCGAAGTTCCCGCAGACGGTGATGTCGAGGATGAGCGACTGCGGGGAGATGTACGTGCTTGCGTCGCAGTCCGTCGTCGGGTACGCCGCCGTCGGGAGGCCCCAGCCGTCAGGGTTCGGCGAGTCCGTGGGCAGGTCCGTGGGGATGGCATTGCGCGGGAAGAACCACATGAAGAGGCCTGTTGCGTTCCAGTTGAGCGCGTACACCCCGCCCCCGCTCTGTGCGAAGGGCGCGCCGTACGACGCGCCTGGGACCTCGACGATGCATCCCTGGTTGTAGTCCGTCTGGTTGAAGCAGTCCGTCGAGACGAGGTTTCCGGTTTCGAGGGTGCTGGAGACGGAGGCGTTCGGGTGATTGCATCCGTTGAGCGAGTGTAGCGAGATGCTGTTTTGAGTCTGTAGGTTGACCTGGAAAAAAAAAAGGGTGTGTTGAGGCTTGGAGAATTTTTTTCCCTTCTTCCTCGACGTACCCCCTCAATAATGTCTATCTCTCCATTATCCGGCCACACAGGGCCTTGACTCCAAAACGCGGGCCAAACTGACCGTACCCGGGAATCAAAAGTCTTAGCGGAGAGAACTCTAAAAATAGAAGTCTGAACTAAAGCACATACCCGAGCACTAATTAAGACCCCCATCATAAAACAGAAAAAAAAATAAGCAAAGCGACACAAAAACGGGAACCTCATAAAAATAGCGCAACGCACACCATATGGCAGGTGCACAGCATCAAACAGGACGAGGTTCCCGCTTGAGATGGTGTACGATGTAAGGATCTTGATGGTCGCACGGGTAAAGTTCGAGACGTTCGTGCCGTCTGTCGTGTTGTCGACTTTGATGATGTAGTTCCCGGCGTCGTTGAGGTAGGTGAGGTTCGCTGTCTGGGCCTGCGACTGGGACTGGTACATTACGTTGCCTGTGAGGTTTACGTCGGGTCCGCTGTAGAAGTCCCAGTTGTTCAGGCTAGGGAGGGGCGTCAGCTCCTCTGATGAAAAACGTGGAATAAGTGAAGTAGAGCCGTGTATAAGACAAACACGAGCTCCATGCAGACCGCATACACGCCCGTGGATAACGAAAAGGAAACTCACAAACTCTGGCCCTGATGGCTCTGGACGAGCTGGAAGGGGGTCGCAGCCCACACGCCCTGTAGGGCCGCCACAGCGAGGCCCAGTGCGCCAAGTTGTCGCCGGAGACCGAGCATCTTAGTCTTGCAAAATCAAGAAACGAGAGGGAGAAGGAAAGAAAAGAGACGAGCATCAGGAGTATATGGGCGGCTTTTGTACACGCAGGGGGACGGGCACGGGGTGCACGCATCCCGCTCGCGTTTCGGGCATTGAGCTTGTGCGTGGGTGTCGTCCTGCATTCTGCTGGCCGGCGCGCGTGCTCGTTCGCTGATTGCCTGGTCTCCATTAAGCTTTTCTCCGCGCGGATCCGGAAATCCCATCTTTCGGCGGTGCACATCACGTGTTTCTTTACTCCTTCTCTCTTCTCCCTCGGCCTTGTTTACGTACTACGCGGTCCCGTATCGTTGCCAATAGGGCCAGCTCCCGTGGCAAAGTACTCTGGCTCAAATGTATTTTGGTCAAGGTAATTTACACCACTTTTTCTGGGTTAACTATGCATCCTCTGTGGACTGAAAAGGAGCAGAAGCTTAGTCACCGGCATCCAGCAAATATGAACTTGAAGCGCTGCGTCCTCGACAGACGGCTACACCTTAAATAATATGCAAATACCACAAAACAACATGTCAACCCAGTACCCACAATATTAATGGCTATATAATCCTCTTTAAAACCTTCCACAGCCCAGAGTCCTCTCTCTTTCATTCCACCACCGTCTCGCACTACACCCCTTGCGAGGACTCAACCATTGCTATGTCCTGTTTCTTACCAATTGCATCGATCATAGCGGTTGCTGTATAAACGATGACCGGGGGCCGGTAAAAGATAATTACTGCAGGGGGCGAGTGGGTGGGACGTCCCCTTTGCGGCACAGTATTGGGTGCCGGTCAGTCCTCCATTGTTTGCCTTCTCCTCCGAGACTTATTTTGGGAGGAGGGAGGGTACCCTGTCCTCCCTCCCCCTCCCCCTCCCTTTTTATCTACCTACACGGAGTGTAACTTCCTAAATAAAATACTAGTCTGAAATGAATATTCCGGTATTACGTCAAAATAGTATTCGGACGTGGAAAGACTCCGAGTCGTTTGATTATGCTGAATATTTATGCCGACGTCAGACACCTGTATGATGTGAGATAATCGGTATGTATGCTTGGATATTAAGTACTAGGTCACTTGACGAAATACCAAAATAATTCTACTAGCTTCTATCAGTATTAGTACCAGTGTCTTTTGGTGACTCAAAAAGCACGCTAACTTGTACCTATGATTATAAAAAAAACGAGCCGAGTCCCGAGTTCAAGGACACGGGGCGTGGAGAGTGGCGGAGAAGGTTACACGTAAAAAGGGATTACTGTAACTAACTGTACCTCATGCTTTTCGATCTCATGTATCAACATCAACATACATATTAATTAATATTGATACTACCAATGCACACCACCGTAACGCACCACCGCTGCACCGACTCCGGCTCAGTGAACATACCTTCAAATCCCAAAGTCATCAAGTTATTCAAGTTGATACTACCTCCTCCGAGTCGGGCTCCGAGTCCGAGTCGTACTACCCGGGGCCACAGGACAGCTTTGCTTCAATTTTCTGTTGTTGTTGTTTTTTGCTTCTGCCAGTATTACTTATGTGCTGTACCAGGCGTCCGTGATCCCTGACAAGTTCAAGTTCCCCACACCCGGGCTTGCGCCCCCGGACTCCGAGTCGGAGCCGCCGCTTCATGTTACTTCAGGCTACACCGGTACGGTTGCCAGTGATACGATAAACCTTATTCCCTACTTACTCAACGAAACAGCACAACTCCCTCAGGCTAACAAACGCGCGCAATGTGGCACGGCGTATAGCATGCAGCGTATAATATATAGAGAGCTATGTACTTGATATTATACCTATGTAGGCCTGTACCGACCCCGACCCACCCTCGACCCCCCGGCTTCAACCGACTCCGACCCGGGAGTCGAGGGATGCCGCCGCCCCCGAACGCGGGGGATGTCCGACCCAATCCAAGAGCCTGGGAGAAAGAAAAGAAAAGAAAAGAAAGACAAAGACAGAAACGAAAACAAAAACAAAACATCCGCGGGACGGTGTGGAGAGTGGAGAGTGACGAGCAAAGTGAGAGTACGGGGTAAAGAAATAAAGGGAAGAAGTGTGTGGAGGTGCGGGCCACGGTGTGATGGAGGTTGCGTACACGTGTGGGCGAGCGGGTGAGGTACGCATAAGAGGTGAGGTAAAAGGTAAGAAGCTAAGAGCTGGGGGATAAGAGCTAGGTGCTGGAAGCTAAGAGCTAAGAGAAGAAGTACGAAGTAAGGGTAAGAAGTAAAAAACGAAGGGACAAAAAGTCCGAAGTCCAAAGTCCGAGGTCGGAAATCCGAAATCCGAGGTCCGGGATGCGGCCCGTGGGGGTTACGAGGATACGGGACTCATCGTAGCGCAACGGCGAGCAGCGAACGTGTTTTGTAGGAGGGGGGTAAGGTAGGGTAAGGGTAAGGGAAGTTAGGGTGGATGGTGGATGATTAGATAAACCTGCGGCTGAGGAGGGGGAGAGACGAGTCGTTCGAGATTCGGGGAATGGTCCAACTCGAAGAGGTCCGAGGCAAAGCACTGGGCATGGACGAGAACAGGATGCAGATGCGGACACGGGCGTGGGCAGGCGCAGCGCGTAGAATGGGGGCGGGGGGCGGGAAGGGTCAGGGACGGGGGTACGAAATAACAAAGGGCAAGGCGAAAAACAAAAGAGAATTAATGTGACTTCAAAAGCAGTCCAGGTAGGCGTGAGATGGCGTGAAGAAGCGAAAAGAAAGAGAAGGGCAGGGATGGGGGATGGGGGAGGAGATACAAGTAAGTACGTCCCCCCTCGAAAGAATACCAAATAACAACGTATCGTATCGTATCATATCATATCATATCACAGCACATCACAGAAGCAGCGATCTTTCGCCCACACCTGTACTCGAATCCGAGGGTCTATGCATATGCATATTAGGCCGTCCCGATCCCGCTCCCGATCCAGAAGAAGCTTCCACTTCCGCTTCAGTAGCAGCACCAGCATCCGAGTCCGAAAACCCAGTCCCAGCCCCTGTCCCAGCACCAGCGCTGGCGCCGACGCCCGCACTATGGTCAACATAAGGCGGCGGTATCTCCGTCACAGTCCCACCGTCGCGATGCTGGATGATGATATCCGGCTCCATCCCCATCCCCAACCCGCTCCCTACTCCGCCCCCTCTCTCAATCACCCACTCGCGCGACACGCCAGGCGGGAGCACACGCGGTATGTCGTTTTTGTTCGCGCCCGTCCATGACCACGATCCCGACTCCGGACCCGACCCCGAGCGACCATGCGCACTCGAGAGCAGCGCCATACCGATCTGCGATCCCGCACCTGCCCCCGTCCCCCCACTCGCCCGCCCACCCGCCACCTCATCACGGTACCTCGCGAACTTCGACTCGCGCGCGCCGCTGCCGACACTATCATACGGCGAATACGCAGCGTGCTCGCTCGTCCCCGCCCCGGCTCCGGCACTGCCATCCAGCGCCGAAAAGACAGGCACACTAGGCCCCGTCCACGCATCGGGCAAAAACGCAGGCTCCGCCTCCCTCATCGCCATTGCCTCCCTTCTCCTCCTGCGCCATCTCCAAAACACAACCGCCCCTGCAAGGACGAGCACGCATATCGGCACGACGACGGCTGCTACGATCGTCGACGTATGTGAGGAAGAAGGGAGGAGGGCGCGGTCGGGTGTTGGTCGACGTCAGCGTGGTTCCCCGACCGCGTGACGAGTCCCGGACAGCTATAGTTCGTGCTGCCGGCAGTGTTGAATATTCCTGTGCTCGTGCCCCAGCCGTTTGCATCGCTAACGGACACTGAGCGATACGCGTATTAGCACATGTACAATGATGTACTAGGGGACCCAAGAGCTCCACTGGGCGCGCACCAATTAATTGACCATTCGGATTGGCCCGATTGATCCAAGTCAGCACGTCGTCGTCCGGGCCCATTGTCACGTTCGTGACGACGGGCGAGTCCAAGGCCGCGATGGAAATATTGTAGGGTTTCTGACCGTTGTAAACGCGCAGCCCGAGGGGCTGGCACGTCAGCAGAGGATCAGAAGTCGAGACATTCGCGACTAGCGTAAGATTGCCCGAAGGTACTGCGGGGAGACAGCCCGAATCGCCACCTGACAATGATGATCAATATGGAGAGTACTAGTAATAGCGCTGGGAAAGAGCGCCGACTCGGAGATGGAGTAAGTACTTACCTGATACGGTGAACAGACTGCCCGCTTCTCCGCCCGCGTTCCCAACGGCGTCCGCGACTGTGAGGACGAGTGTCGAGCCTGCTGCGTGTTCAGGACGATTCTCGGGGTCACCAAGAGGATAACTCTCACCGTTGGCATGATTGACCTGCCAGGACAGGTTGTTAGGGTCCGAGCCAATATAGCTCGTGGTGGGGACGCCGTCTGCCTTTAAGGCGATGAGGTAATACGGAGACACGCCAACGTCGCTGACGTTGCTGTCCAGCGAGGACACGACGATAGAGTAGTTCTGGCACTGCTCCAGCTCGGTAGACACAGACAACTTTGGAGGAATAGTTAGCATTGTTCAATGTGCAGTGGCTGGGAGGGGAGACGTACACTGCCTCCGAACTTCCACTGAAAAGTCGAATTCCCGGTTTGTGCCAAGCCATGGGGGAAGCGAGACGCCGCAAGGGCGAGAGCGAAGAGAAGCCTGCTGGAGGCGTACACCATGGGTGCACTGGCGTGGACTTACTATCCCGGGGACGCTAGGTGCGGAGGGAGGGGAAGAGAGTAGGCACGAAGAGAGGAATGGAAAGAGTAAGAGGTAAGAGGGGTGGGGAAGAGAGCAAGCTTTGGAGGCAGGGACAGGAATGGATCTACATATGTATCAAATAGCGGTGCCGAATTAAACTGAATAAAATGTGGACGCGCATTTAAGGAGGGCGAAAGGGCGGCGGAGATGGACGGGATGGCTTTCGCATCTTCCGCCTTGCACGCTTGACCAACTTTTTTTTTCGTCGCTGTGTGCCTCTTTCGCAGTGAGTGCCGCCTGCGTTGCCTGGTAGCGGTAGCGGCAAGAGCTAGCGTCCGTGCTAAGTTGCGGAAACACGATGCAGAACGACTAAGCGACGGGATTGCAAATGGGCGCCCCGCTCATATCGGATTAGGCATCGGGCGACGAGCTCCGGAGGTCGCCAAAAGGTAGAAAAGCGTGTGCTGGACGCCCTCTGGGACGTTTGAGTGTATGGCGACGACGCGGACGCGGATGTCGGGACGAACCAGTGCATCCTCAGCGCCAGGCACCTCCGACGCGTCGGGATTACTAAGCCTGGACTTTTCCGACTGCGTTCTGGTGTAGTTGGGCGTCGTCGTTTCACACTCAACAATCAACTACTCTGGTACCTTACCAGTAGGATGCCATCTCTGAGCATTGAGCGGCCACAGATTAAATCATCGAGCCAGAGTTGTTCAGAGTCTGATTACTCAAAGTGCGCAACATCGCAGTAGAATTCAATACGGGCTCCATTTCTTCCCATGGTCGCGGCCCCGATGCCATCACCCATTACTATTACGACTACTACCAGGACCGTTCGCTGATAGCGGTTGGCAATCGCTGCACACATGGATCAGTCGCTGACCAGGGGTAGATATGAATAACGAGACGGGCTTTACTCACCGTGCATATCACAGGACCCGACTCGCAACTACATCGACCTGCACCACCTCCGGCGTCCTCACGAACAGCTCGTCCGCCTTCGCAAACAACGCAGCGGCGACTTTCCCGTTCAGATGTGCCTTCCTACAAATACACCCCGTCAGCGTCAGGCGATTAACCAATACATAGCCAGTGAAGCGCCGCCGGTGATTTAATAAGAGAAAAAGGGAAAATCTTCAATCTTTTCTCTCACCTGCCTTCCTCGCCTTCGAAAAAATCCAAGATGCCGAAGACGTTACTTCCTTCGAACTTGATCGCGTACCACTGCAGCGTCAGCGCCTCCTCTTCAACGAGCGGGAGCGCACCCTAAATCCCGTTTCCGATTCCGTTTCCGCGCGACAACAGGTCAGAATCAGAAATCGGATCAGAAAATCAGAAATCAGAACCAAGTAAACCCATCTTTGTTCTCCTCCGAAGAAAAAAAGGGAAAAATCTACACGTACGATCAAGAACGCTCTGACTTCGTCCACCTTTTCCGGCTTCGCCTCTGCGAGGACGCGCAGACCAACCGTCACGCCAACATCAGCCTTTTGGATCTAAGGCCGCCCCGGAGACCAAGAAGAGGATGGGGAAACTTGATATCAGCGACAGCGACTACAGGTGGCTCTGGTGGTTAGGGACGACGGGTACGTGCCTTGCTCGCGAGGACCTCTACTTTGTTGATCTCTGGCGCCCCCTCGACGAGCGTTGGTGCATTCGCAACGAGCGCTTCTGCGATCTTGCCTGTCCGAGTCCGAGTTTCGCACCCGATCCGATACAATCCGCCGCAGCGCAGCGAATCCGAGCGTCAAATAACCCAGGTACACCACAAAAAGCGCAAAAACAAAAACGAAAAGGGAGCGTGTAAAACTCCCCGTCAGCGCACAAACGCAAAACCAATCGTGTGTTCTGCGCACAGTGCACAGCGCACAATGCACAACGCAAACACATAGATGATCAAGCCCCACTCACCGCCCACATGCGCCCCTCTCCCCTCCTCACCCGCAAACGTGTCGAACACCGCGAACGTAGCCTTCTCTTCTATTGCCCCGGCGTCGGCATCGGCGTAGCGCACACCGTACCACTGCAGCGTGAAAGGCTCAGCTGCGAGGAGCGCGTGCCCTGTGTGCAGGAGGCCCGCGAGGTCGGGTGCTTTGCCTGTGCGTGAGGGGAGGGGGGCGAATAGCGCGAGGGACGCTGTGCCGTGTGGGAGGTGAGTGCGAGTGCGGAGCGCGTGAGATGGGTGAGTGGGCTTACGTTTCGACATGTCTCGTTCGTACGTTCGTGAGGTGCGTCTAGCTAACTGACTGGCTGGCTGGCTGGTTGGTTGGTTGTGTCTGTGTCGCACCGTTTAGAAGAGTCAAGCGTTTTCGCGGGAGAGTGGATTGACTGGTCTAGTCCACGTCTTTATACATACACACACACAAGCCTGGGACTACTTATCGCAAGGCCAAGCGGGAGCGGGCGGAGGGGCACTAATGTTCTGCCCCCCTCTCCCCCTCCCCTCACCCAACGAAGCCTGCGATCCGAGTCGCAGCACCTGGGGTTGCTGAGACGAATTACCCTCACTCGGTAATTGCTTGTGAGACTCGGTAACTGCTTGGTGAGGTTGAGCCCATTTGGTTCTCACAGCTGCGTGTGTTCCGAAGTTCCAGTATTCCGATATTCCGATTTCCGACTTCTGAGGAAGGGAATGTACATGTACCACACTGTTACACAGTAGTACATGTAACGCATTCAACTCGGGTCGATTTCGGGATGCGGGGCAGCGGGTGCGCAATGACCAATAGGCAATAGGATTGGATATACGAGATGTACTGTGCGGATACATGTATAGTTGAACAGACGGAGACGAGGGAATAAACAAGAAGTCCGAGAGAAGATGAGATGAGTAAGTGCCAGCGAGTGAGCGGGTGGGTAAATGGGTGAGAACAAGAAGAAAAGCAAAAGGAAAGAAAGAGAAAAGACGAACACGAGCAAGAATTAGTATTCGGAACAAGAGACACAGACAGTGTGAGACGGCTTGGTTTAATGGTCCTGGTAAGAAATAAGTTACGGATTATGTGTGGATTCTCGCACCCGCACCCGCAGAAGCAAAAACAAAAAAAGAAGTCGACAAAAAGAGGGCGGGGTTTCCAAGACGACTTGGTCACTTATGCGCAAGATATACAAAATCACTTTTCTCAGCGGCATTTTGCTCCCTCGGCTCCAAAGCCCGAAGGGGACCCCCACCGACATCCAGGTCGGTCTCGGGTCTCCACCCAGGACGGATAGGATCGTGCGACCTACACACTGCGTCCGCCATACTGATACTTCGGCTCCGCATAGCCCGCACCGTACCCCGCGCCCGCGTCGAACGACGGGTTGTACCCATGCCCGTACTGCGGAGCCGCGCCGCCCACCGGCGGCATGCGCGGATCGCGCAACGGCGCATACGCACCCATCGCAGGCACAAACGCCGCCTCCGTACGAACATTACTCCTCCGCGCGCGACAGCACCGCGCAAACACGCACCACCCGAGCAGCGCGAGCACGAGCACGCCGACGGCGCACACGACCACGATGAACCACACGCTCTTGTAGAACAGGTTCTTCGCGCCGTTCTTGACGTTGTCGAACGCCGACTTGAGGCCGTTCGTGTTTGCGCTGTCTGTGTCGGGAGAGTGTTGTGCGTCGGCTTCTGAGACTAGCGGGGTTTGTGAGCCTGTGGTGTCGACGCCATCGAGGCGCGTGTTGACGAAGTCGGCGTGGCCGGAGGCGGCGGATGTGGTGGGGAGGAGTTGGATGTATGGGTCCCCGACGGATGAAGCGGAGCCGTCGACGAAGTCGCCGAAGTCGATGAGGAGGTACACGTTGCGCACTTGAGAGGCGGGTCATGAGTGCCGCTGTATAATAGATGTAATAAGGGGTGGAGGGCTTACGGAACGCCATTCCGAGGATCATGTCGAACGCTCCAAAGGACTGGTGGTCCGCAACGCTGGACGAAATTTGCTGGAACTTTACAATACGCTCCCATGTTAGCTAACCAGGGAAAAGGTACCAGAAGATACAATGAAACATACAGTCGCCATACAGTTCTTCGAGTCACTCGAGCTTTCAGGTATCGTCAAATCCAGCGGGTTAATCGGATATTTGACACCGCCAAACACGAAGGTCACATTTAGCTCGTAATCGCACGGAACGCGCCAGTACCCAGGACTGTCTTGCTGCGTCACGAACTCCGCGCCAGGCACACGTCCGTATATCGCATCGGCGATGGTTCTCGGGACCTTTAAAGAGAACGAAAACGAGCTTATTAGCAAGGGCATAAACACAAATCGAACTATAAAAAGCACACCTGCGGGAATGTGAAACCTGTATCAAAGACGACATGAAACTGGTCCTCGGCGCCGGAAGTCGGATTCGCGATGGTCGTGTTCGTCGAGATGTTCTGCCCGTCGGGTCCCACGATCCCGTTTGCATCGAGAAGTGTCTCCCAGTGCTGGATACCGAACTGGTCTACGAGCGCAGGCAGCTTTGTCTGCTTCGTGATGTCCTCGTAGCTTGGGATGACTGACCCGACCGTGAGCTGGCCCGTTTGCGGTGCGGCCTTGTCTGTGTCGCGCTCGAGCAGCACAGAGATGAAGTTAGGCGTTGAGGTGTTTTGGCGGAAGATGCGGTCTAATGGGGGATCGCCGGCGGATGTTTTGACCAACGAGCGGACGTTTGATAAAGAGGAGGGGCCGAGGCCAATAAGACCCGGTGTGGGAGGGTTGTCGGCGCTCGCAACTACATTGACTTTGTTGGAGAGGTAAAGTCAGAAAATGAAAGACGACGACTTAGATGCAGCGACATACTATATGCTTGGTCTTCTACGGTAAAGTCATCAAATACCAAGGTAGCCGTGTTGATGAAGCCTTGTATTCCGTCGATTTAGCGACGGCATGGATTTAAAGAAGTAGGCGTAGTCTCACCTTGGGCAGAACCTTCAGCGTAAGTAACTTCCGCCGCGATGCTCAGATTTTTCGTCCCAGGCACATCCCCAACCACCCAGAGGTCAGAGCTACATAGCAACGGACAATTTAATTCACTCCGTCAAAAAATAGATGAAAAAAGCCCGCATACCTCCCAGTGTCAATTAAGACCTCGAACTCCGTCCCTCCGAGCGTCAAGTTACACGAGTAAATAGTGTCCGCCGAATCCAAAACGGCGGTGCTCCCATTTCCAAACGAGCCGCTCATGTTGACGGCCCTCTTCGCGAGACGGTCCGCGATCGGAGCGCGGGGTTGCCCGACAATAGGAAACGAGATCGCGCCGACCGAGCTTGAGGCAGCTAGTGCGCCAGTGAGTGCGCCGAGGGCGCGAGAGGGGCCCGCAAGCTTCATGACGACGGGGACAAGGGGGCCAAAAGAGAGAGGGAAAGGGGGAAAGGGAACCTCAGAGGGGGGGTGATGCGAACAAAAAGCGAGGACTGGCCATCACCGCACTTTATACACGGGTAAGGGGACAGGCCTAGGGTGCCTCTCGCTAAGGTGATTATAGCATCATTGAGGCTGTTCACAACACAGCACGCTCCCTTCTACCGCGAGGCCCGATGGTCCGCAAGGTCCGCAACAATGCACATAATTTCGCGATAATTTATCCTGGTCGTTCTTACATCTGCCCATCTGCCCATCCTGGATAACTGCTACTGTAAGAAGCAAGCAAGCGTACGAGGTGTGCGGGCGTCGCGAGCGGCCAAAACTTGGAGGCGGGGACCATCAAAACAAGCGTCGATTCTTATATTCATTTCCATAAATGGCAACCGCACGAAGAACAAGCGACCTTCAGGAACTTGTTCCTCGAGCACTCACACCAAAGCGCGTAAACGAAACGAAAGCAACGAAGCAACGAACAAAAAAGATTTATATTTATCGAAAATAAAACCGCTCTATCCTAGTAGGATGAAAGGTACGAGAGGACGCGTCGGCCTACTGTGCCGTGATGCACCGCCATTCGGCATACGCGCTTTTACGCCAGGCCCGCTGACCAACACAAGGCCCGTGCATATTAGCGCCCGCGCGCAGGTAACCCTCATCAAATATAAGCAAGATCGAGAAAATGCAACAGCCGTCGTCAAATTTGAAAATCGAAAACCCGTTCCCCACCGGCGCGGGGGTGGGCGGCAGGTCTTCTATAAACACGTCCAATTTGAACCTCAAGACACCTAGCCACAGTTTCCTCTAGGCGGAGCAAAGGGGAGGCACATCTCTTGGCTGGACATCTAGTGAACTAAATTTGGGAGAGTGCTCGACAAGTGTCCAGGGGACTCTTTTACCCTTTTACAGGGTCGGATGCAGTGAAATGTGTAACTCGTGGCCGAACTTGAAGTAGAAAGATGCCAATGACTACGGACTCATGGCGTCGCGCTGACATGTCAAGGCAACAAACAGCGACCAGACTAATTTCTGCGATCTGAAGCGGCGCGCTCTACGACGTGTAATATTAGCAATTCGTATTGGAGTCAAGAATACACAGAACGTGCTTGGACAACCACAAGCTGTCGTTGACGATGGAGCTGTGACGGTTTCTCCCCTCTCATCATTGCAGCATTATCACTCACTAAGCATTGAGAAACCCAGGGAACGGCCAGTTATCAAATCCAATATCCGTATATTTTCTTCGACCTCTGTTCACCAAGGCATATTATAAACAGCGCTCGTGTTCTCCGAACCCGGTCGTCCAAAAAGCACCTCGGCAGATGGCTCCCTCCTCGGCGCGAACTGCATCACGATATTGAACAGCGTGCCGATCGCGCGCCCGTCTACCGCCTCCATCTGGCAGCAAATCGCCTGCGGTGCGCCGCTCTTGTCACTGAACACACGCTCCCTTAGTAACGCAGGCGTTACGCTCTCCGCTCCCTCCTCCTCGAGTAGAAATTCTGACTGAATCTGCGCGCAGAGCTCTCGCACGCGTGCAAGACGCACAGGCGAGCCGGAGAGCCACGCGACCTCGCGCACGGCCTTGTTCTCGAGAAAGTGGTTCGTGTGTACGACAATGCCCTGTTCGTCGGGCGCGAGGTACGTGGTGCCGTGTGGACTGATCTCGAGCCCGCGCGCGCCTCCGCCTGGCGTTGCGTCTGCGACGAGCACGTGTTGGCTCGAAGCGGGCCCGCCGAGTCGTTCTAGCTCGGCGATGGCGGCTGTGACGGAGGTGCATTCGAGCGCGATGCGCAGTAAGAGGTGGATCGGGAGCAGCGCGGTGGAGAGTGCGGACGCGCGGATGGCGTTGAGGCATACCCCGACCGACGCACTGTTAAACCCGATCTTACCGACGATACCAGGCTGCGTTCGTTGGTATTGCGTTGGTTACAGCATATATGCATGTTACTTCGTGACTCTGGAGGTGTAGACGTAGACCTTACCTCGATGACCATCCAGATCTTAGGCTTACCGGGCTGCGTTATGGACGCCATCGCGAGGTTCTTCCCGACGTCCTCTGTCCAGTCCCAATTCTGCGCGAGGACCTGCCGTTGCGGGTTTCCCGCAGACTTGAGCGTCCACGCGAGGCTCGTGCACCCGTCGTCCAGCGTCCCCAGCGCGATCTCACTGCGCGCGTTCAGCGCGAGGATGTCCAGCAGCGTCGCGCCTTCCCCAACGCCAGCTGCTATTCCCTCGATCTCGCGATACAAATCCGGCGCGAGGCGCTGCACCGTCGGTTGGAACGCCCTCGCAAGCTCGAGGGCCTGCGCCCACTCGAGATTAGAAAGCGCCTTGATTATACCCCGGTAGATCGTGAGCTGGCTGAGGATCTGGGCGCGTAGGAGCGTTCCGTGTTGGAAGCCAATCTGTGTTATTATTGTTATTGTTATTAAAAAAATATAGTCAATGGTGATTGATATCATAAGACGGGCGATTGTGTAGGCAGTGCGTCTCAGCACTCCCGTTTGTGGCTTCGACCTGGAAAGTGCCAGTCAGAGGCGCAGCGGCGTACCTCGTATGGAGTCCCGCTAAGGTCGACACGGGGAATTGAGCTTGTTTTACTCTTATCAGTCATAATCGAGGTCTTGCAGATGGGAGATACGCTAACAGTGCTGGGCATATTTCTACATTTATAGAGACGCCAATTGCACCCGCGCAAGTATCTTTCATGGGAGAGTGCCTTATATTAGAACGAAAGACGGTGGGATAAATGTACTACGCAGATCTAAAAGTATAATACTGTACGTGCTGAAACGGAACGCGACATGTTATGGCCATCGTTTCAATGCGTTGTTACCTTTTCACCAGTTCGGGACTCCCAGCTCCGGGAATAGGCCCCCTGGTAAGAGACTAGTGTGCGTATCTGGCGGGAAGCAAGAGCCTTACAGAAAATGCGAGACTGTCGTGACGAGCAACGGCTCGTATGTATCAAGCTACGCGTGGCGCCCAAAGGATGAACTAACAAAGTGAATATTGCTTTTCAACCGCCCTTCTGATCCGGAAAGCGTTTTGAGTGCTCGATTTTTAGTTTTACATCTAAAGCTTTTTGGAGTTCCTGCGCGTATCCCTCTCCTTGCTGTAATAGTCCGTTAAGTGATGCATTTCATGTTTGAAAAGTTCCCCACTCACGCGCAGAAGTGGTTTGAGTAGGGATGCGTCGGTTTCCCCTGGCCCGACAAGACGTATACCCTGTAGCTTGGAAACGGACCCCTCGAATGAGTACACAAGTATAACACGGAGCTCTGTTGCGCTTTCTTCTATAGAAGACGCATCGAGGTAATGCACAGGAGGAACCTGTTTTCGATGGCTCACAATCAATGAAAAAAGCGCCGAAATAATGCGAAATGCAACCCACCAAGTTCAAGGTCACGCATACAGGCCACGAACCGCCGCAAACCAGCGGCTCGCCCTCGTCCCAGTAATCCGCCAGCTCAAAATCGGTCGCTTTCTTAACGGTACGCGTATCTAACCCGCTACTTTGGTCCTCCTCGCCCATGCGCACGTCCTCTGCGACTACGCGATCCACCACTGCCGGGCCGCCGCCCCCTCGCGCCTTGTACTCGGTCGAGCGCGTCCTCGGAATACGCGTGTCGCGAAGTGCGGCGGCCGCGGCGAGGAAGAGCGCGTCGTGGATGTTACCGTTGTCGGATAGCACGAGTAGGTCGAGGTGCAGCAGCCATGATTTTTTCCCGGGCAGGATGGAAAGGTTTTTGGGGTGCAGTGAGGGGTGCGAGAGCGAGTCGTGTACGAGTGCGGTCAAGTCGTGTTGGAGATCGTCGACTGCGTTCCCGGTGAGGTGGGGATACGCTGCAGGAGAGCTGTTTTCGATATTTAATCCATACGAAATATCATGGTGATAAGTAAATAGAGGGAGAGAAAACAAATTCAGCGTCAAGCACGCTTTATTTTGAAAAAAAATGTTACCGAGACGAACCAAGAGACATTACACACCAACCGCCCGCCCTCCACGCCGTTACCTTTAACGATGTCCTCGACCTCAAGCTTAGCTGCAGCGAGCACCTCTGTTCCGGGCAGGCCTCCACCGGCGCCGCTGAGGCTAGTCCCTCCGATGTTGACGCGCGCGCTGCCATTCGCGAGCGGCGCGACTTGCGTTTCTAGGGCTATGGGCCTGTAGTCGGCGAGTGCACGTCCGTCTAGACGTAGGGGAGGGATTGAGAGCAACGACGAGCGAATGTACGCCTGCTCGGATTTTGAAGACGAGGCCATGGCCATGGTGGGATGGTAGACGAGGAGGGCGAGTATCGGCGTGACGCGACTTGACCACTGACCTCCGCCATCCGTACAAGCATAATGGCCTTCCCAGGTCCGTAACGCATATAAGCATGAGGGACCATCGCTCATCGGTACTGTGCAGCTCAACAGCATGTATTGAAGACATTCGAAAAACTTGTAGAGCTGCTGCCTGAGGCGGCTCAAGCGAAGGTTCATATCTGATCAGCTACCGTTACACATCCGAGAGACAACTGAGCTCAACGATAGCCTCAAATCGCCCTTGTGGCAGGCGCAGTAACGCCGTACAGAAATGACACAGACCGTGAGATGCCATTCCGCCAGGTAAGGGATTCATCAGGATTGTTCGGCACTCGCTCACTGGCTCTGCAATGTGCATAGGAATCCAACTTCTATTATCTCTCGGGATGCGCAGTACCGTAAGTCAACACAGCTCGAAGTCTATTTGATGCTGGGTCTCTAAGTACATTGGTAAAGGGGCTCGTATCTTCTCTTGGCCTACCAGGCTGGAACGTCGTTCTCATCCGCACCCGCCATCGAGCTCTTCATACCAGAGGCAGAGCCTGCAGACTTGATGTGGAGCGTCCCTCCCCCAGACCTCGCATCTGCCAGCAAAACATACTCGGCCACCAGCGTCTCCCACACGTCTGCCCTGTCCGAGGCAATCGCAGGCTTAGCCAAAGCCTTCCCAGACGCGCTGTATCACACGCTACCCGCTGATTCGTCCCTCTTCCCGGAAATAAAGACAGGATATTCGCAGTTGGTGAATCCAACGAACGCATACCTCCTCTCTGCGCTTCATCAAGCGCGTCTGATCAAGACGGAATATGAGATTACGCAGATCCGTGAGGCGAACCAGATCAGCTCGCGTGCGCACGAGGTCGTTATGCGGCTTCTGGGACGCGCAGTTAGGGGACTTGTCCAGCGTGAGCCTGGAGCCGGAGTTGAACGTCCACTCCTGCCTGGAGAGTGGCTTATCGAGAAGGAAGCAGAAGCGGAGGCGGTGTTTGTGGCATCCTGTAGGCGCGAAGGGTTGGTACGCTTTCTTATTTTTTATGTGTTGCGCTTAAAGTAGATTTTCAGCTCGGATCATCAAGCGTATTTGCCTATCGTAGCGGCTTCTACGCGTGCTGCTACCCTTCACTATTGTTGCAACGACAAGGAATTCGCCTGGGGGCCCATCGGAGCGCACGACCATCACAACAGTCACTCGCTCGTCGACGGACAGAGCAAGGAGCTGAAACCTCAGGTGCTACTGATCGACGCCGGCTGTGAATGGACGTGCTACGCCAGCGACAGTAAGTATTCTCCACTTTCCAGCGCATTCGTCGCTCACGGACCCATTTAGTCACTCGAACCATGCCTGTGGGCAACGATGGGAAATTCACACCAGAAGCACGCGCGATCTACGAGCTCGTGCTGGAGATGCAAAAGGCAAGAAACGCTCGGTAAAACCACAACACCATGACTGCCTTATTAACATATTCCGCAGGCCTCCCTCGAGATCCTCAAGCCTGGGCTGCACTGGGACACAGTGCAGCTTCTGTGCCACCGCACGTTGGTTAGAGGCTTCCAAAAACTCGGGATCTTCCTCTCTCCTAACTCCCCCGGCTCTGGCTCGTGGAACTCGGAGGAGGCTATCCTCGCGTCGGGCGTAAGCGCGGCGTTCTTCCCACATGGTGTTGGTCACAGCCTCGGACTGGATGTGCATGACGTCCCGAGTGCGAGCAAGCCGGCTGTCAATGACACCATTGACAAAGGGATCGATCTGGGCTGTCCTGACTTTTATACGTACCTCAGGCTAAGACTTCCGCTCGAAGAACGCATGGTAGTCGTAAGTGACATCCTTTCAGCGATTGGGCCAAAGGATGCAAATCTTATATTTGTCCTGTTTGCCTCATGAAGACTGTAGAACCAGGCATTTATTTCCACCCTCACCTCTTGGCACCCGTGCGATCTTCAAGGCATATTGACCACGAGGTCCTGAAGCGCCACGAAAGCGTCGGCGGCGTACGTATCGAAGACGTTGTGCTTATCACAGCGGATAGCTGCGAGAACCTGACGACGGTCGGAAAGGAGACGAGTTGGGTCGAGGGTATCTGTTCTGGAGAGTTGTAAAGGTAGGATAAGGAAGGGGAAAGAATATTTGTAACACCAGCCGTTGTATGTCAGGGAAACGGGAGAATGAAAACCCATTGCACGATGCGCTGACTCAAATTGAAAGTAAAGCAGAAAGCTTTATGCGTAGCCTCCGTATACGAGTACAAGATCTGTTCTGTGTTCGGCTTTGCTTAGGGTCGAAAGCGCCTGGGGAAATTCGACAACCGATGCTGGTATGTCTTGTCATTCTAGACTTCCAAACGTATGTTCGTCTCTCACTTTCACTAAAAAGTTTTAAGGGCACGCTAGGAATTAACTCTTATTGGAATTAGGGCTCGCTGTCCAGGCCGCTGATCTCTTTTGTAAGAGTATGGCCACATGGGCTGGAGTCTGGGGTCGCTCAACTATGTTAACTGGGCCAATAATGCATGTATCTCCAAGGGTATCGCGTAGTCTGAGTTGACTTCACCTTGACCAGCAAGTCTTTTTCATGAAAAGCGTATTCAAGTTCAAGGCCTGGCTCCTCGAACGCGACACGATGACCCACGTACTTGCCTGGAAGCGTACTGTATAAGTTTAAACCTCAATATCAGAATCTTTCAAACCACGCTCTCATCGGCGACTACTGCTTCCCACTATGCAAGACCCAAACGACGCGAATTCGACTGTGGGTTTATAGTTCATACCTTAAAAGTCGCTCTGGCTGCTGTTGACGTCAAAGGACCTCGGTCATCGTGTGGCAAATATGAAAGTCTAGAGGTGCGTTATATTGTTTTGGTTCGGCGATCAACGACGTCGTCGGATTGGGACTTGGGATAAGAAACAGCAGTATCCCATGCTGGGCAGTTCCCGCGAGTTCCATCAAAGAATTTATTTATGGCTGACTACCTCCACCTTCAGATGATAGGAGGAGGGGTCTGTAACTTTTATTCAGGGAAGTAGCGATCCAGCCAGCCCCACTCCTTCATGAATATCGCCTTGCATAGTCCTTGATTCGTTTATTCTACGAACATAGGGGTCAGAATCCGATCACTTACGATATTCGGGGTACGCGCGTCTATCCTAAAAGTGCACAAAAATGATAAAGGAAACCAGCGGAAATAGTGGTTTTGGTTCGGTCTTGAATTTAAGGTGGGCAGGCTATTGGCGGAAGCTCATGATGACGATTGATGTCTCTGATATCAGTATTACTGCGCTTTTGTCGTGTATTCATGTCCAAGTATTGAATCTCTTCCGAATCTCCGGTCACATCCCCTTCGTCTGTTATTCTAACCGGATTAGATTGGTTAACTCGTCGCTATTATGTGTTTTGATATACATGTAATGGTAATTCGCGCCCGGACTTGTCCGTGCTTCTTTCTCCTTGTTATCGTCTATGTCTCTAACTGATTTAGATACAACACCAAATGGCGCGCATGAATATGAAGCCTCCATCAAAAGAAAAACCTTTCAGCCAATAAGGTCATTCAATACATCTAGGACATGAACTCACGGCATACTTATCGTGAATCGTGATATGATTTACTATCAGTGACATCAATCGTCTTCTAAAGTCCGTAACCAGGCCACTATTTTCGCTAGTTTCCCGTAACATTTTGGGACTTTTTTTGTGCAGGCCCCCTCAAAATAGGCGCCTGTATATCGCAAACAAACTTCATCGACGGGATCTGTCTTCTGATTTGTGCATGTATTCGGATCAAAGACTGTGTGGGGTGATGTTCATGAAGGAGTGGGTTCGCTACTCCAGACCCTCCTTTTGTTACGTAAAGGTGAAGGTGGCTAGCCGGAAAAAACTTGTCTGATGGAGCAAGAAAAGAGCCGCGGCCCGCTGGGCATGCTGTACTGCCGAATCTCGGGACCCCGTTGATTACCGGAAAGGACTCGTGCATGCGACTGCACGGGGTTGTAGTAGTTGCATTTATAGATGTTTGGCGGGTTTCACACGGTTGGAATATTCGTACGTTACGGTACGTATCCTTGTGACGCTTCTGGGAAGTACAGCTTTTTTTTTTTTTAAATGCATTTCTATAGCGTGTCATGACTATCTAGTACAAAATACGCTCCAGGGGCCTTTAGGCCCCTGTATTGTGTGAGATGGTGATTGGTATAGATGGAACAATAGTGATGGGGGGCCATAAGCCGAGAGGGGGACTGGAAACTACCCAGTAGATGTCGGAAGTGCAGTATCAGACTTAGTTGCCAGTGGCAAAGCCTAGGTCTGAAATATGTACCACTGTTGGGCCACCGGGGTCGAAGACGAGGATGGGCTCCGCCTCAAAGGCGGGGTGTGAGTCGAGGAAGGAAGCCAGAATTGGTAGGCCATCTCTGGAGAACCACTGGGATTCTGTGGATGGCAGGGGGGTCTTCCACACCGCACGACGTGCGGGGAGGGTGTTGGGGCAGGAGAGTAAGAGGTGTGCTCTTGTCTCCAAGACGTGGCAGAAAGGACACATGGGGTCGCGTCCCGGAATGCGTCCAAAGTACGCGCCAAAGCCGGCGTGACCGAGGAGTGTCTGGAAAACCTTGCACTTAGTGCGACGACCAATAGTGAGATTCTGCATAAGGGGGGACGGCTTAGTAGAAGGGTTTTGGGTTACGCCCATAGAGTGGGCGTCCGAAGTCCCTCGGGATTTGCAACAGGCAGAGGCCCAGTCGGACTTCCACTGAGTAAGCACCGATGAGGAGGCGGCTTCACGAAGAAAGTGTATGGTAGGTGGGAAAGGTATGGTTCCCGCTGGGGGGTTGTCCACAATGCCCGAGGCGAGAATGTCTGCAAACTCGTTGCCTTCTACGTCGGAGTGTCCCGGAACCCAATGGAGGTGAAAGAACACCTTGGGAAACCGCTTGGTAGCGATTTTGAGACATTTCCTAATGAAAAGGGCGACTTGGACGCCTGGGGCCGGACGAGGGTCGGCGAGGAGTGTCAGAGCCACCTCGCAGTCAGTGTAGATTTCCACCTGAGTAACATCTGGGTGTAGATCATATGAGTAAGCCAACAACCAAGCGGTGTCAGCAAGAGCGGCGAGTTCGCAATCCGTAGCATGGACTGAGGAACCAAGATAGGTTTCGCGGGTGAGTACGTTCTCCCCACGATAAAACCAGACTCCGGCAGCGCCGCCAGAAAAAGAGGAGGGGGACGTGCCCTTGCGGGAGCCGTCAGTGTAGATGAGAAGGCGGGTGGGGGAATCCTTCAGTCGGTTGATGAGACCGTGGTGTGACTGAATGAGCGCCTCTCGTGCTTCTTGTGAATGGTCAATCGCCTGATCGATGCTTACATGGCGCAATGCTTGTAATGCAATCCATGGGGGGCGAGTGTATCAGGGAACTCTTTCGCAGCCGGGTGGAACGCGGTTGACGAAAGAGGCGGTAATGGATCCCTTACGTGTAGTGCGTAATGGGAGAAGGGTATGCGTGGCCTGACTAAAGGGTTCTCTTGCGAGGCCCACCAAACGACTACACCTTCCTCGGGATATGGGGTTCCCACACCCCTCCCACTGTCCCCCGGGTTACCCCGGGGCGTGTCTGCGTGTCAAGGAATCAACTTAAGCAAGGCAGTGGGAATTACCCCCACGCCTACCCATGGCAGATTTAGTACTCTGCGGCCGATGAAGGGAACTACCCCCCACCGCCCCGGCCCGCTCTTTCGTGATGGAGAAGCCAATATGCCCAAAAGGCTGTGAGGACTAACACCCTAGCCACTACTTGAGTTTCCCGATTCCCCGCATGCGCTTCAGACCCCAGGTGTAACCCTAGAGAATATGTGGTTTAACTTAGTTGCCCCACTTCTGGATCCGCAGCATACGGGGATTACCATGTCGCACAGGTGACCCCGGCCCCCTACATCGGGAAGAACCAGGGAGTTACCCATACTAACCACCTGAGGACGCTCCCACAGGATGATCCAAAGGCCCGTGGTGACCTGTCTCAAGCCACCCTTCCACAGCGTCAGGTCAGGGGCATTGAGTCGGTTGGTTCTTACCGCAACACCACGTGTTATGAGACCCCTATTCCTAGGCAAATTGCCATCATCAGAACCCTTCCGGGATTTGGGGTGGCAGTTTTCACTGTCAGTGCCAGGGACAGTGGGGTCCCCCGAAGGAGATTGCTCGGAGCAAGCCGACCCCCTGGGGACGAGGATGATGTCCGCCGGACCGCCTCTCCCCTGAGAACGTTAACGTCGTGTCCTCACCGACGGGCAGGCTAGTGCGCCTCTCTCGTGCCGTTGGCTAACCCGCTGGCATGCTAGAGCCGAGAACTCACACACAGACGGAGAGCCCCCCCTCCCCACCAGAGCCAACCCTCAGACGGGCCAGATAGCGAGGGACGAACTGCAAACCCCCCCAGCGCCCCTCCTAAGCGAAGGAGATGGTGGTAAGAGAACAAGAAGGGATGTGGGAAGTACAGCTGTAAGTACGCGTTCCACGTCTTTATTTGCATTTAGTTTATATTCCATGATTCGCCTTAGTCGTATATTCATTATGTCCTGGGTTCTCGGATACAATCTCAAGTGGAAGGTTGTTCGCGAGGCCGCCATCAAGTACAACTTAGTCTGCCATCAGCCCGACTTCGTCTGTGTAGTGGTTGTGGACCACATTCGCAAGACCGTCGGCCCAGCGGTTAGGACCTGGATAACTTATGCTCGAGACTATCGCATAGTCCTTGCTTTTCACAAGACTCATGGAGGACACAGTACAAAGGGTCTGCGCTTTACGAGGGCGGAAATTGTCGAGATTGGGAAGGCTCTGGGAATGCGTCGTGGTCCAAGGTGGTACTCGTGTAGGGAGGACGGAGCCAGTGAAGAGGTGGAATCAAGCGATGATGAGGACATGACGTGGGACACCCCGGCTACCATTAGTTTTGAGGACAACCTACGTTGGAATGGTTTGCTAGGGATTCATGACAACGTCGCCGACGCCAAAGACGATGAAAGCAATGAGAGCGATGAAAATGACTCGCACGGCTCGGATATGGAAACGGAGTCCATCGAGGGCCGTATGGCGAACATAGAAGTCTAGCTTATTATCTTGTCTATTGTGCGCTTTCTGTGTCCGCATTTTGTTTTCGCGCGCTATGACCTGCTTTGAAACCACAATGTACACCATCCGCCCATGAAATTAATTGCCTCCCTCCCCGGTTCACCAGAATCATAAGCCAACACGTCAGCAGAACTGACGCGTTTAAGAAGATAACTTACCTTTCCTTTGAGTCCTTTCCCCCTCGCCTGAGTGCGTTTTTTTTGGTCTGTCAGAAACATTCCTAATCCTGACCCTTCTCTGTGGTCATGAATAATGCGCCCTTTCTGGCTTACAGTATTATAGTAGTAATGGGGTGTACACGCCTGTATTGTACACGTCTCTGCGGCCCCACTAAGATAACGACCTTGTATGACACTTGAAGTTGTAAGTCCCTTAGTGGCTCTTGAAAGCACGTTTGTACTGTACAACTAACTGAATACATGGCATCACTCGTAGTAGTCGTGGTGACACCTGCCTCCGAAATTCACCGATAAGCACACCTTGTATTATTTGAAAACAAGCTATATGGCTCAAGTGCTGCATTTTCAAACGTTCACCGACTCGCACACTATTTGAGTTTATATAACTTTAAAATCAGTGGTGCGACTTTTAAGAAATGTTACACGGTACTACTGTAGCAGTTTATTAAATAAATATAAACGAATGATATAAATAACAGATGGTCATATGAACAACCATCTTACTAAGTAAACGATAATGCAATGATAACACCATATGATAAGAGCTATGATAGTTATAGTATAAGTAGCTCATGGTAGATGTATATAAGGAGAGCTGGTCTCTACCATGAAATACATTGGTTTACACTGATAACTCACCTTCGCCTCAACTTCACCACTGCACCTCATCGTCTACCACAACGTGCATAGATTTTAAGACAGTTCCAACATAAGACAATAAAGGAAAGGGTACACAAATGCCAGTGTGTGATAAACGAAGATAGCAATAAACATGAGAGACTAGATTTTCACCTTCGTTGCACGCCCCCTAATGGCCTTTGTGTCCATATCTGATTTCGAGTGCGGCCGAGTTTGGGCCACCGCTGCCAATTTCATTGTGTCACCATCATCAGCACCAATGTAGCTGTTCTTTTAAATATGCTGGTTCTTTGGATTGGATAGATTCATCAGTCTGGCACGTCGCCCACAAAATACAAGGAGCACATCAGTAATCTTTACCAAGGGAAGGTACAAATGGCATATCTCACAGAGTTTCCTGGGCTATCACCCGTCTTTCTTCTGATTGAGGCTTAAGTAAACAGCCATCCATGGTAAAAAGGCTAGAGACACATATCGAAATACAATAGCAACTGGTTGGTGGTTGGAATATCATAAATTTAGTCAAAATAGTAGACGAAAGGCATCTGGCCGGAGAATCGGAGGTGATTCAACACTAGGACATGAACGCACGACAAAAGCGCACCTATGGTGGTATGATTTATCAGAGACTAATGGAAGTTCGTCAAGAATCCGCCTCGAGTTCAAGGTCAGACCCAGGTAACTATTTCCGCTGGTTTCCTGTCATATTTTTTTGAGTTTATTTGTGCGGCCCCGTCAAAATAGGCACGCGTGCTATGTATATCGCAGGCAAGCTTCATCGGGATCTGTATATTTGTGCGAATAAGCGGATCAAGGACTGTGGGAGGCGATGTTCATGAAGGAATGGGGTTGGCCTCTCTTATTATCCGATGCTAGAGGTAGCTAGCCAAAAAATAATTGTCTGATGGACTTTCGCGAGAGCTTCCTGGCATGCTTTAATCTCGAGGCCCGGATCGCCGATTGCTGCCAGTGGAAAGGGCCGATGAACAGTTAAAAACATGCATTCTCCTCATGTTAGTACTGCTTTTTATCAAGCTGTTGTGTCCGCTGAAAGCAAAAACATTTTACTTCGGGTAATATAGTGATTTCAGAACCGATAGATTAAACAGGGATGGGATGGGCATAAGCGAACATAAAATTCTTAGCCTCTTCGGAAGTTCGGGACTCTCGATCTTGCGATTTGTTGGTCCATATTTGTAACTATTTTCTCCATTACCCTCTTTGGACTTTATTCCTTCCGCTTCTTCAGTGTCTGTTTTGAACCTAAATGACGCGTAAACTGTAAGCTATAATTCAAGCTTCGCCCTGAACTCTCTCCTGCATTATGATTTGTCTCTTAGGATATCATCTTAAGTGGCAGGTCATCTGATAAGCCGCCATCAAATACTAATTGTTCACCCTACGCCCCAAGCTTGTCATCCTCATGGTCGTAAATTACATTCGGAAAATATACGGCCAGCGATCAATGCCCGGATAGGCTTTGCTACTGCCTACGATAGTAGTTTCATACTAACCACCTTCCACAAATGTGTGGGGAGTACAGTCTAAAGGAATTACGCTTTACAAGGACCGGGATTGTTGAGATTGCGAAAGCGTTAGGAGTGTGTCATGCTCCAAGGTGGTGTTCGTGCCGAAAGGGATATGCAGGTGAGATGACGGGATTGAGTGATGGGGAGAGGAAGTGCAGGGGTACTACAGCTACCAATAGCCACCGAGAAAACCGACGTTTGAACGGCCTCCCTATGGATTATGACAGCGATGACGACGACGAGGATGGCGAAAATTATGGAAATGGCTTGAAGGGGGAGGCAGACTCGGAAACGACATCAGTGATGAATTGTACGGAAAAAATGAAACCAGCTCTCAGTATTGTTGTATTTGCAAATGTTTGGTAGTTTTCACACGGTTGGAATATTAGTACGTTTCCTTATGAAGGCGAGTTTGGGCAGTACAATGTGAGTACGCGCTCCGTGTCTTTATTTGCACTTGACCTATATTCCATGGTTCACCACAGTTGTGTGCCCATTATCTCCTGGGTTCTCGGATACAATCTCAAGTGGAAGGTCGTTCGCAAGGCCGCCGTCAAATACAACCTAGTCTGCCATCGGCCCGAATTCGTCTGTATAGCAGTTATGGACCACATTCACAAGACCATAGGCCCAGCGGTTAAGACCTGGATGGCCTTCACTCGAGATGATCGCATCGTCCTTGCTTTCCACAAGAGTCAAGGAGGACGCAGTTTGAACGGTCTGCGCTTTACGAGGGCGGAAATTGTCGAGATTGGGAAGGCTCTGGGGATGCGTCATGGTCCAAGGTGGTACTCGTGTAGGGAGGACGGAGCCAGTGAAGAAGTGGAGTCAAGCGATGATGAAATCATGACGTGGAGTACCCCGGCCACCATTAGTTTGAGGGACAACCTACGTTGGAATGGACTGTTAGGAATACTTGACGACGATGCCGACGCCGAAGTCAATGAAAGCGATGGAAGTGACTCGGAGCACGGCTCGGAGACGGAGACAGAGTCTATCGAGGACCGCACGGAGAACACAGAAGCCTAGTTTATTGTCTTGTCCAATGCGTGTTTTCCGTGCCCGCTGAAAATACATGTATTGTTTTCGCGCGCTATCATTGTCCACCTATGATATTTATTGCTCTCCTCTCAGTATCATTAGGATCATAAGCTGACATGTCTGCAGATGAGCGAAGATTCAAGTTAATAAACAATGCGCCCTTTCTGGCTTACAGTAATAACATTTGTCGAGTGTACCATTCAATTCTCGTAACTCCCCGACAAATATGACACTACTTGTACATATTACGACTCAGATGAGTCTGAAGTTATAAGGAAGATGAGCGGGGCGGAGGTACTTGCACAGCAGATATGAAAGTCTAGCCTTACCAGTACGGTTCTTGAACAGAGAAAAGTGCGGCAAGGACCGCTAGTTCTCCGTCTTCCTAAAAAAGGAGTTTTATCATTACGTAGTTGGTTTCGTTCACACGGTTGGGTACATTCGTATGCGGATATTACCGACACTTTTGTGGCATGTACACACTTTAAACCGCGAACTATACATCGAGAGTGAGTAACATTTGTCTGGTCTCCTGCTATTAACATAGCTTAAGTCCTTTTGCCCCCTAAATGTAGCGTCCATTATGTCTTGGATTTACGGGTATCATCTTAAGTGGAAAGTTGCCCGCGACGTTGCCGTTGAACACAAGTTGGTCGCCGAAACGCCCTGGCTCGTCTGCTTCGAAGTAGCGAAGTTCATTATAAGGACCACAGGGGTCAAAACTTGGGTATCCTGGGCCTCCGAAGGTCGAATCATCCTCACTTTCCATAACAGTAACGTCAGGCGTTCTCTAAAGGGCATGCCCGTTTCCAAGGAGGATATCGTCAAAGTCGCCCTAGCACTTCGAATGAAACGTGGACCAAGATGGTATGCGTACAGCGAGTTTGATGAAGGCGACGAAGTGGATTCGAGCGATGGTGAAGATATGAACTGGGACACACCGGCTACCGTCAAGTCCCCGTACCTTCCTGATCATCTCTATCGCCGTAGGATATACGACTCTGATGAGGATGAAGACGATTCGGACAAGGATGAAGACGAGGAAGACGAGGATGAAGACGATGAAGACGAGAATGAAGATGAAGATGATGGGGACGAAGGTTACAACTCAGAATCTGTTTCGGAGTCAGGCATGGGGACAGAGACTCTCAGCAATCGCACTACGGCTATGAAATTATAGCATTGCGTTGTATTCGTTCAACGCCCACTGTAATACTTGCTTGTGCTATCATCTAGGCAATGTACATGCACGTCGCCTTTCTTATGCTATAAGTTATGTCTTTCAGTGAAGGTTAAGTGAAAGTGAGTACGTTGATATCCTCGAAACGATTTGGTGGAATTAAACAATTAATAGGCCATGAATAACCGTTCTTTTTCTTTCGAAGTAGAACCTGGTTCAACCCTAGCACGTAGTTCGCAGCCAATTCATGGGAGCTGCCACATTCAGACCCCTACCGTCCCCAAGTCATGGCACAGGCCCGTACAACCTGAACGCCACAAGAGAGTGCCATCGGAATCTGACCCCTATAATTGTACAGAAAAACGGATCAAGGATCCACGAAAGCAGAAAAGCTAATAGAGCCTCGCACTATCAGGCTCGTCGGAGACACATGCCCTATTATCTAAATGGTAGTCGAGATAATCAATGAACAAGAGCCCATGATCTGACGAAACCCGTGGGTGCCGGTAGGCTGTGCCGATGGACCTTGTTTGAAGATTTTGTCATGGGAAAAGACGAACAGAAAAGAACAGTAACCTTAATCAGCACCAGAATCGTATCTACAGATATCACCACATGTAATACGATACCACGTATTACTACCCGCTGAGACAAACCATCAGCCAAATCCAAAAAAGATGCCCCGAACTCCGGAGTTATTCCAATGATGGATATAAGGTAAATAGCCACAAACATATGGACCACTACGTCTAAGCTTCACGGTTTGTCTGGCATCTTCCGTGCTGAGTCACGGTCGTCTAACATCGTCTGCCGGGGTTTGCCGTATGACCATGTCCGGCCGCTGGGACGGGGATCCCAACACCTTGCGTTCCGAGTCAATTCAATTGTTCATCTTGCCTTCAAATTCATATTTGATATTCATACCTGGGCCTGCTCAAAGTTCTTAGAAGCTTAGGCTGGTGAGGAAGAACCTGCACCGATCCTATGATCCTATGATCGGCACTCAGGCATGGGATGTGATCATAGGCGCTGTATCAACGTTCGAATTGATGTCTTCTTACTGCGTGCCACAGTAATTAAATCCCCAAAGCATTTCTGGCTTATAAACTGAGCCTGATGTCTACATCATCTGTAACGATATCATCAGCCCGGCGGCTGCCAATTTTACTCGGAGTATATACATGTGCATATGCAGTACTGTGAATGTATAAGGTTGGTCAGCTCGCAGCGATCGTATTTCTAGTTTTAGTAGTCTGTCCATAAACTGTACAGTCGGGCACATATAGTCGTGCCTGAGGCATCTGCGCACCTCAGTCCTTTTGACACAGGCTGAGGTGAGCACTTCCATTCTTCTATCATAGACGCCCGTATATTGACGCTATAGATTAGATATTTGCACAGGTAGATTACTATCTAATAAGAGTCCTTTTGACACGGGCTGAGATATTTGCACAGGTTATGAGCCTTGCTGCACCGACTGAATCCATAGATGTACCAAGCAATCCATCCCCGAAACAACCTGAATCAACCGATCAAACGATGCAGCCTGAACGAGAACGAAACGAAATGTCGACACTGTTAAGCTCAACAGTTACATGTTGATCTACAGTGGGGCTTCCTGATCAACAATGCTGGTAGTATGGCAACGGGGCTTCCTAGATGTTGTAAGTCGAAGGTGATCGTCAGTGGGGCTTCCTAGATGTTGTAAGTCGAAGGTGATCATTGGTGGGGCTTCCTGATCGATGATGGGGGCACGGTAGGCTTCTTAGACAAGTCGGGTTACAATGAAGTGGCTGGCGACTCGGTAGGCACACAGCAGACTGATGGTAGCAGATATTGGGCTTGTATGAACAAAGAGCACAAGCTTAGGGCTTGTGCTACTGAAGTTACATGCTTATATGCTACTCTATGTGTTTACTACTGTAGTGGCCTGTGTAGGGTAGTTTGCCAGACTATGGAAGGTCATGGAAACCCAAGGAATGTCTTGGTAATACAAGTAGGGCTATCAGTAAGCAAAGCTTGTCATGATGGTGTGATAAGGCATCATCATGGTGTCTTATGGTGCTAGGTGAATAAGGATGAGTAAGTGAGAGAAATGGGGGAGTTGCACTGACTGATGATAGTGAAGGGGAAGTGAGTCAGCACAATAAGGGAAAGTAAAGGAAAATTGTAACAGACACCATCAAACAATATTTTGATGCTGTCGTCGGATGAAAAACTGTCAATCAAAAAGAAAAATTTTGGTCCATGGTACACACAAATAAAACTTGCCTTGGAATACCAAGACCTGCTTGGCGTAGCAGACAGGACAGAGACCCGTCCGGCCGCTGGGGACACGAAACTCAGCACATGGCTTGAGAAGGATAAGAAGGTGCGCACCCAAATTGGCCTGAATATCGCAGCCGACACGTTGATAGATCTAGACACCAGCACGGCAGCAACCATGATCGAGAGCATGAAAAAAAGGTTTCAGGGGACGTCAGTACTGGCGCAATCTATGGCGATGGCGGCGCTGACCTCCAAGAAGTATATGGAGGGAACGGAGATGAAAACTCACATTAACGAGTTATGCCGTCTGAAGGTCCAGGTGGTGGGGAGTGGCCTACCGCTTGACGATAAACACTTCGCCATGATTGCAATCCAATTGCTACCACCTATGTCTGAATGGAACGCAATTGCGGGGTCAATGCATTCCGTCACGACTTCCGATGAGGTCTTCAACATCCTCACGCTGCAGGAGGAGCGAATGCAAGCGTCTGCAGGTACGAGCGTTAACAGCATTGTGAAAAATGAGGTCGCACTGAAGGCCAGACCGACCTTCGAATGCTCCAATTGTAAGAGGCGCGGACACTCCACAGCGAGGTGCTGGGCGAAAGGGGGCAGCCAGGAAGGGCAAGCGCCATTGTACTGGCGGCCCCCACAGGGCGAAACCTCGACCGCCGACTACGCCCCGAAAGCGAACCTCGCCTCCGTGAGACCGATGTTCTCCCTGATGGCGACCACTGATGACACCCAGACAACCGAAGACTGGTTGGCGGACTCGGGCATGTCATCCCACATGGCCGCAAATAAGAAAGACTTTGAAACATATGCACCGATCACCCCAATCGAGGTTAACTCGGCAGAGCTTGGGGGGTCTTTTCAAGCTATTGGCCAGGGTTCCATCTATGTTCAGTTCACATATACTGGTCGCACATCGATCGTAATGCTCACCAATGTACTCCATACGCCCGATATTTCATCCAACCTCCTATCCATATCGTGCCTAGACGATGCCAACGTTACCACGAGTTTTGCGAACAGGAAATGCACGTTCTCCCGCTTGCTCCATGGTAGACTACAGGAATTCGGTTTTGGCGTAAAGAAAGGCAGCTTGTATCGGGTGGCCATGAGGATTTGTTGCGAACATGCCGCACTTGCAGCCCCGGAGGCTTCGTCTATTGCGGACATCACTACGTGGCACGCCCGCATCTGGCATGGCCATGACGAACTCATACAAAAGATGGCCCAGGGGGCCGTTCTAGGGTTAAAAATCAGCGGAAGCGAAACGGTAGGGAAATGCGAACCATGCATCCTGGGGAAGCACCCCAGCACCCCTTTCACCCGCAATGCACAACGCGCCGAAGGACCTCTCGACCTTGTGCACACCGATATAATCGGCCCCATCCACGTACCATCCATCGGCGGGGCTCGATACGCCTTGACTTTCATAGACGACCACTCCCGACACATATGGATATGGTTCCTGTCGAATAAGGGGGACACATTAGCGGCATACCAAAAGCTAGAAGCCCAGTTAGAGACCCTTACCAGCCGCCAAATCAAACGCCACCAATCCGACAATGGGACTGAGTTCATCAATCGTGCTTTCGATGACCATCGTGCCGGGAAAGGCACCATACATACCACTACCGCCCCGCATACCCCTGCCATGAACGGACGGTCCGAGCGCGTAGGGCGCACCATTTTTGATGGCGTGCGCTCAATGCTCCTCAACACAGGCTTACCCAAGGAGCAGTGGGCGGAGGCGGCAGCGTATAAGGTCCATTGCATGAACCTCACGCCCCACTCATCCCTATCCGACGGAGCCACCCCGCACGAGCTCTTTTTCGGTCAGAAGCCAAACGTTGCTCACCTGAGGCGATGGGGGTGCCCCGCATACGTCCGCGTGCTGGCGGTCGACCGACAAAAACTTGACGCACGGTCCCTCAAGGGAGTCTTCGTTGGTGTCTTCGAGGATGCGGCATACCGCATCTGGCTGCCCTCGACGCGGCAACTCCGGAAATCCTGTGACATGATCTTCGAAGAAGGTCTGCCGCGCCGCATGATCACCCTCAACGATATCGAGACACACGAGCTCGTCTCCGATGACCTCCCACCCCCCGCCTCCCCGCCCACGACACCTGATGGCGAACCGCATCCCCAACCGGATCCGCCCACTGGGCCCCCCATTCTCCGTCGGTCCACATGCGAGTCCAAGCCAATGGAGAAGAAAGTCCAACACGACCTCGACCTAGCTGCTCACCGCAACGCCCTGGCGTCTCTGGGGACCATCAGCCAGCCCGTCGAAAGCGCTTTCGTCACCAGCAGCGCCCGTCCACCGCACTCTTACACGGAAGCTCTCAAGTCGAACGATGCTGACGCATGGCGCACGGCCATGAAATATGAAGTTGGGAAACTCGAGGAGATGCTGGTTTGGACCCTCACACCTCGGACCCCGGACATGGATGTGCTCCATGGTAAGTGGGCCTTCTCTTACAAATTTGGGCCCAACGGCGATGTTATTGACCACCATGCACGGTGGGTGGCCCACGGGGATGAACAAGGGGACATCCCCGCCCACCTTTGGTTTGCGCCATCCGGGGACCTCGATTCATTCCGGCTCATCAACGCCCTCAACACGTACGACAACCCCAACGACACCTGCATGTTCGCAGCGATCGACATCGCATCCGCCTATCTCCACAGCCTGCTCTCCAGGCCAACCATCTACGTTGAGCAGCCACACGGACACACCTGACCCGAACGCACGCACGACGTATGCGAGCTCCATAAAGCTCTGTATGGTCTCAAGCAAGGGGGTAATGCTTGGAACACCAAGCTCAACGTGTCCATGCGTGCACTCGGATTCAAGATGCTCACATCCGCTCTGACCGTCTTTCACCGCTGCGACTCTGAGGGGGAGTCAACCGTGGCAACGCACGTCGACGATTGCACAATAATGAGTTCGTCAGGATCAGAGGCGTGCCGGTTCAAAGCCGAAGTAGGAGAGGAATATGAATTCAAGGCGAAGGACCCAGAGGGGGAGATGATTATATTAGGGATGAAGGTCATAAAGGACGAAAATGAAGGTACAATAAAGATTTCTATTCCCGCTGCGATTGACAAGCTCGCTGAGCTACTAAACCTACACAATGCGAACCCGGCACCGACACCGATGGCCAGCGACGCCCTTTGACGATTCAAATCGGACAAAATGGAGGGATATGAGTCCCCCCATGGCCGTATGACATGGTCATGGGAGCGCTAGGGTGGATAACCCAAACGTGCCGCCCGGACATTTCATTCGTGCACATAGTCCTTGTGCGTTTCACTACAAAACCGAAGGAGACGCACTGGACCGCCATGAAATGCGTAGTCCGGTACCTCAAGGGAACGCGCGACCTCGGTCTGGTATACTGGCGAGACGGAACCGAGTATCCCATTGGGTACTGCAACGCGGACTGGGGGAGCGACCCAGAGGACAGGAAGTCCATGTCTGGGTACGCGTTTCTGTACGCAGGGGCAGTCATCAGTTGGAAGGCGAAGAAGCAAACGGTCATGGCACTCTCGAGTGCAGAGGCCGAGTATATTGCAGCTTCATTCTGCATCCGACACGTGTTATGGGTATGAAACTTTTTCGAGGAAATTGGGCAAGGTCTGGAAAGAGCTCCATTCAGGCTATTTACTGACAACGAAAGCGCTATGGCGATGATCAAGAACCCTGTGTACCACGCCTGCTCAAAACATATCGACCTGGCGGCACACCACGTCCGCGACGAAGTGCGTGCCGGGCAAGTCGCATTTGAGCATGTCCTGGGGGTCGAGAACCCTGCGGACATCTTCACGAAACCCTTGGATCCCGAGCCACACAAACGGTGTGTCAAGCGACTGGGCATGGCGTAGGGAATGGGGGAGCGAGGCGGCGGAGCCGCTTGCTGAGGGGGAGTGTGAATGTATAAGGTTGGTCAGCTTGCAGTGATCGTATTTCTAGTTTTAGTAGTCTGTCCATAAACTGTACAGTCGGGCGCATATAGTCGCGCCCGAGGCATCTGCGCACCTCAGTCCTTTTGACACGGGCTGAGGTGAGCACTTCCATTCTTCTATCATAGACGCCCGTATATTGACGCTATAGATTAGATATTTGCACAGGTAGATTACTATCTAATAAGAGTCCTTTTGACACGGGCTGAGATATTTGCACAAGTACACTCTACCACCGGCAGCTACTACAGGGGTTTACACTTAATATGCTGGGAATGCGATTGTCGCATCATATTTAATTTTCTCAAGAGCACCATGCATACTCTGAACAAGAGTATACCCACTAGCAAATAAAATATTGCCAAGGTTGCGATTGCACTGCGGATGAGACTTGGACCGTGATGGTGTGTATGTGACATGGTGTGGATGGCTAAGAGGAGATGAGTGATGAGGATATGACCTGGGGACTGTCAAATGCCTGTACCTTCCCGAAGAATACTACGCTCAGACTCATACAACCTACAATCCGGATGAGGTCAACAATAACAATGACGAAAGCTCAGAGGCCGACTCAAAAGGCGAGGGCGGGGGCGGAGGCACTTGGCGATCATATAGCAAATATGGAGTTTAGTATTGTGTTATATTCTTTTGGCGATCATTGTAGTCTTGAATGAGAAAAAACGTCGTTCTCCACCTCTCCTCCTTCCTAAAAAGAAACTTGGTTATCGTGGCCTGAACAGGCTGAACCCCAATTTCTATTTACGTTGTTTGTTTTACTCGCACGGTTGGAGTTAGCACATGACTATAACCAACACTTCTCCTGTACTACGCCTTTCATACTATATGGCGCGAGTGAGTGGCATTTGTCGTGTTTTTACTCATTAACATCACCTAAAACATTTTTTCCGTTAGCTGTACAACCAGCATGTCTTGGATTTATGGGTATCATCTCAAGTGGAAAGTCGCCCGTGACCTTGCCATCGAGCACAAGTTGGTTGCCATAGACCCCACACTTGTCAGCTTGAAACTTGCAAGGTTCATCATAGAGACCATGGGGGTCAAAACATGGGTAACCTGGGCCTCCGATGGCTGCATCATCCTCACTTTCCATAGATGCTTTGTCAGGCATTCTCTAAAGGGTATGTGTATTCCTAAGGAGGATACCATCAAAGTCACCCTGGCATTGCAAATGAAACATGGACCAAGATGGTATGTGTACAACGAGTGGGAAGAAGGTGACGAAGTGGATTTGAGTGACAGTGAAGATATGAACTGGGATACACCGGCTACTATCGAGTACCCGTACCTTCGCATTGGGATCCATCGCGATGGAGTGTACGACCTGCGCAGGATACTCAATTTGGACAAGGATAAAGATAATGGGAACTTGAATAAGGACAATGGCTCGGAGCCCGATTTAGAGTCGGACGTGGGGACGGAGGCGCTCAGTGATCGCACTGCGGCTATGAAAATATAGCATTGCGTTGTATTCACTAAATACCAGTTACACTGATCCTATGATGCTATGATTGGCGCCATAAGCATCGTTCAAGTTGATGTCTTCTCCAGTGCTTATGATGTGCCACATCTAGCTTATAAATCAAACCTCAAACACAATCCTTATATTAGATCGCCTATAATAATATTGTTAACCATGCAGCTCCCAACTTCCCTCAGAGTACATATATGCCACGAAGTAGGTCTGGTGTATAATGCACAGTGTTTAGAGCCTGAATCTCAAAGGACAGCATACATGCGCAGTACACTCTACCGACTGCAGTGGTTGAAGCTTGGATATAATGGGAATGCGAGACCACGTCATACTCACTTTCCACAAGTTCAACATGCATACCCTAAAGAAAAGGAAGATATTGCCAATGTTGTGATCGCATTGTGGATGGGACATGGTCCTTGACGGTATACGTATGATGGGATTAATATGGTGTGGAGGTGACAGAGTGACGAGAGAAATATTGTTAGTAAATTGATGAAAATCGTGATCACTGGATCAACGGATTAGCAAGATCAACATGGCAAGACCCGTAACTTTAATTGATACAAGGAACCTGTGCCAACGCTGTAAAGATGCAGATCAAGTAGCATGGAAAGCTTTTAATATTGCATGCACAACAGTAGGACAGAATGCAGGATATGACAACTGTCAAATTACATTTGATCATACTACAAGGGAACAACAAGTGGCGGAAAGGCTAGAAGTAATAATCAAACATAGAGCGACTATGTTCTCATATCAATTGAATAGATATGTAATCAGTGCTTACACAAGGACCAAGATTTATAATCAGCCACATAATGAATTATGTTATCAAAGGGCGGTTATTACATCAACCAATTATGCAGAAGCAGCACACCAAATAGTTCATACTATCAATAAACAACCATGAGAACAACTATTCGCATACAAAGCCAACTTCATAGCCAAAGGACACACAACAGTAGATCAAAAGGAACCAAATCTAAGACAGGAGTTAGTACCAATAGATTGTTACAATTTTCCTTTACTTTCCCTTATGCGCTGACTCACTTCCTCTTCGTCATCATCAGTCAGCGCATCTCCCCCATTTCTCTGCCTTACTCATCCTTATTCGCCCTACGCCATAAGACGCCATGATGACGCCTTATTGCACCATCATGATGTGCTTTGCTTACTGATCACCGTACTTGTATTACCAAGGCCGTCCTTGCGTTTCCATGACCTTCCATTGTCTGGTAAACATACCTAACCAAGTCGCTACAGTAGCAAACACATAGAGTAGTATATAAGCATGTAACTTCAGTAGCACAAGCCCTAAGCTTGTGCTCTTTGTTCATACAAGCCCATTATCTGCTACCACCAGTCTACTGTGCGCCACTCGGCCATTAGTCGCTTTGTCGTAACCCGACTCGCTTCAGAAGCATACCGCGTCCACATCGTCGATCAGGAAGCCCTGCCGACGATCATCTTCGACTTACGACATCTAGGAAGCCCCGTTGCCGTACCATCAGTTCCGATGATCAGGAAGCCCCGACGTCGATCACCGCGTAACCATTGAGCTTAACATAGATAAAGAGATTATAATATGGTGGTTCAATGATGAACCTTCATATAGAGTCACACCAGGATATAGCAGGATAACAAATATAAATGCTATAGGACCTGAAGAGCTCTTTATGCCAGTAGACGATAGAACACCAGAACAAACCCCTTTCAATGTATCAATGGAAATGACTCAAGAATAATCTATGGTAATAAGTAACAAGCCACAACAAGATAAGATTAAGAAGGCTAGCATAATTGCTGAGCCACACAAGTATATCTAAGCATTCAGCTAAGATTAGCCAATGGGAGCATGGCGATCAATTAGAAGACACAATTGATGGGAGCCAAGTATAGTGCATCGTACAGTAGAACCGATTAGGAAATAAGGAGAAGCATCATAGGTATAGTAGTATCCGAGAATGGTTAACTTAGGTATTATACTGTATGACTTGATGGAAACTCAGGGAAGGTTCTAGCATAAGATAAAGATAGCACGGTAGGCTGTAGAACATACTGGAATATGTAACTGACTCATAAGAAGCTAAGAATAGTAAATAGCATGTACAGGATTGTACCGGAACATTCTTATGACTTATAAATCAGGAGTAGTATGTTGTAGTATCTACCAGAACATAGTAAATAGACTACAACATGTAGGGTATAAAAGCCCAATGTAAAATTGCGGTAAAAAGCAGTTTAATTCATCTCTTGTCTCTTACCACCATCATCAGCTCTAACACTCTAGCAAGTGAAGGGTAACAAGCCTACTCTAAACTAGCTAGTATTACTTGTGTGAATCTGTTATCACTTGCTTCAATCCCTTATTCAGGGAGTGAATCTAACAAATATGACCTGGAGGTTCGTTTAAAGCCTGTACCTTCCCGAAAAATACAGCATAACAAAAGCTTGGAGTCTGACTCAAAAGACGGAGGGGGGGGGGGTAGAGGCCTTTAGTGATCATATAGCATTTATGAAGTCTAGCATTGCTTTATATTCTTTTGGCATCCATTAACATTGTAGGCTTGAGCAGAAAAACGTCTGGCAAGAGTCGTTTTCCATTGCATTATCGCTGAACTCCAATCTGTATTTGTGGTTGTTGGTTTTGTTCACACGGTTGGAGTATTTTACCATGTGGCTATTACCAGTGCTTCACCTGTACACATTCAAACTACGAATACATAGTGTGAGTGAGCGACAAAATGTCGCTTTCATCTATTTATTAACATTGCTTGAACTTTTTCTATTAGTTATACATCCAGCATGTCTTGGGTTTATGGGTATCATCTTAAGTGGCAAGTCGCCTGCGACTTCGCCATCGAACACAAGCTGGTCGCCCGAGCCCCTTGGTTCGTAAGCACAGAAGTCGCAAAGCTCGTCCTGAAGACCACAGGGGTTAGAGCTTGGATAACCTGTGCCTCCAATGGCCGCATCATCCTCACTTTCCACAACAGTAACATTGGGCGTTCTCTAAAGGGCACACAAATTCTCAAGGAGGATATCATCAAAGCCTCCCTAGCATTTCGAATAAAGCATGGTCCAAGATGGTATGTGTACAACGAGTGGGATGAAGGTGAAGAAGTGAAATCAAGCAATGAGGAATACATGAGCTGGGATACAGCGGCTACCATCAAGTCTCCGTACATCGCCATTAAGGCCTCTCACGAAGAGGCATACGATCCGACCGAGATATACAGTCCAGATGAGGATGAAGATGATGGGGACGAGGGCTATAACTCAGAATCAGATTTGGAGTCGGACGAAGCAACAGAGACCCTCAGCGATCGCATTGTGACTATGAAAGTATGGTGTTGCATTGTATTCGTTCAGTCCTAATGTTATCATGTTCGTGCCATCATCTGAACTTTGTACAGTAGCCTTCTACTCACACTTCAGGCACCCCCCTATACCCGGTCTCTTAGACTATTCTATCCCATGCCAAAAAATATGTCTAAGAGATGTTGAGCCCAATTTTTTTGGGCCTGCCTATTGGGCTTGCCCAAAGTACTTGGGCGCACCTAGACAGATATGCCCTGAGCGACTGGTCCAGCCCACAGGGTGCACCTGAAAACATTGTAGGTGCGCCCATTGGGCGTGCCCTAGTGTGTCCCTGTCACATGGTATCAGGGGTCTCGGTGCTATCACAGGGCAGTTTTGGCTAAATATTGGGTTGGAGTATGTACACAAGTATCATTGGTGTAGCCCACAGTTAGATACTTTATTCCTTCTGTTATAATAGTCACCCTTTCTCTCCATCCACAATTAATGAATTGTACAGTCACGGTACTAGGCAGGTTCTTATAAAAATAACATTCATCATCATCAATCCCAGGTCATGATCCTTGGAATATAATGTACAAAGCCAGTACCCTGGAGTCCTCAAAAGTGATGCAGCAGCCCCATCATCTACATTACCTGTCACCTCCTGCATAGATAGAAAGGGAATCCTCGGGTCTCTTCAGGATTTCCATTATGGTATCTTTTTTCACCATGTGCAGTGACTTCTGTTGTTCATGCTGGCTGAATGCACACCACCATTATCAGAGGAACACACACATTAGTATCAGCAGATAGGAAGGTTGAATAATGCATGGCAAGCTCACTTATATCAAGATGCATCCACTGTTATAAAGGTGCACCCATTGCTGCTACTAAGGGTGCGAGCATATGGAGTTGGGCGTGCCCAATTCACTGTTCAATGGGTGCGCCCAGGTAAGGCAAATGGGCATGCCCAAAACAGTGAAGCAGGCGCACCCAAAACTATAAAGGGGGTTGGGCGCGCCCTCTTCACTGTTGTGGGTGCACCCTCAGCTCAATGGGCGCACCCAGAAAGAGGGTTGGGCGCCCTCTTTTCTGTTTTGGGCATGCCCTCAGTTCAATGGGTGTGCCCAGTAAGAGGGTTGGGCATGCCCTATTTTCTGTTTTGGGCATGCCCTTGTTACAATTTTCCTTTACTTTCCCCTTATTGCACTGACTCACTTCCCCTTTGTCATCATCAGTCAGCGCAACTCCCCCATTTCTCTGCCTTACTCATCCTCATTTCGCCTTACACCATAAGACACCATGATGACGCCTTATTGCACCATCATGATGTGCTTTGCTTACTGATAGCCCTACTTGTATTACCAAGACATTCCTTGGGTTTCCATGACCTTCCATAGTCTGGTAAACTACCCTATACAGGCCGCTACAGTAGTAAACACATAGAGTAGCATATAAGCATGTAACTTCAGTAGCACAAGCCCTAAGCTTGTGCTCTTTGTTCATACAAGCCCATTATCTGCTACCACCAGTCTACTGTGTGCTGTTGTGCCACTAGTCACTTCGTTGTAACCCGACATTGCTAAGAAGCCTACCGCGTCCACATCGTCGATCAGGAAGCCCCATCGACGATCACCTTCGACTTACAACATCTAGGAAGCACCATTGCCGTACTACCAGCCCCGACGTCGATCACCGCATAACTGTTGAGCTTAACAGCCCTCTGAACTGAGGGCACGCCCAATAAGAGGGCTGGGCACGCCCAGTAAGAGGGTTGGGCGTGCCCTCTTTTCTGTTTTGGGCACGCCCTCTTCACTGTTTTGGGTGTGCCCTCAGTTCAATGGGCGCGCCCTGTAAGTGGGTTGGGCACGCCCTTTTCACTGTTTTGGGTGCACCCATTGAACAGAGGCGTGTCCAATATAAGAGTCACAACTTGAGGCATTGTTTGAAGTTGTGGCTGGCATGGCTGTGGAGAGTATAAGAATTAGCAACAAGTGAAGGAGAAGGAGAGGGTGAAAGGGAGGGGCGTACTCGAAGGGTGCAAATAGGAGATGATACAGCTGTGCACACCACCGAGTAATGTCAGTATGCTCTCCCATTAGCCAGGTACATCCTTCACATGTCGTAATAAAGAACTTAAATTGGAGAAAGTATACTGCATTTAAGTACATCAGGTATTCCACAATAGCCTGATTATCTTAAATAAACTATACACTCCCTAAGCAGACTCCAGCTCACTGTTGCCCTCAACAACTGGGGACTGCATGCATTTCTGAGGATGGTCCAATCTTTCTGGTCATAGACATGTCGAAGAAGTCGCAGGGTGAGAAGATGATTGTTACAAATTTCCTTTACTCATCGCCTTTATCAGCATTAGTCATCTCCACTGACTAATCCACCTTGTATGCTGACTGATCCTAGCCTCATGATCAGTCAGACTCTTCTATCAACTTCCATCCCTTTCTATGCTGACTGATCCTTGTCTTCACTCAGTCAGCATTCCACCTCATTCCATAGGGTTCTATGTATGTATGTAAGGACTTGTTTTCAGAGCACTAAGCCTTAAGCTTGTGCTCTTCATTCAATAGAGCCTACTCATTCACTATCTCCTCTGTGGGATATTAAGCCACCAGCCACCAGTCCACCAGTCTACTAGTCCTTGGGAAAATCCTTGCTCAATTATCGTCTCGTCTCTACCTCGTCTCACTCAGTCAATCCTTGTCAATCACTTATTAAGCCTTACCTAAACAGTAGGCTTAACAACAATCCCTGCTCAAACTCCAGCGTTGAATAGACTTGCTGTTCTTTGTAAACTTTCAGCTTCTTTTGTGGCAACTGCAAGCTGCCGTCTCCTATAGAATGTGTCTCGATCGAAGGCTTAGCTTTCTTTACCAGGCACAAAGGTGGTGGGGAAGCTGCTTGATATAAACCCATAACGGGGTCGGGGATAATGTGCCTTGAGACGTCTTTTGAACGAGAAGGAGCCCTCAACTGAGAGCGATTCTCTGAGGGTAGATGCACAGAACACAGATCATTTGTCTGTGACTGTTCAGTAGAGCTTGGGCGAAATTGAGCCATGCTGCGGGAATACGTGCGTCGATGCTGTGGGACGGCCGATGAGTCGGGAATTCGATGTGCATCAGTAGACCACAGCTGAGATCGGGACCAGGATTCCGCCGAACAGGGATATTTCACTGTCAGAAGAGACCTAGGACCTTCACAAATGGCAGGTACAGAATTACGTGGAAGGGGGGCCTCAATTGAACTCTCACAAGAGCGGCCTGGCTGAAGAGAACACTTTTGAGAGCGAGAGCGATCGTTCTTGCGAGACGACACTTGTGAGCGAGGTGGGGGAACATGTGCGTAAGCACACTGTTAAGCTCAACGGTTACACGGTGATCGACATCGGGGCTTCCTGATCGTTGGAGCTGGTAGTACAGCAATGGGGCTTCCTAGATGTCATAAGCCGAAGGTGATTGGAGATGGGGCATCCTGATCAGCGATGTGGACGCGGTAGGTTTCTTAGAGGAGTCAGGTTGTGACGAAGTGCCAGATGATGAGGTAGAGCACACTGAGGGCACTGAGGCGCATATAATGGGCTTGTATGAACAAAGAGCACAAGCTTAGGGCTTGTGCTACCGAAGTTACATGCTTATATGCTACTTTAAGTGTTTACTACTGTAGGGTCGTGTATAAGGTCGTTTACATGGCTATGGAAAGTCATGGAAAACCCAAGGAAGGTCTTGGTAATACAAGTGATGGTATCAGTAAGCAAAGCATGTCATGGTGATGCGATATGGCGTCATCATGGTGTCTTATGGTGCAAGGCAAATAAGGAATGAGCAAGGAAGAGAAATGGGGGAGTTGCACTGACAGATGATGACGAATAGGAAGTGAGTCAGTGCAAATAAGGGAAAGTAAAGGAAAATTGTAACACACACATCTGTAGGTGCCCAGTAGAGCCCGATTGCACACAAGCATTTGTGCGGGCTGTTGATGGCGATCATCCTCTTTCGGCAGGATGTTGTTGAGAGTGGTGAGACTCGTCATCTTCACCTTGAGTGAATTCATCGTCTTCAGCGAGCTGTTCATCTTCAGAAAGCTCTTCATCTTGAGAGAACACATAAGGCAATGTCCGATAACTGGGTGTGATCTGCTAAAGACTGAGTCCCACTCGTTTTTCGCGTGTTCTCGAAATCAGCCCGAAATTTTGGAGAATCAGATAGAGTCGCAAGGACATCGCCCTTATCATTGACAACAATAGGGAAATCCCATAAATCCTCAGCCTTTATCTCCTCCAGGACTGATGAAACGCTAAGCACTAGTCTTCCAAAGGCATGTAGTTAACAACTTATGGTCGGTGAAATCTTGCACCTGTATTATGTTGCTTGAACTGTCATAGTCCACAACACCAGCTACGCATTTCCGGTCATAAGCAACAATACTATTGTTGGCCCATCGAACACTTTCCGTATTGAGTGCTTTGATGAATGTTAGATTCGCTCCCTGATTAAGGGTTAGAAACAAGTGATAACAGATTCACACAATGATACTAGTTAGTTTAGGGCAGGCTTGTTACCCTTCACTCACTAGAGTGTTAGAGCTGATGATGGTGGTAAGAGACAAGAGATGAATTAAACTGCTTTTTACTGCAATTTTACATTGGGCTTTTATACCCTACATGTTGTAGTCTATTTACTATGTTCTGGTAGATACTACAACATACTACTCCTGATTTATAAGTCATAAGAATGTTCCGGTACAATCCTGTACATGCTATTTACTATTCTTAGCTTCTTATGAGTCAGTTACATATTCCAGTATGTTCTACAGCCTACCGTGCTATCTTTATCTTATGCTAGAACCTTCCCTGAGTTTCCATCAAGTCATACAGTATAATACCTAAGTTAACCATTCTCGGATACTACTATACCTATGATGCTTCTCCTTATTTCCTAATCGGTTCTACTGTGTGATGCGCTATACTTGGCTCCCATCAATTGTGTCTTCTAATTGATCGCCATGCTCCCATTGGCTAATCTTAGCTGAATGCTTAGATATACTTGTGTGGCTCAGCAATTATGCTAGCCTTCTTAATCTTATCTTGTTGTGGCTTGTTACTTATTACCATAGATTATTCTTGAGTCATTTCCATTGCTGTGTTGAAAGGGGTTTGTTCTGGTGTCCCATCGTCTACTGGCATAAAGAGCTCCTCAGGCCCTATAGCATTTATACTTGTTATCCTGCTATACCTGGGTGTGACTCTATATGAAGGTTCATCATTGAACCACCATATTATAATCTCTTTATCTATTGGTACTAACTCCTGTCTTAGATTTGGTTCCTTTTGATCTACTGTTGTGTGTCCTTTGGCTATGAAGTTGGCTTTGTATGCGAATAGTTGTTCTCGTAATTGTTTATTGATAGTATGCACTATTTGGTGTGCCGCTTCTGCATAATTGGTTGATGTAATAACCGCCCTTTGATAACATAATTCATTATGTGGCTGATTATAAATCTTGGTTCTTGTGTAAGCACTGATTACATATCTATTCAATTGATATGAGAACATAGTCGCTCTATGCTCAATTATTACTTCTAGCCTTTCCGCCACTTGTTGTTCCCTTGTAGTATGATCAAATGTAATTTGACAGTTGTCATATTCTGCATTCTGTCCTACTGTTGTGCATGCAATATTAAAAGCTTTCCATGCTACTTGATCTGGATCTTTACAGTGTTTGCATAGATTCCTGGTATCGATTAGAGTTATGGGTCTTGCCATGTTGATCTTGCTAATCCGTCGATCCAGTGATCACGATTTTCATCAATTTACTAACAGGCAGGACCAACTCACAAAGGGCGCGCCCTACAGGGCAAGCCCAACTCACAAAGGGCGCACCCTACTGGGCGAGCCCAACTCATGAAAGGTGCGCCCTTGTGGGCGAGCCCAACTCACAAAGGGCGTGCCCTACTGGGCGGGACCAATTCATGAAAGGCGCGCCCTACTGGGTGAGCCCAATATGCGAAGGCGCACCCTACTGCAGTGGGTGAACCCAAAGCTCGAAGGCACGCCCCTTGTGTATTGGGTGGGCCTGACTGAGGGTAGGGTGGGCTCTACATGTATTGGGCAGGAATTGTATGTAGGGTCGTCCCTAGATATATTGGGCAGGCCCAATCATGAGTAAGGCATGCCTTTTGCTTGGTGAGTGAGGCTCAAATGACCTACAGTGTATGCAAAGGGCAGGTCCAATACGTCTTACTTAGGTGTGCCAAGATGTGTATGAGGAGCACACACAGCCGTTCCCAGTATAATATATATTGGACATGCCCAGCTTGAAGTACATCATATGATACATGCTCAATATTATACATGCTTGAGACTGGCACGTTTAACAGTAAGTGCTACTTTTGCTACAATATGAATATTTCTTTCTAACTCACCTTGAGTCTGTGCAGTTTGTAGAAATATAAGAACGAGTCTCCGTGTTCCTTGATGCTTGAATATCAGTGGGTCACGCTGTCAATAACGATTTAAGGGTAACAACATTTCTGACCTGTAAATGCTACCATGACTGTTACAACACGCCCTTTCAGGCTTTGCTCCTCTCTCAGCCTTGGGTTGCATCACCATTCTATTCATGGCATGCAACCCTGCTTGCAGTATGCAATTATGCATAGGTAAAGCAAGACATCTCAAGACAAAATATCCTGTGCTGCAGAAGGGCTATGCACGCAGCACGCATTTGTGGCTACAGTGGGTGCAATGAGCTACCTGCTTGCACACAGGCCTTGCACGGCACATCCTCCATGTAGCTTATGAAGGGAACAATTGGCATGGAGCATGAGTGCACCGAGACGTGTCTAAGTAAAAATGTATAGTGGTGAAATACGGTAAAAGCTGCCTAAATTCGATCCACAAATTAAGAAAATGACCCCTGCCACCTCGTGACAGACATGCTTTGGGCAAGCCCATTTGGTCGAGCCCAAAGTACCTTCAGGCCTGCCCTGTGGGCTGGACCAGTCACTCAGGGCAATCCATCTAGGCACGCCCAAGTACTTCAGGCAAGCCCAATAGGCAGGCCCAAAAAAATTGGGCTCAATGTCTCTTAGACATATTTTTTGGCATGGGATAGAATAGTCTAAGAGACCAGGTATAGGGGGGCACCTGAAGTGCTACTCACATGGATTCCATGTTTATATTTTATCAGCTAGGTCTCAGGACGTGTGCATCGTATTTCTTCAGTGTGACGCATGGTGTGAAAACCACGATTCCAGATTCTGTCTGAGGATGTGTTGGACTATGTAGGAGGGAGCATACGATAATAGCATACCCGAACACTGGCTCAAACTCCGAATGCTCCAGTTCTACTCACCGTAAAACCAGGTTACCCCTCATCTGTATCTGCATCGGGTTAGGAACGGACCCTCGAGAGTTTACACGGGCGGTGCGCATAAATACCTTTTCCGGGAAGGTCACTTTCATGTTTCTTTTTTTTATCGATGGTTATATACATGCTTATTATCCCCAGTACAAACACACCCGACACACTGTCTGCTCTGGTTTCCACAAATTCCGGTTCATCGCCATTCGTCCCTCGCTGTAGCATTTATTCTGTATATTGCACGATGGATTGTGAGGCAAGGTACATTTGCTATAGTGAAGAATATAACCCACCACATGGTGTCCGAAGATATAATGCAGTGGTTGGTGGACAAAGGCTGTAATCTGCATGAAGGATTGTGGATTCAGTATGTACGGTAGTGGTCCCCTCCCGGAGCAAACAAGTGCTCAGCATTCCTATCCCCCAATCAGGTCCAAAGACTTTTTCCAGCCTTTCCACAATTAGTGTTGCATGGTTTATTCATCGTGGTGGGACCACTTGCTTACAGAAGCGCGGCCATCTTTCCTAAAACAGGATGCTGTCTGCATCGCGGCCTGATCTCTTTGTATTTACGACTATTGGTTTGTTCACACGATTGGGGCATATCATCGCGCGGCAATTACCGACTGTAATTTACGAGCAACGTCTAGTCTTTGTACACCTTTCAAGCCTCTAACAGTGTACTATACAGCACGAGTGAGTGCATTCAACGGATTCCTGCAATCAACTTCGTTTAAACTAGTTGCTCATCCAGCATGTCTTGGATTTACGGGTATCATCTTAAGTGGCAAGTCGTTCGCGACTTCGCCATCAAACACAAGCTGGTTGCCCAAGCCCCCTATTTCGTCAGCACGGAAGTCACGAAGGTCGTCCTGAGGACCACAGGGGTTAAAGCTTGGTTGACCTTTGCCAGTAACGACCGTGTCATCCTCACCTTCCATAGATGTAACGTCAGGCGTTCTCTAAAGGGCATGCGTATTCCTAAGGAGGATATCATCAAAGTCGCCCTAGCATTGCGAATGAAACATGGACCAAGATGGTATGCGTACAACGAGTGGGATGAAGGTGACGAAGTGGAATCGAGCGACGAGGAATACATGAGCTGGGATACAGCGGCTACCATCAAGTCTCCGTACGTTGCCGTTATGGCCCCTCACGAAGAGGCGTACGATCCGGCCGAGATATATGATTCAGATGAGGATGAAGACGATAGCAGCGAGAGCTCAAGCTCGGAATCTGATTCGGAGCCAGACGTGGAGACGGAGACCCTCAGCGAACGCATTGAGACTATGAAAGTATAGCGTTGTATTGTATTCGTTCAATGCACATTGCAATTCTTGCTCATGCTATCATTTAAACAATGTACATCGTTGTCTCTCAGTCTGAACATATGTTGTGTCCTTAGGTAGGATCAAGTGAAATTGAAAATGGTGATGTCCTCGAAACGACTTTGGTGAATTTTAGGACACGTCACTAGCTTGAGACTATTAGAGGGCAATTAATAGGCCATGGATAACCATTCTTTTTTTCCCATAAAAAGAATGTGACCCTCGCACGTAGTTGTCGGCCAATCCACACGTTTTATCATCCAGTTTTGGGGAGATGCGGCCTGCCACATTCAGGCCTGGAACTCCCAAAGTTCCCAAGTAACGGCACAGGTTCGTACAACCTGAACGCCACAAGCGAGTAACTTCTGACCCCTACAATTGTGCGGAAAACCGTATCAAGGATTTATGAAAGCAGAAAAGCTAATAGGGCCAGTGGCACGCACCGTCGGACTCGTTGGAGACTCGTACCCTATTATCCAAATGGTAGTCGAGATAACGATCTAATGAAATCCGGTAGGCTGTACCGACGGACCTTGTTTGAAGATTTTGTCATAGAAAAAAGACGAACCGAAAAGAATAGCAGCCTTCATCAGCACTAGACTCGTGTCTACAGATATCATCACATGTAAACGATACCACATATTACCACCTGCTGGGACAAACCACCAAGTATTCAGCGCCTAATTTTGTCCACCCCAAATCCAAAAAAAACGCCATGAACTTCGGAGTTATTCCAATAATGGACATAAGACAAATAGTCACAAACACATGGTCCACTACATCTAAGCCGAACAGCTTCAGGGTTGTTCCGGCACGACTTCCGTGCTGACAAACCAGAGGGCTCAGGCGACATCTGCCTCGTGGAAATGGCGATTTTTTTTTTTTTTTTTTTTTTTAAATCAGCATTTGTATACCGCTACATTACATAGTAAAAGACGCGGATGTGAGTCCATATGAGGTGTCGTGTAAGAGGAGATTAACAAGGTATAAAGTTCCTGGGTTTAAGGCGAGTAAAAGGTATGAGGTTTTGTTGTCAGAGGTTGTTTTTAAATGGTTTTGTCAGGAGGGATATTAATCGGAAGAGCAAATTGTGAAGGGGGGGTGGCGGTTTTATGGATTCTATGATGACTAATATTGATTGTGTAAGATGGGAGAAACTACTAGATTTTTTATGTTGTGCATGTGGGCGTGATTTGAATTGTTTTATGTCCAATATTTGTGACTCTGAGAGTGGTGACGTGATAGCGCTTGGAGCGGCATGTGTGCGTGAGGCTGTAAGCCGGTTGCCATGAGGTGTGAAGGTGTCAGTGCCTGGAGCGGCAGGTGCGGCAGGTGTGTGTGAGGCTAGGGCCAGGTTTCCATGAGGCGTGGGGTTGACTGTGAATTGTAGGAGGACTGATGTTAAGTCTGTGCATGGGCCATAGCGGCTGAGGTGTTCTCGGTAGAGGAAGATATGTCGTGAATTGTGTGGTGGCCCACTAAAGCTGATGACCTGTAGTTTGTACTGGCGTATGGCCCATTCTAATATGTGCTGGTTGTCGTTTACAAGATTGAAGGGTTCATATGTGGTGTTGGTTTCGAAGTTTGGCACCGGGAGATGAAGGAGTAGAAATGGGCATGGGGGAATGGGGGAAAGGGGAAGTGGAATGGTGGGCGATGAACAAGGCTTTAAAACAGCTCGACGGATGTCTACTGTGAGGGAGGACCAGGTGTGGGTGGTTAACCCAGGGAGATTAGGGGTGGTGCGGGTCGGTTTGCGCTGGGTGAGATGATGGTGGTCAGAGGTCAAGGGGTTTTTTTGGTGGAAATGGCGATCGAATCATCTCCGATATTGCCTCGCCATTTCGGAAATATTATTCGTCACGCCCCTCGGAATTTTGTATGTCTTGTAATCACGACTGATTTGTATTATTACCGGTGCAAGAACCTGTTAAAGACGGGCCTGGATCACTGAGCAAACCTGATAATGTGATAATGTAAAGACTACCATAACCATGTGCCCTTGAATTATCTCTCCGCATTACATTTTCAACGACTGTACACTAGCACATTTCCATTTCCGTTCAGATTATCGCCATTATCTATTCCTTTATCTCACTTGTCTATTTCTCTGCCCCAACTCCGAGTCAGTCGAATGCAAACTTCCCCCAGCCGTTTGCTTTCTTGTGAGTCCGTTATAAGCCATATCGTCAGTTCTAAAGGAAAAAGTAACTCACGAGAACACGGGTCCGGATTTCTAGATGTTGAATGACGTACAGGAAAGCATAGTCTATACAGTAGATTTATTTCTTTGGTGTATTTAGTAAGGTGAATGGCGTATGTTTTGCTTGCTCCATCACCTGTACCCAGGCTGCATGCTCAACCTTTAAAACAGGGAGTCAATCTTCGCCCTCCATCCTCTCGATCGGAGAATCGATTCTTGGGGCGGTTCCGTTTCATGATAAGGATGATACGTGAGTCCAATAGTCCCTTTTTTACTGGATTTAACAAGTTCCGGTAAATGCAATAGTCTGAATGCCTTTGGAAGAGATGTTATAGCCTTGAATGTCAGACCAAATGATCCACCGAATAGAGCGCCGAGGACTTGTGGTAACATTCAGAAGAGATTGCAGTTGTGTAGAATACACATGTACCACGCTCCTTCGTTAACGAATTTTCTACCCTCCGCGATCTGGGGTTTGAGGCTTAGGCGTGGTCCACATGGAAGCTCGTCCTATGGTCTAAATTAGTTTAGATACTCAATACAAGAAAGGCAGATTAAATTTATGTTTCAAAGCCATCCAATTAGATTTAAAAAAGAAGGTATGCAATACTTGGGCGGAGATGAATGCGATACTTTTTTCCAGAGCGGCTGCATGGCTTTCTCGGGGTTGTTGTAATTGTTCATGTTTGGTAAATTTCACACGGTTAGAGTATTGGTGAGTAGTCAACTTCAAGTTCGGGCCGGTCTCCTTTACAACATACGCAGTGCAGTTGTGAGTACGCGTTTCGTGTCTACATTTGAGCTTGACTTATGTTACATGGTTCACCTCAGGTGTGTGTCCATTATGTCCTGGGTTCTCGGATATAATCTCAAGTGGAAGGTCGTTCGCGAGGCCGCCATCAAATACAACTTAGTTTCCCGTCGGCCTGAGCTCGTCTGCGTAGCAGTTGTGGACCACATTCGCAGGACCGTTGGCCCGGCGGTTAAGACTTGGATCACCTTCACTCGAGATTATCGCATCGTCCTTGCTTTCCACAAGATTCATGGAGGACGCAGTACAAAGGGTCTGCGCTTTACGAGGGCGGAAATTGTCGAGATTGGGAAGGCTCTGGGAATGCGTCGTGGTCCAAGATGGTACTCGTGTAGGGAGGACGGTGGCAGTGAAGAGGTGGAATCAAGCGACGATGAACCCATGACGTGGGATACGCCGGCCACCATTAGTTTGGAGGACAACCTACGTTCTAAAGGTTTGTTCGGGGTTCTTGACGGCATCACCGAAGACGAAGACAATGAAAGCGATGGAAGTGACTCGGAACACGGCTCGGAGACGGAGACGGAGTCCATCGAGGACCGTATGGCGAACGTAGAAGTCTAGTTTATTGTCTTGTCCATTGCTTGTTTTCCGTGCCCGCGGCGGATCCATGTATTGTTTTCGTGCGCTATCACCGTCCACCTATGATAAAATTGCTCTCCTCCCAGTATCACCGGGACTATGAGCTGACATGTCTGCAGATGAGCCTGACGCGTTTAAGAATACTCAAGTATACTTACCTTTATCCTTTAGTCCTTTTCCTCTCGCCTGGTTGAGTAAATTTCTTAATCTATTAGAAACGCTTCCTGGCCCTTCTCTGTAATCTTATGGTGGTGATTCAAGTCGTTAAACTTTGCGCCTTTTCTGGATTACAGTAATAACAATTGTCGAGTGTAAACACTAGTGGCCCCACTCAGATAACGACCTCAGACTTGCATGGCACGTCCCTTAGTCGCTCTTGTAGACGCGTGTATTGTACAACTAAATACATATCATCATTCGTAGGGCTTGTGAAGATTGTTAGCCACCGCACGCTGTGGTGATGCCTGCCTCCCAAATCCACCGATAATCATACCTTGTATTGCTTGAGAAACCAGCTTTATGACACATGCCCAAACGTTCATCGACTAAACGCTATCTGGGTTTATAAATCAGTGGTGCGACGTGATCAACGGGACCAAGCCAATATTCTCCCGGGCGAGGACCTACTACCACATATAACGGATTTAGGCCTCGCGTGGATAGTTGAATCACAAACGAGTGTTATCGCAACGCCATTCTGTGGGGCTGGGGAACCCAGATGGCAAGCACCTGAACCCCTCGATCTGGGTGACTCCGAAAGCCAAGGAAGCTTCCTCCGACTCAGAGTCCTGTGGGTGCTAATATTCAACCTGTAACATGTCGGATATTACTCCTAACCATGCAAAAAAACGACGAACCATCACCACGATCCCATTTTTCATTCTCCCGGTGCCATATAGTCGTCATCCACACCCTCAATCGCGCTCACAACAGGCCGTTTAGCCCATGACTCTTTCATTATCTCCAAGATCGGTCTGACTGCCCACGCCGACGTGGCACTCCAGGCTCACAAACGACGGCCAATCGCCTGGAGAAGCTTAAAATGTCCTCTCTCTTGCTTACCTGTCTTTGGATCGACAGAAAGTATGTTATTTCAGAGCTGAGTCTGGGGACATCGGATGCCATCCCCAGTTTCAAGTTCACATTTATGAAATCGGTGCTCGGCGGCAGCTGCCTAGGTGGCTGTACTCGATATGGAGAGCTTTGAGAGAAGGTGTTCCAGCATCTGGTATGGCTTCGAAGGTTAGACAATGCTGAGTACAATAGCTTCTAAGTACTGCACGACGATTCGTACGCAGGTTGTTCCTGAGGTCAGCCGCAGCGTGTGCAGCAATTCAGAGTTAATCGACAGACAAACCAGGGCAGGGCGTGAAGCTGGACTCCCGATCTAGTGCAATATACGAAGATGATTATAGTAATCGAGGAGGGGACGGTCGAGTCCTCGTCTCGTAGACTCGTAGTTTCTAGATTCGGTAACGGCATCGTCGGCCGGGATTAGCCGTGTCACGGTGTCCGGTCGCCAGTGCCTGCCAGAAATATATCTGTACCGTATCTGCAATTTAGAGAATCCAGACACCGGGAATACCGAAATACAAGGGTGGAAGCCGCATCATGCAGATTCAAGCGGCGACGAGCGAATGTCCTGGAATACTCCAGCCACCATCAGTTATCGGGAACACTTACGCATGTACACCCTCGTTGGGATTCCTGGTATTGACATTGAAGTCGGGGAAAGTGGGAATGATGGCTCTGACTCGGTGACTCGGAGTGGGAAAGTACATCCGAGTCTGATTCAGAAATGGAAACAAACGCGGCTGCGGAGACAGAGGCAGACATAAGACAATCCGAAGAGACACAGTGAAAATAAAAAAATCTAGATTCATATGTTATTTATAAATTATATCTAAGTTATTTCCACAACCTTGTATCGTAATGAAGTTTTTGCTAGGGATGACATTGAATACCACCAAATGTAAGGACACCACCGGGTGTGCAAAGTCACATTTGAGAGATGTGTAGATTAATAAGGTTCGGCGGTTTGTTGGTTGAGACAGAGCATCGACAATTGACTCGGACGTTTTCGTCACCACCATCGGATTTGCGACTCTAATGAAGACTGGACTTGCGTGCTCCATCCTCGAGCTTATGGTAGGTAAATACTTCAAAGTCGCCCAGGAAGGAGCATGCATACAAGCAGTAACAATTCTACGAAAAATATTTTAAACTCCGAACGGTCCGCTGCCGAACTCGGCATCAAGCTCGAACTTCAAAAAGGGCAATGGAGAAAATACTTACAAATATGGACTAACATATCACAAGAGTCCGAGCTTCCGAAGAGGCCAAGAATTTTCTCTTCGCTTATGCCTATCCCTGTGTTTAATCAATCGGTTCGGATATCACGATACACAACAGCTTTATAAAAAGCAGCACTAACATGAGGAGAGTGCATGTTCATCTGGTTCGAAACTGCTTCTTTTCTGTTTGTCTGAGTCAGCCCTTTTCAGCAATCAACGAGCTCACTGGAACCGGGTCTCGAGATTCGGGGGTACAGCATGCCCGGCAGCTCTCGCGAGCTCCACCAGACACGTATTTTTTGGCTAGCTACCTTCAGCATCGGATAATAGGAGGGATCCGGGAGTAGCCAACCTCGTTCAAATTTCTTCATGAACATTGCCCCGCACAGTCCTTGATCCGCTTATTCGCACAAATATAGGGGACAGATCCCGATGAAGCTTGCCTGTGATATGCATAGCACGCGTGCCCATTCTGAGGGAACTGCACAACATAACACCCAAAATGTGACAGCGAAAGTAGTAGCCTGGGTCCGACCGTTCATGTCCTAGTGTTGAATCACCTCCGAATCTCTGGCCACGCGCATTTCGTCTATTATTCTAACTAAATTAGTGACATTCTGGCCTCCAGCCGGTTGTTATTGTATTTCGATATGTGTCTCTAGCCATTTTAGACCATGGATGGCTGTTTACTCAAGCCTCGATCAGAAAGGTGACCGTTCAACCACCAACGACAGGTGATGGCCCTGTGAGATATACCACTGGCGGTTCTACGCCCCCTCTCTCTGGAAAAGGTTACCGGTGCGCCCCTTGTATTTTGTGGGCCACGTGCCAGACTGAAGGGTTCATCCAATCCAAAGGGTCTGCATATTCAAAAGAACAATCACATTGGCGCTGACGATGGTGCCACAATGGAATTGACGATGGTGGCTCGAACTCGGCGGCTGTGCTCGAATCAGACAGAGGCCGCCAGGGGACGTGGTGAAAACCCAGTCTCTCACGTTGCTTGTTGCTATCTTCGTTTGTCACATACTGTCATTGTGTAAAAAGGGCATGAGTCTCCGACGAACCCGACGGTGCGAGGCTCTATTAGCTTTTCTGCTTTCGTAGATTATCGATCCGCCTTTCCGCACAGCTATAGGGGTCAGGTTCCGATGTTACTAGTTCGTGAGCTCCATGGGTTGGATGACAATACATGTGGATTGGCCGACAACTACGCGCGAGGGTCACAAAAGTCTTTCTAGGAAGAAAAAGAATGGTTATTCATGGTCTATTAATTGTCCCTTCTAAGAGTTTAGTGGCACGTCCTAAAATTAACCATCCAGTCGTTTCGAGGACATCACCATCTTCGATTTCCCTTAACCCTCATCTAGGGGCACAATCAATAGCATATCGTAGACAGAAAAAGGATGTACATTGTTTAGATGATAGCGTGAGCAGGAATTACACTGGCAACTGGTATTGAGCGAATACAATGTAATGCTATACTTTCATACTCGCAGTGCGATCGCTGAGCGTCTCCGTCTCCACGTCCGACCCTGAATTGGACCCCGAGCCTTCGCCCTCACTCCCATTGTCTTCATCCTCGTCCGAATCGCATATCTTGCGCGAGTCATACACCCCGTCGCGATAGACCTTAACAACAAGGTACGGATACTCGATGGTAGCTGGTGTATCCCAGTTCATACGTTCACCATCGCTCGAATCCACTTCGTCACCTTCATCCCACTCGTCGTACGCATACCATCTTGGCCCATGTTTCATCTGCAACGATAGGCCGACTTTGAAGATATCCTCCTTAGGAATACGCATACCCTTTGGAGAACGCCTGACGTTACATCTATGGAAGGTGAGGATGACGCGACCGTTGGAGGCCCAGGATACCCAAGTTTTTGAACCCCTGTGTGGTCTTTTACAATGAAACTTTCGCAACTTTCAAGCTGACAAGCATGGGGTCCCTGGCGACCAACTTGTGTTCAATGGCGAAGTCGCGGGCGACTTTCCACTTGAGATGATACCCGTAAATCCAAGACATAATGGACGCTACAATAAAGAGGGGAAAGGACTTTGATGATGCTAATACTAGCAAGAGACCCGACAAATGTCACTCACTCTCGTCATATAGTTCGCAGTTTAGAATGTGCCACGGGGCACCCCTTGACCTCTAACCACCATCATCTCACCCTTTGCACAGCCACATTCGCCGCCCCTAAACTCCCTGGGTTAACTACCCACACCAGTTCCCCCTCACAGTAGACATTCGTCAAGCTGTTTTTCAGTCAACTTCACCCCTATCCACTTCCTCATCCCATCTCCCCCTACCCCCTTTTTTCTTTCTTTCCCCCATGGCGTCCTCTCAAACCCCATCTCTCAACAGCCCCAGGTTTGCCAACACCCCAGAAGAAATGCATGCTTACAACTCTCTGTCTCCCAACATTCCTGCTTCTCACTCTCCGCCTCGAGCTCTCCCATCTCCCCCTAAAGAAAATATTAACCCTACCATAAACACTGACATAACAGGTTATCAGCAAACAATTCCTTCATCTCAGTCTCCAGCAATTCTATCTATGCCTACATCTCAAGATCTGTTACAATTTTCCTTTACTTTCCTCTACTGCGCTGACTCACTTCCTCTTCGTCATCATCAGTCAGCGCAACTCCCCCATTTCTCTACCTTACTCATCTTTATTCGCCTTGCGCCATAAGACGCCATGATGATGCCTTATTGCACCATCATGACGTGCTTTGCTTACTGATCACCGTACTTGTATTACCAAGGCATTCCTTGAGTTTCCATGACCTTCCATAGTCTGGCAAACATACCTAACCAAGTCGCTACAGTAGCAAACACATAGAGTAGCATATAAGCATGTAACTTCAGTAGCACAAGCCCTAAGCTTGTGCTCTTTGTTCATACAAGCCCATTATCTGCTACCACCAGTCTACCATGTGCCACTTGGCCAATAGTCGCTTCATCGTAACCCGACTCTGCCCAGAAGCATCTCGTGACCACATCGTCAATCAGGAAGCCCCATCGACGATCACCTTCGACTTACAACATCTAGGAAGCCCCATTGCCGTAACCATCAGTCCAGATGATCAGGAAGCCCCGACATTGATCACCATGTAACCGTTGAGCTTAACAAGATCCATCTTTCAATGCTCATTTCAATGATTTCTCCTCAACCTATGCTGACTATTCTGACATTACTCTCACGGCACCCACTGTTACTCCTATGGACATTGTTTTCCCTCTCGACTCACAGTCTCTCATCCAAGCCACCTCCCCCTCGACACATGCAGCTGAACAGAACATGCATGCTCCTGCCCCTATCCTTGCCCATCAAAGTTCAAACCAATCACATTCATCCTCTTCTTCTGAACCTCCCACACGCCAACGCAACCTTCGTTTCACACCATCACCTGATGAAGAAGCTATGGAAGATCAAATTATCAAATCAGAAGCTCGAGACGCCCTAGAAAACATTCTCGCTCCACATTCATTTGAAGAATGGACCTTAGCTATTGAACAAATACTATCTCTCATATCCAATACTTGGCCCTCTCATTATAATCAACACCTCACTGACCACTCTATGAATTCACTTGTGAATGCCATTCAGCTTTTTCATCTCCATTTCATGCCTTCTTCAACCTCCGTCACTATAGTTCATCCCGCAGAACCTACCATGCCAATCACCTACCATAAAACCAGCATCGACGACACAGGCCAATTTGATTTTCATGCTTGGAACCCTATTTTATTTCCCGACTCTATTCAGGACAATGTCGTTGAACCCATAGCTGCTACGATCATGTCAGGCCCAGATTTTACTACAATTAGCTCTATGATTACGAATCTACAGAAAACCCTCCAAGAACAGGCAAGACAGCACGCTAAAGACCTCGAATTGCGCATCATTTCACGAATGGTACAACTTGAAGACACTGTGGCTACTTTTCTCCCTCCGAACGGACCACTACATGCCAATCCTCAGATTCCTTCTTGTAATGTTTCCTTTTCAGACAATGATGTACATGAACCAGATAATGTCAGTCATGGGTTCATTCAGCCACCTCAACCATCATCACATATACCTAATCGAGTTCGCCCATCCGGCCCACGTCAACGCACCCCTTCACCTGTTACTATTCACAACCCTATTGTCGACCAACCCATCAGCACGCTATCTTACAAAGATCATTTGGGCCTTAACATGCTGTCAAACCAACCAAAACTTCTACCATCTGCACCGGCCTCTATTTCTCTTTTGACTTGATATGTAGCACGATTCCAAGGTCAAAACATGCCTCTTTCGTCATGCCCAAACTCAAAAACCTTGATCGATCATATTCAAGCAAAACTCGACCGCATTCCCACAGCTCATCACATTCGCATCATCGGCGCCAACTGGAACATGGCTGGCAATTGCATTTTCTCTTTCCCAAGCAACATTTCAATTAATTCAATTAATTCTATTATTCCCATACTCAAAGAAGCATTTGAACTCCGCCCGAATCATCCTCTAACTATCATCCAGGACATCAAATAGTCGAAAGTTATCCTTAGCAACATCATCACATCCAATGGCCCAAACCTTCCCATTTTTTCCGAACTCAAAATACTTCGATCACTGCTACTTAACAATCTTTTCTGCTCTCTTAAGATTACCCAACCACTGAGGTGGGCACGTAACCCCGAACTCATTACCAAACCCCGGTCTTCCATATCATTCGCATTCGAAGACCCAAACAGCGACCTACTTCGCAAAGTCACAACCTCCGTATTTTTCATCTTCGGTCAATCTACTATTCCACTTGTGTGGAAGGACAAACCTCGATTTTCACAGTGCACGAAATGCTGGAAATTCGGACATCTAACTATCAACTGCACGCAACCCTTAGGATGTAGATACTGCGCCTCAAAATGCCACTTAACCTCTCAACATCGCGAAATGTGCTCTGGATGTTCTAGCACCCGATACCAAGAGAATCAACCTTGTGACCACTTCCATTGCGTTAACTGCTCAGGGGCTCATCCTGCTGATTTGATTGACTGTCCCCAACATGCTTTTTATTTTAATAGGAACCCAGCACCCATTCACATGGCACTTTCTTCACCACCTTCACCATCTCATATTAACCCAAATCTTATTAACGTTCATCCGACCAGGTGCCAATTCATCTCTGACCCAGCTTTCATTCATTCCCACTCTCCCTCTATGCAAATCAACCCCCACAATTCAGTCCACGACGATACGCTATGAATCATACGGCCTTACGAATCCTTCAGCTAAATGTAGCAAAAAGCGGCCCACGTACCACACATCTTCTCAACAATCCTAACTTACATATTCTCGCACTTCAAGAACCTTTTCTTGGTTTCTCTGGTCTATCACGTTCGGACACTTCCCCAGACGGGGTTCCTATCATCTTACCCATAAAACATCCAGCCTGGGATTATTTTATTCCATCTTATGACACTAACTCTGCGATTAAACCTCACATCATCATTTATGTCCGAAAATCCTTTCCTCATTTATCAGTTATCTTGTGTCAGGATATTACTAATCACAAAGATTTCATAACCATTGACGTCACTTACCTCAACAAAACCTTCCGACTTATCAATTGCTACAATTACGGTTCCGGCATCCTTGGCGATAACATTCGTTTCCTCATTGACATTGAACTCGACTTCGATATTCCGACATGCGTTATGGGCGATTTCAACCTTTATCACTCTGAATGGGCTCTTCCAAATAGACCTATTCATCGACATTCACCCGAATCAGACAACTTTCTTACATGGACTCAAGATCAATCACTCTTCATCCTTAACAACATCAATTTTCCAACTCGTAAAGGCCAACACCGACAATCTGACTCTATTATTGATCTTACTCTTCTTAATTTTTCTGCTATCCTTTCAGACTTTTTCTTTGATTGGACGTGCATTGACATGCCAGCTTATTCATCTGACCATATTCCAATTACTGTCGCTTTTCTTCCCATTAACACTGACTTTAACCCAGAAGAACAAAGCATTTCTTACAAATACGACCCGGAACGTAAACAGGAATGGATTGAAAAATTCAGTTTTCATCTCAACCAACAACCACTTCCAACATTCACCGATGACGACTCAGTTCACGACTTTGCTAACCAACTCAGCGCAATCATAACCCTTACGACGTCCGAAATCATGCCGCAAACATCATCTTCTGCATTTACTTACTCTTATTGGTGGAATGACAAATGCAATCAAGCAATACGCGCTTTTCGAGACTGCTCTAATAACTTCGAAAAAGAACACTTACAGAAAGAAGCTCGTTATATTTTCAAAAAAGCTAAACAAACCTGGGCTACGTCCGTTCTCGAAGGTGCATCTTCATACGACATTTACCGATACGCCAAGTGGTCATCCGGCAAACGAAAAACTCGTACACCGCCAATATTATACAATAATCAATATGCGCATACTCCGGACCAACAAGCGCACGTCTTCCACCAATCATTCTTTTCGGCCAAACCTCAACCGGACATCACTGCACTTCCTTACGACCCTCCGAAGAAACCAACTAGGGCTTCTCCATGCATTACTCAAAACGAAATCGACACATGTCTTAATCTCACTCATAATAATTCTGCACTGGGTATTTCTTGTTAAGCTCAATGGTTATGCGGTGATCGACGTTGGGCTTCCTGATCGTCGGAACTGATGGTATGGCAACGGGCTTCCTAGATGTCGTAAGTCGAGGGTGATCGTCGATGGGCTTCTGATCGGCGATGTGGACGCGGTAGGCTTCTAGAGCAAGTCGGGTTATGACAAAGCGACTAATGGCCAAGTGGCACACAGTAGATTGGTGGTAGCAGATAATGGGCTTGTATGAACAAAGAGCACAAGCTTAGGCTTGTGCTACTGAAGTTACATGCTTATATGCTACTCTATGTGTTTGCTACTGTAGCGGCTTGGTTAGGTATGTTTACCAGACTTATGGAAGGTCATGGAAACTCAAGGAAGGCCTTGGTAATACAAGTACGGTGATCAGTAAGCAAAGCACATCATGATGGTGCAATAAGGCATCATCATGGTGTCTTATGGCGCAAGGTGAATAAGGATGAGTAAGGCAGAGAAATGGGGAGTTGCGCTGACTGATGATGATGAAAGGAAGTGAGTCAGCGCAATAAGGAAAAGTAAAGGAAAATTGTAACATTTCTAACATTTCATACACTTATATTAAATGGGTTAACTCGACACATCCGACAATTCTTTTTAATCTTTTCAATGAATGCTTTTCACGTCATTTACACCCTTGGAAAAATGCTAACATCATCCTTATTCCAAAACCTAACAAAACTGACTCTAGTAATCCATGCTCATATCGTCCAATCACCCTCCTAGAATGCATGGGTAAAATTCTGGAAAAAATCATCGCTAAACGCCTTATGTGGGACGTCAGGCGCTTCAACCTAATTCCCACTATTCAGTTTGGGGTCGTTCCAATTCATGCACGATTGATGCAGGCCTTTCTCTTGTACACGACATACAAATAGCACACAAAAAGAAACTTTTTGTCTCCGCCCTCACCATCGACATTAAAGGGTACTTCGATAACGTCAATCACTCCCGACTACTCCATTCATTACATCTTCTCGGTTTTGATCAAAAAATCGTCCTATGGACACAAGCTTTTCTATCTGACTGTCATATTTTGTTTAAAATTGACAATTTTCTTTCCGATCCTAAACCAATTCATAACGTCAGTATACCTCAAGGATCTCCTATTTCTCCCATTCTTTCTTCCATTTATACATCATTCATTCTTAACGAGTTCAATTCATCACTAGACACTTGTCTCAAGGCATACGTGGACGACCAACTTATTCTGGTTTATTCTGAATCTTATGCTGAAAACATTTCTCTTCTTACAAAAGCTTATAACATCATCTCTAGTCAACTTAACGACATTCAACTTTCTATTGATCATTTCAAATCCGACCTTATTCACTTCATACATCATGGGTTTTCCCCTACATCACTCCCATCCATTACTCTTTCTGATCTTCATTCTCCTCTGGTTACTATTCCGCCTTCACCTATTATCCGTTGGCTCGGGTTTTTCATCGACCAAAGACTTAATTTTAACCAACATATTCAACGCATGTGCATGAGGGCACGTTCCACCTCCATGGCTCTATGCATCCTCGGAAACACCATTTGAGGCTTATCTTTCGACAATTTCCGCACACTACACTATTCTAACGTCCTTCCCGTCCTCACATACAGATTCCAACTTTGGTACACCAGTATTCGACAAAAATCCAAATTACTACACATGACCGTCGCACAGAATCAAACTCTATGCCTTCTTACCGGAACATTCAAAACAACGCCATCTCACACTTTACACCGCATCGCGCACGTTCTTCCTATCCCAATTCTCCTCAATAAATATAATCAATCCACCGCACTTCGTCTTAACAGTCTACCTCTCAATTCCCAACTTCTTAATCACCTTCCACCATCTTGGCCTCACCTTCCTACTTCCAAACCGCCCATCACCTCTCGTCATAAATCATCGTCAGCAAAACCAAAAACTCAACTTCACCGTCTCGCTTTTCTTGCCGATCCTCGAATGGAACACATTAATCCTTATCTTGCTCATCTGTCTCAACATTTACCAAGTAATCCATCACAATATCATTATCAATCCCTTTCTTACAATCTCGAGCCCGGCATTTCCCCTCTAGACCGTAAAAACAAACAAAAAAATCGTATTCTCACTCTTCATGATTCATTATCAAAAAACATTCACAATCTTTTAGTTTACACAGACAGTTCAAAAACTTACAAAAACAATCATTCCGTCACCATATCTGCTTTCGTTATTTATCATCAATCTCAAATCGTTGATCTTGGTCATTTTTATTGTTCTCCTTCTGGTTCTTCATATGACGCCGAAATGTACGCCCTCGCTAAATGTACCAAACGTATCACTCTCTTCAGACAACGACATATTCTTTCTTCATCTCATATTCATAACATTCATTTTTTCTCGGACTCATTGTCTTGCATTCCTTCTATCATTGATTTATCCCCACACGCTGCACAAATCTCTTCCAAAATCTTTAGACAATTTTCCGACTCCTTCACTTCCAATACGTGACATCACATTCATCTTCATTGGTCTCCTGGACATCTTGACATCCCAGGCAATGTCATCGCCGACAAACTTACTCATTTCTCTCCAATTGGTCGACCCTTCCTCCTAAAAACTTACACCAGGGAAAAAGAAAACATCAACATCAACGCGACTACATCCTGGGTTAATCTCATTCGAAACACCAAAAATATTGCGGACTCAGCATCATTTAACACATTACCCACAGTCCCAACATACAAACTATCACAATTTTGGAAATGTTTCTATTACCCTTGAGATATCTCATCACGGATGTTCCATGCTATTACCGGCCACGGCCACTTTGGAGATTACTATCGGTGCTTTGTACCCACTGTACCCATGTCGTGCCCTTGTGGCGAACCAATTCAAACTCACGACCATATAATTCGGCATTGTCAGCTGCTAAAATTCGCTTGCGTACAAGCATTTGGGAATGTCATCCCTCCACCAGACCACATCTTATTCACTAAAGAAAGCTATCTTCAAAAATTCGCGTCGTTCATTAATTCCTCCAATGCATTTACAAAACAATTCACAGTTCACAACCCAATTCCACCATCACAATTTTTCCCTCCTTGAGCTATCGTTAATAACTTCAGAATCACACACATCTTACCAAACTTGCCTTAAAACCAGACACTTTATATCTTGTTAATCTCCTCTTGCATGTCACCTCATTTGGTCTCATATCCGCGTCTTTTACAATGTAATGTAGCGGTATATAAATGCAGAATTAAAAATAAAATAAAAAATGTGCCACAGGAAGTGTCGGTAATGTCCGCGTGCTAATGGACCAACCGTGTGAACGAAACCAACTACGTAATGATAAAAATCCTTTTTTAGGAAGACGGAGAACTAGCGGTCCTTGCCGCACTTTTTTCTGTTCAGGGGGTTGGACTTTCATATCTGCTGTGCAAGTACATCATCTTCCTTATAATCTTCAGCCTCATCCGGGTCGTAATACGTACAGGTAGCGTCATATTTGTCGGGAAGTTACGAGAATTGAACGGTCCCCACTGGCAGCCAATGTCCTCCTCGCCATCTCCCTTTCTTTCGTCAGACGCATACCATCTCGATCCACGTCTCATCCGAAATGCGACCCCATTCTTGGCAATATCTTCCTCGCTAGTGAAAAAAGCTTTAAAGTACGCACATTACTCTCGTGGAAAGCGAGTATGACGCGCATCTCCAGCATATCATTGGCATGATGTACTGCGCATGTACGTTGTCCTTTGAGATTCAAGATCTAGACTAACTGCTACTACTATGTAGTATATGATTGAGCCCCGAGCCCAAGCAGCCTTCGTCATATATATACTCCGATGATGTCCGGGAACAGCGTCTGATGTTTGGCCCAAAAGCTAGACATTCTCTAGGGACCAATTTGGCCATTTACTATGATTTGTGTAATGCCGTAGCGCCGGCGTAAGCGCTGGAGAAGGTAGACTTGATCGCGTTGATACGACGCCAATCATTTTTTCTTTAGGATCGGCGTAGGTTCTTCAAGTTCTTCCTCACCAGTCTGAATTTCTAAAAGATTAGATTCGAGCAGGTATGAATTTCAAATACAAATTTGAGAGCAAGGGAGTTGAATTGACCCAAATGCAAGGATTGTCACCTCCCGGCGGCCGGACACGGCTAATCCCGGCCGACTCTGGCCGTTTACCGAAATAATCTAATTTCGCCGCGGTTAGAAACTCCGAGACGAGGGCCCCTCGATTGCTTCAAGCCCACATTACATTAGGTCAGGAGTCCAGCTTCACATCCTGCCCTGGTTGGTGCTGTCAACTCTGAATCGCTAGACACGCTGCGGCTGTCCTCACAAACAACCTGCGTACGAATCACCATGCAGCACTCATCGAAGGCTCTTGTACTCTCTATTGTCTGCAATTTCGAAACCACATCGGTTGTTGGAACGCCTTCTCTCAAAGTTCTCCATATCAAACTCGGATTCCCAGGCTGCTACCGCCAGGCACCGATTCTACACGCATGTGAACTTGAAACCGGGGCTGGCATCCGATGTCCCCAGACTCAACTCTGAGATAATATACTTTCTGTCGACGCAAGGGCGAAAGAGCAAGGGAGAGGACATTCTGGACTTCTTCAGATGAAGGATATGTGGAATCTCAATGTCTAGTCCCCTGACGAGCTACTCGAGTTACCAGCGGTCGTCGCCCCAGACTACGATGGCGCCCCTTCCACTGACAGGCTGTTTCCTCTCGTGCGTTCATCAATACTCACTGTGCACCCTCGCTTGTCGGAAATTCCGCAAGAACGTTGCACAATACATACCTCTTCGGCGACCAGCTCTGGGAAAAGGCCAGCGTGGCGTCCTACGCTCACGTCATTGCCAACGGCACACACTGCGCCGAGATCGATGTCTGGCCGAGCAAGAATGGATCAGGCCGATCGTTGCGCATGGTTGGACGTTCACGCAACACATTCCGTTCAGGGACATGTCCACGACGATTAATGCTGCGATCGGATCCAAGGACAACCGGCCTCTGTTTGTAATCCCGGAGTACAACGTCAGCGTGGACGGCCAGGTCGAACTGAGCTAGTGGAGATAGTGACAGGGTCGTGGGGTGGGCGGTTTGTCGTGAGCGCGATTGAGAATGTGGATGACAATTATATGGAACGGGAGAATTAAAGGTGAGGATCGTGATGATGGTGCGTCTCCTTGTGCATGGCTAGGAGTGTTAGCTAACATGCCACAGGTTGAATATTACCCACCGGATTCTGAAGCTGAAGAAGCCGAGGACCTAGCTTTGGAAGAAGAGCCAGCTTCCGAGAGAATCAAGATATCTGAAGAGCTGTTTCAGTTGGGAATCTACACACGCATCATGAGGCCCAAGAAGGGTTGGGTGAACCAAGGTAGCCTCAACATTCCCTTACTAGCGCGTATATTCCTCATCTCACGAAAGCGCAGGATTCGAACTACCGCACATCTTAATTAGCAGGGCTTCGACTGTAGCGTGTAGATCAACGAGGTGCTCTTCGCTGGCGTGGCTGGCTGGGTGCCCAAACCGCTCGATATGCTTGGCATGCAGAGTGAGGTCGGGAAAGTCAGGCTTTCGGGCTGGATGGTTGTACGTTTCTCGTTCTGCTGCGTTTCTACTGCAAATTGTAGTGGCTGAACATTATGGGTTTTAAGTACCGCATGTGAAGGGTGAAGATGACTTTCATGTCTGCGTCCGTTATACCTTTATCATGCTTGCAGGTGATGAGGAGTGGAGGTCCATGCTCGTACACTGCAAGAAGGTCCCTGAGACAGGCGCGGATGCGATGTTCAGCGAGAGTTACGTGTGGACATTCGATTCTGATGAGCTAGCTTTTACGCGGTGTGTTACTTCTCTACTATGGATCGTCTTACTTTTCCGTCACGGCTTCTGGCCATTTCTCTTGTGGCTGGCTGCTCTTCCTGCCCGCCCCCTTCTGGTCCCCTTTCCAGGCCAGGCTCTTTCTTTTCTGTCCTCCCCTCTGTTCCGAGTTTAGGCTTTTTCTTCTCTGGTTCCTTCCCCTCGGCTTTTGCCTCTTCTGCTTTTACAGTCTCCTCCACTCTATTAGGTTCCCCAATTCCTAGTTGTTCAGTCACAGACTTCGTACTTGGGGGCTTCAATGGGAGAAACCTCCAACTCGTCTGCGGCAGGGCCCGGTACACCGCGTCAAGTCCCCTCTCAAGCGCAAATGCTGGGTTAGATATGGACGCGGTCCAGTTATACATTAGCTCCTGTTGTACTTCGCCCGTGGAGAACTATTATCCAGTATTAAAATGCCAATATATATTCGACGACATCTTTTTGAAGATGAGGGACTGACCTCAAGGCACACGCATGCTAAGTCGTAAACGTCACTCATAGTGACTGGTAGTGATGTGCACAGACTCGCCTCCGAGTCGGTCATTGGAGTCACCCACGTCGAGGAGTTCAGGTAGTTGCCCCAGTCCTACAGAATGGCGTCCGAAAATACTCGCTTGTGATTTAACTACCCGCGCGAGGCCATAATCCGTTATATGTGGTAGTATTAGGTTTTCGTCGAGGAAGATATTGGCCTGGTCCTGGAGCTCGATCACGGTCGCACCCCTAAAATAGTACGTTTGATGATATGCATTTACTTGGACAGTACAAACGCGTTTTCAGGAGCCACTACAGACCAACAAGGTGTCATGAAGCTTCAGGTTGTTATCTGAGTGGGGCTACTTAGACGTACACTAGACAAATGTTATAATACTAGTACTGTAAGCCAAAAAAGTCGCAATGTTTATTGACTTGAATCGCTACCACAAGATTTCAGAGAAAGAACAGGAAGCGTTTCATACAGATCAAGGAACTTACTCAGCCAGGCGAGAGGGAAAGGATTAAATGATGAGATGTACTTGAACGCGTCAAACTCATATGTTGACATGCCAGCTCATAATTCTGATGATACGGGGAGAAAAACAATTAATATCATAGGTGGATGGTATACATTGTGATTTCAAAGCAGGTCATAGCGCGTGAAAAGAATATATGGATCTGTGGCGGGCACAGAAAACACGCATTGGACAAGACAGTAAACTAGACTTCTACGTTCGCCATACGGTCCTCGATGGACTCTGTCTCCGTATCCGAGACGTCCTGCGAGTCACATCCATCGCTTTCATTGTCTTCGTCTTCGGTGACGCCGTCAAGAACCCTGAAAAAACCTTTAGAGCGTAGGTTTTCTTCCAAACTAATGGTGGCCGGCGTATCCCACGTCATGGGTTCATCGTCGCTTGATTCCACCTCTTCACTGGCTCCGTCCTCCCTACACGCATACCACCTTGGACCACGACGCATTCCCAGAGCCTTCCCGACCTCGACAATTTCCGCCCTCGTAAAGCGCAGACCCTTTGTACTGCGTCCTCCGTGGCTCTCGTGGAACGCAAGGACGATGCGATCATCTTGAGTATAGGCTATCCAAGTTTTAACTGCTGGGCCAACGGTCCTGCGAATGTAGGAAACAACTGCTACGCAGACGATCTCAGGCCGACGGGAAACTATGTTGTATTTGATGGCGGCTTCGCGAACGACCTTCCACTTGAGATTGTATCCGAGAACCCAGGACATAATGGGCACACAACTGAGGTGAACCATATAATATGAATCAAATACGAATAACTTGAAAGATACGTAGCGCGTACTCACAAATTGTACTGCCCAAAATCGCCGTCACAAGGATATGTACTAATATTCCAACCGTGTGAAAACCACCAAACATTCGCAAGTACAACATCGTCTTTGGAAATGCACAGTATTTGGAACACTAAGAGCTATAGTTTCATTTTTCCATACAATTAATCACTGTAGGATTTCGTTTCCGGGTCTCCCTCCTCCTCGTCATCATCGTCGTCGTCGTCGCTGCCATAATTCATAGGGAGGCCGTTCAGAAGTCGGTTTTCTCGGTAGCTATTGGTGGCTGTAGCACCCCTACACTTCCTCTCCCAATCGCTCGATCTGACCTTCTCGCCTGAATCTTTTTTTTCGGCACGAATACCACCTTGGAGCATGTCACATTCCTAACGCTTTCGCAATCTCGACAATCCCAGTCCTTGTAAAGCGCAAGTCCTTCAGACCGCGCCCTCCACACACTTGTGGAAGGCGGGTAGTACGACGATACTATCGTAGGCAGTAGCAAAATCTATCCGGACTTTGATCTCCGGCCGCATATTTTCCAAATGTAATTTACGATCATGAGGGTGACAAGCTCGGGGCGTAAGGCAAACAATTGGTATTTGATGGCGGCTTCGCAGACGACCAAGGCATAATGCCAGAGAGAATTTCAATTTGGGGCGAAGCTTGCATTATAGCTTACAGTTTGACACGTCAATTAGTTCAAAACAGGCACAGAAGAAGCGGCGGAAGGAATAAAGTCCAAAGAGGGTAATGGAGAAAATAGTTACAAATATGGACCAACAAATCGCAAGATCTAGAGTCCCGAACTTCCGAAGAGGCTAAGAATTTTATGTTCGCTTATGCCCATCCCATCCCTGTTTAATCTATCGGTTTGGAAATAACTATATTACCCGAAGTAAAATGTTTTTGCTTTCAGCGGACACAGCGGCTTGATAAAAAGCAGTACTAACATGAGGAGAGTGCATGTTTTTAACTGTTCATCGGCCCTTTCCAGCAATCAACGATCTCATCGGATCCGGGCCTCGAGATTAAAGCATGCCAGGAAGCTTTCGCGAAGTCCATCAGAAAATTATTTTTTGGCTAGCTACCTCTAGCATCGGATAATAAGAGAGGCCAACCCCATTCCTTCATGAACATCGCCTCCCACAGTCCTTGATCCGCTTATTCGCACAAATATACAGATCCTTGCCTGAGATATACATGGCACGTGTGCCTATTTTGAGGGGGCCGCACAAAAAAAAACTATGACAGGAAACCAGCGGAAATAGTTACCTGGTCCGACCTTGAACTCGAGGCGGATTATTGACGGACTTGCATTAGTTTATGTTAAACCATACCGCCATAGGTGCGCTTTCGTCGTGCACTCATTTCCTAGTGTTGAATCACCTCCGAATCTCTGGCCAGATGCCTTTCGTCTATCATTTTAACTAACTTTATGACATTCCAACGACCAACCGGTTGCTATTGTATTTCGATAAGTGTCTCTAGCCATTTTAGACCATGAATGGCTGTTTACTCAAGCCTCAATCAGAAAGCGTTTAGTCACCAACGACGGGTGATGGCCCTGTGAGTTATCCCAGTTTTACGCACCCCGGCTCCCTCTCAGGAAAAGGTTGTCGATGAGCCCCTTGTACTTTATGCGCCACGTGCCGGAGAGACGAGTCATCCGATCCAAAGGGTCCGCATTTTCAAAAGAACAACCACGTTGACGATGGTAGCGGTGGCTCGGACTCGGCCATGCAGCCCGTGCTCGAATCAGATATGGCTATATGGACACAGGGGGCGGGTGTGTAGCGAAGGTCAAAATACAGTCATGAGCGCTGTTTATTGCTATCTTCGTTTGTCACACTGGCATTTGTATACTTCTTCCTTTATCATGTTGCTTCGGAATTGCCATTGTGTAACATTTCTCACTAAGAGTCTTCTACTCTCTAGCATTAATTCCCGGATTCCGGGTTGCCTTTTTTTGAATGACTAAAATTGCTAATCAGCGAACTGCGCTGTGGCGTCCTGGTGCTCGATTACGGGGTCGCACTGTATTAATTTATAAATTCAATGGCGTGCAATACGGTGAACCCATGCGGCACTAGAGTAATATAGCTAATTGCTAAAACAGCATGAGGCACGCTTATCGGTGAATTTCGGAGGCAGGTGTCACGCATGCGGTGGCCAACACTGGCAGTCTTCACACATGGCACGGGAAATGCCATCTGTGCCATTGAAATGATGCATGTGGTTGAGACAGAAGACTTCGAATTTCTCTCTTTCACAAAGAGCATTCCGCATTTTCCACCCCTACGACATGCCTCAATCCATCAGACTGAATGTCATTTCCCGCGTCGTGACAAGTCCTACGAATGATGATATGGATTCAGTTGCACAGTTCAAACGTGCTTCGAGGGCTAAGGGACTAACAAGTGCCACACAAGCTTGAGGTCGTTATCTGAGTGGGGCCACATAGACGTACACTCGACAAATGTTATAATACTGTAAGCTAGAAGGGGCGCAATGTTTATTGACTCAGGCTTGAATCGCTACCACAATATTTTAGAGAAGAGTCAGGAAGCGTTTCCGACAGATCTAGATTAAGGAAATTACTCAGCCAGGCGAGAGGGAAAGGATTAAAGGATGAGTATACTTGAATATTCTTAAACGCGTCAAACTCATACGTTGACATGTCAGCTCATGATTCTGATAATACGGGGAGGAAAGCAACCAATATCATAGGTGGATGTGTACATTGTGATTTCAAAGCAGGTCATAGCGCGCGAAAACAATACATGGATCTGCAGCGAGCACGGAAGACACGCAATGGACAAGACAACAAACTAGACTTCTATTTTCGCCATACGGTCCTCGATGGACTCCGTCTCTGTATCCGAGCCGTGTTCCGAGTCACTTCCATCGCTTTCATTGTCTTCGTCTTCGGTGACGCCGTTAAAAACCCTGTAAAAACCTTTAGAGCGTAGGTTTTCTTCCAAACTAATGGTGGCCGGCGTATCCCACGTCATGGGTTCATCGTCGCTTGATTCCACCTCTTCACTGGCTCCGTCCTCCCTACACGCATACCACCTTGGACCACGACGCATTCCCAGAGCCTTCCCAATCTCGACAATTTCTGCTCTCGTAAAGCGCAGACCCTTTGCACTGCGTCCTCCGTGGCTCTCGTGGAACGCAAGGACGATGCGATCATCTTGAGTATAGGCTATCCAAGTCTTAACTGCTGGGCCTACGGTCCTGCGAATGTGTTTCACAACTGCTACGCAGACGATCTCAGGCCGACGGGAAACTATGTTGTATTTGATGGCGGCCTCGCGGACGACCTTCCACTTGAGGTTGTAACCGAGAACCCAGGACATAATGGGCACACAACTGAGATGAACCATGTAATATAAGTCAAGCACGAATATAGACACGAAACGCGTACTCACAACTGCACTGCGTATGTTGTAAAGGAGACCGAAGTTAACCACCTAACGTCACAAGATATGTACTAATATTCCAACCGTGTGAAAGCCACCAAATATCTACAAATACAATAACCACCACAACCCCGAGAAGGCCGTGCAGCCGCCTCAAGTATTGCAATCTCTTTTCTTTCTAGATTTAATCGGGCAGCTCCGAAACCTAACCTAAATTTGGACTTGCTTGTATTGAGGATCTATACCATTTTAGACCATAGGACAGGTCTCCACGCCTAAGCCTCAAACCTCGGATCCCAAGGGGAGCTGTATATCGCAATCGACGGTTTTACTGTACTTTCCATTCTTCCCTTCCTTGTTACTCCTTCATGTAGTTTTGGCGTATATATATAGAGGATAACTAACCGTCAAATACACTGTCGTCTCGGAAACGCACATCTCGCTCTACGCCCATCCAACTTCTGCAGAACTTCCCTCGACTTGCTGCGATTAATCATGGCCCCGAAACTTAAAGGATTGAAGTTAAGAAACTCCATTGCGATCAAGCATAGCTTGAAGTACGAACGCGAGATCGACGAGGAGGGTGGAGAGTCTGTTGACGAAGCGGCATGGTACATGTGTGTTCTACACAACCTCTGTAATCTGTTCTGGAAGGACTATTATGTTACCGCAAACCCTCAGCGCTCCATTCGGCGGATACTATGGTCGGACAGTCGAGAACATAGCGTATCTTCCAAGCGCATCCCGGATTTTTGCTTTTACAGGAACTCGTTCAATCCAGAAACAAAGGAATTGATGGAATCACGTATCATCCTTATCATCGAAACAAAGCCGCTCCCCAAAGTTAGGTATCCGATCGAGAGGATGGAGGGAGAAGACTGGCTCCTTGTTTTAAAGAAAGGGCATGCGGCCTGGGTACAGGTGACGGAGCAAGCAGATTATGCTTTCCAGAAGTACCCCTATCAACGCTCTTTTGGGGTCATGGTTACCGTAGGACCATATTGGAGATATGACTGTCTGATGCGAGACTCGTTTTTTGACGTGGATAACGTTACCGACCCGGATTATGTGCCTAGTGCCGAAAATTCTTTTGTCTCCGACGATTCCGGAAATGCCGAACTGAACGGCCTGGACTCCGACTTTGAGTCGGACGAGAAAGCCTCACATCATCAGCGACCACGGACACTCTTCTCTGAAGGATCGTCTTCCGATTCGGATGTATCAACTCCCGCAGGGAGCGGCACAAATGAGATTTTCCTGGAGTTTGGAACGAGTGAATCTGACGATGCACTGAAAAGTTTACGCTTGGAACTAAAGGGCTTGGAAGAGTTTCAGACAAAAGAATGGAAGAACTGCTGGTGATGTACGGTGAGTACGATGTCCTTTTACAACATCATTCATTTTACTAACGCCGTGAAAATAAATCTACTGTATAGGTTATACTCTCCGGTACGTAATTCTGCATCTAGTAGAAATCCGGATCCGCATTCTCGTGAGCTACAATCTCCTTTATAATTGACGATATGGCTTATACCGGGCGACCTTACAAGAAAGCAAACGGCCGGGTGAAGTTTGCATGCGATTGACTTGGAGTTAGAGCAGAAAGAGACGTTTGAGATAAGGGAATAAATGACGGCGGTACTCCGAGCTGAAGCGGAGATGTACTCGTATATAGTCGTTGGAAATGTGACGTGGACGTGGAGAGTATATTCACTGCAAGGCTGCATGGTGTCGCAGGTTCTTGCACCGGTAGTAATACAAATCAGTCGTGATTACAAAAGGAATAATTCCTGAGAGGCCCTACGAGTGATACCAGGTGTCAAATAATTATAATAATAGGTCCGAAATGGTGAGGCAATATTGGAGACGATTCGATCGCCATTTCCATGCACCCCCTTGTCGGCGGCAGACCACTACTGATAGAGTTGGGTCGCCCGAACCCCCTGGTTTGTCAGCTCGGAAGACGTGCCGGAAGACCCCTGAAGCTTCGGCTTAGATATAGTGGTCCACGTATTTGTGGCTATTTGTCCTATATCCGTCATTGGAATAACTCCGAAGTTCAAGGCGTCTACTTTCGGATTTGGGGTAGACAAAATTAGGCGCCGAACAGCTAGTGGCTCAGACAGGTGGTATTGCTTTACTTGGGGTGGTATCCGTAGATACGAAAGTCCGGTGCTGATTTAGGACTGCTTTATTTTCGGTTCATCCTTCTTCTATAGCACATGCCAACAAAATCAAGGACCGTCGGCACAGCCTACCGGTACCCATGGACTTCGCTAGATCACAGGATCTTGTTCATCGGTTATCTCAGCTCTCGTTCGGATAATAGGGAAAAAGAGCACGAGTCACCGAAGAGTCCAACGGTGCGTTTGCTCTATTAGCTTTTTGCTTTCGTGGATTCTTGATCCGCTTCTCCGCGCGATTATAGGGGACAGATTCCGATGTTACACACTTGTGGGGTGCTCAGGTTGTACGAAGCTGTGCCAGGGGAGGATGGGGTTCCAGTCCTGAGTTTGGCAGGCGGCCGCGGCTCCCAAGGGTTGGGCGACGACATGTGTGGATGGCCGACAACTTCGTGCAAGGATCACAAACCAGGCCCTACTTCGGAAGAAAAAGATCGATTATTCATGGCTCAGTAATTGTCCCTTCTAAGAGTTTAGTGGCACGTCCGAAAATTCACCACCAAGTCGTATCGAAAACATCACCATTTTTGATTTCACTTGACTCACATCTAAGGGCACAATTCATAGCATATTGTAGACAGAAAAAGGATTTACATTCTTCAGATGATAGCGCGAGCAGGAAGTACACTGGCAACCGGTATTGAGCAAATACAATGCAACGCTATATTTTCATACTCGCAGTGTGATTGCTGAGGGTATCCGTCCCCACGCCCGACTCCGAATCAGATTCCGAGCTGTAACCCTCGTCCCCATCATCTTCATCTTCATCCTCGTCAGTTAACTCAACCGAATCGTACATCCCTTCGTGATACTCCTCAACAGGAACATACGGAGACTTGATGGTAGCCGCTGTATCCCAGTTCATACTTTCACCATCGCTCGAATCCACTTCGTCACCTTCATCCCACTCGTTGTACGCATACCATCTTGGTCCATGTCTCATTCCCATTGCTAGGGCGACTTTGATGATATCCTCCTTAGGAATACGCATGCCCTTTAGAGAACGCCTGACGTTACATCTATGGAAGGTGAGGATGATGCGGCCGTTGGAAGCAAAGGCTCCCCAAGCTTTAACCCCTGTGTTCCTCAGGACGAGATTTACGACTTTCATGCTGACGAACCAGGGGGCTTGGGCGACCAGCTTGTGTTCGATGGCGTAGTCGCGTGCAACTTTCCACTTGAGATGGTACCCATAAATCCAAGACATGCTGGACGTGCAACTAGGAGAAAGGGAAATTTACGATGTCAATAATAAGGAACCCAATGGATGCCACTCACCCGTGTCGTATAGTACGCTGCTAATAGTCTGAAAAGGAGAAGCGTGAGTAATGGCCGCGTTCTAATCCGACCAACCGTGTGAACAACATAAATATTAGTACAAAGAGTTTAAACTGCGATAAGCGTATTTACTCTCTAGGAAGGCGGAGAACGAGTGATCTAGTAGTACTGGGCTTTTTTCTGTTCAAGCCCACAATGGGTGCCAAAAGAATACAACGCAACACTTGACTTTTATTTCTGCTGTGCTGCTGTGCAAGGGACTCCGCCTCTGAGTCAGACACGGGCGTTCAAATCATCTTCCTTATCGTCTTTGGCCTTATCCGAGTCGTAAAACGTATGAGTAGTGGCGTCACATTTGTCAGGAAGGTGGCTTACAGCAGTCCCAGGTCATATCCTCCTGAATCATCTACGCTCATTTGTTATACGCATGCCATCTCGAGCACGTACCATCGACAATGAGGTCGCAAACAAGGCAATACCTCCTTTGCTAGGGAATGAAAAACTACTATGTATATGATTGAGCCCCAGGCCCAAGCCGCCTGTGCAATATACCACTCATAGTAGAGTTGGCGGGGGTAATGGTATCGTTATAAATGATAAATTGCGCTAGAGAATATCCTGGGATAGCGTCTGAGGTTCTGCTTGAAAGCCAAATGTTCTTCGGGGATTAATTCGGCCATTTAGTGCTATAGCACCGTAAGCGCTGGAGAAGACAGACCTGAATGTGTTGATACGGCGCCGATCATTTGATCGGCGTAGTTCTTCTTCCCCACCAGCCTTAGCTTCTACTAAGAGATAGACGCGATAGATTTCGAGCAGGTATGAATTTCAAATACAAATCTGAGAGCAAAGGATTTGAATTGACTCCGAAAAACGTAAGACCTAGGGCTCTCAGCGCATGGTTGCCGGAAACGGCTAATTCCGGCCGATGATGCCCGTTTACCGAAACATCCTTATTTCGCGGTTAGAAACACCGAGATGACGAGACGAGGACTCGACCGTCCCCTCCTCGATTACTATCATCGTCTTCGTATATTGCACTAGATCAGGAGCCAAGCTTCACACCCTGCCCTGGTTGGTCTGTTGGTCGACTTCATCGCTGTACACGCCGCGGCTGACCTCAGCCTGCGTACAGGTCGTCGCGCAGTACTTAGAGGCTGTCGGATTCTCCATTGTATGCAGCGATGCCACACCAGATGCTGGAACATCTTCTCTCAAAGCTCTCCGTATCGAGCTCGGATGCCCAGGCTGCTGCTGCCCAGCACCGATTCCACACGCATGTGAACTTGAATCCGGGGCTGGCATCCGACGTCCCCAGACTTAGCTCTGAGATAACATACTTTCTGTCGATGCAAGGACAGGTGAGCAAAGAACAGGACGTTCGGAGTTTTGTTAGTTGATGGATATGTGGAATCTTAATTACTAGTCCCCTGACGAGCTACTCGAGTTACCGGCGATCGTCGCCCCTGACTACGACGACACCCTTCCATTGACAAGCTATTTTGTCTCGTGCGTTCCTTGACACTCATTCTACGCCCTCGCTTGCTGAAATTCCCGCAAGAACGTCGCACAATACATACCTCCTCGGCGACCAGCTCTGGGGGAAGGCCTCCGCGGCATCCTACGCTCATGTCATAGCCAATGGCGCACACTGCGTCGAGATCGATGTATGGCCGAGCAAGGATGGATCAGGCCCTATCGTAACGCATGGTTGGACACTTACGCAACACATTCCGTTCAGAGATGTATGCACGACAATTAATGCTGCGGTCGAGGCCAAGGATGACGATTGGCCGCTGTTTGTGAGTCTGGAGTGCCACGTCGGCGTGGACGGCCAGGCCGAGCTCGTGGAGATAATGAAAGAGTCATGGGATGAACGGCTTGTTGTGAGCGCAATTGAGGGTGTGGATGATGGTTATGTGGCGCCGGGAGAGTTGAAGGGCAGGATTGTAATGATGGTGTGTCGTTTTCGTGCATAGTTAGAAGTAATGGCTGACATGTCACAGGTTGAGTATTATCCACCGGATTCTGAAGCTGAAGAAGCCGAAGGCCTCGCTTTGGAAGAAGAGCCAGCTTCCGAGAGAATCAAGATATCTGAAGAGCTCTTTCAGTTGGGAATCTACGCACGTAGCATGAAGCCAAAGAAGGGCTGGGTGAACCAAGGTAGCCTCAACATCCCATTATTAACGCGTATATTCCTCAATCTTACGAAAGAGCAGCATTCGAACTACCGCACATCTTAATCAACATATCCGAGTCTTCTCTGGCCGCACTGCTTCCAGAAGCGCGTCCGGCACTCGTCGCGAACGCGACACGAAATTTACGACGTGTGTTCCCCCGCGGGACGCGCATTATGTCCGGAAATCTCGACCCGCTGCGGTGCTGGCGTGCGGGATCGCACTTTGCTGCGCTTAATTGGCAGGACTTCGACTGTAGCATGCAGCTAAATGAGGCACTCTTTGCTGGAACGGCCGGCTGGGTGCCCAAACCTCTCGATATGCTTGGCGTGCAGAGTGAGGTCGGGAAGGTCAGGCTTTCTTTGGGTATTATCGGGCTGAGTGCTTGTACGTTTCTCATTTCTACTACCATTTTGGTGGCTGAACATTATGGCTTTTAAGTACCTCGCGTGAAGGGCGAAAATGACTTCCATGTCCGCATTCGTGCGCACCTTTACCATGCCGCAGGTGATAGGGAGTGGAAGTCCAAATCCGTACATTGCAAGAAGGTCTCTGAGACGGGCGCGGATGCGATGTTCAGCGAGAATTGCGTGTGGACATTCGATTCTGACGAGCTCGCTTTTATACGGTGTGTAATTTCTCTATTGTTACTTGCATTCACCGTTGTCTCATGGTCATTTTTACAGGATCGTTGTAACGGGGGACGACGAAGACGCTGTGGCCAGTTTCTGTGCACGCGTACAGAACATGCAGCAGGGCTACAGGCTCGTTCGACTTCTCGACACGAAGGGAAAGGATACACATTCGACGCTTCTCATTAATACCGTTATCACCAGCGTGTAGGATGATAGGACATACGGTATTGTATTTTTATATGAACAACTATATAAATCTTCTAACCAGAACAAAAACAAAAACAAATTTAAGGGACCGTCTTGCTCTGCCGTCTCAGTCCCTTTCTCCCCCGCCTGCTCCGCCTCCGGCTTGCTCCCTTCCTGCTCCCTTTCCGACTCAAGCTCTTTTTCCTCTATCTCCTCCGTTCCAAGCTCTTTCTCTCCTGGTTCCTTCACCTCTCCAGCTTTTGTCTCTTATGCCTTTACGGTCTCCTTCAGACTGTTAGATTCCCCGATTCCAGTTGCTCAACCACGAACTTGATATTTGGGCGCTTTAATGGGAGAAATTTCCAACACGTCTGCGTCAGGCTCCAGTATACCGCATCAAACCCCCTCTCGAACGCGATAGCTGAGTTAGATTTGAAGGGGGTCTGCCTACGTCCCAATACCTGTACAATTACGGCGGCATCACTTAGCCCGGGGAAAGGGACATCGCCCGTGAAGACCTCATCCAGTATCATTTACTCGACGGTGTTTTTCTGACGATCAATGACTGACCTCAAGGCACACACACGCGAAAGCGTATACGTCACTCATAGTGGTGATATACACTGACTCGCCTCGGTCCTTTGAGTCACCCACGTCGAGGAGTTCATGCGCCTGCCACCTAGTTGGACCAGCCCCGCGGAATGACATCGCGATGATACTCGCTTGTGATTCAACTACCCGCGCGAGGCCAAAATCCGTTATCTTTGGTTCTAGGTCCTTGTCGACGAGAATATTGGTCCTGAAGGGCCAGATGGAAGAGATTGAGAAAACCGGTGCAAGAAGACAACGCGAACAAAGCGCACCGCACGTAGATCACCATGGACGATACTGGGATGTAGGTCGTACGAATACCGGAGCCCGGATGCTATGCCTTGGACCTGAAGGAGTACTATTGAGGTCCAATAAATTCGTTTAGATATTGTTTTGAACAGAGAACACCGAGTGCTGGATTTGCGTGCATACCATCATTTTCCCGTCAATATTCGTGGCCCGTCTAGAGAACGAGACCCATAAGGCACAAGCGTGTTTCCTGGCAGAAGACCATCATGAGGAAGCTTACAGTGATCGTGGAGATGGTAATGTTCTATCCTGCCCGGAAAGGCACTAATAGTACCTGAACAATAAATGGCAGACTTAGAAACCCTACAAAAAAGCTCTTAAATATCTTTGACACTTTGGTCAGTCATGTTGCTTTTTATGATCTTGGGTGGAGAATCGCGGTTGAAAAGGAATAAGGCAGCCAGATCTTCCATGAGCTCAGCAACTGTGGCATGACAGCTCCCCTCCTGTTTCAATATGCATTGTTGTAATGCTTGTTAGAATACACAGTCAGTAAGCCTGATACTGTACTTGTCTCATCCCATGGTCGGTTTACACGGACCGCTTCAGCCGCCAGCCGCCAGCCGCCGCGCGCCTAGCAAGGGTCGACATACCGGATCAATATCCCGGAGATAGCCGGAAAGTGTTAATTATAGTCCTAGGGCAAGTGCTGGTCACCTGTACAAGCGAGTGGGAGAGAAATGCGCTAGCAAGCAGTGTGGTGACTGGGAATTTAAATAAAGAGAGGAACGGGTAAATAATCCTGCTCTGTGTTCCTAGAGGGACACTGCGAGTGCTGGCATTGTATACACTTGAACACCAACGAGCGCTTGCCGAGCCCCAGCATGTCTACTAAAAGCTCACCATCTCACTCATTCTTGAGTGTGGATGGCACGAAGATAGTCGATGGCACGGGTAAGGAGGTCATTTTGCGGGGTGCGGGCCTCGGAGGGTGGATGACGTGAGTAATATCGTTCGCTTATGTTCTTGCAATTAATTGAGCACGCGAACAGAATGGAGAATTTCATCACTGGTTCGCCGCTGGGTGCAGAAAGGTTTGAAGCACGCGAAACTGACTGAAGGGCGCGCAGGTTATACCGGCTGTGAGTTCCAGATCCGCGAGGCTCTTGCAGATGTTCTGGGGGAAGCAAAAGCCGAGTTCTTCTTTGACAAGGTGCGTGAATCTCACATTCCAGTAGCGGTTACCCGTTGGGGCTGACGGATTACAACAGTTTCTCGAGTATTTCTTCTCTGAGAAAGACGCAGAGTTCTTCAAGATACTGGGGCTGAACTGCATTCGTATCGCAATTAACTACAGGCACTTCGAGGACGATGACAACCCGCGCGTGCTGAAGCCCGAAGGCTTTAAACACCTCGATCGGGTCGTCGATTCTTGTGCGAAGCACGGAATATACACAATCCTTGATCTCCACACCTGCCCAGGTGGCCAGAACGGTGGCTGGCATTGCGATTCGGGCGTACACCTCGCCAACTTCTGGACGCACAAGGACTTCCAGGACAGGGCGGTCTGGCTGTGGGAGCAGCTCGCGACGCACTACAAGGACAACACCTGGATTGCAGGCTACAACCCAATGAATGAGCCCGCGGACGCGAAGCACGTGCGGCTCGTCGCGTTTTACGATCGTGTTCTTGCAGCGGTGCGCGCCGTCGACCCGCATCATGCGCTCTTCCTCGACGGGAACACGTACGCGACGGACTTCTCGCACTTCCCCGAGGATGCGGCTACGCGCTGGCCCAACTGCGCGTATGCGATCCACGATTATAGCGTGTATGGCTTCCCGAGCGCACCAGAGCCGTACGCGCGAACACCGGGGCAACAGCACCGCATGCGTCGCAGCTATGAGAAAAAAAGAGAATGGATGGACGCGCGAAGCTTGTGCGTGTGGAATGGCGAGTGGGGTCCGGTGTATGCGCGCAGAGAGTACGAGGGTGATAAGATGGATGAGATCAATGAGCGCCGGTACTTGGTGCTGAAGGACCAGCTCGACATTTACCAACAGGTGCGTATGGACTGTAAACGCCGTTCACCTGGTATTCTCTGATTTTTATTGCGTTGACAGGACCGCTTGGGCTGGTCGATTTGGTTGTACAAGGACATTGGCTTTCAGGGCATGGTCTATGTCTCTCGGGACACACCGTACATGGCTCTTCTCTCCGACTTCCTCGCTAAAAAGCACAGGCTTGCAATCGACAGTTGGGGGGCTGATGACACCGAGGTGCGGGCCGTGTACGAGCCCCTCGTCGATCTGATAAAAGAAAACGTGACTGATAAGAAACACCTCGAAATGTACCCGTACCCGGTGTGGACGATGAAGGAGCGCACGAACAGGGTTGCACGCGCTCTGCTGCTCGGCGAGATTTTTGTGCTCGAATGGGCGGAGCACTTCCGAGGGAAAACGGAAGCGGAATTGGACGTGCTCGCACAGAGTTTTAAGTTTGAAAACTGTATGAAGCGGGACGGATTGAACAAGGTGCTGACTGAACACGCCGAGCAGACATTTGGGCTGTAAAATATAGTAGGCTATATAGTTATCAAGTTTGAGCTTTGAGAGTATCTTGAAAGCGTTCCTTGTCGCGGACCGTGGAGGCGGGGAATTAAGGATTGGCTGCGGGGAAACCTCGCCGAAAACGCGCGAGCGTAACTGGGTGAACCGTTTGCGCACGGGCCCTCACGATCCGCCCGCCGTCCTCTCCTTACCATCTCATGACCGCCGCCCTAGGAGACTGTTATTTAAAGGGACATCGTTTAGACATGATTAGTTCTTTGTTCTTGTTTTCGTTCTTTGCTCACACTCACGATGTCGTTCATCAAAGTTGAGGGCACCAAACTCGTAGACGCCAATGGCAAGGAGATCATTCTGCGCGGCGCTGGTCTTGGCGGATGGATGAAGTGAGTTCCTGGGCTTTACGCAGTATCTTCTCAATTAAACCGCTGTTTAGCATGGAGAACTTCATCAGTGGTTCGATTACATTTATCCCGAAGGAACAGAGCGAAAGATTAACAGCTCGGAACAGGCTACCCTGGATGTGAGTTCCAGATTCGCCAGGAGCTGGCGAAAGTAGTCGGTAAGGAGAAGTCCGAATTCTTCTTCGACAAGGTGCGTTACACAGACGGAGGGGAATGTATCAAGGCATTTTAACGATGCTACTACAGTTCCTCGAGTACTTTTTCCAGGAGGACGATGCAAAGTTCTTCAAGTCTCTGGGCCTCAACTGTATTCGCATCGCGTTCAACTACAGGCATTTTGAGGATGACATGAACCCCCGTGTGCTCAAGCCTGAGGGCTTCAAGCACCTCGACCGTGTCATCGACATTTGCGCTAAGCACGGCATCTACACGATCCTCGACCTCCACACTGCACCCGGTGGCCAAAACACCGACTGGCACTCGGATGCCGGTACGCATATCGCCAACTTCTGGATCCATAAAGACTTCCAGGACCGTCTCGTTTGGCTCTGGGGTGAGCTCGCGGCGCACTACAAGGACAACACATGGGTCGCAGGGTACAACCCGCTGAACGAGCCGACGGACTCGGAGCACACGCGCCTCATCGCGTTGTACGACCGCATCCACGACACGATTCGCGCGGTCGACCCGCACCATGCGCTCTTCTGGGACGGAAACACGTTCGCGTCCGACTTTTCGCACTTTGGCGATGCACACACACGATGGAGCAACTCCGCGTACGGTATCCACGACTACTCTGGTTACGGTTTCCCTTCTGCGGGAGAGCTCTACTCGAGTACGGCTGAGCAACGACGCCGCTTGCGCCGCTCGTATGAGAAGAAGAAAGAATGGATGACTGAGCGCGGTTTGTGCGTGTGGAACGGCGAGTGGGGGCCCGTGTACGCGCGCAAGGAGTACGAGGGCGCGCTCACTGACGAGATCAACGAGGCGCGCTATCGCGTGCTCAAGGATCAACTCGAGATTTATAACGCTGATCGCCTCAGCTGGTCTATCTGGTTGTACAAAGACATTGGCTTCCAGGGCATGGTTTTCGTCTCCCGTGAGACCAAGTACATGACGCTCCTCAAAGACTTCCTCGCCAAAAAGCACCGCCTTGCCGCCGACGCCTGGGGTGCGGATGACCAGCACGTGCGTTCCGCATACCAGCCGCTCATCGACCTCATCACGAAGGAGGTCGCGCCAGAGGAGAACGCGCAGCACCTCTACCCGTGGCCCGTGTGGAAGCTCTCGGATCGCGTCGGCCGCCTCGCGTGCAACATCCTTGTCTCCGAGTTCCTCGTCAGAGAGTGGGCCGAGAACTTCCGTGGGAAGAGCGAGGCCGAGCTCGACGAACTTGCGCAGAGCTTCAAGTTCTCGAATTGCATGACGCGCGATGGGCTTAACAAAGTCCTCACGGAGAATGCGAGCCTGGTCGCTCAGATGGATTAGAAGATTAATTAAATGTAGCAATTGGGAGAATTCGATTTGTGTTTGTGTATAAGTTTGTCGTTATGTCATTTTACTTGCGCTGTTTAGCTACAACTCGGAGGAGGCTCTGGTGGTATCATATGAAGTGGTACGTGCCACGGCTTAGTGCTTTGTTTCTTGCGGAATATATATTTCAATCCGGTTGTGGATCTAGTCCCGCGTGTACTCTCAGATATCCAAATACCCTCTATATTGACACAAATTAAAAAAAGGTTAATCTTTACCTGGAAACTGGAAAGGGAGGTCATTTTAAAATTAAATTGCTAGTCCATATTGCTGTTGCTCGTCTATGTATTCGACACCGTCGTCCTCTTTAACCACCACCAGTCGCGATTCTTCTTCCACCAGCATGTCCCCATTTCTATCCGCTTTTCCCTCAAGATCTAAATCCACATCCATATTCCCATCCATCTCATACTTTTTGCCTTTTACTTCCTCAACCCCGGGCCGATTCGCTCCCCTGGTTTCCAGCCATTCTACCACAAATTCCATATCGGGCCGTTCCGCAGCGTGTGTCCTCCAGCACATCTGCATCAGTTCCCAATATACGTCATCAAAACCCCTCCCGAGAGCAATAGCCGAGTCCGGTTTGGGAGGACGCCGATCGTGAACCGCGACCTCCATTATGACGGCCCCATCGATGAGTTTGGGAAAGGGAACTTCACCCGTGAAAACCTGTTATACAAAGTTAGTACATAAACAGGAAGCAACGTCTTCCGTGGCGAAACACCAACCTCAAGACACACGCACGCGAAGGCGTAGACGTCGCTCATCGTGCTGACCCCCGCGACTTCGCCCAAGCGTGCAAAGCGTGTCACGTTCAACAGCTCGGGCGCTTGCCACCTCGGAGTCCCTTTCCCTCGGAATGACGATGCTGTAGCGCTAGCTTGCGAGTCTATGACCCGCGCGAGACCGAAGTCTGTTATTCGCGGCTCTAAATTCTCGTCGATGAGAATATTTGCCTACGGTGCCGTACGCACATGATTAAGCAAATTAGTTGTAGGATGGAGGTACTGCGAATGAAACACAAACCGCGCGGAGATCACCATGCACAATTTGTGGTCTCAAATCATGGAGGTACCGGAGCCCAGATGCTACGCCTTTGATCTAAAATACAGCGTTTTTGCTTAATTTAGTGCCTCGTTAAGCGATAAAACCGGACCTCGACGTAATGAACGCACTAGATTTCCGCAGTTAACGTCTTGGGCATCCCTAACGAACGCAGCCAGATTTCCATTATCCATCCATCTCGAGACCAGTGCGATCCGAGGTGCAAAGACGTCACGGGAGATACCAAGGAAAGGTAGGACGTTCGGGTGCTCGAGCCTACGCCACAACATGGCTTCCTTGTTGAAGTTCTGGATTGTATCGTTTGGGGTTGTGTTTTATATGAAAAATCATCGTAAAGGTTGTAAATGTAACTTACTTTTTCAAGTTTTTCGTTGTTGACTTCATTAAACACGCGCAGGGCCTTCAGAGCAAAAAAGCAGCCTTCTAGCTCCCCTTTCCAGACGTCAGCAAAGCCGCCACCATACAGCGGGTTGTCCCCAAGTCGTTGTATGCCTGATATAGTGATTGCAGAGGGAAGTATGCCTAGCTTCTCCGCAGCTTCCTGCAGGAAACGATCAAAAGATCTCCAACTGATGCTACAGTACTTCGATGCCTAAGATAATACAACGTTCCAGTAGTTAATCCTCACTACACGACAAATAAATCCGGCCATGGCTCACAAGCTGGACAGCGTCCACGATTGCTGTCCGTTCTGATAACTTTAATCGGATTAAATCTTCTTGTCTTATGACATTTAAGAGTATTTTAGATAGTTCTTCTATGTCGTGAGCCATAGCCTCCTTAATAATATCTTTCCAAGAATCTGATCCATGCATTACGAGCTTGATCATGAACGGATCAGAAAGTTTTCAGAATAATAAATACGAAATGCCGTACCACCGGTTCTGCGCTCACAAGCATTACGCGTTCGATAGTAGCAAGGATTTTTCCGAAATGGATCAGCGTAGTTATCAGCGTGAAGGATCGCCATTCTGCCGAAAAATCGAGAAATGACTTTCTGAAACTGTGAAAAATGTTGTAAGTTGTCAAATCAAGCCTTAGCGAGCGTCCGCCCGGAAAATAACCTGCCGAAATAGCTCTCGTTGACGGACAGCGACGCATAATTCAGAAATTCTAGACTGTACAACGTGCTGAACTAGTCATGATTAGAGAACGTCAACTGAGGTAAAATTCAGCGCGAAACGGAGTTCCAGCGTACCGAAAAGAGCTCCATGAGTTCGGTGTTTATTTCCCAACACTGACGACAAAGCTTGACGCCGAATTTTCGATTAAGACTTTTTATAACCTCCCATCTCTGCAATCTAAAGCCCGGTTGCGACAGCAAGGTTGCTTTCCAGCTTTTCGGGTCAAATTCGGATTCCTCGTGAGTGGAGGTGGAGGGTAGTCCTCGTGAGACAACCTTTTTCTCAAAAGGAGCACTTAAGCAATGTATGATGCACGAGCCCCCCTCATTGGAATCCGGATGAAGACGAGGGCTCTGAACCTGTAGAGATAATGTATGCTTGTGCTTCGAGGAGAATTCTGTGTTCTGGGAGTCTGGAGTATGAAGGATGTCCTCATCTGTCGTCGAAGAGGACTGTGATAATCTAAATGATAACCTGAGAAGCTTCAGGCTTGATCTCCGCCAGCCGCCGTTGAGAGTTTTCGGCACGGAGCCAGTACTGGCGCGACGCTCTGAGTTTATACCAAACGGCATGGCGGAGAGTGCAAACAAGCAGCAACCTGCAGTGAGGTCCAGACAAATCAGAGGGCACAGTCCACTAGCAAGAAGGCCGGCAGGTACGAAGCTGCGAATAGTAATATTTGGCGGCCCTGGGAGTCACGCATTGATATAGTGATTGATTCCGAGAAGCAAGAGTAGAGTTGCGGCGCAACGGGACCAATGGATAGGCATGGGAAATTGTTTGATGATAGGGACGGTTGCGCGGTACTTACCGTGTGACAGTTGTCACGTGACCGAGACGCGCGACGCGTAAGCTTGCAATCCTCTCGCATCCTTAGAAAGAACAATTCACAATTACAAGTAACTACCCTGCGCAACTATGACCCGCCCTGCAATTCGTGCTCTGCTTATTGATCTCTCTGGCACTCTGCACATCGGCTCCACTCCTACGCCCTCTGCAATAAATGCTCTTAAACGCATCAGAGAGGAAACTGGGATAGCCATCCGGTTTTGCAGCAACACAAGCAAGGAAAGCACGAATGATTTGCGCACGCGGCTGGATGACATAGGTTTTGACATCAGAGATGGTGAGCTCTGGACGAGCCTCGGTGCTCTGAAGGACGTCGTCAAGGCGAAAAATCTAAGGAGGTCAGTGAATGCACACAGTGCTCGGGCGAACTCCTCCGGAGCTTGTACGACGCTATTTTCAGGCCGTACTTCCTACTCTCAAAATCCGCGAGGGAAGAGTTTCCAACGACAGAAGATGACACCCAGGGGGTTCACCACTCACATTACGACTCCGTCATCGTCGGCCTTGCGCCGGAGCAGTTCAACTACGACAACCTCACTAAAGCCTTCCGCGTCCTGAGCCAGGAAACTTCAAATAAATCAGAAAGCTCCGGAAATCAAAATGCACGTCCACCATTGATAACAACACACAGAGCGAGGTACATCCGGACCCCCGATGGCGAGCTGTCGCTCGGACCGGGTCCCTTTGTCGCAGCTCTTGAAGAGGCTGTGGGGAACGGCCTGTGCGCTGAAGTTGTCGGAAAGCCGAACAGGACGTTCTTTGAGCGCGTTCTCGCCAGCATCGGGGACGAAATATGCCCATCCCACCAAACTCGGCAGGGAAGCAACGGGAGTTGGGAGGGTGTCGCCATTGTCGGCGATGACATAGAAGCTGACCTTGGTGGAGGTGCTGCTGAGTTGGGTCTGTGGCGCGTGCTAGGTCGGTTGTACGCATTTCTCAATCTCAACAACATGATTAACGGTAAACCTTTCTGTGCTACAGTCAGAACGGGTAAATACAGACCAGGTGACGAAAGTCGACCAGGTCTGCTCCCACCAGACGAAGTGCAGGATTCCTTCGCAACATTCGTAGCCGAACTTTTTAAAGACGAAGATTCCCGTAATAAGTGACTGCTCCGACAGAAGTCCAGTTGTATCGAGTTGTGTTGTATTTCTACACTCTAGTCTATGAGCGTATTTATTATAGATGTGCTGTACTAATTCTCCCTATTCTCCCTATTGTGACACCGTTTGTGTTGACGCATAGTTCAAAATGGCTTGTAAGGTCTACAAACATGCTTCTTAAGATGTTCCATCGAGGGCGGAAACGAGGAGTGCCGTAAAAACCTAGCTCAACCCGCCGCTCTAGGTGCTCTGTCTTCATCATCATCTGATGGGGGCTTAACAATCCCACTTGACAGAAATTTAGCAAGCACCGGATCTTCAGATGCTCGCTTTCCCCTGTACGGAAGGAAGGCGTCCCATCTCAGACCAAAGCTGTGTCTGGAGATCATAATATTTAACACTTACGTCAGGGTTCTAACAACGTCACGCAAGATGAGGCCACTCGGAAGCTCAATTTTCTCAATACCCGGCGTCAGCGTGTCTGAGCGACTCGGACCAAGGTTCAACATTAGCACTGGTTTCCCGAGTTCAAGCGCATGTTTCAACAATCTGCAAAGAAAATCTTCATTAAGGAATTTACACAGGATGTAATCGATATTTGGTACCTGAAAGCCGAGAACGTCGCAAGCGTTGTGCCAATGATAAATAATCGATCTGCCAGCTCTATATCCTGAAATCTAGAGATGTTTGGTACTGTTTATAATTGCATTAACTCTGAGTGGCACGGTTACAATACTTACGAGCGATCTTTGACTTGTTTACTTATCGATTCACCAAAAAATACAAGATGGGGCTTATGCTACAAAATAACAGAGCTGAGTTTCTTTAGTTAGTCAGTATTAACGTGGCTTTACGCACTACATTGTTAACATTGTTTTCGCGAAGGCAAGCTGGACAGTTGGGGACGACAAAGTCCTCATACGAAGCTCCCTCTATTGCGACCTGCGAATTAGACTCTGTTAGTATAGCATATGGATAATCGGATTAAAACTCACATCTCCATCAGGGTTGCTTCTGAGCTTCTGACCCGTACGCTCCAGGTCCTCAGCGAAGTCCGCCCATTTAGGATTTGACTCGGCAAGCCACTCTTGGAACAAGTCGCGATTAACAACATGTCCATGTTTACAGCTAACTTTCTTCACTCCATGCAACAAATTATGAGTATGTTTTTAAATCCAGGTCAAGCGAGGCGCATGCGCACGCGAAGAGTCCCGTGCAGCTCCAATATCCGTGCGGAAGTCTTAGACGGTGTCCATATCGATGATATTGCCTTGTTGTGGAGCCCATCGACGTTTTGAGTTATCAGGCGAGAGACGTGCTCGGTATGTTGGAGGGCGGCGACGGCGAAATGTGTCGTGTTGGGAAGGGCGTCTCGGACAGACGGGTAGCCCAGGAATGACCGGAGCCTGCAAGAAATAAATGTACAAACACACGTGAAGGGATCAACACACAGGCGTACCAGTAGCGCTGTCGAAATGACACGCCTTTCTGTGTTGCGTCTATCAATTCATGGTACTACGGTCCTTCTGTCAATGACTTCATGTCCAGACAGGTTAGGCAAGAAATCAATGATACCAACCAGAATGGGTCTAATATGTATCAGAAAGATTTGTAATCGTTATCCAATCTGAGCCTCACTTGTAATTTGGATTCATGTATCTGCCATCCTTCCCTCTGTATGCACGTATCCCAGAATCCACACTGACGCCTGCACCCGAAAGCACTGCCACATTTCCGGGAGCCAGAAAAGATGCGACACGCTCTATTGCAGCTAGCCTAGATATTGGCGGCGAGGTTGGTGCAGAAGTAGATAAGGAGACGGGGATAGTTGGGACAGAGATGCGCATTGCATGTGGTAGGTCAGAACGACATTACCCCGGGCAAGTTGTAAGCCAACTCGAAGCCAATTTCAAAATGCGGTCACCTGACTCGGAACTGTTACATACGCGGCGCGTCCGGCTTTTGTAGTCGAGCTTGATCACCGATTTTTTTTTTTAAAAAAAAAATGCATTTCTATAGTGTGTCATGACTATCTAGTACAAAATATGCTCCAGGGGCCTTTAGGCCCCTGTATTTAGTGAGATGGTAATTGTGATAGAGGGTGCAATAATAACAGGATGCCAAAAGCAGAGAGGGGGACTGTGAGTCGGTGAACTACAGTGTAATGAGAAGGGTTGTCCTCTGTTCAGTTGCCAGTGGCATAACCAAAAGCAGAGATATTGACGACAGTAGGCCCACCTGGGTCGAAGACGAGGATGGGTTCTGCCTCGAAGGCAGGAGAGTTGGCCAAAAAGCCTGATAGGGAGGGGAGCCTGTCTTTAGAAAACTATTCAGCTTCGTTTGAGGGTAAGGGGGTCTTCCATGCTGCTTGGCGCATGGTGAGGGTGGAAGGGCAAGACAGCAGGAGGTGAGCCCATGTCTCGGGAACATGGCAGGTAGGACAAAGAGGGTTGTGGCCTGGAATGTGTCCAAAGTACGTGCCAAAACTGGCATGACCAAGGAGGGTCCAGAAAACTTTGCACTGAGTGCGGCGGCCTATTTTGAGATTCTGCATGAGGGTGGTCGGCTTCGTGGAGGGTGTAATCATAACTCCCATAGAATGGGCATCGGATGTACCCCGTAGGCGATGACAGGCAGAGGCCCAGTTGGTTTTCCACGTAGTAAGTGCCGAAGTAGAGGCAGCTTCCCGGAGGAAGCGGATGGTGTGTGGGAATGGGAGGGTGCCCGGAGGGGGGTTGTCTGCAATCCCCATGGCAAGAACATCAGAGAATTTGTTCCCTTCCACATCGGCATGGCCTGGGACCCAATGTAGATGAATGTGTACTTGGGGAAGGTGCTTGGTGGCAGCCTTGAGGTACTTGTGGATGAGAAGGGTGACATTAACGCTGGGGGCAGGATGAGGGTCGGCGAGGAGGGTAAGAGCTACCTCGCAATCGGTGTAGATCTCCACCTGCGTAACCACAGTGGGGACCGTGTCAGTGTGTGCAAGAAGCCAAGCAGCGTCTGCAATGGTGGTGAGCTCACAGTCAGTGGAATGGACATATGGGCCTAAAGAGGTTTTGTGGGTGAGAATTGCTTCACCATGATAGAACCAGACCCTGGCGGCGCCACCAGAGTATGAAGCGGGAGAGGAGCCTTTGCAGGACCCATCAGTGTAGATAAGAAGATGGGAGGGGTCAAAACGCAGTCAGTCGATAAAACCTTTGTGGGACTGGATGAGGGTGTCGCATGCTTCTGTAGAGTGGTCAATTGCCTGGTCGATGCTCACCTGCTGAAGGGCAGGCAGAGATATCCATGGAGGGTGAGTGTAGCGGGGAACTCATTCGCACCCTGGGGGAACCCGGGAGACGAAGGAGGAGGTAATGGTGCCCTTCCGCGCAGTGTGGAGGGGTGAGAGGGTGTGGGTAGTGGTAAGGTACTGGATGGCTGCCCAGGACTTAGTGCACTCTAATTGCAAGGGGATGGGTATAATGGATGCTAGGACTTCAGAGGGGCTGCAAGGGGACATGCACCAGGATCCAAGGATCTGACAGCATGCCGCAGACTGAACCAGAGTCATTTTGTCACATTTGCCTTTTTGCTGTATCCCAGTGAACCATAGGGGAGAACCCCACATGAGGACTGGGAGGATGCAACCAATATAGAGGCAATGGAGATGGAGTGGGGCGAGGCCGCATAAGGTGTTGCCGAGGAGTTCCAGGGCACAGAGGGAGGACATGGCTTTAAGGCACATGTGTTGAACATGGACCGTAAATGCGAGCTGGGAATCGAAAAAGATACCAAGCCACCTTAAAGGGCAGGAGGGAACAATTCGAAGTGGGGGGAGGCCCTGGTGCGGCAGGCGGATAGGGAAGGTAAGGGAGTCTTCGTGGAGGGCGTGCTTACGAGTCCAGTGGATGAGTTCAGATTTGTCGTCATCCAGCAAGAGACTGAGTGCATGGCATGTGGCAGAGAAAGAGATGTAGGCCTGTTCGAGTCGAGCCACATTGGTGGCTATGGATGGTGAAGAGGTGGTCAGGAGGTGGTCGTCAACGTATGCACAGACGAAGACAAGGGGGTCAGTGACCTGGAGGGAGGTGAGAAGGCTTGTCACAAAGAGGGCAGACAGGATGGGGGAAATGGGTGATCCCTGTGGTACCCCCATGTTAGGAATGGGGGTGAGTGTGTCAGTGAAGCTGTCAAATGAGAGGGCCACCTGGCGATCTGAAACAAAGGAGAGCACCCATGAGCGGAGTAGCGGGGGAAATCCCAGCTCAGAGAGGACCACAAGTAGATGGGGGTGTTGGACCAAGGGGAAGAACCCTGTGATGTCCACAGCCAAGGCCGAGGTGATGTGGTGCTTGGTCCAAGCCGATTCAATTTCGTTTACGAGGTCTGTAGTGGCATCCAGTATGCCCAACTTTTGATGGGTACCATACTGGGAGGGGGGGAGCACTCCAAGTTTGTTGGCAATGAACTGGATGCAATTGGTGATGATCTTCTTGAGGAGCTTGCCCATAGTTTCCTCAAGCATGATGGGATGGTAGGTGTTAAGCACTGTGGGGTCTTTCTTATTCAGCTTGCATAGCATCACCACCTTGGCGTCTTTCCAGGGATGGGGGTGGTGGCGGCCATGAGGCACTCATTAAAGAGTTGTAGCAGCTTGACACTATGGGCGGAATGCAGGCTTTTGAGGGCCTGGTAGCCGATACCAGTAATGCCAGGGGCGCTGGAATTCGAAGTGAGATTGAGGGCATGGTCGAGTTCCTCCATAAGGACGACATGATTGTGCATAGGGCGGGTGCCGACAAAAGAGTATGTGGGGGCAGGGTGGCAGAAGGTTGGGTACTGAAGTACTTGGAGCAGAAGGCCGAAGCCTTTTCTGTGGGAGAGTTTGCAGTGGACTGTCTGGAAACAAGGGCGGGTATTGGGGCATGTTGCGTGCCCATGGCCCATTTCGCCATTGGCCAGATTTTGTCTGGCTTCACAGCAGCTGTAAACAAATCAGCCCAGGTGCGTTTAGCACGATGGAAGACACCGGCCGACTCACGTCGAAGCGCAGGTCACGTCACAGGGGAAGCCGAATGCAAAGCCTGCATGTGGGTACGACACAAAGCATCCCACCACTTGACCTTGTGGCCTCCTGGCTTCTGAGAGGAAGGGGGGTGGGAGAGGTCAGTGGCAAGAACAAGTGCAGCATGGATAGCAGCGACTTTGACATCTAGAAGGCGAGAGGTGGAGCTGGGAAGGGCAAAAGCGGCACTAAGAGGCACATTGAGAGCTTCCAACCATTCAGTAGAGAGGGAATCATCATACCGAGGCCAGAGGAAGGGGTCGATGTGGGGCATAGAAGAGAGGGGAACAGACCAGGTGATGACCACATGGTCGGAGACAGAGGGGGAGTCCCACGTTCATGTCCAGGAATCGCTCAAAGCGAGGTCTTCTAAAGAAGGGGAAGCCCAGGCGAGGTCGATAACAGATTCTGTGAATTGGGTGGAAGGGCATTGCTGGGTATCAAATCCCGGCTGATTAATGAGGTGCATGGCATGTGTGGCAGCCCAGAGTTCCAGGGGGTGAGCTTTGTGGGCATCGCTTGCGGAATGGGAGCTGTGGTCCCAATGGATGGAGTGGAGGTTGAAATCCCCAGCAACCAGCCAGTGTGCACTTGGAGGTAGTGTCAAAGACGCAAGAGAGGAGGTGGTTTCTTTTTTATTCGCATCATGATTGTATACATTGGTGACAAAAAACGGCCCAAGGCCAGTGTCAAAAATTAGCGTGAGTATGTTGCAGGAGGGGGAGCACGAAGCATCCAAAACCACCCAGGACAGAGGGACGGACTGGTGAACCAGTGTAGCCACATGCAGACATGTTAGTGTGGTGTCCCCAGATGAGGGGGGCACAAAGACGTGGTAGTTGGGCATGGAGGGGAAGCCAAAGACAGGTGTACCTGTGGCATCAATCATAGAGGGGGAGGCACCTATTTGATACCATGGAGGTTCCTGAAACATAATAACGGTTGGGGGAGGGGGAGCACCGGAGGTAGACGAGAGTGAGTGGACGAGTGCTTCTGTTAAGCTCAACGGTTACGCGGTGATCGACGTCGGGGCTTCCTGATCGTCGGAACTGATGGTACGGCAACGGGGCTTCCTAGATGTCGTAAGTCGAGGGTGATTGGCGATGTGGGTGCGGTAGACTTCTATAGCGAATTGGGTTACAATGAAGTGACTAATGGCCAAGTGACACACAGTAGACTGGTGGTAGCAGATAAGGGGCCTGTATGAACAAAGAGCACAAGCTTAGGGCTTGTGCTACTGAAGTTACATGCTTATATGCTATTCTATGTGTTTGCTACTGTAGCGACTTGGTTAGGTGTGTTTACCAGATGAAGGAAGGTCATGGAAACTCAAGGAAGGCCTTGGTAATACAAGTACGGTGATCAGTAAGCAAAGCACGTCATGATGGTGCAATGAGGCGTCATCATGGCGTCTTATGGCACAAGGTGAATAAGGATGAGTAAGGCAGAGAAAAAGGGGAGTTGCGCTGACTGATGATGATGAAGAGGAAGTGAGTCAGCGCAATAAGGAAAAGTAAAGAAAATTGTAACAGCTTCAATGTGCATGCGGGACATTGCAACATTGTGTTGCATAAACGTCCAGGGACTACTCATTTACCGGGGTGGGGAGAAAGAGGAATGGGCACAGCCACGCTGTTTGGGGCAGCTGGAAGAGTCGGCGTGGTGTTCACCGGAACAGTTCAAGCATTTGGGGGGGTGAGTGCAGGGGGAGGTCGCTGGAAGAGTGTCCCGAATGCAACCCGGGCAATGCATGTGGTGGTCATCAGTACGGTGATGGCCAGCACATATGAGGCACGCCCAGGGGCAGTTCCTGCAGTTGTGGGCAAGGTGGCCCAATGCAGCGCACTTAGTGCACTGAAGGAGGCGGGGGAGATCACATCAGGTGACAAGTTTGAGACGCCAGCCGAACATGTAGACAACGCGGTTCCTCGGGGTGGAGAGGATACCCGCAGAATGGGAGCCCATAGGGTCTTCAAAGGAGAAGGCAATGGGGGCAGACATGACATCCTTGCCAAGGAGCTCTAGGCCCAGGTCCAGTCGGGTTCTAGAGTCACTGGGAGAGAGAGGAGGTGAGGGTTGGCAGCATGGAACTCCTGTTGGAGGTCAGTGGCAGTGAAGGCAGGGAGTCCCAGTGCAGGGCGGGTGGGGACTTTGGCAATTTGGAGGCAGGCCCAAGATACGAGTTGGGAAACTGTGGCCAGGTAGACGCTCTGTACAGCTGCCATCACAACTTCCTTCATGCTGTTCATAGTAGGAATGTGAGTGTTGTGAGCAAATGTAACAAAGCAGTTGCCTCGTTTGTTCCAGTGGACAGTGCACACGACCAGTTTGGCCGCAGTAGGGAAGTGGGAGAGGGCGATCCGGACGTTTATAGTCATCTGGGAGTCAGTGGGGCGTGCCTCAGCAGGGGGAGGTGCCCCATGGAAGTGGATGGTGAGGGTTGGGTCCATAATGGTATGGATAACCGGGAGGACTGCACGCTTCAGCTCTTGTTTCACAGCACTAGCAGGAATGGGGGCCCCTGTCAGCACTGGGGCTGCAGTAGCAGGTGCAGTGGCAGAGGTAGCCCCACCCATGGCAGGACCTGGAGGGACAGGTGTCGGCAAGGTGGACCTGGTGGCGAGGTTAGAAGGGCCCAAGGGTCCTTGTGGTGGAGGAGGGGCAGTACTAGGGTTGGATTTACCCTTCCCTTTCCTGTCTCTGGAGGGGGCAGACCCGACCCCAGTGGAATGGGGGGGTGGGCGTTTGAGAGCATCCATCTGCTGCATCATGAAGGACATCTGGTGCGTCAGATCAGACATGATCTGGACCATCTGTTGGGGCAGGGAAGAGGGGGGGGAGACTGGCCACAGTCGATGGAGCATGGGGCAGAGCAAGAGAGGAGTCTGCGGGGGGAGCCTGGGATGGAAGGGGGCCAGCCGCAGCCTGGAAGGCCTGTGTCATGACAGAACGGGCTTGAGGGTCCTCCTGGGCCATAGCATGTTGGAGCGAGCTGATGGTGAAGGCAATCTCTCCTAAGAGGGTAGCAGTAGGTGCTGCCATTGCCAATGTTGTTTCACCTAATGCAACAAGTTCGCAGGCAGCATGCATAGCAGTAGTAGCGGCCAGCCGAAGGTAGGGGACCCGCATCTCCACTGCCTGGGGGGACAGGGAAGGACGGGGTGCGGAGGATTTGCGCTTTTTCCGAGCAGAGGCCGAGGTATGTGCGGACTCATCCCCAGCCTCCGACATTTCAGTGTTGGAGTCGGTGGCAATGGTGGCAGAAATCGGCCGGGACAGGCCTTTGGGGGTCTCGTCTACATGGGGGGCAGCCCCGCCTCCCCCGGGTGGGGTGACAGGGGGTGCAGGGGCAATGAGAGGGGAGGTCGCGGGGGCGGGGGCCCACCGGGACATGGCTGTGGAGCTGAACACTGCGGGGGCAGGTCTGTCAAAGACAGAGGGTGGCATGGCCGCCCCCAAGGGGAGGCCAGAGAAGGCACCAAGAAGGGGAGCCCCAGACTGTATCTGGGGCTGTGGAGCAGCCATAACCTGGCCAGCACCCCAGTCACTCGCCTCAGACTGAGGGCGTGATGGTGGGTGGAAGGGTTGGCGAGCTGTGATGTCCGCTGCAAGGGGGGAAACTGTGGGGACAAGTTTGGGGGGCACTTTAGGTGCATTGGTGGACTGTTCGATGGATGCCGAAAAGGATGACAAGCGGGAGGCTACCAATCCCGGTGGTGGCAAGCTGCCTCTACTGCGAGCAGAGCAGAAACCGCCCCTCGTTGAAATAGGGGGGGCAGAGGGTGCCTTGTCGGGGTTGGAGTACAAGGGAAGGGGTTGTTGTTGATCAGACATAGAGAGCTGTTTGCTAAAAAACTACTACCTAAATGGTGGTGGTTAGAGGACAAGGAGGATGAGCTTGATCACCAATTCACCGCCATATTTTTCCTGTACAGTTCCGCAAACCCAGCATGTCACTCCTCTTCGACTGTGGTCTGTACATTGAAGTCGATGGGAAGAGGCTACAAGAATACAGTATGAGGATGAACAGGACCACTGTCACGACTTGGATAGAGAGTGAGTCTGAAAAGGTACTACTTCATACTATCAGCCGAGTTATCCACACGAGAACTCGTTAATTTGAAAGGATTGGGTATGCTAAATTGCGTAAGCCCAGGAATTCATATTTGGCTTTCAAGCAGCGAATTTCGAATCGTCTTTAGAACTGGAAGTTTTTGTGGATGGTACCCAAGTCGGTTCATATGTGTATAGTGTGGAAGACATGGGGACAAACGTCGCTTGTGAAGGTGTCACAATTGACACAAACACGTACAAAAATCTTTGTTTCAAGGACATAGCATTAACTGGCAGGCTATCGGATTATTGCTGAGACATGATCAAATGGACACCCCTTGACCTCTTACCACCATCATATCACCCTTTGCACAGCCACTTTCGCCACCCCTAAACTCCCTGGGTTAACTACCCACACCTGTTCCCCCTCACAGTAGACATCCGTCAAGCTGTTTTTCACCCATCTTCACCCATATCCACTTCCTTTCCTATCTCCCCCTACCCCCTTTATATTTTCTATCCCCCATGGCGTCTTCTCAAACCCCATCTCTCAACAGCCCCAGATTTGCCAACACCCCAGAAGAAATGCATGCTTACAACTCTATGTCTCCCAACATTCCTGCCTCTCATTCACCTCCTTGTCCCCTTCCTTCTCCCCCCACAGAAAATACTAACACTAACATAAACACAGAAATAACAGGTTATCAGCAAATCATCCCATCGTCTCAGTCTCCCTCAGTCATCTCTATGCCAACATCTCAAGATCCATCCTTTAACGCACACTTCCAAGATTTCTCCTCTACCTATGCTAACTATTCGGACATCACTCTCATGGCGCCCACCACCACCCCTATGGACATTGTTTTTCCTCTCGACTCACAGTCTCTCCTGCAAGCAGCCTCACCCTCAACTCATGGGAGCACCCAAGACACACACTTGCCTGCCCCTATTCTTTCACATCAGGCTTCTAACCAGTCACATTTGTCTTCGTCATCTGAACCTCCCACACAAACACGTCGCAACATTCGATTCACACCATCACCTGACGAAGAAGCTATGGAAGATCGCATCATCAAATCCGAGGCCCGAGATGCACTAGAAAACATACTAGCCCCATGCTCTTTTGAAGAATGGACTCTTGCTATTGAACAGATTCTTTCCCTTATCTCTAACACCTGGCCTTCCTGTTTCAATCAACACCTCACTGACCATTCAATGAACTCCCTTGCCAATGTGATTCAACTTTTCCACCTACACTTTGTACCATCTGCCACATTGGTCACCATCATCCATCCAGCCGAGCCGTCAATGCCGATTACTTATCATAAAACTAGCGTCGATGATTCTGGTCAATTTGATTTCTGTGTTCGCAACCCGATCCTATTCCCTAATTCCATCCAGGACAACATTATCGAACCCGTAGCTGCCACCATAACCTCGGGACCAAACTTTACTACCATCAGCTTGATGATTACAGCTCTCCAAGCGACTCTACAGGAACAAGCCAAGCAGCACGCAAAAGACCTCGAACTTCGTATCATCTCCCGCATGGTTCAACTTGAAGAAACCGTGGCCACGTACCTACCTCCTCCCGGTCCCGTTCACTCAAATATACCTATACCTTCACGTCATGTTTCATTTACTGATGAAACCTCTCACGAACTGGATAATGTCAGCCAAGGATTTATACAACCACCACAAGTCCAAATACCGATTCCCAATCGTGTTCGCCCCTCTGGCCCAAGACAATGTACTCCTTCGCCTGTCACACTACGAAACCCAATTGCAGATCAACCCATCAGTACTTTAACATACAAAGATCATCTGGGCCTGAATATGCCGACCAACTGACCGAAACTCCTTCCTTCCACTCCAGCATCTATATCCACTCTCACTCGATATGTCGCTCGCTTCCAAGGCCAAAACATACCTCTGTCTTCTTGTCCTAACTCAAAAACTTTGATCGACCATATTCAAGCGAAACTTGACTGTATTCCCACTGCTCGACACATTTGCATCATCGGCACCAACTGGAACATGTTGGGGAACTGCATTTTTTCTTTTCCCAATACTATCTCTGTTAACTCGATTAACTCGATTATTCCCATTCTCAAGGAAGCATTCGAATTACGACCCAATCACCCGCTCACCATCACACGCAATATCAAATGGTCTAAAGTTATTCTTAGCAACATAATCACGTCAAATGGACCAAATCTTCCTATTTTTTCTGAACTCGAAATTCTTCAGTCCCTCTTACTCAATGACTTATTCCGCTCCCTGAAAATCACACAACCGCCACAATGGGCTCGTAACCCAGAATTTATCACTAAACCAAGATCATCTATTTCATTTGCATTCGAGGACCCTAACGGGGACCTGTTATGTAAAGTTACTTCTTCTGTCTTCTTTATTTTTGGCCAGTCTACCATCCCACTTGTCTGGAAAGACAAACCTCGTTTCTCACAATGCACTAAATGTTGGAAATTCGGTCATTTAACCATTAACTGCACTCAACCCTTAGGATGCCGATACTGTGCATCTAAACGACATCTCACCTTGCAACATCGAGAAATGTGCTCCAGATGCTCCAGCGCCCGATATCAAGAATCCCAACCATGTGACCATTTCCATTGTGTCAACTGTTCAGGTGCCCACCCTGCCGATTCAATCGATTGTCCTCATCAAGCACTATACTTCAATCGCAACCCGGCCCCAGTCTGCATGACCCTTTCCTCGCCCCCATCTCCAACACCCTCTAACCTGAATCTGATTCACATCCACCCTTTGCGTCAACAATTTATTTCTGACCCAGTGTTTGTTCATCCCAACTCCCTATCCATGCAAGTTGACCCCCACAACTCGGTTCACAATGATACTCTATGAATCATACAGCCCTTCGCATCTTACAGCTCAACGTAGCAAAAAGTGGTCCTCATACTACACGTCTCTTAAACAACCCTAATCTTCATATCCTCGTCCTACAAGAACCCTTTATTGGTTTCTCTGGTTTGTCATGTTCCGACTCATCCCCAGACAGGGTTCCCATTTTGCTTCCTATTAAACATCCAGCATGGGACTATTTCCTTCTGTTCTACAATTCATTTTCTCCCATTAAACCACATGTTATCATTTATGTCCGACGTTCTTTTCCTCATCTCTCAGCTATTTCGCGCCAAGACATTACTAATCACAAAGACTTCATGACTATTGATGTCACCTACCTCAACAAAACCTTCCGACTCATTAACTGTTACAATTACGGCTCTGGTATTCTCGGCGACAACATTTGTTTCCTTATTGACATCGAACTAGAATACAACATGCCGACTTGCGTCATGGGAGATTTTAACCTCCACCATCCAGAATGGGCTCTCCCAAATCGATCTCTTCGACAATCCTCAACAGAATCGGACAACTTCCTGTCATGGACTCAAGAACAATTGCTTTTCATCCTTAACGACATTGAATTCCCCACTCGTAAAGGACAACATCGACAATCCGACTCCATCATCGACCTTACTCTTCTTAACTTCATGGCCATTCTTTCTGATTTCTTTTTTGACTGGACTTGCATCGACATGCCGGCATATTCTTCTGATCATATTCCAATCACGGTAGCATTCTTACCTATTAACAACGATTTCACCCCAGAAGATTCCGTTATTTCTTTCAAATACAATCCAGAATGAAAACAAGAATGGATTGAAAAATTCAGCTATCATCTCGACAATCAACCTTTACCATCTTTCACCAGTGATGACTCAATTAACGAATTCGTAAAACAACTTACCGACATGATCACATTAATGACCTCTGAAATTATGCCTCAAACTTCCACTACTGCCTTCACATACTCATACTGGTGGAACGACAACTGTGACCAAGCCATCTGCGCATTTCGAGACTGCTCCAACAATTTCGAAAAAGAACATCTACATAAAGAGGCATGCAATATCTTCAAGAAAGCCAAACAATCCTGGGCAACATCCGTCCTTGAAGGGGCATCATCCTATGACATATATCGATATGCCAAATGGTCTTCTGGTAAACGAAAAACACGAACTCCTCCTATTTTATATAACGAACAATACGCTCATACCCCGAACAACAAGCTCATGTTTTTCATAAAACCTTTTTTTCTCCACTTCCTCAACCAGATGTTACTGCTCTCCCATATGATCCGCCCAAAAAACCAACCCGAGCGTCGCCACGCATTACTCAGAATGAAATCGACACGTGTCTCAACCTTACTCACAACAACTCAGCACCGGGTATTTCCAATATTTCTTATGCCTATTTGAAATGGGTAAACGCGACACATCCGAACATTCTTTTTAATCTTTTCAATGAATGCTTTTCTCATCATCTTCACCCATGGAAAAATGCTAACATTGTGCTAATCCCTAAACCAAATAAAACTGACTCTAGTAATCCATGATCCTATTGACCAATCGCACTTCTTGAATGCCTTGGCAAAATCTTGGAAAAAATCATCACCAAACGCCTTACTTGGGACATAGGTCGCTTTAACCTTGTTCCCACCATTCAATTCAGGGGCCGCTCAAACTCTTGCACCATCGATGCCAGACTCTTGCTTATACACGACATTCAAACCGCTCACAAAAAGAAACTAGTCGTATCTGCACTCGCCATTGACATCAAAGGCTATTTCAATAACATTAATCACTCATGACTTCTTCATTCGCTTCATCTTCTTGGCTTCGATCAGAAAATCATCCTTTGGACACAAGCATTTCTCTCCGATCATCATATTTCCTTTAAAATTGACAATTTTCTTTCTGAACCCAGACCCATTCATAACATCGGCATTCCTCAAGGATCTCCAATTTCACCAATCCTTTCTTCTATATACATGGCATTCATTCTTAATGAATTCAATTCATCTTCGGACACTTGCCTCAAAGCTTATGTAGACGATCAACTCATTTTGGTTTATTCGGATTCATATCACAAAAACATTGTCCTTCTTAAAAAAGCCTATAATATTATTTCTAGTAAACTAAACAACATCCAACTTTCTATTGACCATTTTAAATCTGATCTTATTCATTTCATTCATCACGGCTTCTCTCCAACATCCTTTCCTTCCATTACACTTTCTAATCTTCATGCACCACCAGTCACCATAACTCCTTCACCTGTCATTCATTGGCTGGGTTTTTTCCTCGATCAAAGACTCAACTTTAATCACCACATCCAACGTATGTGCATGCGCGCACGTTCTACATCTATGGCACTTCGCATTCTCGGCAATACCATCTGTGGCCTATCTTTCACCAATTTCCAGACTCTTCATTATTCAAACATCCTTCCCATCTTCACATATGGCTTTCAACTTTGGTATACGGGCATCCAACAAAAATCAAAAATTCAACATATGTCTGTGGCTCAGAACCAAAGTCTTCGTCTTCTCACTGGCACTTTTCATACAACTCCATCTCACACACTTCATTGAATAGCACACGTCCTTCCAATACCCATTCTCCTCAACAAATACAATCAGTCTACAGCTCTCCGTCTCAATCGCCTCCCATTAAATTCACAACTTCTAAACCGTCTACTGTCTTCCTGGCCTCATCTTCCAACATCAAAACCACCCATCACTTCATGTCATCAATCAACATCATTAAAACCAAAAACTCAGCTCCATCGTCTCACATTCCTCACAGATCCACGAACCAAGCATATCAACCCCTACCTCGCTCATCCATCTCAACATTTACCTAGTAACCCATCTCAATATCATTTCAAAACTCATTCCTATAACTTCGAGCCTGGAGACTCTCCTTTAAACCATAAAAACCAACAAAAAAACCGCATTATTCTCCTTCATGATTCATTATCAAAAAATATTCACAATCTTTTAATATATACAGACGGTTCAAAAAACTACAAAAATAATCAGTCCATCACCATTTCTGCTTTCATTATTTACCACAATTCCCAAGTCGTCGATCTCGGTCATTTTTACTGTTCCCCATCTGGTTCCTCTTTTGACGCTGAAATGCATGCCCTCGCAAAATGTACAGAATGCATCACTCTTTTCCATCAACGTCATATTCTCTCATCTTCTCATATTCATAACATTCACTTCTTCTCTGACTCGTCTTCATGCATCCCAGCCATTATTGATTTATCCCCTCACACCACCCAATCTTCTTCCTATATTTTCAGAAAGTTTTCTGACTCTTTTACATCCAACATGCATCACCACATTCATCTTCACTGGTCTCCAGGCCATTCAGGAATCCCGGGCAACGAAATTGCGGACAAACTTATGCACTTCTCACCAATCAGCCGTCCTTACCTACTAAAAACATACACTGGGGAAAAAGAAAATATCAATCTCAATGCAAAACTCAACTGGGCTAATCTCATACAGGATACAAAAAACATTTCGGATTCTGCATCATTCAACACCATATCCGCAGTTTCTTCATACAAACTTCCCAAATTCTGGAAGAGTTTCTACTACCCTCGAGATATCTCATCCTGCATTTTCCACACGATAACAGGACGTGGCCACTTTGGCGACTATTACCGACGTTTCATACCCACACTACCCATTTCGTGCCCTTGCAGCGAACAAATACAAACTCAGGATCATATCATCCGACATTGCCTGCTACTCAAATTCGCTCGCATTCAGGCCTTTGGGAACATTATCCCGCCACCAGACCATATTCTTTTTACTAAAGAAAATTACCTTCAAAAACTCACTTCATTTTTAAACTCATCCACCACATTTACAAAAGCTTTCACAGTTCACAAACCTATTCCCCCATCCCGATTTTTTCCACCATAGTAGATTTCTTCAGAACCTCCGAACCAACCACTCATACAAAACATCGTCTAAAAACCAGGAACTTTATACCTTGTTAATCTCCTCTTGCATGATACTTCAAATGGTCTCATATCCACGTCTTTTACTTTGTAATGTAGCGGTATATAAATGCAGAATTAAAAATTAAAATAAAATAAAAAAAGACATGATCAAATAGTAACTCCTAAGGAAAGACCAGGAATCCGCTTCCCTCCCTCATGAAGACATCAGATCTATCCGTGTAAAGATAACCCACATCAATTTGAGTGAATTCAAATCAACAAGCTACTTCTCTCCAGAGCTCTTCTCAGGCCCCTTACACGAGAATAGCAAGAGGGCTGGCATGCACAGAATTTGGTAAGAGCTACGATTAGGGCAATTCAGTATGTGGTGCCTGCCCATTGACAAAGAAGCAGCCTAGGCGAGCCTCATCATGTAAGCAACCAAATTGAAAGATCTTAAAATCTACGTGTTACAATTTTCCTTTACTTTCCCTTACTGCACTGACTCACTTCCTCTTTGTCATCATCAGTCAGTGCAACTCCCCCATTTCTCTTCCTTACTCATCCTTATTTGCCTTGCACCATAAGACACCATGATGACGCCATATCGCACCATGATGATGTGCTTTGCTTACTGATACCTTCACTTATACTACCAAGACCTTCCTTGGGTTTCCATGACCTTCCATAGCCATGTAAACACACCTAACCAAGTCGCTACAGTAGCAAACACATAGAGTAGCATATAAGCATGTACAGTCGGTAGCACAAGTCCTAAGCTTGTGCTCTTTGTTCATACAAGCCCATTATATGCGCCTCAGTGCCATCTGTGTGCTCTACCTCATCCTCTGGCACTTCATCGTAACCCGACTCCTCTAAGAAGACACCATACACCTTCTTGATGATCAGGAAGCCCCATCGCCAATCATCCCCGCCTTACGACATCTAGGAAGCCCCGTTGCCGTACCATCAATCTCGATGATCAGGAAGCCCCGACATTGATCACCACGTAACCGTTGAGCTTAACACTATGCACATTGTGGTAGACAATGAGGTGCAGTGGTAGTAGTTTGAGAGGGAATGGGGTTATCAGTGTAAACCGATGTATTTCGTAGTAGAGACCAGCTCTCCTTATATACATCTACCGTGAGCTACGTATACTATAACTATCATAGCTCCTATTGTATGGCGTTATTGTTGCATTATCATTCACTTAGTAAGATGGGTGTTCATATGACCATCTGTATATTTATATCATTCGTCATATTTATTTAATAAAAGACCCATGGAACAAGTCCATTTGATCCATTACATGTCGAACCTATTGCTATCTTTGAATTTTTATACAGACCTTGAGGTAAGATCCACCTTGTGTGGTTGTACTGTTAAAACCTTACAATTAATATGTTACATGCCATTCCGACATCACAAAAATCCACCAAAGCTTATTTCCGCTTTTAGACCATATAATCTGGATGCCAATCTTACACACCTTGTATTCAAGTATAAGTGGGTTATAATAAAAAATGGTGGCATTGCATAGCCTTTAAATTCATAAGTTGGGTTGTAATGCAATATACTTGTTGACAGATTTGTTGCATAATCATATTCATCTTATATTCACATTGTATGGCTATGGCAACTCTTATATCTGTTTGGGATTATCTTGCTGTTTGTCTTGAGTGTAATTACAATGTTGTAAGCTGAATATATTTAAAATGTAACTGTTAAGCTCAACGGTTACACGGTGATCGACGTCGGGGCTTCCTGATCGTCGGAACTGATGGTACGGCAATGGGGCTTCCTAGATGTCATAAGTCGAGGGTGATCGTCAATGGGGCTTCCTGATCGACGATGTGGACGCGGTAGGCTTCTTATAGCGAGTCAGGTTACGATGAAGTGATGAATGGCCAAGTGGCACACAGTAGACTGGTGGTAGCAGATAATGGGCTTGTATGAACAAAGAGCACAAGCTTAGGGCTTGTGCTACTGAAGTTACATGCTTATATGCTACTCTATGTGTTTGCTACTGTAGCGACTTGGTTAGGTGTGTTTACCAGCCTATGGAAGGTCATGGAAACTCAAGGAAAGCCTTGGTAATACAAGTACGATGATCAGTAGGCAAAGCACATCATGATGGTGCAATAAGGCGTCATCATGGTGTCTTATGGTGTAAGGCGAATAAGGATGAGTAAGGGAGAGAAATGGGGGAGTTGCGCTGACTGATGATGACGAAGGAGAAGTGAGTCAGCGCATGAGGGAAAAGTAAAGGAAAATTGTAACAGTAACTGTATTGAAGGGATAAGATGGCTATGTGGACAATCTACACAGTGGCCTTTTTTAAGGCTGGCTTGAGGAATGGGAGGAAGTTCTCACAGGGGGCCACACAGCCACAAGCTACTGCTGACTAAGCTAGCTTTTTGGCTGCCTCTAACCAAATAACTGCTTTGTCCCCCAAATATGTTGAAGTATGTGGGGAGCCCCATAGAGTAGAGAGGCAGAGCTATTTACACACAGCTTAATCCTAGTTGAGCAAGGGACAGCTTTATTTTAAGGCTGGCTTGAGGGGTAAGAGCATGTTCTCACGGGGGGGGGCCACACAGCCACCATGCTTTGCTGACTAATCTAGCTTTTTGGAGGCCCCTGACCAGATAACTGGAGGGCTTCGCCCCCCAATAATGTTTTACAAAAATGCAGCAAACATAACCAAGGGCCCCAGCCCTGCACCCTTTCTGATTGGTACAAGGTGTAGGAATCCGTGACCGCAACAAGAAAGGACTTACAGAATTTTTGTTGTTTGTGTGTGCACGTGACCGTGGAAATTATTAATCAAGACTGTATAGTGGTACTGACTGAATGCCCTTTGACCCTCAAAGGGTTGTCCATCACTGTCGTGACTGTCCCTGCCTCGTCGCTCTCAACCAGGACCGAAGGGAGCTCAGAAAATGTCTCGGCGGCTACACCTTCCGTGACGGTCTGGGTAGAGGTGCGTATGGTAGCGTCTTCCTGGCAGAGGCGCCCTCGTCCTCAAGTCGCAAGCTCGTCGCGGTCAAGGTCGTCCGTCGCTCAAGGCTCACAACACGGAGGTCCCTCGACCTGCTCGTTGCAAAGGTACGTTGCCTAGAACAACTGACCGCTACAGGGTCAATGTTCTTTACGCAACTCTACAAGACCTTCTGCGATGGTCACAACTTCTACGTTGTCACCGACTATCTCAAAGGCGGCACACTGCGCGAAGAGATCGTCACCTGGGGATCTAGGATCAAGGCCGACTGCATCCTCTTCGTCATGGCTCAGCTCGTTGGGGCCCTCTCTCAGCTCCGCAATGCAAGAATCATCCACCATGACCTCAAGCCCGAGAACATACTCGTCGATGCCCTCGGGGCATCATCATTGGCGACTTGGGTATGGCTCGACAACACCTGCCATTTCAATCTGTGGCCGGGTATCCGTGTACTGGACGCAGCCAGGGGAGCACATCGCTTTCAAGGCTGGTCACAGAATTTGCTCACGGATAGCGGTGGACTCCAGTTCGTGTCACTCAGTCAGTTCACAGAAATAACTGAGGGCGCACTGTTTGCGAGTCCGTTCACGGGGGAGCCGACGATGCTTACTGTACGCAATTTTTACCCCCTTATTTGCAGGACTTGCTCGTGCATACATTGACGTCCCATCCATTTACCCGCGAACAGCCTGAGGAAAGCATGTCAATCCAGCATTCAATCGGCACAGATATCATCATGCAACTCTACGACGTCGGTAATTGAACCCTCGTCTCTGCCGTGCCACACGCTTGTTCTTGCAAGGCTGACTCCGCCAGCTGACCAGTTCCCTCGCTGTTTACGGGACCACGCGTCGAGGAGGCGATATGGCACTCCGTGTGCTGGCTTGATATTAAAATCAACTATAGAGTAATTTATTTGTAAATATATTTTACAAGTTTTAATATATTGTGCGTTGCTTGTCAACAACTGCTGTGTGAATTCTGCAGAAGATCTGTAGTCCTGGTATGAAGTTTTGTAGACTTCTGTAGTGTACACAACAATACCTAAAACCTGCATGTCTCGTAACTTTGTACAACACTAACTGAAAATGACAAGTCTTACAAAAATATTCAATTCTTATATAACATTATATTGGGGGGACTGTTGGGTTTATTCGATTACACGCCTTTTACGCATTACACGCATTTTATTACAATATAATGTAATATAATTTCCGTCACTTTTTTGTGATGGAGACATACTACAAGCATTGCAGATCATTCCTTGTAATAAGCCAAATAAAGCTGTAAAAGAACAGGTCCCCCAAGTCATACCAAGCAATTCCTCCGTTTCAAATGCGCCTCTGAATAAAATCAACACGGATAGGGATCCCAAGACCAAACAAAAAGTCAAGGACACTTATCTGAAGGAAGAACTCTCGCCAACCAAGGATGATGAAGAACTTCGGCAGCTCCTGGTGCGTAGTTTCTGTCCAATCTTCATGACGTTGTGCAAGATCTCAATATACCACCGCCCACGCCTCTTCAGGAGGAACAGGCTGAGGTCGAACGTGATCTGGCAGAACTGGAAGAAATTCGCAGACTTAAGGTCAAATGCACGAAACTGTTTTTGGTTGTGACTAACTGAAAAACTCTATTGTTACACAGAAGAAGCAGGCCCAGATAAAGCGCAAGGTCGAACAATTTTGGGGTCGCGCTCGTTCTGTAAAGAGGGTCAAGCGTGAAGGCGATGTCGGGGAAAGCTCTTCCGTGAAATTTGAGGACCACATTATCGACCTGACTGATGGTTGATAGACTCAGGATATTCAATTAAGATGCTTAGACGATTTCCATATAATTCCCCGCTGATTTGCTTTGTCTATTGGGATTCAGAAGGACTTTATTAATAGCATTGATTGGACCATCTGCTCCTCCAGTTTTGAGCCTCTGTTTTCGATGAATTCAAACTGCCGTGAAGAGGACTGATGTTTTAAGCATTTTCGACACGGGAAGAGCCGAGAAAGGCAAAGACTAAATGTTAAGCGAATCTCGAGCGCGCAAATAGATTCCGTTACATAATCTACATATTCACGGCCACGACTACAGCCACGGTCTACTCGTCGTCAAGGTTCTCAGCGACGGCGCACGTTGGCGAGCGAACACGGAGGCACTTATCTTTCGCATAGTCACTCATGAACAAGTAAAGTCGCATGGATCCGCGAACGTCGCCTCGACTTAGCCCAGACGACTTCCAGCTTGCACATTCATCTGGCGACTTCACCTTGACGTCCGCCATAGACCTCAGCGGCACACCAGCTGGCATTGCTGCGTCGACCCCGTCGAGCCCTATCAGCCTTGCAACCAGAGAGGGAAGCATAAGTAGACGACGCCTCAGCTGGGGTAGAATGGAGCGACAACACGTTGATATCCTCAACGACCCCCTGCGTCTTGATACTACAGCCGTTGCTGCTATCGGCTCTACGAATACTGATGTTGACCCTTTCGAATCTGGAACGCCCCAGGAGGGAGACCCCTTCGCCCGCGAGCGTTTCTTCATGTCTAGGTCTAGCTCCGGCGCGAACGCCTCTGAGGCCTCCCTCATTCCCACTCACCGGCCCAAGTCCGTTACATCCTCCGATTACAACGACATTGATCTCGACGACGATGAGACGCGGCTCACCTCTTTCCCGTCAGGTTCCTCGAGGCGTAATCGCGATTCTGGTGGTATGTCTGGCCTTGACCTTGAGCGCACTCCAGACAGCCGCCGCAGCCGACGTAGAAGTACGCTACGCTACAGCGTAGCACCTAGTCCAGGCGAGCGGCTCCGCTCCGTAAAACGCAATTTAAGACGTGTCTCTTTGCGTGTTGTGAACCTCGCGGGTGCTGGGCTCGAGGAAAAGGCTAGGGGGCGTCCGATTCGTTTGCCGGATGAGAAAGGTGATCGGGAGCATATGCGTACCCGGGGGAAGGAGCGCGCGCGTATGGATGCTAGAGAAGAGGTAGAGGAAGAAGAGGAGGAAGAATTGCCCGACCTTGGTACTCGAATACCGATACGCGGACGTGCCCTGGGCTTCCTGGGACCCACGAGTCGGATACGACTCGCTATGTTTCGATTTCTTACTTATTCGTACGTATTCCTCTGCGCGTGTGCAACGCGATTAATAGTATATATGAGCGAAGTGGATGCTGATGTTCACACATGCTGCCTAGGTGGACCGAACCCGTCATTCTCCTTCTCATCCTCTTCAACGCTATCGTGCTCACCATCCAGGCCGCACGATCGTTTACATTGCCCGACGCGACAAACGATGACCCAAACCCTTTACCATCTCCTGTACGCGGCTATTTCCACACATGGGAAGATTATACGTTGTTTGCTCTCTTCATCGTCTTCACGTGAGTTGTGCCCAACCTTGCCTGTCTGCGTTCCTCACGTTTCCCCAGACTCGAGGCTTTCGCGCGCATTGTTACGTCGGGCTTCCTGCTTGACCCGGAAGTTCCCGTTTCTGCTCTTTACAGAAACATGTTTACGGGCCTATCGCATGCGGCACCGCTACAGCCGTACGCAGGCGATATAGTACCACATTCGAACTCTTTCGCGTCTGGCGTCACCCGTAGCGCTTCTCAGCACGCTGTATCCAAACCCAAACTGAATGCTGTCCTCTCCCAGTTGCGCACAAATGTAAGTGCGCCCTTCGCATTGGCGCACCATAAAGCTCCCTCCGCGCTTGTACCTCCGCAAGGTGCGACCAGACAGCGCAGCGCAAGTTTGCTTCAGGAGAAAACAAATGGCTCTGCTTCCGATATGGCTACGTCTGTAACACTCGAGGGCGGAATGCCCCCGCCTCACCATATGCATGATCCACGTGGTGCTTCAAAGCCGACCTTCTTTTCGCGAGCACTGAGGAGTGCCGCTACTAAGGATGCTTCTGGCGGCGAAGGAAAACACTCTCAGGAATATATTGGCCTGCCTTTTCGGCTGAGCGTATATACTGCACAGGATCATGTAGCACGTGGAGTTCCGTACTTGCGTCATTCCTGGACACGACTTGATTGCGTCGCGGTGCTAGCATTTTGGATAGCATTTGCGCTTGCCCAGACTGGTACGGAGCGTAGCACAACCCGGCATATCGCAGTGTTTCGTGCCCTGAGCGTGCTACGGACAAGTCGTCTTCTTGCCGTGACAAGCGGTACAACCGTGAGTGCTTGACAACTCATGTATACAGTTCTTATTGACTTACTTTTTAATTTTCAAGACGATCATGCGGTCGCTGAAACGCGCGCGTCCGCTCCTGACGAATGTGGCATATTTTGTGCTCTTCGCAATGATACTTTTTTCGTACGTGTTTTCCCTTCCTTTATATGGTCAAATGGCTTGCTTACCGTGAACATAGTATCATTGGCATCCAGTCATTCAAAGGATCGTATCGGCGCTCCTGTTTTCTAGAGCCAACGCAGGGCGAGAGCGAAATCCAGCTCGGCCAAATTTGTGGTGGGTACATCAACTCTACCTCGCTGAACGTCACCGGATACATTATGAGTGACGGGACGACCGCATCGAGTGCGAAAGGGTACATATGTCCATTAGGTCAGTTATGCAAGGCAAGTACTACTTATTGTCTTTGCGGGCCTTTTCTTGTGTTAATACTGCGTGTAGGAGGCGGATAATCCGAACTCGGGTATCCAGAGCTTCGACACAATTTATTTTGCGGCTCTTGAGGTCGTAATTGTCGCGTCAGCGAATGGGGTAAGCCATCTTCAACGTCCGTGCGCGTCTACAATACTGATTTCAGTTATATTTCCTTTTTTTATCTACGAAGTGGTCCCCAGTGATGTACAACATGATCGATGCAGAATACTTTGTGTCATGCACCTTTTTCATTGTCTGTATTATTGTGCTCAACTTCTGGCTGATCAATCTGTTCGTCGCCGTGATCACAAACACGTTCTCCGCCATCCGCAAGGACACACAGAAGAGCGCGTTCGGTGCTGCCCCGTGAGTCCTACCATGAGTTCTTTCACGAGTTATACTACTTATCTTTCCTCGAAGGCTCGGTTCATTAACGGATGAGCTTGATGATGATTATACCATTAATGAACGGTCTGCATCTGGTACAAGCGTAGTTAGACGTTGGTATGAGCGCACTAAGTGGATCTGGGTGCTCTTTGCACTCACATCTGTCGTGCTGCAGTCAACGCGCAGCGCGGACTCATCCCCGGAGCACTTGGACATCCTCGAGTGGGGCGAGCTCGCATTGACGTTTCTGTTCGATATTGATATTTCCTGGCGATTTCTCGCATTTCTCCCACTTTGGCGTACCTTTTTTGACCATGGGAATAACTGGCTCGACTTACTGCTTGCCGTGGGCAGTACAGTCATACAAATACCAGAGATTAGGAATTCGGGTATATACCCGTGGTTGACTATCTTTCAGCTGGCTAGGTTCTATCGAGTCATTCTGGAGGTGCCCCGGATGCGTCCGTTGCTTGTGAGTACAGTATGCTCTCGCTCCGGCTTGCTGGAGACGCTTGAGCGCATAATTACTCATGTGTTTTCACTCATAGCTTGCGGTGTTCGGAAACCTTTACGGTCTCGTTAACATGTCTCTCTTTCTCCTACTTGCGAACTATATCGGAGCACTTGTTGCCGCTCAACTGCTTCGTGGCGACATGCCTTCCAGTGAGACAATGAACTTCAAAGAGATATACAATTCTTTTCTCGCCATGTACCAGATCTTCTCCTCGGAAAATTGGACCACTGTCTTATTTGACGCGTCTGTAGCAGAGGTGCCATTAGGCCAATCCGCGCTTATTGCTCTGTTCATATCTGTATGGTTTCTTTTTGCGAACTGTAAGCGTATTCTCGATCATTGTTTTCTTCATACGTGTGCTCAGACATTAGACACCCTCCTCACGTATACTAATCTGATTCCTTCAACTTTTTTTAGTCATTCTCTTGCAGCTTTTCATCGCAGTGATCAACGAAAACTTTGATGTCGCAGAAGAACTGAAGCGGGGGAAGCAAGCGACAAACTATCTCGCGATGCAACAGCCGGTCCAAGCATCCCCACCTTGGCTACGTCGCTTAAACCCGTATCGGTGGTTTAAAGCAAACCCAAAGTCGATTGCTGTTGAAAACCTGCCCTCCAATCTTATTCTCCCGATGCAAAAGGCTGTCATACAGGAAAGTGCGTTCAATCCAGGCTTTACCATGAATAACGTGCGTATTTCGTCCTGCTTGTGTCTTTTATCACTAATTCTTGTTTCTTCCACTGAAAATGCTTTTCCTTTACAGACGAAAAGGGGAAATGGTTTGCTGCGTGGGCATTATTCGAGCAAGTCGATCACTGCGCTTCAGCGCTTATTTTCTGGAGAAAGTAGATCAAATGATGTTCCCCTCGCGAATTTACGAGCGGGACGGCGGGACTCAATCGGCCACCAAGATCCAAATGACGAGGAACTCGAGAAACACCTGTAAGTACAAAGAGTGTTCTCCCGGTTTAAGAGAATGTGCAAATTGATATTGCCGCAGCGAGATATTGGCAACTATCAACGCAGACGCTCAGGATGCTGAAGATTTAAACGATGTCCTGTATGAGCGCAGGGCGCAGAAGGCGGACTTCATCCGTGCCCACCCCTCCTACGACAAAACCTTCTGGATCTTCTCTCAAAAGAGCAAGCTACGTCAGCTCTGCCAGCGCCTCGTTCAGCCCGCCAGTGGAGATCGTATTTTTGGTATTCCTCACTCACCGCTTTGGCACACCCTTTTCCAGCTTCTGCTTTTGCTCACAGTCGTTGGCGGGATCATCGTGGAAGCTATTGCGACGCCTATATACCGTCGGAACTTCTACAAAGAGCACGGAGAAGTCCGAGACTCATGGTTCGACATCGCTGAAACAACGTTCGGTTTGATGTTATTCGTCGAGTTCCTGATCAAGATTGTTGCAGATGGCTTTGCTTTTACACCGAATGCGTACATTCGCAGTATATGGAACTGGCTGGATCTCTTTATTTTGACTGGAATACTCGTCAATGTCACGACTGGCTTAATCTTCATCGGTGGTCTAAGCCGGTTTACGCGCTCGTTAAAGGCCCTGCGCGCTCTACGCCTTATTACGCTTATCGACAAGATGCGCTCAACGTTCCAGTCACTCATTATTTCTGGCGCACTTCGGATAGTCGATGCCGCGATGCTCGCAATTTTGTACATGATTCCATACGCTGTATGGGGCCTCAACATCTTCCACGGGCTCCTAAATGAGTGTAACGATGGTAGCATAAACGGGCTTTCCGACTGTGTTAACGAATACGAGAATAACGTACTCGGCGGTTCAAGTGCGTTCACTTTTTTGGTACCACGCGTATGGGACAACCCGGCGCCATCAACAACTTTTTCGTTCGACAATTTTCGCTCATCACTACTGATCCTTTTTGAGATTGTCTCTCTGGAGGGCTGGATTGATGTAATGAGTGTGGCAACCAGTGCCGTGGGTCAGAATCTTCAACCGCAGACTAATAACGCCGAAGCGAATTCGATATTCTTCCTGATCTACATTCAACTCGGTGCTGTCGTAATCTTGACTCTGTTTGTCAGGTACGTAACCACCCCTTCCTGGTCCGTTACGCTACGATTTATCAATTACGTCGTGTATAGTATCATTATCGGAAACTTCTCTTCCAAGACGGGCCTGGCGCTTTTGACCAAAGAGCAGAGGGAGTGGATCGACTTGCAAAAGCTAATTAAGCGCCAGCGACCATCAAAGCGACCTAAGCGTCGGCCGAGTTCTCGTTTCCGAGCGTGGTGCTACGATAGGGCGGTCCATAAGCATGGATGGTGGTCCCGCATGATGACGCTTCTCTTCGTCGTTCATATACTCGCACTCATGTGAGTGTGCTGTTGTGATAAGTTTGAAAAATGCAAATTCTGACTTTTTTCTTGAAGGACTCAAACGCTGTCGACTCAGAACGATGTCGATGAATTGCGAAGTCAGTTAAGACTTGAACTTTTTCGGCCACATTTCTGACACTACTTTTATACAGATAGCTGGTTTTTGGCAATCACATTGATTTACGTGATAGACATCGTTGTGCGATGGTTTGGCCTAGGCTTCCGTAGTTTCAAAGCCAACGGATGGAATATTTTCGACGTTGTTGTTGCGGTTGGGGCCCTTGTTACAACGGTTATCATAAGATTGGGCTCGCAGAGCTTCGTGATTGCTCAATTACAGAAGCTGTTCCTCGTCAGTATTGCGTTCAAACTCGTCCAACGAACGAACAGCTTGAACCAGCTGTTTAAAACGGCGATGCAAGTCGATCCTATCAAATTTTCTGTTGCTACACACTGATATCTTATCATATAGGGCGAGTCTGCCGGTCATCCTGAGCCTCTTGGCCTTGTGGTTCATTCTCTTCCTATTCTTCGGCATTCTTTTTGTAGAGGTGTTCAGCCTCACGAAATGGCATTCTGCAGAGACGCATACACAGAATTACTCAAGTCTGGGATCTGCGTTGGTTATGCTGGCCTTTATGAGCACAGGCGAGGGTTGGAACGAATACATGCACGACTAGTAAGTGACGCTTATACTCTTTTAAGGATCGATTCTCTCAACTCCCCTCCTTTCAATTTCTTCAGTGCCCTCAGTTATCCTAAATGTACCCTATCCACCGGTGCGGACACCGACTCCGATTGCGGCAGCACGGGTTGGGCCTTCTCATTGTTCATTGCGTGGAATCTGCTCAGCATGGTATGTACGGTATTTATCACGTTTCCCCCTTACTCATGATTGAATTTGCATAGTATATTTTTGTCAACATGTTCACTGGTGAGCTGCTAAAACAGTCAATTTATAAGAACAATCTAAACATTATGTCTAGGTGTTGTTGTCGAAAGTTTTTCCTACGTGTTCCAGCTTGTTGGCGGAACAAAAACTATCACGCGCGAGGAGATGCGTTCCTTCAAAAAAGTGTGGGCGGAGTGCGCAAATCCCCGTACTGGTTATCTAGAAAAGGGCCAGCTTGTGCCGTTCCTAGGGGTACGCAGCCCTTTCTTCTCTTAATGTCTTCTCTGATCTAACTACGCGTCTAGAAACTTAGCGGTGTCTTTGAAGTGCGTATATATCCGACGGAATTCAGTGTCAAAAATCTACTATCTTCAGCGCAAGCGACGGATTCCGACTACTCGTGGGCATCGGCATCGAAAGTGGTGGATGGTGTCGACGCAGCAAAGCTGAGCAAACTTCTGGGCGGGCTGGATAGCACAGCGATCAGGAAGAGAAGGACACTGTATGCGCGGGTATATAACGAGGCTATGGTCTCCCAGGAGCCCGGGAAGGGGATTTCTTTTTCAAATATGCTGCTTCTACTGGCACACCACAAGCTCATCGATGACCGCGAGGCATTAGCGTAAGGCGGCTTTGCTGCGTTTTTTGATTGTACTTGGCTAACCTAGCCCTTTCTGTTTAATCGCACCATAGTCTGAAGGATCTAGTTACAAGGACGGAGATCAACAAATTTGTCAACGACCTGGTCAACCTCGACCGTGTACGATCGCTGCTGAAGACAATCTACTATCGCCGCCAATTCCGGGCTGTAATGGAAGAAAAGCGTCGACAACAGATGCTAGACCATGGTAAGGAAGTAGCGGTGCACGAATCTGAGATTTCGGCTCTGAATTAGTTTTTTTTAGACATCCCAGCAATTGTCGTCGAGGACATGCCGTCCACGCCGTTCATCTCTACGCGTGACATCACGCTCGCGAACCGCGACTCGACACATTTCGGCGACTCAGCGTCTCCGCTGTCGTCCCCATCGCCGTATCACTCGCCAGACTTTTCGTTTGCACTCGAGTCGCCGTCCCGCCGTGGACGTGGGCTCCAGAGGAATAGACGTGTCAGCGATGTCAGCATGCTTTCTACCGATTTGGGCTATCAGTACCCGTAAGTCCTAGCAGCTGTCTAGCGATAACACGTTCGATAGCTTATCCATGTTTTGTCGTTCAGGATCGAGCCCTCCTTCACTCGAGACTCACACGAGGAGGAAGATCCTCAGCACGTGCTTTCTTCTATGCAGAACTCCATGTGGGGAGGTGAGTGTGCTCTTTCCACTTCGCGACTGTATGTCAAGCAGACTGATAATTCCATGCGCGTTAGAAATGATGTTGGAAGCAGCAGGAGAGCCAGAGCACGGCTACTCCTGATTCAGGGACTTTTTTTTCCCTCTTTTTGTTTTCACTTAATTCATGTCCATCGTCCGTTCTTTATCTTTATTACTTTCTCCTTCGCCTAGGACTTCCCTGTTCCTCAATTCCGTCCGCCCCGTTCACCAGTCATCGGACTACTGCCATTCTGCTTTTGACACGGAAATAGAAGAAATAATATTTTATACCACTACCATCCTCACCACCTTCGCGCTTTTACGTATGCAAAATATTTAGACGGAGCACATGTGTTATCATAACTGCTGTTGCTATCGAGTTCATAGAGTAGATGATATAGTTCATACGCACATAAAAAAAATGCAGCTGAACCAACTCGGAATAGCTCACGACCAAAGAAACGAAGGAACGAAAAAAATGGTTGGCATACTGTACTGTACAAATCGTACAAATTGAATCAAGACCCTCCTGCAGTGCGGAAGCGCGAAGGTCGCCATGCACCCTTACTCGCCACAGGCTGGAACCCGTCGTCCTCTTTGCCTGCCGCAGCCTTCGGCGCAGCAGCTGCAGGGGCGGCGACAGCAGGCGAGGCAGGTCGCTGGGGCGTCGTCGCACCACCAGACTGCTTCGCGGCCTCCCGTGTACGCCAAGACGGCGCCGCAGGTGCCGCAGTCGCCGCGCCGCGCAGAGCGCCCGGTCGGTACTTCGGCGTCTCCGCGCCCGTAGCCGTCGATGGGCTGTCGGGCGGCGTCGCAGCCGACGCAGCCGCCGAGCGCCTCCAAGCTCCTCCCGCGACCGGCGACTCTGTTCGCACGGGCGGCTTCTCCACTTCGAGGCGCCGCGCGCGACGGCGGGCCTCCGCCTCCTCCTCGCGCTGCATCTGCAGGCGTGCCTTCTCCGCCGCCGCCGCGCGTTCCTCCTCGCGCTGTCGGCGCAGTTCGGCAGCCTTCTCTTGCTCTTCTTGCTTTTTCCTTTCTTCTTCCGCTTTCGCGGCTTCCTCTTCTTCCTGAATACGACGCAAGTTTGCTTCGTTCTCTGTTCGAAGAAAATGAACAGCAATTAGTACGTTCATCAGAGCAGATTAAACCTTTTTTTAGAGAGAACAAACCTTCTCTAATGCGGGCTTCCTCCTCTTCCCTCTCACGCTCAGCAAGTTCCTCCGCCTCGATTCTCTTGCGCTCCTCTTCGCGCTCCCGCAGCACCGCCTGCCTGCGCTTCTCCTTCTCCTGCGCAATCTTCCGTGTCGCCTCCTCGCGCATCTTTTCGTACTCATCGCCGCGGCGGCTAGCATACATCGAATGGCACGCACGATAATCGTTGAGCATCCGCGCAAGACGGTGCTTCGTGTCCAGATCCTGAGCGTGTCCGGTCCGTGCCGCCTCGAGGTACGCCCGCTGCGTAACCTCATGAGTAACGCGATCATCGCGCTGCTGCTGCTCGTAGTCATCTGCGAGCATCGGGCGCTCCTCCTTACGGAACGCGCGCTCGGTGTGGTCAAGTCGCTTCGCAATAATGCGCAGCCGCTCCGCCAGCTCTTTCTTCTCCTTCTCAAGCTGCTGTACCTGCAGCCGCATCAGGCTGTCCGTATTTAAGTCGGCCATCTCCTGTTAAAAAAAATAGCCCGATAAGCCACCGATCTGCCCTCGAAACGAGCAAACGAAACGACTCACGTTAACATCGATCTTGAGGATGTTCTTCTCCTTGAGACTCTGCGCGAGCTGCTTCGCCTCCTCCCTCCTGACGTTCTCAATCTCACGCTTGATGCGATCCTGTTCCTTACGGCGAAGCTCTTCAGCTTCCCTACGCGCTCGCTCCTCGCCCTCACGCCGACTCGCTTCCAAACGACGACTCGTCTCCTCCCTCTCCTTGCGGACAGACAGCTCGGATAGGAGCTCACGACGGCGCGCAACGATCGCACGACGAACCTGGAGCGCTTTGCGCTCCGAATTCGCAGCAGCGACGAGCTGGGCGAACTTCTCCTGGCGCTCCTTCTCATCATCCACGACAGGCACAGGATTGATAGCACTGAGGGCGTTGTGCAGACATATCGCAGCGCTACTGAGACGCGTGCGTACAAGTTCGCTTGCCGAAGGCTGGACGTTCCTGTCAAGTGCGGATGAAGAAGGGCCAGCGGTGGTATTGCCAAAGGCCTCATCGACGAATGTGAGACTTCCGGACGCGTGGTCAATGTGCACGCGAAGGTCGCCACGGCGCGCGCAGGCGGTAAGGAAAGCCTCCACCTGGGCGGGTCCATACGCACCTTCAAAAGAATCTTGCAACGGGGTAACGAGCCCACGAAGCCGGGTGAGCTCCATCGTCGTGTACACCTGCGCGAGTTGTGCAAGGAGACGCGAAAGGAGCGCGCGCTGCAGAAGCGGAAGGTAGGACGCATAACTCGCATCGGCGGAGAGCTCTTTAAGGAGCGGCGCGACGACACCGCACAGCGTGAGCGGATCGAACGTAACTTCGAGGACCTCGTACAGGCTTTTGACAACCTGCGGGGAGACCTTAAGGACATTGCGCGACAACTACGGAAGTATAATTGGTCAAGGCTATATATAATTTTTTTCGCAAGATACTCACAGCTTCTTTGAGAAGACCAGTACGGGTAGGCGCCTTGGTCAAGCCAAGTAAAGCCGTCAAACGGGCGGTCCTTCCCTTTACTTCTTCCTCCCCGGACTCCTGTCCAACGGGAACGGCAAGGGCGCTAATAAGCACCTGACCCGCGAGTCTGCTAAGTTCCTCATCGGACTTGCCGCCTACGGCCCTAACAATAGAGTAATAGCGGGCCCACGCAGCAGCGTGGAAGAGTGCATTGCCACTCGTGAGGAAGATACGGGTAAGTTTTTCGTAATAATTGGCCATCATCGCAGGGCGAGGCGATTTCTTAGCCATGTTAAGAAGATTATGAATATCTTCAACTGAACGGAAGGCCTCCTGCCATAGCTCAAGCTCAACAGACGTGTTGAGCTGGGCGAAGCGTGTGTCGAGGTGGCGCTGCAGAGTCTCAGCGTCGGCGAGGTTAATCGCATGCGGCTGATGCGCATACTTGGCGACGTTTGCAAGGTGGAGACGTAGCGTCTCGCAAAGGCGTCGGAACTCTACCTTACGCTCATGCTTCAGGCAGAACTTGAATGCCTGCTGCGCAATTTGCTACAGACGGATTCCGGATATTAAGTAAAAAAAGTACATATCAACCTACATGATCGGATCGTGCGCACCTGGTATATTCCTTCCAGCCTGGCGTTGTTCTTGAGCGTCTCAAGTGCGGTACGGTAGCTCTCCCAAAGGAACTTGAGCCAAGGAGTGACGAGCGCGCGATCCGTGCGGTCCTTGTTTTGGTCGCCACTGACGGCACCTAACAAAATACTCTCAGGGGTCTCGCTCGCCTCGAGATCATCTACATCAACGAGAGCAACAGCCTTTTCCGCCTTTTCCTGGGCCTCAGTGACCTTAGCATCAGCAAGTGCGACAAATCGCTTGATGACGACTTCGATCGAGGCAACGGACGAGTTCTGCGCGATGTTCTTATACTGCATCAGGCCCTCCTTGGCGGTACGGCCTTTGCGCATGTCGACGCAGAGTTCGACGAAGCGCAGCATGATGGGCTCGAGCGCCGCGAGCGGCGTCGAGCGGAATCGCTTCGAGGAGAACATCTCGGTGAGCGATTGCAGGGCGGCATGGGATTGCCCGACTGAGACGAGGCCCTCTGCCTGCTTGAGGACGGTCTCGGGCTTGGAAAACGGCGCCATGATTGCGGGGTGTGAGTTGTTTTAGCGGATCTGGGCGTCCAGCGTGGGCAAGGTCAAGGGTACACTGGGTCCAGTGGTTTCGTTGGTGCGTTCGGGCGACGACGACTGAGGGGCTGGCTGGCTACTGAGTAGCACTGAGCACTGAGCGCTGATGTGGGCGTCGACGACGAGTTGAGGCGTCAGAAGATGCGAGTTTTGTTCGTCGGCAACAGTGGCGGCGACGGTGAGGGAAAGTCGAGTTTGTCGACGGCGTCGAGGGGCTCGTTGTGATTACTCAAAAAAAGTAAGGTTTGAGGCTGTGGGAACGCACACGTATTCGTGGGACAGAATGTCTATTCTTGGAGGTAGATTACAATATTATCGTCATTATTCGCCGATAATAAATCGGAACACCAAGCCACAACTGACTCCAGTTGAAAAACACACTCGTTCGCCCAAACCAGAGTGTCTAACGCCGCAGCGCAAAAAGAGATCTAATAAAACAAGTAGTATCCGAACTCAGTCAACAAAAAAAGTCAGAACTAGGACCAGATCCAAGTAATTTAACACGAATCAAAAACGCCATATCGCCCTACTAAACGTACACAGAAACAACCCCCCTTTCCCCCCTTCCTTCTACTTCAGCCCAAACACAATCCCAAACAACTCCTGCCACCCGCGCTTCACAACCACGCGTCTCCGCCTGCGCCTCCGCCCCCGCCCTCGTCCCCGTCCTCCTCCCGCCCCTCCCCGGCGAACCGAGTCCGGCCCCACGTGCGTGTACCCCTCCGCCTCGACAAGCCACTCGACGAAACGCGCGTCCAGCTCGCTCAGCACGCCCAGTTCCAGAGCGAGCAAGTCGCGCGCCGTGATCGTCACCGTCTCGAGCTCCGCCTCTGCGTCCCCATCCTCTTCCTCCTCCCCCCCGTCCTCGTCCTCGTCCCGATAGCCCCCCACACCCGGACTCGAAATGGCAGAATCAGACAGCGGCGGCAGCACTTCCCGCAGCTTCGACAGCCAAAACACTGTGTTCGCGTGGAAAGTCTGTAGCAGCGCTAACGTCGTCTGCACGTTCTGCGCGCGCGCCCTCTCCCTCTCCTCTTCCCTCTCGCTGTCTCCGTAGCTTTCATCCGCGTCGACACACTCGACACACACAGCGCCAGAGAGTACGTCCTTCGCCGTCGACGACGCAGCCGACCCGCCTGTCCCACCTCCAGGACGGCCTTCAATGCCAAGCCCCAAATTACGTACCCTCGCACCCCCACCCCCGCCCCCACCCTCAATCCCCCGCCCAAGCGTACGCATATGCGTGCCCTCAAGCGACCAATCGTCGTCCCCAGGCCCCCTCGCCGCACCCCACGCACCGCCCGAACCACCGCCACCCCCAACCGCAGCAGACTCGAAACTCTGCCGTGAGTTCGAGCGCCACGTCCCAAGCCCCATCCACAGCGTCGCGCACAAAAGGCACACGTCCTCGTACAACCTGAACGCATCCGCCCATGCGCTCGGAAGGAGACCTGCGCCTGGTTTCGCAGGTGCCACAGCCGCAGCCGGGAACGCGGGCAAATGACAGCAATTTAGCCCTGATCCTGAACCAGTTCCACTTTGATGACCTGCGTGGCCGCACGTAGACGCAGACTGTGCGGAGTCCAGCCCGAGGATGCGATCGAGCTCGGTCCACAGTCTCACATCACTCCACGTGAACCTGACAGTTTCAAGCCTCCACCCCGTCCTCTTCTTGCCGTTCGCTTTAGACGATGCAGCGGCAGGCATGGGTTTAGGCTTGGACATGTGCAGCGCAGGGCGGCTCGCCCTACTCGGTGTCGACGTCGTGAGGTCGATGACGAGGTCGTAGTACTGCGGGCGCTCGAGGAACAGTGCGTCTGTCGTACATGCGATCCAGCCGCGGCCTGATGCGCTCTCCGCCTCGAGCCGCTCTAGGTCACTCAGGGTAATCATCCCGAGCACTCGTGGGCTCTCCGGGGGAGGGTCGTCCGCCATTCCAGATTTACTTGCTAGATAAGTGGGTCAGTTGGTTTTTAAAGGATTGTTTTACGTGTGTAGGTCGAGTAAAAAGAAAGAATAGGCAGCTAGTTAATACTCACTGTCAAAAAGACTCTCAACGGGCACGCCGAGCGCGGCAGAGCGGGGGGACATATGATGCTCGCGGCAGAGGTCCGCAGCGACCCACGCAAGCACGCCCGCGACTTCGACAGGCGGGAGCGTGAAGATGAGCACGCGCCGGCGCGCGAGCACGAACTTGTACAGCGTCAGCGCGGAGAGCCCCAGGATGCGCAGCAAGTGCGGCAAGTGCTGCGTCGGCATTTCAGGCGAGCTGTACGGCTGCGGGCGCAGAGGGGGAGTGAGCGGGGGCGTCAGCACGGACAAATAAAAATGAATTAAGTAGAATAGAATGTTTGAACGCACGCCGTCGAGCTCGTCGCTCCACCCTGCCCACGTCCCACTAGAAGTAGTCAGCTCTTCCGCCCGACGACGTTCAAACCACTCCCCCGCTAACAAAAAGTCCTCGTCAGTCAGGTCGCCCGCCGACACAACGCCCACGCCTGCAGTCGACCCGCCCGGCGCAGCAGCAAGCCCAAGCAAGTCCGCCTCCAGCACTGGGCCCGAACCAGCGCTGAGCTGCTCCACCTCCCGCGCCTCCGCGCCGGCGTACATCGTGTCCGCGAGCGCACGCAGCGGTGCAGCGAGCAGCCAGGGACGCGGGCGTGGGGTGGACTGGAGGAGCACGCCGAGCGACGCGAGCCGGAAGCCGCGGTGCGTCGCAGCGCGCGTAGGGCGCCGGCGGAAGACGGCGAGTCCTGTGTGTGCGCCGTGCGAGAAGTAGCTGCAGGTGGGCTTGTTTGTCAGTAAGGTGAGTTTGGCTGAGGAGGGAGGTCGCACTCACACGACGTCCCGCTCGACGAGGTGCAGTCCGCTGGGGAGCACGCTGAACTCGACCCCATCGATGTCGACGCCTGTGTTTGCACTTTGCGTTTAGCGCTGGGGAGAGTAGTGAAGTATCCGAGACCGCTCACTGTCGTCAGCCTTGAGCAACCAGTCGATAACGTTCCCCTTCGTCGGGTGGAACGAGGCGTGAAATATCGCGACTGAGATGCCAATTCCATACAGCTGCCGTCAACACACCACAGCCGTACCAAGAAACAATTTGTCCTCACCGATGTTACACGCGACGGCTGGGTCTTCGTCGCCGCTGGTGCCGCCTTTGCCGCTGCCAGTCATGGTGTGTAGTATCGCCGCCGGCGCTTTTACGATGGCTGCTGCTTGCTGTTCGTCTTCCAAAGCGCAAATAATGAAGCAGGCGTACAGGCGGGAACAGACTGAGCTATATAATCGGAGAATGCAGAGGCGAGTTGCCACGTTACCGGGGCCACAAGCGGTGCGGTGCCGCATATGCACATCGCCTCCAGTGATCAGAGCAGGATGATAGGCTCGACGCCGAACGCCTTTGCCCGCAGTCAATATTATCTCTACCAATTCGACAACAACTCGAACAATGTACATTGACAATCTGCACAAATGTACCGTACACACTCTGGTGAAATTCGTCTTTTCAATATTCACGCTGCGGCCTGGACGCTCCGCACGTACTCCTGCCTGTACGGGTTCACATCCGTCTCCTCGCTCCGGTTGTACGGCGTCCACTTCGGCTCGTCCTAATTAAATTAAATACACAGATGAAACCCAATAAACGGTTAAAAACGCTCGACACACCTTGAAGAGCCTCAGCGCCGTCACAGCGTTGGCCTCGTCCAGCGTGAAGCGGTGGTAAATGCCCGACGGGAGCACAAGCATGTCGCCTGGTGTGAGATGCACCCGGATCCATCGGTCGGTCTTCAGCTCTGCAGACGTCCCCGCCCCGCTCAGCCTCCCCACGATTCGAGTGCATTACAACCGCATACACAGACACTCACCCCGCACGTCGAAGAACCCAGAGCCCGCCTTTATGTACCGGATCTCCTCGTCCTCATGCATATGCCTGCCGCCACAAATACCCTCATCAGTGCGCCGCTCCTCCGTCGGTGAAAAGAAGCTGAAACTCACTCGGCAAAAAACATCTTCAGCTTCGCCTCATACGCCTCCCCGAGGCCCTCCTTCGTTACATTGATCACATCGCGGTTCTTATAATCCCTCTCGAGCGCGATCTCGTCGATACGATTCTCCCACCCGTCGTCCAGCGGGACGTGCCAATGCAGCACACCGAGTGCCGTAAGCGCAGCCTCCTCCACCGGCTCGCCCGAATCGTGTGCGAGTCGTTGGTCGCCTGGGACGTCGTCGTAAAAGTACGCGCGCATGATGTAGATGAGGGTCAAGATGCGAGATATGAGTGCGAGTAGCCCCGGGGTTTAATAATTACAGCTTCAAGCATGTCGCCATCCGAACCTTCCGCGCGGGCTCTTTCGGCGCAACTGATACAAAACGGGGATATTCAATCGTTTGAATCAAATCTGCCCAGCTACCGCATTCAACCATCTAACAAATTCATTATCACATTCCCAGATAAGACCTCTCAAAACGACTGGCGCTCGCCAGCGTCAGTAAAATTACAATGTGTAGTGAATTACAATTAGTATAACCCTCTAAACCCATCGCTGGACGACGACGCTGTTCTTCAGACCCGCTGCCTCGATGGTCTGCACGTCATCCTCAAGCACGCGGTTTGGGAAAGTCGTCGCAATCGTATAAGGCCGACTCAAATTCTCCGGACGTGCACTGCAGGAATAGAGTAAACACAAAATCATTGAAATTTTGAAGAGGAAAAAGGACTCACGCATTGATGAAGTTCCGAATGTCACGCACGGTGTGCGAAAGGTTCATCCTGCAGACCAACCTAAAGTCGCATAGGATAGATAAATACAGACGCTAAAAGAAAATGAGGCGCATATACGAACCTCGTGCCATCCGCCAGACGCAACTGTATGCTGGTCGTCGGCTGCGACTGATCCACCTCAAATCTCGGCTGCACACTTTCCGTTTCGAGCGTCCGCCGACTCGACGAGGCATGACTTCCTCCCGATGGCGCCCCAGGAGCCGAAAGAGAGACAGAGCCCTCGCTCGTGAAACCAGGCGTAGGCGCACCGAGTCGGTGGCCGGCCCCGTCGAACGCCTGTAGCGGGCGGGGTGGTGGAGGGGTGTAGTCATCATCTGTGCGTCGCGCGACGCGCAGTTCGACGGGCTGGCCGTACTGCACGCCGAGGATGTCCTGCGGTGCTTGACTGCTAGACTCAGTATATGCTCATATAAAAGGGGGGAATACGAAACACACCCCCGGTTGATCGCTTCCAGCGTGTCCTGGTTCTCTGTGTAGCTCAAGAGCGGCCCGTCCTCCACGCTGAAGCCATTGCGCCAGAACGTGAGGTGGCGCACGACGCGCGCCTGCTCTGCAGCGGGCCGCTCAAGCGGAGCGTCCGGGTCGGGTATAACCTGGCTCTCGACCTCGTCGCTTCCGAGCGTGTGGCCCGAGCCGCTGAAAGCACCGCGCGACGCCGGGCTGTCCGGGACGCTAGGCGGGGGGCCGGCTCTGTTCGTGTTTACCAAGCGCCGAGTTAGAAAGCGCGCGTCAAACAATGCACACAAAGACTGACTGCGCGGCCTTCCTCAGGAGACCCTTGACGAGGTCCCCGCCGGGAACGTTCTGCCTGCTGTTGGGGTTCTGGACGGACAGACCGCTATTCCAAGTGATAAGCATCGAGCAGAAACATCGAAACACACAATTGCATTCGATTGAAACGAACCTGCGCTCTCCGCCAGTGAACCAATTCTCGCCACCACTCTCATCGTCGTCGTCATCGTCACTACTTGCGGGTCCACCGCTGCCTCCCCCTCCTCTTCCTCCGCCTCCGCCCCCGCCTCCACCTCCGCCGCTCGACGAGCCGATATCTCTAAAAGTAGCGATGCGCCGACCGCCACTGCTGCCCGACTGGGCGCTGCTCGGCCGACTATCAGCGTCACCCCATTGACCGATCCTCCCGATCCTGGGCGTCGGGTTCGACGGTCTGTACCCGCGTGCGCCGCTGCTGCTGTTCTGGTCGGACATCCCGCTCTCTGGTTTTCTGCGGAATGTTTTCGTATCCGGATAGTCGTGAACTGATATGAAGTGGGAAACCAAAGACTCAGTTACGCGTCGCCCCCCCGTGTCCGTGTGAGAGTCCAATTTGGTGACTAAGCAGCGTCAAGTCGCGACTCGCGCCGCGGTTGCACGCGTCTTCGAGCTTGTGTCTGGCTTTCTCTGCGATTCCTTGGGCTGTATGGCGCGTTCAACAGTGAGGGCCAACGGATATTCTCGACCACGCGGCTCGCAGAGGCCGTCACAGTCCCAGCCGAGGCGATCGCAGCCGAGCCTGTCTCAACGAGGCCGGCGCCGTCATGTAGAGGAGGAAGAAGAGGAAGAGGAACAAGACGACGGGGGAGAAGACGAAGAGGAGGAAGGAGGGGACGAGCTTGGTGACAAGGATGGGGACGGTGATGCCGTAGACGTACGTCTCCAATCTGCTCGTGCTCTAGCTACCATTCTGAAGGAAACCAGGACTTAAAACGCAAAGCACACGCGCTCGTGCGCCTCGCGGTATTCAACGAGAGCCGGCGCGTCCCCCTGCGGCGGGAAGAAATTAACAAAAGGGGTACGCGTCTTTCGCACAGAGCATAGCAGGTGCTAATCTCCCAAGGCAGTTTTGGGCGCAAACACGCGTTTATTTAATAGTGTATTATTAATGGCGCAGGAAATCCTGCGTGGTACGTTCGGCATGGAACTCGTCGAGCTCGCAAGTCGCGCGGAACGCGAACGCGAGCAGAATCTTAACGATGAGATTCAAGAGGACGCCAATGCGACAGGCCTGAGGAAGAAAAGTTCGTTTATTCAATATAATAAAGTCGATGCATAACACAAGCCAATGATATGACAATAAATTATAGCTGCGGCATCTGGCTCTAAATCATATATCCTGCGGTCTACTCTGGCTGCAGAGCTGATAGAGGTTGCTGCGAGGTCCGACGAGCAACTCATCGACCTAGAGTACTCTGCAGAAAACGAAGACGAAGACATCCCACAATCGTATGGCAGTATCATCAGCTGGAGCACCACCGACCAGCTCGGCGGGCTCGGACTTCTATACGTTATCCTTGCCCTCATCCTCGTCAACGGGCACATCCTGAGCGACCGTAAGATCTGTTTTTGAGCTTCTTGACATTTAATTCACCGAAGTTCTGTTAATTGACTCGCAGCCGAATTGAAAAAACACCTCAAAAGCTTCCGGCTTTCCCTCTCTTCAACGATCGAGTTCGCCCCGCACGCTACACACAAAAGCGCAACCATTGAAACGTACCTCTCATCGCTCGTCAAGCAAGGCTACCTTGACAAAGTAAAAGTCGGGCCCGCGGGTGCCCCGCGAGCCACGCAAGGTGCGCCGGCCTCCTACACCCCTTTTCATATCTAGTCAAGATTTTGTAACCTATAACCTAACGTTTACGATTGTGACTTCCCCAGGCAAGCGTGCGCGAAACGCAGACGCCGACGAGGAGGGCGTGAGCTACGAATGGCGCTGGGGCGCCCGTGCGCAAGCCGAGGTCGGCGAGCTCGCCATCGCGCAGTTCGTCGCGGAGTTCATGGCGGAGCGCGTACTGCGCGACGCCGGGCGGGGTGACGGCGATGACGAGAATACGGGCCCGCAGCGCAGGGACTTCGATGAGGAAGAGGGCCAGCGTGTGCTGGATAGCATGATGAAGGGTATCACGCGCGCGGCAGGCGGGAAGTTGAACGAGATCACGGGTCGCTACTAGTCTTCGGCCGGCGGGTGTTTTTCTACTTTTTCTTTCTTTTCTTCTTCTTCTCGACTGTATGCGCGGGTATCGTGCTGAGGTGCGAAGACTAACGTGCGACCCCACGCTTGTAGTATCCTTCTGCCCCCTGGCGAGTGTGCTACGATTGATGTTACTGCCAGAACTCAAAATCATATACTTATATCTTGTATTCAGTTAGTACTCCCGAGTAATCCTGGGGCGTCATTTTTTTCACTGAGCTACCGATTTATTTTCAATGAGAAGTTGTACTGCCTACGACCTGTGTATCCTCTCGAAGAACGTCAATTACATCTGCCAGTATCAATGTAGAATTGAACAGAGTCGACGTGCGAATATAACATGACACCTTCGAGATATAGTATAATAAAATGATATAACCTAACTTCCAATCAAGACCATGCCGTGTCTATATCCAACGTCCACTAATGAAATGGTGTGCGGGTTCAAATGTGCTGGACACGACATGCCTCGCCTCCATATTGTAAGTTTGAGTTCCAGTACTCATTCACATATTATCAAAGAACCGACTCGGAGTACAGATGCCCCACACCCGGTCCAACCATTCTCCATACCTTCTTCACTCGGGGAATCTTGTGCATAAGTTTCATCATCATCATCTTCACTGCTCCCGGACAGTGAGCAGGATGAACCAGAAGGCGTAGAAACAGCTGTAGATGTAAATGGTGAAGCAGTTGTCGTTGTCATTGATGTTGCCAGTGAGGTCGGAGAAACAATATTCATGTCATGCTGGAGGCCAGAAAAACTTTGCCTTGCATGTGGTAGTATCATTCGCAGGTCTTCTGAAAGTTGGGCGATTAGATTGGCCCTTGTTGAGGAGGCCACTGGTAATGGGGGTGATAGTCGTATGGTACGTCTGCCTGGGAAAGGTATTGATCTTTTTGCTGGATTATACGTAATAGTATACATGTAATTCTTTCTTGAAGATCGTCTCCAGCTAGATAGTTTCTGTCACCCAGATGATTGAGCAGTGAATTTCGGAGTTTTCAGGGAGGGATTCATCCACCGGGCATATAAACGTGTACTTGCAAAATCTCCTGCAGCCACTGCAGGAAGATGCGGCGGGATGATAAAAGGATCACCATAGGGATGTGAGGCGTGTTCCGGGTCGGTATCAGTGAATGGCCGCGTTGCTCCATGATATTTTTTTCTTATCCTGCTCTTCCCCTCTGGACGTATAGTTGTTGATGCTGTACCCCTTTTCTGACCCAGCTGTACTTTGTCGAATTGTTCGTTGGGAATCATCATGTGGCGCGCTGATGTATCCGGCGTATCTTGCCAAGTAGTATCGCCCAATATTAATGCCTCATTAAGCAATTCCCAGCTTATCCTTACGACCAGAATGTGAGGATATTAACTAAATAGGCCTTGGAGATAGAGGAATCCAGCTTGTTACCTTTTAAACAATAATCCCCAGTCTCGCCAGGGACAATCTTAATGTGAAGGCCTTGACTTCGACGAAGCAATGCGCAGATATCTTTCAGACTATCAGCTGAAGCCTGAAAAAAAAGTTAGAAATTTTTATTCTGGCCCCAGACCAATAAGCTGAGCCGATCAACACTTACAACTCATCAACTTCGGTTCAAAGTGTAGTGGTACAAATTTTTTGTCTCTGGGATGGTTACCCACGGTATCGACCTTCTGTCTGCCATAATTTACGCAACTGCACCCCAACATCTTCTCCACTTTTACCATCAAGCCTAGTATATTATAATCTGTAATAAGAGTTCCCGTTCGCTCCATGACGAATCGCCACCGTAGCTACTGGATTTTCATAAGGAGATTCTCATATATCTAGTTACAAGAAGTGACCCCAATGCACAAGTTGAACAAAAGGTGTTTGTGGATAGTGACTTTCAATGGTATGCCGCCTGGCTTAGAAAATCGGTGAAGGACCGAAAACTCAAACCTACTTCAGGCACGGCTGCTGGGAATAAAGTAACTGGCATACGCCCGTGTTTGTGTTGTATTCATCACATTCCTTTGGTGTGGTAGCGATAATCGCGGGCGTTATTTTCATTGAATGACGGATTTCGCCTGTATGCATTTCTCGCATCTTCTTCGGTTGGGAAACCTTCGAGTTGGGTATCTAGGGAAACGGTTTTGTCATCACGAGTTTTATTGCTCCGTGCTGAATAGATTGAGCTGGCAGGTGTAAAGGCTGTAGATGATGAAGCTGTTGTCATTGTCGTCGAGGTCGAAGTCGAGGTTGGGGTTGGGGACACTGTGGTATTCCTGTTATGCCGTAGACCAGAGAAATGTTCCCTTGTCCACGGTGGCATCCTCTGCGGACCCTCTGAAAGTTCGTGGGCGGTTGACGATAAGTTATTTTCCTGCAAGGGAACTCCTATGTAATATTGCCCTGATGGATACCTCCAGTTGTATAATGGTTGCTGCCCAGGTGGTTGAGCAGGTCTTGAAATTCGCGTAGAGGCGTTCATCGGCTGGACTCCGTTTGGACGTGTTATTGTAAGATTTTCAGCAGTTGTCGTCGCAAGGAGCGACGAGGTGAGGAAAGGGCTGCTGTGAGGAGGAGCTGCGTCGTTACATACTCCGAGGTAATAAGACGGATGAGACGGTCCGATCCAGTCTGGGAGTTTAGGTTGTGTTGCTTCGTGATCCCTTTCGCTTACCCTGCTCTTCCCCTTTGTATCTGTTTTTTGCGAAGTCGTAGGTGCTGTACTCCCTTTTTGTCCCAGCTGTACTCTGTTGAACTGTTCATCGAGAAACACCATGTCGCGCGCTATTGCATCCCGCATGCTTAGATAAGTCCTATAGTATGACGCATCAGCAGACGCTTTCCTCAAGTCGAGCAGTTCCCAGTCTATCCTTCCGACTAAAAGGTGAAGACACCAGTTAAAAGGACCTTAGAGATACGATGAGCTGGAATTTTACCTTTTAAGCCACGATCTCCTGGCTCGCCAGGGACAATTTTTGTGCGGAGGTCTCGATTTCGACGAAACAATGCGCAGATGTCTTTCAAATGATCGGCTGAAGCCTGTAAATGATTGGTCAGAATCGTTTATTTGGCCCCCGAGCGAAAGAACTGACTATATTCAAGGCAAGCAAGTCGTCGTCATCCATAATTGCTACATCAGCATCGGAATTCTATGCACGCAATCAGTCAGGACTTGTTAGCTGTATGGGAGGCTCGACTAGTGGCAAACCTCAAATATGTATAAAGCCAGGATGTCGTAAGCGCATTGGACCTAATGGCACTTGTCAGTTATGTTCTAAAATCAATCAAGGGACGTACGGGTCGGAATGAACCAGGGTCAGCATCTCCTACATTCTCCAGTTTGCAGTCGGCAGTTTCGAAAAAGCTAAGTACTGACGAGTTGGCCCGGGAAGAAAAAAGCATCTCTCTTTTTGCCATAATCCTTGTCGGTTTCATGATCCTTGCGCTGACGTAGAATTTAACTCTGTTATACCATTCTCGTAAAGCAATTCGGTAGCCTTTGAGGAATATACACTGGTCGAGCACCAGCCCCTCAGGGATAGGTACGTCCCGTATAGGACGAGAACGAGAAGGACCTTGGCGCCTTGGAACCCTTACGTGACTTTCCCACTGTCCCCAAAACGAAAGACTGGCGTCTACAGCACCAGGGACGTTCACATTGAAGCCGACTTCAGCATCATGTGAAGAATCATTCCACGAGATATTTGCCCAGTCCCCGGTCAATATGCATTCCTTGACAAAAACCAAGTCATGCAACTCAACAAGCCTCCCTAAATCCCGCGCCAGTCGCAACCACGAATATCGGTTGTCTAGCATATATTTCATCATGCCCCTCAATGACTTAGCCCTTTGGCGCGTCGCACAGTGTTTTGTAATAAGTGTTGCTCCAATACCGGAGTTGCAGGAGAGCCTCAGGTTGGTTCCGGCAAGTACTCCGGAAATTGACCTTCGACAATCATTAGTGTCGACTGGAGGCATCAAAATAACCTGACCTCGTACCCTGAGAATGACAAATCCCCTCCGACGGTGCGAACACCCGTAGATTGTCGGATGCCTGGCATTAACGTCTCCAAATATCCGGTCCTTCGAAAAGTTTCCCTTATCGGCTCGAAACCAGCTGGGATGTCTGAACCACTGTTGGCAGGATGATGACCGGGATAAAATGCATTAAAAAGTTTCTCGAATTTCCCGCCCTCTATATAGCCTACGTCGCCCACTCGAACCATGTCGTAATCACCATTAGGGTTGGGCTCAAACAGAGCGTAGCCAAGATCCAGATGGGATAGCTTATTTGGGTATAGCTCGTGAGGCGGCAGATTTCGCGACATCAGGCAGGGCAGAGAACAGAGGACGATGTGTACTGGAAGACGGGGACAAAAGCGTCGAATTCCGGGTAACTTTTTCAGCCATTTAAATCATTGTCCACCTGTACAAGCTTTAGAAGGCAGCCCGGGGCAGTGCAGCTGAACCTAAGACAGCCTATTAATACCGTACACCGCATGAGGCGAACTCAGAGGCCTGGCAGAATGTCGAAGAGATGTAAGGTGCCTAGAGTATAGAAAATCCTTATTCCCATGCATGTGGGAAGAGGTGTCTCCGCCGTAAGTTATCCGACCGACAGAAAACATCTTAACCCGAGAAACGGCCCAGATCAATAGAATCAGGTAGTGTCCTCCGGTGTGAGGACACGAGGCAAAAATCATACATCAGGTTCTCGCCGGGTATGGTCTTAGTAATAATAGGTTTCTGATAGGGAAGGAACTTGATCAAGAAACGAGTACGTGAAAACGAGTGTAATGCCAGCCCATCTGGCCATGTGTTTTTATTGGCACTAGCCGTTCTTTATGCGCCTGCGTTCATACAATCTGCCAAAAGGCCTTCATTATGCAAGGCCAAGATAAACTCTCGTATGAAAGGCTCATAGTCGTGTGTCCGATTTACGATTTCAGACTGAAGGGATGTTTGAGTACGAAACCAAGGGGCATAGTATTCGCTGGGGAAAGTGAATGAAGAAGGGCAGGCTCACCCTTGCTTGAATGGCGTTTTGTACCTCCTCATCGACCGCAATCTTGGCGGGCATAGCATGGCTTACGCAAGTCTGCCATGCGTCCACGAGACTTTCCGGAGGCATCTGCAAAATGGCAAATTCTTTACCCATTTTCCGCGCACCGAAGTCCTTGGCGAATGGCTGTCCTAATGATGGGGGCTGAGCAAGGGTGGCAAACGCCTCGTCAGCGCAATTTAGTAAATCTTCATCGACCTATTAAATCAGTGCAACAAATCATAAGCAAGTTAGCTTTGACATTATTGAAAATGGATGACTTCGTGGCTATCACCTTGTGACGCCACTCGTCGCCGTACGTTCTGGTCAGCTTCCTTTCAAGTGTTGCCTTCTCCCTCTTTAAAAGCTCCAATTCGTCACTCCTAATCTCATATCGATCTTGCACGAGCGCAAGAAGGTTAAACTGAATATTTCCCCCTTCTTCGGAATCAACGCCTGAAACCCCGCCGTATTTCTCCATCTTTAGGCGCAACGCCGGCCGCACAATGTGCTCCCAGCCCTCCGTGCTCCCTGGTGTTGGCAACTCGCCGACCTCAAGCGGTCCAGACTTTAGTCCATCAAGTTCCCACACTTTCCCGTGAGCTGGTACGTAGCCGATGAAGTGATATGTCTCTGGCGTTTCCTCTTCCGCCGCTAGCTTCTTTTTCTTTAGAGAGACTTTACGCCTCGACCCGGAGTCGGCTGCGACGGTTTTTGTTCGCTTTCTAACCGGCTTTTTGGATGATGAGACAGCGTCGTGAGTTGATTCAGCAATAGCGCTGATTGATGCCCTCAAGTCAGCGGGTCTGTGATGTTCCATTATTAGAAAAAGCGATGAAGGGTTGCACCGTTTTCACCTTGCTAGAGAGTTCTGCGTTTCCCTTAATAGTGTAAAATTTGAGATAGCAAGGCCTTTCATCTTGTGGGTACCGCATATACCTTACTCAGTCGAATCACGCGAGTCTGATGATAACTCACCTTGGGACTCATGTCTGCGGTCTCCGCCTTGAAAGCAGCAAGGTCATCGCCGAGATCGGCATCGGGGCAGTTAAATAACACATTCAGAATAGCCAACGACGCGCACGCGTCATCGACAAGCTGATTCGCGAACCAGATGTCCTTCGCAGCAGGGTCACGGAAGTCGCGCGGATGGTGATTGTCATGGCGCCATGTGAAGCACAGTACGAGGCCCTGCGGGCGGAGGTGGTCGAGCCCCCACGGCTGAATATCGTACACCTCGGCAACTCCAAGGCCGCGTACACCCAGCCCGCGGATGAGCGTAGTAAAGACGCCTTTGACGAGCACAGACAGGCGTTACACGCCCTCTATCTAAGGCGGAGAGCGGAGACAGAAGCGCGTACGACTGACCAGGATCGGATTCGACGACTGAAAAGGGGCCTCCAATAAGGTCTATCTTTTCCCGCGATTGGAGGAAATGAGGGGAGCCGTTTCCTCGCGACATTCTTCTTCAAAAGCAAATACAACGTAGAATAGGAATGGTAGTAAGTAGCAGAGCATAGAGTAATCGAATTCAAGGCGAAAGACAAATGAGGTACCGTCGACCAGAGCCTGAGAACTTCTTGCCATTTCCGGTGCGCAGCCTGGCATGGGTGATTCCGTCGAGCTCGTCACCTCCTGGTACAACCATGTCGCTGCAGCACTTCGGAAAGGCGACTCTGCGCGTCGCAAAGAACTACACCAAAGGGTACTCCGATGTGCAGACGAAGGTCCGCGATGCAACGTCGAACGACCCCTGGGGCCCGACAGGCCAGCAGATGAACGAGATAGCGCAGATGACCTTCAATCAGTGCGTATTGTCACTGTTGGGAAGAATTTTGCTGAGCATAATTGCCTTGTCCACAGAAATGACTTTGTGGAAATCATGGAGATGCTGGACAAACGGTTGAATGACAAGGGAAAGAATTGGCGGCATGTTTTCAAGGTACGAATTGTGCTCTAATCCCTTTTGGCATTCGTGAAGCTGATAGACTTGGTTTATATAGGCCCTAACCGTCCTCGACTACCTCCTGCATAACGGCTCGGAAAATGTCATAATTTACTTCCGGGATAACGCTTATATTGTCAAAACGCTAAAGGAATTCCAATATGTGGACGAATACTCAAAGGACCAAGGAGCGAATGTGCGCCAGAAGGCAAAGGATATCACAAACCTACTTCAGGACGAATCGCGGCTGCGGGACGAGCGGCGCAACCGTGCGAGCATGCGCGATCGCATGACACGCGGAAACGACGGGGTTGCGGATGATGTCGAGGACGAAAATGCGCGGCGGCGCACGCCAGCACGCCCACTAGGCGAGCGACGCGGCAACAACCGTGAGGATGACGAAATCAAGCGCGCTATTGAAGAAAGCAAGCGGAGTCTCGCGGTTGAGCAGGCGAAGACTGCGGAGGAGAATGACCTTCTTCGTGCGATTAAACTCAGCGAAGAGGAGCAGGCGAAGCGCAACAAGTCTATTGAGGAGTCAAACTCAAGGGCCCTATTTGACGACGAGGCGCAGGCGTAGGTTGTCATAATAGCTTCGTCCCTTCCGATACTCACTTGCGCATTGCTAAAGCGCGCCACCATCAAACAACCCGTTCCCGCTTGTCGACCCGTCACTGCAGTTCTCACAGCAGCAACTGCAGCCTCAATATACCGCGATGGCTCCACAGTTCACGTCCTTCAACCCGTATCAGCAACAAGCACAGCAGGAAGCTATGCGGGTGGGGTATTATCTAAATTTCCTCGTTTAATAGCTGATTCCTCGCACAGGCTCAATATATGCAGCAGCAACAAGAGTGGATGCGCCAGCAACAGGAAGCCCAACAAGCCCAACTCTTGCAGGCTCAACAAGAGGAATGGAACCGTCAGCAACAGCTCCTTCAGTTCCAGCAGCAGCAGCAGCAACAACAACAACAGCAACAGCAACAGCAATTGGCTGCCCAGCAACCTCTGTACCCGCAACCAACAGGCTTCGGGTCGAATAACCCCTTTGCTATCTCTTCTTTCGGGCAGTCGCCGCCACCCGTTGCATCCACTTCGAGTAATGCATCAGGAATTGACTCCTTCTCGCTGCCTTCGACGTTCGCCCATTCGCCATCTCCTTCCGTGCAGTCCCCTGCTTCGGTGTCGCCTGCACCGCCACCAGCCATGGCGCGGCCAGCAAGGAGTGATGGTGAACACGCACACCTCGCAAGTATCCTTGCGAATCGTGGGGATGGCGTGGATACCTTTGGAAATGTTGGCCAGTTACGGTACGATACACACGCTCTTGTTCCGTTTTGCTTTTGATTAACAGAAATGCCTCACTACAGATACGGACACACGCAGGCGGGTCGTGTCGCGGCGCAAAAAACGGGCCAACACAATCCGTTTGCTGCACAGCAGCAAACAAGCGAGCAGCCATTCTTTACGATTTGAATGACAAGCTCTGCGATACCCCCCTTGTTTTTGACCGTTGCAGTAGTGTATTTGGTAACCGATTTCTTTTTCCCCTTACGAAAAAGATGTGGACGTGGCGTGCATGACTACGATCAAGTATCGTTGTACATCGTTGGATTAGTTACTTTACAATAAGCAGATTATTTGTTTGTCTTGTGTGCTTTCGCTCTTGTGGCCACAGACCGCCTATAGATATATGGGCTTAGCTGACTGTGCATTTCTCACCGTATTCCATCTGCGCCTCTTGCACCGCCAGTTCAACTCTTGAGCCAGGTCCGCGGTAAACGCAGACCGCATCTCTTACCACTACCAGCTACCATCAGCATTCCACAATGGCAGATTCGAGAGTACGTTCTGCAGACCCCCGTGCTATGCGAGCTCGACGCTTACAGCCCCGCCACGCAGCCCGACAAGGCGGACTTGACGCACAAGCTCACCGCCGCCTTCCTCAGCCACCGCGTCGAGGAGCTCACAAAGTCCGTTCTGGAAAAGCAGAACAAGGGGGCCCCTAAGTTCAGGGATAGGCGCGGCTCACGGGGCAGCGCTCGACCCAACTATCAGCGCGGTGGTGGCCCACCGCGCGGAGACGGGCCCCGTGGGCGATACGGAGCGGACCGGGAACAGACCGGCGAGTACGGCGCCAGGGACAGGCCCGCGGGTGAGAAGGTCGCCGACGTCGTCGTCGTCGATGCCAGCGTACTCGTGCATGCACTCGACCAGCTCAAGACATGGTGCGGGAAAGGCAGGGAGGAAGTTGTCGTCATCCCTCTCGAAGGTGCGTGTGTATGCATACCAAAACTACGGTTATGGATTTCCACTAACGACTATACAATACAATACGGATCTAGCCCTCAATACGCTGGACACACTCAAGAAGGGGGCCAGCTCGGGTCAGATTGTGCGGCGTGGGCGGGAGGCATCACGCTATCTCGAGGGACAAGTCGGCACGAACCCGCGTATCAGGATCCAGTCGGACAACGAATTCATTCCCTGGGACTCGATTCCCTTCTCGAAGGACGGACAGGATACAACTATTGACGCTGCGCGTTCGCTGTATGAGTGTCCGGATTGGCTCCGCAGGACCGTCTGTTGCGCACGGTGGGAATATGATCACTTCCTGACGGGAAATAGGACTTCTTCTCCCGTTCAATCCGAATCAGCCGCAGCAAAGGAAGCGTCTGCCTCTCCAGCACCACCTCCAAATGTTGTGATCGCTGTGTGCTTCGAGGGTGCTCAGCCGCAGGACACTGCGGCCGCATCAGAGGTGCCTTTCGTGCGGCAGGTACCCAGACATGAACAGCGCTGCGCAGGTAGACTCGTGGCACACTGGGCCGAGGCGGCAGGGATCCCTGTAGTGAAATTCGAGGCGCCGATGCGCCGTACCGAGACCAATACACCCGGCAATGTTCGTTCGCTGTCGTCTGAAGGTCGACGTGGAGGCGCTAGAGCGCCCCCGAATCCGGTGCGCCAAGAGTTCTCGGGCCCCAAGGCGAAGGGTACAGGTCCGCCCGCTGGCAAGGGCCCAGTTGTATATGGCCCCGGACGTAGCGCCGCGCGCGATGGAGACGAGATGGTGCAGCGCCCGCCGGTAGTAATCATGATGAAGAATCATAAGCCCGGAGACATCCATCTGCTTGCGAGGGGCGAGAAGCTCGAGCCGTGATGAATTGGCCTGCTTTGGTTGCTTCAAGGTGAGTGCTCACGGAAGCGTACTAGACCTATTTTTTGAATTTAGGCACTCAGGACTCAGACAGTATCACGTTCCGCGCATGTTTGTGAACGAGGACGGTTTGGATGGAACAGAGAAACCAATTTTGTAAGGACTGTTTGCAGACAGCTAATCACTATTCATACTCATATATCATTTTATTTGCTCTCAGACGGCTCTCAGCCGCCCGTCGACGCAAGGTAGAGGAGACAAGTACCCCGAATCGGAATTGCCACAGCGCTCTCGGACGTGCCTTCGTACAGCAGCGCACAAACGGACTCAAAGTTCTCGGACCCGGACCCACCCGACTCCTCGTCGTCGAACACTTTCTACTACCCCATCCCCCTCCACCTCACATGAAGAACGAGCAATTGAGCACATACACCCCATCGCTTCTCGAAATCGTTTCGTATAGCCGATCTGCGCACAAGTCAACTTTTTCCCTTCGTAGCGTGTCTCGGAGTTCTCGGATCGGTTGTCGATTGTCGAGTGTTTCCGAGCCTGTATTAGCCCTTGTTCGTCTTGCTTTCAGTTTATTAGCGCCCGTGCATCGAGGAGGACGAATTGTCTGATTTGCTGCTTCCGTTCTTCTCTCTTTTCCATTCAATCCCGGATCTGTCTTTCCTCCCCCTTCCGCCGCCCTCACCGCCGTTTCTACATATGCATTCCCTTTTTTTTTTTTGAAATTTGTCTGGTGCATGCTAGGCGCCAAACGTCTGTGCAATTTGCGTGTTCCGCGTTTTGCCTAGTTCTTGGTTCTTTACCTATGTATCTCGATACCGAAAATAAACCCCTGAGTTGAAAGCTCTCCTATTTATTCTAACGAAGGGCGGCAATTGAGAATGTTTCGGTCAAACTGTGGACGAGACGAGGCGTGCGGCAGACGACAATAGCAAAAACAACCAGATGAGATATAAAGGTAGAACTGAGAAATTTTTGGATGTAAATATATATGAAGACAGACACTGACTCGGACAAAGAAGAAAGGCATCAGTTAGCTACAGTACTGTATAGGCTGCAGATGCAAAATGTCTAGAGTAAAACAATGAACAAAAAGGCTTGCTTGTAGCAGTTGATACACTGAAGGGGAGTCGAACCCCTGCCGCTTGCTTGGAAGGCAAGCATGATAACCGCTTCACCATCAGTGTCTACGTCATAATTAGTCAAGTGGTCATATATATGTACTCCGTATTCCTTGTTTGTACGATGCCGCGCGAACAATCAATATTAATCCCCTGTAAGTTCGCCTAACCTAATCCCCCCCACCGACAGATATTTCCAGCGGAGCCCGATCCAAACCTAAATCCAAATCCAGATGTATATTTACATGATCCGTACTTCATGAGTAAATCGTAAAGCAAGTCTACCGTAATCCCACGCGCGTCTACGCAGAATCAGAATGATCGAAATGCCTGATAGTAATAATAAAAAAAGAAGAGATTGAAGAGAAGAAATTGGGCGAATAAAAAGAATTGATGGAGAAGAACGGCTTTCTTTTTTGCGTGCGCTATAACTTGGCCTTGACTCCCCGAGTTGAGCCTCTGGCAGACTGTTTTTGCCGGTGCGCCCACTCTTTCCGCACGCGCTTCCGCAGATCGTTTTTTACGATCTTGCCGTTCGCGTTGCGTTCTACGTTATTTGCGAACATGGTGGCCCAAGAGAACATCATTACTCATGAGTGATAATTCGGTAATTCAGGAGAAGGACGGCGCCTCACCGATATGATCGTCTTGGACGAGAACCATTACGGGCACCGCGTGTGGAGGGAGCCTGGCATCGCAAAAAAAGCATAAACGTGAGCGGGTGCAGATTACGATATGAACAGTGCGCACGTACGTCCTCTTCGCGACCTCAATGAGCTCTTCCTCCGTTACCTTACCATGGAAATGGGGCTTCGTGGCAACAACAGCCGCGACGAGCTCCCCAAGCCGTTTGTCCGGCACGCTCACTGCCGCAGCATCGAGCACCCGCTCATCCGCGTACAGCGCGTTCTCGACTTCCACGGAATGCTAAAAGAGAAAAGAAAAAACGTTCATAGAACGGGCCGGTGTGAGCACGTGAAAGAAAAAAGACGATTGGGCGCGGGAAAGTCCGACTGACGATATTTTCCCCGCCTTGCATGTGAAAAAAAAGGGGACGAGTTAGCTGTCCGTCTGCACCCGTCCATAAGCGTAGCTCGAATCACCTCTGATAATGATATCCTTGACTGTTATGGGCGGATAGACTAGGCGTCAGTGCGATAGACTATACGCGTCCAGAGGATCTTGCCTACCTCGATCTTTAATAAATAGAAACCCCTCCTCGTCTATACTTGCCAGGTCTCCTGTTTTAAACCATCCGTCACGCGTAATCGCCTTGTCCGTGGCGACTAGCAAGGGATACAGTATTAGCCAGCGCCACAGGGGGACCAGACCAGGGGTAAATTGAATTGCGTACCCGGATCGTTCAAATACCCCTTCATGATATTCGGTCCCTTTCTGTCATGAGAATCCGATTAGGTTCGCGGGGGAAGGTTAAGGAAGAGCATGCGGCTGACGTACATCCAAAGCTCTCCGACTTCCCCGGGAGGCATAACCTTCTGAGTTGCTTGATCAACAATGAGTAACTCATTGACCGGAGAGGCTAGACCGCTATTAATATGCTCAGTACAGTTCCGGTCATAAACTGGTTCTCGGGTTTACTAACGTGCTAGTTGGTCGGACCACGAAGTCTTTTGGGAAGTAGTTAATATGAGAATAAAAGCGGTACACGGAATCATCAAACCTTCGGCTAATACGCGTTGTCTTAATTACTATTATAGTTCAGGGGAAAAAACGAAGCAGCTCTGCTTACCTTGTATGCTTGCAACACCGGCATTTGTTTCGCTTAAACCGTAGCCTTGGCCGCTTTTTCCATCAGCACTAAGCGTCAAATGTATTCACAGCCAGATAGTAAAAGGACACTTACGGTTCGACACTACGGAAGCGCCTGTAAACGTCCCTCGGCATCGCCTCTGAGGTAGGTGCTCCACCACAGGTTAAACTCTCTAATGCGATGGACTCAAGCGAGGTTTCGATCAAATCCATGATTACCGAAGGAACACCCCAGCGGAGGTTATGCGCTCCTTTACAATGAGGCGCGCAGCTGTTGCCGAGGACGCTGAGCATCAGGGGTACTGAAGCTTGCGATCGGGCTCACCTTCTTCCTTGTCCCATTTACGGGTGAGAACAATTTTCGCGCCCAATGCGGTGTTAGTCATCTGCGGTGCCGGGAGATAGTCAACTTCAAAGCTGAAAATTCCGGACCACCAAGAAGAAAACACAAACCATCGCACTTGTCAGGCCCGTCACATGGAACAACGGTATACTGATCAACACCGCCTTCTGCGGATCGAGCGGGCCGGGCTCAACGATATCCTCTCCCCTGCGCAGCATCGCACGCATTTTGGCGGCGAACGTGTTGAAGATGCTCGTTAGGAAGGCGCGATGGGACGAGAGGACACCCTTCGGAAAACCAGTCGTCCCCGACGTGAAGAAGATCGTCGCGTCGTCCTCCGGCGTCGCGTCTGGCGTCGCGCGCCAGGCTTCGTCCGGCCCTTGGTAGGCCTCGAGGGCGTCCTCTATAGGGGACATGCCCTTCCACTTCCATTTCTCTGGGGAATGGGAACCGGAGCTCCGTGTGCGGACGACAAATACTTTGTTGAGGGCCGTCCTCTGCTTCAGCTCGTCGAGCTGCATGCCCGCGAGCCTTTCTGCGCGCTCGGGGTCTACGAAAATGACCTTGGGGTTTGTTATGGAGATGCAGTGCAGGAGGGGCTTCGGTGGCGACCACGCGTTTATCATTGTCGGTACACTTCCGAGCAGCTGGGCCGCCCAGAATATTATCAAGAACTCGGGAAAATTCCGCATCATGATAGCGACTTGATCGGAGAACTAATGAGCAGACCGGAGAGGCGAGAGATGAAAAGATCGAGCGCACCTTTGTCCCCTTTCCGAACCCCGTATTTGGTGTACAGGAGACTCGCGAGCTTGGACGCACGCTCGTGCAGCTGACCGTACGTGTAGCGCTCATTCTCATACACAACATAATCTCTATCTTTCCATAGTGCGCAACGGTCGAGCCAGAAGGCTCGCGAATTCTAAGCGCCAAAAGGACACGGATCGCGGAATTAGTCAGTCGGTACATGCCAAGTAGCGTAAAGGTTCCCACCGGCGGAAGGTGTTTGTATACGCGCATAACGCGACCGTCGACGATTGTCAACTCTGTCTCATGCATCTTTCCCGGACCAGTCATGATCGCGTTGCACTCTGCCATCGAACGAGCGGGCGTCCAGTGGAAGGGCGGGGGCGGGGGCGGGCGGCGTCGGTCATGTCTGAGGTGGTATCTGTCGGACGCTGCTAGGTGATGCGGAAAGGGGGGTCGGCCAGGCAAGAGCGCAAGGAAAAGGAAAAGGAAGGGGAGAAGGGAGAGGCCATGATACGCGGGGACGGGAAGCTATAAGTAAGACTGCATAGAGAGTGGGAGGGGAGGTCGACCGGTATTCGGTTTGCCGGTCGGCAGTCGCGGATATCCTGTGACGAATCACGCTCACATGCCCGCGGGCCTCTCCGATAGGCCGTTCAATCCCTCGGCCGTACATACAACGAGTGGTATATAGCATAGACAACAAACATACAAAATAGCAACAGCAACACGACACGACAGCAATACAGCGCAATCAGTCCCCTACTCGTAGCCCTCCAGCTGCTCCAGCTCACGCTGGATCTCCGCCTGCTGCTCCTAGAAGGAAAAAAAGAAAACGGAAAAGTCAACAGCCGAGACATCCGGGTGCACAAGAAGCCGCGCACGTACCCTCAGCCGGCGCATGTCCTCGAGCTCCCTCAGCTCCCGCTGCACCCGCTCCTGCTGGTCCTGTGACAGCGCAACGCGCATATACGCGTATGTTAAACCCGGTCCCATAAAAGGATCGACATATGCACGTTACCTTCAGCCGGCGTATCGCCTCTCCCCTTCCTTCGTCCCTCGAGGCGACAGGCGATGCGATCGAGAACTCCTCTACGAACTTGGGAACGTAGGTCGGGATAATACCCTGCGCCAGCAGCATGGCTTCACAATAGGCAAATAGTCAACAACGTGCACCCTAAGGTACCGACCTGTGGCGCTTACCGCGAGGCCTGTAGATGTAGTTGAAGATTGCGACGGGCCCTGGGTTTAACGGGTCGAACGGCATCGAGGTCATCTTTTTCGTGCGGAATGCTTTCTGCTCGCCCAAGCTTGCGAAAGAATACGCATAAATCAGCCCATTTGGCTATGACGCGCGAAGGCGGAAACATCTCCTACCAGACCCCGCGCGCACCGTTTATCCTGCTGCGCCTCTGTGCTGGGTCATTGGACATCCCGGGAACACTATATGTTGGATCACGCGACTCGCTAAACACGACTTGCAGGATCTCGACACGTATGGCTCCAAACTTTTTGGAACGGACCGGGTCGAACGCCGCATCCTCGTCTGTAATTTTTTCCAATTTTTTTTGAAGCCGGAATTAGGCGCATAATATCAAGGAAGTGTTCGGAGCCGACGCCACATTAACATGCGCTCAATGCACACAGGAAGTTGACGACTTGCCTGAAAAGACGATGTCGGAGAAGACAAAGGGCTTGACCGTCCTGGCGTCGATGCTGACGCCGTTGCATATAATCTCTCTCCCCATTCTGCGCTCGTCGTAGCCACGGTTGACGAGCTCGATGCCGTCCACGAAAATGATCAGTTGCAGCGACGACGGATAGTGTTCCGCACGGAAGAAAATCTCAAATTCCTAAGCCAAATCACACAAGTCACATCAGCAATCTCCTTTTGAAATTCCACGCTACGTAGTACAGGGGGGAAATTAATCGTGACGATGGGAGGACGGTCGGGAGGGGGAAAGAGAAACCTTGCCGGATTCACTCGCTATCCACGATGTCACGGAAGATCCGACAATCTGTGTGCCATATTCTTCGAGTATGTTGTCCTCTATTTTAATCCCGATTTCGCAGTTGGCAAAGCGGGGCATCCCAGGGCGAGGTGAACGAGCAGAGGGTCGGAGGCGGCGGCGGCAAGCCTCATTGTTGCGGTGGAACACTAACCCTCGTGGCTCTGTGACGCATATGCGCGTATAGTCACGTGGTGTGACATTTGAACTCATCCGCGACGGATTACTCACTCAGCCTCTGCCTCTTGCTCTCAGCCGCCAATCCAGTTCGTGGACTCTCGACGCTCGGCTGCCCTGCGTCAAGCAGACTCCTATAAGTCCTAATGTCGACCTCGTAGTTTGTTCCTCGGGTCGTCACTTCAGACCCGGACGTTGATCCATACCTCCCAGGACTCGCTTCCTGTTGTTTCCCTTCCTGAACGCCGCAACATTCCGTCTCTTTCGGATATAATGCTATCTTGGAACTCAGTACTCACGGGGTGGTCCACCGCGGACTTCCCACCGATGCTATCGACGCTCGAGGTCGGTGGCAGTTCTGTCGGAACATATTGAGGTTACCGAGATGACCGTCCTGACTGGCGCCGTCCGGTAGTCTCTATGCTCGCCGTTGGGGCTGTCTGCTTCATGCGTCGCTGGAAATAGTTTTACTGGGCTCCGTACTGTGATTATCGTGCCCTCTAGATATCACTCGCAGAAAACTACTGTGCTGCCCGACTTGTACGGCTCTACGCAAAGCTAGTGAATCGCCGATAAGACGATCCCGCGGTATGCACTGGTGAATTAAAAAAGATGCGACATGTAGTTGACTGACAGTTCATGTCGTTTGAATTGATCTCGGGAGTGCGTGGCATCCCGAATGCAAATTGCTATGCTATGGGCGCGACTGGTCACACACTTAATGCTTAACGTCACTGAGGAAGCATTTTCATTGGGCAGCTCGGGAACAGCATCCGTTAGACTTCCGGGCGGCCTTGATTCCATCACCATCACCATACTCTTAATTTAACATCTTTCCAATGACTTCTTCGCATTACTGGGGCGACTTAACCGACAACGCAGCCGAGGATCCCGGGAAGCTCCAATCCGTACACCGTCAATCACGACCAAGCAACTCTAACTTAATTTTGGCATAATCAGCTAAAGCTGTACAGTATATATTCGTTGCTACATGGGTGAGAGGATGGCCTACATTTCTATCTACTTCTGCATCGCTGCAATGGCAGCGGCGCCATCAGCCGCAACAGCTTGCCAAGCCGGACGATTGGAGATATCCGTCCACCACTGCGTGACGTTCGGGGTCGTCTTGAGCCCCGCAAAGCCGGCATAGTTAGTGATCAACGAACCGAACGGGAGGTGAAACAGGTCAGCGAGGGTGAGTTCCTATGTACTGATGGATTAATACTTTTTTTCACCAAAGATCGGATAGTGGATACGCACGTCTCCCGCAAGGTATTTCTGCTTGCTGAGAATGATCTCGTACACCTTGAGCTTCTCTTCAAGTATCTTCGCTTGCTCCGCCGCGCGATCATCGTCGCCTTTCACGCCCCTCCGCCTACAGCAAAGAGAGTCAACAATGAGCAATAGTGATTATCAGCGATAACAACTTACGGCTTGAAAATCTTTTCCGTTGCGAAGGCGGAGGCAGACGGGTTGAAGTTACTGATCTCGATGGATACGGCCTGCTCGAAGAGCGCGATCTTCTCTACGTCCCCCGTGGGAATGAGTCCACTGTCACGTCCGTACTTGGAGACGACATAGCGTGCAATAGCACGGCTCTCGTACACCTTGAAGCCATTCTCTTCAACCTAGACATTTTTGCGACGGTCAGAACGGATGCATATATGCGCACTACAAGCAAACGCTCACGAGAACGGGGATCTGACCGAAGGGATGCTTATTCGCGAGATAGTCTGCGCTCTTGTGCTCGCCGGTTTTCATGCTCACAATCACGAGCTCGTATGGTACGTTGAGCTCCTTGAGTGTGACGAGGACGTTCTGCGTGGCCGTTGAGAACGGGTTTCCGTAGAGCTTGAGAACCATGTTAGAGAGTCTGAGGAGGAACGGAGAGCGATGTGTGGATTGTTGAGGCTGGTAGAGGCCGATGAGATGGATCTCCTCTTTCCCTCTAGATGCGTTTTTATACGTAACATTTCGCCTTCGAATTGTTGGAAGGAAATACCATTACAAAGCACGTACATGCCAGTGTATGCAACGGCCGCGGGTTTCAACGCGTCGCATCGTATCGATGCTTGCTTGCTAATCACGAAAAGTCCTGTGACTGATTCAATTTGCAAAGGGCATATTGTGCTATTTCTAGTAATCAAATCGGCCTTTCTGCTTTGGTGAGAGAAAATGAGTATTTTGACAAGGGGGATGTTGTCTTATCTCAACATCTGGGGAAATCGAAAACATCCACTCCTGATACTACATCCTCCCCATCAAAGTACGCACTTTATCTTACCAAAGCAAGAGCCAAGGATATGTAGCCATGAAGAAACGTTGTTCTGACTGGAGGGCAATGGCTGCAAAGGCTGTATGCCGACAAAAGATCAGCACCTTCTAGATACAGTATTTTCAGTGGCAATTCATTTTAGACAGCCCATGCTCAATGGACTTTTGTACATATCATGACAGCAAAATATATATTTATTACAGTAAGTACAAATTTCTGCGACATATATTTGAGTGTTGCAGTGAAATTCTGGCCTCTCAAGCCACAGAGAACAGATATTGCACCGTGCTTGTCACAGAGAGACACGTGACAAGGGTGACTCAGAGGTGCATTCATAAGAGGAAACATAAAATGAGTCTTTGAACCAAATTCTCGTCCGTTTTGTGTGATTGAAGCTGTATAATGATCATAGAAGGTGGCTAAGATTCTAGTTGCCGGATTTCTCGACTTCGGCCATTTTTCACCACTTCAAAGCCGGAATAGAAAAACCCGGAAAATAGACACCCTAGCCCTACCGCGACCCTCTATTATCATTATACAGCTTCAATTACGCAGAACGGACAAGAACTGGGCTCAAAAACTCGTTCTGTAAACTTCTTTCTGCTCACATGTGGCAAAACTTCTATTTACGGTAGCGGCATAAACAAGTACAATGCCGACCTTTTTTTTGACAGGCGTTGCCTCTACTCACTCACTTAGACTCTTGCTCTCAGTCACCAATCCAATTCGTGAACTTTCGACGCTCTGCTACCCCACGCCAAGCTTACTGACCATGTTAAGATTCCTATGAGTCCTAATGTCGACTTCATAGTTTGTTCCTTTATTTGTTGCTCCCGGACGTCGATCCGCATCTCCTAGGACTCGGTTCTTGTTCAAGGTCGTCTCGCATCACGGTCCTCGCTACTTGAGGCTGTTGTTCCCCTTCACTAACGCTACAACATCCTGTCTCTTTCGGATATAATGCTATTTTGGAACTTAGTACTCGTCGATTGGTCTACCGCGGACTTCCCACGGATCCTATTGAAGCCCGAGGTCGGTGGCAGCTCCTGTCGGAACGTGCTTAGTGATATCGAGCTAGCCGTGAGTGACTAGCGCTGTTCCGGTAGTCTATAGCTCACTGCTGGGACTGCCTGGATCGTGCGCCATTGAAGCAGCTTTACTGGGCTCCGTCTGTGGTTACAATACTCTCTAGGGATCGCCATCACCGGAAGAAAACCGCCGTACGTTCCGACTACTAGTGCGGCTCTAGCGAATAAAGGCAGTGGATCACCGATACGGAAAACGATCCGCGGTATGCACTACTGTAGCGAATTCCGAAATGCGTCTCCGTAGGTGATTGACAGTTCATGTCGGTTCAATTGATCTCGGACTTGCGTGGCAGCCCAAATAGAGGGCTACGGGCGCGTTTGTTCACACACTTGATGCTTAACATCACCGGGGAAGCACTCGCATTGGACAGCTCGGGCACAGGATCCATTAGACTTTTGGGCGGCGTTGATTCCATCAACGTCACCATGCCCTTAAATTAATACCTTACCAATGACTTCTTCGCATTCCTAGGGCGATCTAACCGACAATTCAGCCGAGAATTCCGGAAAGCTCCAATCCGTACACCGTCAATCATGACCAAGCAGCTCTAACTTAGTTTCGGCATAATCAGCAAAAGCTATACATTATATAATTGCTGCTACGGGGGTGAGACTCGGAGGATCTTCTGCAACGCTGCAATGGCAGCGGCGTACTCGGCCGCAACAGCTTGCCAAGCTGGACGACTGGAGATATCCGTCCACCAGCGCGCAACGTTCGGGGTCGCCTTGAGTCCCTCAAAGCCGGCATAGTTAGTTATTAACGAACCGAACGGGAGGTGAAACAGGTCGGCGAGGGTGAGTTCCTGTCGACATACCGATGTATTAGCTTTTTTTTTCTACCAAAGGTCGGAAAATGGGTACGCACGTCTCCCGCAAGGTATTTCTGCTTGCTGAGAATGATCTCGTACGCCTTGAGCTTCTCCTCAAGCGTCTTCGCATGCTCCGCTGCGCGGTCATCGTCGCCCTTCCCCCAAAACATCCTGCAGCCCAGACAGTCAGCGATGAGCAAAAATAATGGTGGTACGCGATGTGAACTCACGGATTAAAGATCTTCTCCGCCGCGAAGGCCGAGGCAGACGGGTTGAAGTTGCTGCTCTCAATGGATATGGCCTGCTCGAAGAGCGCGATCTTCTCTACGTCCCCCGTGGGAATGAGTCCACTGTCACGTCCGTACTTGGAGACGACATAGCGTGCAATAGCGCGGCTCTCGTATACCTTGAATCCATTCTCCTCGACCTAGACATTTTCGCGACGTTCAGAACGGGTGCATATATGCGCACTACAAGCAAACGCTCACGAGAACGGGGACCTGGCCGAAGGGATGCTTATTCGCGAGATAGTCTGCGCTCTTGTGCTCGCCGGCCCCCATGTCCACAACGACCAGCTCGTAAGGCACGTTGAGCTCCTTGAGTGTGACGAGAACGTTCTGCGTGGGCGCCGAGAACGGTACACCGTAAAGCTTGAGGACCATATTAGAGAGTCTGAAGACTACTGGGGAGGGGTGTGTGGATTGTTTAGGTTGGTAGTAGGGGCTGATAGGATGGCTCTCCTCCTTTCGGTGGGTTTTTTATACATGATATTTCACCCTTAAAGTGTTGGAAGGAAATGTCACTATGAAACAGGGCACGTGTGTCGATGCGTGCTTGTTAATCATAAGTTTCTTGCTGACTGACTCAATTTGAAAAGGGCATATCATTGTATTTTTTTAGTCAAAACAGCTTTCTCTGACGAGGGAGAATGAGTGTTTTGATGGGGGAACGGTCTCATCTCAGCATCGGGGGAAAATGAAAAACGCCACTATCAGATTACACTTTCTCACCCATTAAGGTAAGAGCCAAAGATATGTACCCGTGGGGCGAAGTCGTTCTGATTGAAAGTGAGTAGAGGCGATTGATTCCCGATACCGATAGGTAGAGGGTTCTATGGGGACAAAATTCAGGGTTTTTACATTGCTGAATAATTTTCCCTTAACCACATCTCAACCCTTTTTTACTTCGTTAGCTCTAACCTTCCTTATATAGTTATACTGGCGTTCTGTTTAGGACTTCTATTTCGTGCCGGAATACGGCTGAGCTTCACTGTGTAATATTCTCTGTGTCATGCGCTGACGTTTGCGTTCTCTCATTCGCTGGGATGTGCCTTACTAGTAATTGCTGACTTTTGCATTCTCAATTTCCTTGTCGTCCCTCGCTGCACGCATGCTAATTGGATGTCATATTTTCTCTCGTAATGTTATCTTACCCTCCCACTCTTCTTCACTTCATATTGCTTACGAACCTTCCACTTTCCTTTGCGGTCAGGTGACCGTCCATGCGATCCGAACCTCATTGTGTCGCGTTGGAACTTTGCCAACTTCCAAAGCGATGAACATGGTGTTGTCTCAGCTATTCAGATGGAGCTTACCACCCTCGATGCATACGGCTTGAAGGGTGTGGGTTTGGGTGGTCTGAAGGTTAACTTCGGCTCGTTGGTGCTGGGCGGAAAGCTTGTGCGTCACTGCGGAGACGACTCCCTGGTGAGGAGCGGTCCTCGGAGGTAAAGTTCATCTCGAGTGCATTCCATTACAACACTACTGATAGCAACACTTCATACGCGCAGCCAAACGACCTTGAATTTGTTTGGGCTGGTCCGTCAACCTTGACTGGTGTGCCTGGCCAGGTTTCCGCCTCGGTGAAGGCTGATGTCCGGACGCTGTCGGAGCCGAAAGGGCCCGTAGAGAAGGTGGATGAGTACTTGCGGAAATCCCCGCCGTAGTAAAGGCAGTGATAAATTACATTACCGGGACAAAGCCGTATATCTATCAGGTATGAATCGTTCAGACCGCGGATCTGTCGGCTTACCGATGCCTCCTTTGTGTAGTGGTTAAACCCTCCGCGGTCTGGAAATCCCGGGAACCTTCTACAACAAAGCATCCTTTGTCTCCTGATTGTATTGAAAGCAATTGTATCACTACAAGGAATCAAGGATAGTGTTGCAAGGCGCGAAACACGGCCCCTACTTCCTTTTTGCATGTTCTTCATTTACAACTACAAATTTCATACTACGTGTTCCGGCTAACAATCCAGGCGCATCTCCACTTAAAACTTACACAAGTCCGTCGCTCCGAATCGCGCACTGGCCGAAGTCCTTTGTGGTAAGTCCCTTTTCCTTCGGAAGGATATCTTGAAGCAAAGCGTGAACAATTCATGATAACAAACGAGTCTCGCCACGCACATGTTCAAATATCCCCAACGGTAAAGCCAGCGTAACACAAGCATTTGCGGAGTCAATTAATTGCTCCTACGTGACTTTCGGCGGCTAACGGGGACATCTCTTGAATGCGTAGTAATGTAAAAATTGTAGTAAACTCTCATTACATGAAAGAATCACATCTTTATATGACGACATCTGCCAACCATCACTGAAAGAGGTATCGGGCATTGCCAGCACAGCTGGCCCTGTCATTATGCCCGCAACTCGAAAGGATTTGTGACAGATCTGTAAGCCGCCAAGAGATCGGCACCCTCCGAATACAGTATTTTCAGTGGCAAATCATTTCACAGCCATGCTCAATGAACTTTGTACATATTATAATAGCCAAGATTTTTATTTTGTTTTGTTAAGTACAAATCTCTGTGATATGAAGCTGATTAATTATGAGTGTCCCAATGATTGTGCTTGTCACGGAGAGCATGAGGCATGTGACAAATACAACTCACTCACAGAGAAAACATAAAATAAGTATTTGAGCCCCATTCTTGTCTATTAAATAATTATAATGAACAACTAATGAACAACTAAGTATAGTACATGGTCATATGAACAACCACCTTACTAAGTGAATGATAATGCAACAATAACGCCATATGATAAGAGCTATGATAGTTATAGTATATGTAGCTCATGGTAGATGTATATAAGGAGAGCTGGTCTCTACTATGAAATACATTGGTTTACACTGATAACCCCTGCTCCTCTTGCATTCACCACTGCACCTCAACATCTACCATAACGTGCATAGATTTTAAGAGGTTATGAGCCTTGACTCTACAAATTAACGAAACAAAATAATGAAACCATGTCCTCATCATCCAGTACTCAACAAGAGACTGAACTACAATGAAAAAATTGTGAGCAAGACAAATGTGCTCAATTAAATGATATAAGAAAAATTGCTGATGGTTTAAAAATAATTTATACACAACAGCATACAATTGAAGAACTACAAGTAAAAATAAAAACAGCAAACAAAGCTAGTGAGTATTATAATTTATTACTCAAATGTAACAAAAGATTGATACCAAATAATGGAACTTTAAATGAAATAAAATCAAGAATTGAAAGGTACGATACAGCCACTGATGAACAAAAACGAAATTACCAAACTAATTATTTAAATCATTTAAAAGACCAAGCTGAAACACTCAGTATATCTGATTCAGGAGAAGCACCTGATATAAGAATTTGAATCAGTGAGTACAATGGGCTAAAAACAGAAGAAGAATGATCTAACTTTAAAATTCAATACCCATATATAAAAATCGAATCAGAAGAAGAAGAAAAAGAAGAAAATCATAGTGAGCCATCCAATCCTGGAGATGACAATGATCCTAATGATGAAACTAGTGAACTAGATATGGCACAGAAACTCGCAGAGCTCCAGAAATTCTTCAACAGCATCAACAAACTTAATGGGTGAAGAAATTTCAAACTTTGGAATTTCCGTATCAGAAACGCCATCCAGAGTTCAGGTTATGGTCACCTGCTCACTAATGTTAGTAAATTGATGAAAATTGTGATTGCCAGATTGACAGATTAGCAAGATTGACATGGAGAGACCTGTAAACATAATAGATACCCAGGGAATGTGTCAGCGATGTAAAGACACAAATCTAATTGGCTGGAAGGTATTCAACATAGCATGTGCAATGATAGGCACAAATGCAGGATATGATAACTGTCAAATCATATTCAATCATAATACAAGAGAAATACCAGTAATGGACAAACAAGAAATTGTAATTGAACACAAAGCCATGATGTTCTCTTACCAATTAAACAAGTGGGTAATCAATGCTTACATCAGAACTAGGATATGTAATTGGCCACATAACAATTTATGTTATTAATGAATGGTGATAGCACAAACTGATTATGCCAAGAACGCCAACCAAATAGTTCACAATATCAATAAGCAATTATGAGAACAAATGTTCACATACATGAACAACTTTGTAGCCAAAGGAAATACAACAGTAGATTGAAGAGAAGAAGGAACACCTCAGATGATGAACATGGACAGAGAACTCCTAATGCGCTGGATGAATGAAGAACCATCATACAGAGTCATGACAGGTTACAATAGAATTGTAAACCTTATGAATATAGGGCCTGAAGAGCTCTTTATGCTAATAGACAATAGGACACCAGAGCAAACCCCTTTCACCAATATCATTAATCTATAGGCAGAACAACTCAATCTTAGTCCATGGTAATAAGTAACAAGCCACAACAGGATAAGATTAAGAAGGCTAGCATAAGCACTGAGCCACACAAGTATATCTAAGTGTTCAGCTAAGAATAGCTGATGGAAGCATGGTGATCAATTGAAGATGCAATTGATGGGAGCCAAGTATAGTGCATCACACAGCAGAACCAATTAGGGAATAAAGAGAAGCATCATAGGTATAGTAGTATCCAAGAATGGTTACTTTAGGTATTATACTGTATGACTTGATGGAAACTCAGTGAAGGTTCTAGCATAAGATAAAGATAGCATGGTAGGCTGTAGAACATACCGGAATATGTAACTGACTCATAGGAAGCTAAGAATAGTAAATAGCATGTACAGGATTGTACTGGAACATTCTTATGACTTATAAATCAAGAGTAGTATGTTGTAGTATCTACTAGAACATAGTAAATAGACTACAACATGTAGGGTATAAAAGCCTAATGTAAAATTTGTTACATTTTTCTTTACTTTTCCCTTATTTTGCGCTGACTCACTTCCTCTTTGTCATCACTAGTCAGCACAACTCCCCCATTTCCCTTTATTTACTCATCCTTATTCGCATTACACCATAAGACACCATGATGATGCCATATCACACCACCATGACATGCTTTGCTTACTGATCACCTCACTTGTATTACCAAGGCATTCCTTGGGTTTCCATGACCTTCCATAGCCATGTAAACAACTGTACACTAGATGCGACAGTAGCAAACACATAGAGTAGCATATAAGCATGTAATGTAAACTGCACAAGCCCTAAGCTTGTGCTCTTTGTTCATACAAGCCCATTATATGCACCTCAGTGCCCTCTGTGTGCTCTACCTCATCATCTGGCACTTCGTCGTAACCCGACTTGTTAGGACCAAGGGTAACTGTGGTTAGCCAATGGAACAAGTAGTCGAGATAGAGTTGAGGCGTGTGATTGAGTCAAGAATAAGTCAGTAGATGTTGGTACTTTGCTCAGGAGAAGTCTGAGAGAATTGAGAAGGTGAATTAAACTGGGGGTCTAGGCTGGTCTAGGCCCTCCTTATATACATGAAGAAGAAGCTCTGCTTGAAAGCGGACACTCCACAAGGCTCTGCAGTTGGAGCTATGATACCTCACAGTGTCATCATAAGCTCCACTGACTTGGAGCTGCGTACCAGTGCAAATGACCTCATTAGAGGATCATATGAGAAATAACTATCTACGATTGGCCGTTGGTGCTCCACTGAGCTTTACTGCACATCATGTGCTCCACTATGCTCCACTAGGCTCCACTGAGCTCATAGGGATGTCATATGGTATCATAATGACTTCACCATGACGCTTAGGCTGTGCGCATCGCCCCACTGTTCTGCATGCTACCCTGTAGTCTTATGTGCCAGTGGCTTAATGTTAAGATGCTGCCTAACAGCTTGATGATTGGTAAGTCGTTAACTTGTCTTGTTGGCCTCCTGTGCTGGTTCCTTCATGTTGTCTTGTCGTATTGGACACTTCACCATTTAGAGTTTGTGGCTGGCTTCGGTAAGTGCTTCGGTTCCTGCCGAGTGTGGCTTAATTGTGTAATGCGATATCGGCTAAAGGTCCATAGGCGGGTACCTTTCGGTTGGTGTCCTGTCGTCAATCACATTATCCGGCGGTTTGTTAATGTGGTTTATCCTAGCAATATGTCGTGTGTATCCTGGAGGTGGCACTGGGGGTGATCCATTTGATAACCATAGTGTTATCATGTAAAGATTAACATTGCCGATCTGCTGATTGGCAGTCATCGATCCCTTTGCTGATAGATTCTCGAAGAGGGTGATTACCTTTGCGCATAATCGGTGAGCGTTAGCTAGGAATGTGTTATCCTGCAACATCCTGTACGGGAAGGATCCTGAGACCACTCGTAGGTCACATTCCTTGTCATGTATGTGCGGGTTCACTATTGTCTGGACATGGACGTTGTGCAAAAACTCCTGTACATCGAAGATGTACATTTGTATCGTGTGCGTTACCCTGACCTCCATGCCATCACCTATAGGGTCCACAGCATGATCTGTGGTTATCTGGCAGTTCATGTACCCTGCCATGTAAAAGCATTTGGTCATTACTGTGTTAAATGCTTCCCATGATTGATTGTATGCGGTCCGGCATTGGTGGCAGAGTCTTGACGAGTCAAGAGTCTTTAGCAGTCACTTGAGCATCATGATTGGCCTGATGTTCCCAAGAAGTCCTGGTTTTCTAGTTAGTTCTGTCCCCATGTTGAATGATCACTGGATAGTCTCTGTGGGAGTCCCTTCCTGTATTGGTAGTCGCTGGTGTTGTTGTCTAAGCTTGTAAGCAAGCTTATTCATCAATTCCTAACAACCAGCTCTACTGGGAGCACTCAGTGGAAGGTATGACATTACAACTACAATTACAAAGGGATTTAGCGAGGCTGCGCTATTTGATCAGGGAGGGCATGTCTCCCAATTCAATACAACCCTCAACAAACTTACCAGCATATACGAGGAACTAATATCAAAAGGGATTCAAGTTTCTGACTCAACGTATATTTCGGCAATAATGAAAGCAACACCCGAACAATATCAATACGTATTAACTCAAAGTGAGTTATATATTAAAACAGTTAATGAAATAAATGCTGGAAATCCCCTGGTAACGTTAATGGCACAATTTTTATTAACCGCATTACAAAACACATTTGAGGGATGGCGTAAAAACCATCAGAGAACTGGAGTGGCGGCTAACCACCTGCCCAAGGACAAGCACACACACCCTTATTTTAGGGGGTGTGGACATGGCAATGGTCACATATTCCCATCATGAGGCCGAGGCTTTAGGGGCCAAGGCGGATTCAGAGGATGAGGACGAGGGGGATATTCCCCTAACCAACAATCACATACAGTTAAGTGTTATAACTGTAATAAGCTTGGTCATTATAGCTGAGATTGCTGGGCACCTAAAACGGAATGGACAAAAGCAGCACAGCAAAAATGAAAAGAGGAAGCAAATGCAAGTGAGAAAGGAAAAGGGAAGGAAATGGGTGTGTCAGCAGCACCAGCACCAACGATGACTGGGGCAAGTGCAACCCAGGCTAAACATACTGCAGCAGCAGCACAAGTTGCTTCTAGTTCAAGAATCGAACTAAGCGCTGTAATAGGACACAGTGAAATGGCCTTCATCATGGAGATACCCGATGACGTAATGGGTGAATTCCCCATATACAGCTATAACGACTTTCTTGACGGACTAGGAAGTTATGATAGCACCATGGAAGACATTGATAGCAACAATCTCAATGTAAGCATTAATGCTATAACAACAGAAAATTCTGCTAACAACATTTATTCTTATATGGATATAATTGATACTGGTGCAACAATTCATTTAACACCATATCTTAACCAACTAACGAACACTTATGAAACCGAACCAATAACAATAATGGCTGCAAATAAATCAACATTTACATCAAAAATAGTAGGGGATCTTATCATTCACATCCCCAACGGACACTCGGTAAGTGTCATTACACTATCAAATGTTTATTACAATCCTAAAATGAACATGACATTAGTCTCTCAAGGACTTCTATGTTGTGATGGTTATGAATTTATTTATAAACAAAATGAATGTGTAATAAAGTATCCTAATGGATCTTTCTGTGGAAAAATAAAAAATACGAATGGATTGTATAGTATATTTAACAACAATGTACATGCAGCTATGAAAAATTTAACATTATTTGAACTTCATAAAAAACTCGGTCATATAAGTTATGCCTACATAAAGAAGTTATTAAAAGAAGATCAAATTACAAATAACAAAATTACAAATTACAACAAAACTCAATGTCAAATTTGCTTAGAAGCAAATATAAAAAGAATACAAATTCCAAAATTATGTGTTTCAAAGTTAGCAGAAAAATTTGGCAATCATATACATATGGATATATGGGGACCCGCATCAACACATGCTATAGGAGGATATAAATATCTTCTAACACTTGTAGATGATGCTACAAGATGGATTAAAATGATTTTAATAAAAACAAAAGATGAAGGTTTAAACGCTTATACAACTTGGGCCACAATGCTCAATACACAATATAACATAACAATAAAAATATTACAAAGTGACAACCATACAGTGTTTTTAAGTAAACAATTCACTGAATATTTAGAAAAACATGGAACAATATGAAAGTTAACCATACATGATACACCACAACAAAATGGTGTAGCAGAACAATCACATCAAACAATATTAAATAATACACAAGTTAACTTGCTACAAGCAAAACTGCCACCAAGTTTATGGGGAGAAGCAGTAAAATATAGTACTTACATTTACAATAGAACTCTGAAGAGTGCTATTGATTTTAAAACACCATATTATAAAAGATATAATGAAAATTATAACATTGATGATCTAAAAGAATTCGGCCAATACTGCATAATATGACAAGAAGACATTAATAAATTACAACCTAAAGGAATATATGGACAATGACTAGGATTTGACAAAGAAAGTAAAGGACATAGAACCTATCATGACAGAAAAATAACTGTCAAATGAAACTTACAATTTCTAGATTCTCCACCATCTAAAATTGAAGGGGAGAAAAATATAGAAAAACAAAATGAACAAATACAAGAATTAACAAAAGAAAGACCAAAAAGAACACTAAATCCAACAAAATGATCATTAGGTCTAAATTTTGATGAACAAAACACAGTAGCCTATCTTACAGAATTTAATCAATTTAATACAGAATTAATAGGCAATCCTAATTCATATCAACAAGCAATCAATGGAATTGACGCAAATCAGTGGATCACGGCAATGAAAGAAGAAATAAAAATGTTAATTGAAAGATCTACATGGACGATCATTGATCCACCAAAAAATATAAATATAATCGGAACAAGATTTGTTTATAAAACAAAAAAATTAGCAAATGGAAAAATTGAATGATACAAAGCAAGATTAGTAGTTCAAGGATTCGCCCAAATGGAAGGCATTGACTACTATGCTAATGATACATTTGCTCCAGTAGCACGATTAGCTACAGTATGAACTATATTAAGTTGGAGTGCAACAAATGATTACGAAATTCATCAAATCGATATTAAGTCAGCATACTTATATGGTGAATTAGAAAAAGAAGAAAATATATACATAAAACCACCACCAGGCAATCTAATTGAAACAAAACCTGGACAAGTTTTGAAATTAAAAAAGGCTTTATATGGATTAAAACAAGCCAGACAATGTTGGTACAAAAAATTATCAGAAATACTAATAGGAATTGGACTTATACGATCAGTTCAAGACAACATGGTATTTCTTCGAAAAGAAAAAGGAAAAACAATCCTAATACTTTTTATCCATGTTGATGACATCACCATATGTGGATTAAATTTAATAATCATCAATGCTATAAAAAAAGCAATTGAAAAAACACGTAAAATTTACAGATGGAAACGAAATACATTGGTTATTAGGAATTGAAATTGAACATGATTGAAAAGAAAGAATAATCAAACTAAGACAAAAGAATTATATTGATACAATCATCAAAAGATATAAATTAAAAGATGCTGCAATGGTATGAACACCAATGACACCAGGACAAGTGTTAAAATCACTTGAAAATCCAACTAATGAAGAATTAAATTTCATGAGAGAAATACCTTACATGAATATGGTTGGAGCATTACAATATGCAGCAGATTGTGTTAGATTCACTCCCTGGGTAAGGGATTGAAACAAGTGATAACAGATTCACACAGTAATACTAGCTAGTTTAGGGCAGGCTTGTTACCCTTCACTCACTAGAGTGTTAGAGCTGATGATGGTGGTAAGAGACAAGAGATGAATTAAACTGTGTTTTACTGCAATTTTACATTGGGCTTTTATACCCTACATGTTGTAGTCTATTTACTATGTTCTGGTAGATACTACAACATACTACTCTTGATTTATAAGTCATAAGAATGTTTTGGTACAATCCTGTACATGCTTTTCACTATTCTTAGCTTCCTATGAGTCAGTTACATATTCCGGTATGTTCTACAGCCTACCATGCTATCTTTATCTTATGCTAGAACCTTCACTGAGTTTCCATCAAGTCATACAGTATAATACCTAAAGTAACCATTCTTGGATACTACTATACCTATGATGCTTCTCTTTATTTCCTAATTGGTTCTGCTGTGCGATGCACTATACTTGGCTCCCATCAATTGCATCTTCAATTGATCACCATGCTTCCATCAGCTATTCTTAGCTGAACACTTAGATATACTTGTGTGGCTCAGTGCTTATGCTAGCCTTCTTAATCTTATCTTGTTGTGGCTTGTTACTTATTACCATAGACTAAGATTGAGTCATTTCTTCTATAATTTCATTGAAAGGGGTTTGTTCTGGTGTCCTATTGTCTACTGGCATAAAGAGCTCCTCAGGCCCTATAGCATTTATATTTGTTATCCTGCTATACCCTGGTGTGACTCTATATGAAGGTTCATCATTGAACCATTGTATTATAATCTCTTTATCTATTGGTACTAACTCCTGTCTTTGGTTTGGTTCCTTTTGATCTACTGTTGTGTGTCCTTTGGCTATGAAGTTGGCTTTGTATGTGAATAGTTGTTCTCATAATTGTTTATTGATATTATGAACTATTTGATGTGCTGCTTCTGCATAATTGGTTGATGTAATAACTGCCCTTTGATAACATAATTCATTATGTGGCTGATTATAAATCTTGGTTCTTGTATAAGCGCTGATTACATATCTATTCAATTGATATGAGAACGTAGTTGCTCTATGTTCAATTATTACTTCTAGCCTTTCTGCCACTTGTTGTTCCCTTGTAGTATGATCAAATGTAATTTGACAGTTGTTGTATCCTGCATTCTGTCCTACTGTTGCACATGCAATATTAAACACTTTCCATGCTACTTGATCTGCATCTTTACAGCATTGGCATAGGTTCCTGGTATCAATTAGAGTTACAGGTCTTGCCATGTCAATCTGTCGATCCATTGATCACCACAATTTTCATCAATTTACTAACAGATTGTACTAGACCTGACATATCATTCGCAACAGGTCAATTTGCTAGGCATTTAAATAAACCTAGTATCGAACATTATAATGCAGTAAAACACTGCTTTAAATATTTAAAAGGAACAAACAATTATTGGTTAATACTTGGGGGTAAAGACCCAATTGAGTTAATCGGATATACCAATGCCGATGGTATGACACAAGAAGGCCATAAAGCAATATCTGGATATATATTTCAAATTGGAAATGCAACAACGTCATGGTCAAGTAAAAAACAAGAATTAGTGTCATTATCAGTATGCAAAGCTGAACTACAAGCTTTAACACATGGAGTTAAAGAAGCAATATGGTTACGAAGATTAGTTGAAGAGGTACTGCAGACCTTGGATACACCTACGAAAATATTATGTGATAATCAAGCAGCCATAACAATAGTAAATTCAACAGAACAAAAATATACACAATGAATGAAGCATGTTGATATACATAAAGATTTTTTACAAGATTATATTGAAAATGAAACTATATCAGTTTCATATATTCCAACAGGACAGCAAAAAGCTGATATTATGATGAAAGCACTAATGATTGAATTAATCAAACATTTTACAAGTCTACTTCACCTAGTAAAAGTTTGAAGGGGAGTATTAAATAATTATAACAAATGACTAATGAATGACTAAGTATAGTATGTGGTCATATGAACAACCACCTTACTAAGTGAATGGTAACGCAATGATAATGCCATATGATAAGAGCTATGATAGTTATAGTATATGTAGCTCATGGTAGATGTATATAAGGAGAGCTGGTCTCTACTATGAAATACATCGGTTTACACTGTATTAAATAAATATAACAAACGATATAAATATAGTACGTGGTCATATGAACAACCACCTTACTAAGTGAACGATAACGCAATGATAACGCCATATGATACGAGCTAGTTAGTTATAGTAGTACTAGCCCACAGAACGTGTATATAAGGGGAGCTGGTCTCGCCCTAGAAATACATCGGTTTACGCTGATAACCCACCTTGCCTGAACTTCACCACTGCACCTCATCATCTACCACAATGTGCGTAGATTTTAAGACACTGATAACCCCTGCTCCTCTTGCATTCACCACTGCACCTCAACATCTACCATAATGTGCATAGATTTTAAGATTGTCCATGTTGTGTGTTTGAAACTGAATAATGATCATACAGTTTGCATCTAGGGTGCCTAGTTTCCTCTTAAAATCTATGCATGTTGTGGTAGATGATGAGGTGCAGTGGTAGTAGGTCAGGCAAAGTGGGTTATCAGCATAAACCAATGTATTTCATGGTAGAGATCAGCTCTCCTTATATACATCTACTGTGGGCTACGTATACTATAACTATCATAGCTCTTATTGTATGGCATTATCATTGTGTTATCGTTCACTTAGTAAGGTGGTTGATCTTATGACCACCTTTATATTTAGTACATTCATTATATTTATTTAATACTCCCCTTCAAACTTTTACTAGGTGGAGTAGACTTGTAAAATGTTTGATTAATTCAATCGTTAGCACTTTTGTCATAATATCAGCCTTTTGCTGTCCAGTTGGAATATATGAAACTGATATGGTTTCATTTTCTATATAATCTCATAAGAAGTCTTTTCGTATATCAATATGTTTCGTTCATTGCATATATTTTTGTTCTGTTGAGTTTACTATAGTTATGGCTGCTTGGTTATCACATAATATTTTCGTAGGTGTATCCAAGGTCTGCAGTACCTCTTCAACTAATCTTCGTAACCATATTGCTTCTTTAACTCCATGTGTTAAAGCTTGTAATTCAGCTTTGCATACTGATAGTGACACTAATTCTTGTTTTTTACTAGACCATGATATTGTTGCATTTCCAATTTGGAATATATATCCTGATATTGCTTTATGGCCTTCTTGTGTCATTCCATCAGCATCAGTATATTTGATTAACTCGATTGGTTCTTTGCCTCCGAGTATTAACCAATAATTGTTTGTTCCTTTTAAATATTTAAAACAGTGTTTTACTGCATTATAATGTTCAATACTAGGTTTATTTAAATGCCTAGCAAATTGACCTGTGGCGAATGATATATCAGGTCTCGTACAATCTGCTGCATAACATAATGCTCCAACCATATTCATATAAGGTATTTGATTCATGAAGTTTAATTCTTCATTAGTTGGATTTTCAAGTGATTTTAACACTTGTCCAGGTGTCATTGGTGTTTGTACCGTTGCAGCATCTTTTAACTTATATTTTTCTATTATATTATCAATATAATTTTTTTGTCTTAGTTTTATAATTCTTTCTTCTCGGTTTCTTTCAATTTCAATGCCAAGTAGCCAATGTATATTGTTTCTGTCAGTAAATTTTACATGTTTTCCTATTTCGTCTTTAAAGGCTTTTATTATTAATAAATTTAAGCCACATATGGTTATGTTGTCAACATGTATAAAAAGTATTAGAATTGTTTTTCCTTTTACTTTTCTTAAAAATACTGCGTTGTCTTGGACTGCTCGTGTTAGTCCAATTCCAATTAATATTTCTGATAATTTTTTATACCATCGTCTGCCTGCTTGTTTTAGTCCATATAAGGCTTTATTTAATTTTAAAACTTGTCCAGGTTTTATTTTGATTAGATTTCCTGGTGGTGTTTTTATATATATATTTTCGTTTTTATCTAGTTCACCATATAGGTAAGCTGATTTAATATCAATTTGATGAATTTCGTAATTATTTGTTGCGCTCCAACTTAATATGGTTCTTACTGTAGCTAATCGTGCTACTGGAGCAAATGTATCATTTGAGTAGTAGTCTATACCCTCTTTCTGGGCAAACCCTTGAACTACTAATCTTGCTTTGTAACATTCGATTTCTCCATTTGCCAATCTTTTTGTTTTGTAAACGAATCTTGTTCTGATTATGTTTGCTTCTTTTGGTGGATCAATGATTTTCCATGTAGATCTTTCGATTAACGTTTTTATTTCTTCTTTCATTGCCGTTATCCACTGATTTGCGTCAATTCTATTGATCGCTTGTTGGTATGAATTAGGATTGCCTATTAATTCCATATTGAATTGATTGAATTCCGTAAGATAGGCGACTGTATTTTGTTCATCAAAGTTAAGACCTAATGATCATTTTGTTGGGTTTAATGTTCTTTTTGGTCTTTCTTTTGTTAATTCTTTTATTTGGTCATTATGTTTTTCTGTTATATTCTCCCCTTCAATTTTAGATGGAGGAGAATCTAAAAATTGTAAATTTTGTTTGACTGTGATTTTTCGGTCATGATAAGTTCTATGACCTTTACTTTCTTCGTCAAATCCTAGCCATTGTGCATAAATTCCTTTTGGTTGTAATTTGTTTACGTCTTCTTGTTGTATTATGCAATATTGGCCAAATTCTTTTAAATCGTCTATGTTATAATTTTCATTATATCGTTTAAAATATGGTGTTTTAAAATCAATAGCGCTTTTTGGTGTTCTATTGTAAACATAAGTGCTGTATTTTACAGCTTCTCCCCATAAACTGGGTGGTAATTTTGCTTGTAGCAGATTAACTTGTGTATTATTTAAAATTGTTTGATGTGTTCGTTCTGCTACTCTGTTTTGTTGTGGCATATCATGAACAGTCAGCTTTTGTATTGTTCCAATTTTTTCTAAATATTCAGTGAATTGTTTACTTAAAAACACTGTATCGTTATCGCTTTGTAATATTTTTATTTTTATATTAAATTGAGTATTGAGCATTGTGGCCCAAGTCGTATAGGCTTTTAAGCCCTCGTCTTTTGTTTTTAATAAAATCATTTTTATCCATCTTGTAGCATCGTCTACAAGTGTTAGGAGGTATTTATATCCTCCTATAGCATGTGTGGATGCTGGACCCCATATGTCCATATGTATATGATTGCCAAATTTTTCGGCTAACTTTGAAATACGTAATTTTGGAATTTGCATTCTTTTTATATTTGCTTCAATGCAGATTGTGCATTGAGTTTCGTCATAATTTGATATTTTATTATTTGTAATTTGGTCTTCTTTTAGTAATCTCTTTATGTAGGCATAACTTATATGCCCGAGTTTTTTGTGAAGTTCAAATAATGTGACATTTTTTGTAGCCACTTGTACATCATTGTTAAATATACTATACAATCCGTTTCTGTTTTTAATTTTTCTGCATAAAGATCCATTAGGATACTTTATTGTACATTCATTTTCTTTATAAATAAATTTGTAACCATCTTGACATAGAAGTCCTTGAGAGACTAATGTCATATTCATTTTAGGATTGTAATATATGTTTGATAATATTATGACACTTACTGAGTGTCCATTGGGGATGTAAAGCTTAAGATCCCCTACTATGTTTGCCATAAATGTTGTTTTGTTGGCAGCTGTTATTGTAATTGCGTCAGTTTTGTAAGTATTTCGTAATCGGTATAGATATGGTGTTAAATGTATTGTTGCACCAGTATCAATTATATCCATTGAAGAATAAATGTTGTTAGCAAATTTTTCCGTTGTTATAGCGTTAATGCTTACGTCTAAATTATTATCATCCACATCTTCCATTGCACTATCATGGTTTCCTAATGTGTCAAGGAAGTCATTATATGAATATATTGGGAATTCTCCCATGTCGAAGTCGTTTTCGTCGATTTCGGTTATGAAGGTGGTTTCGCCTTGGCCTTTTTTTATTTTATTTTTAATTCAGCATTTATATACCGCAACATTACTATGTAAAAGACGCGGATATGAGACCAAATGAAGTGTCATGTCAAAGGAGATTAACAAGGTATAAAATGTCTGGTTGTGAAATGTGAATGGTTGAGTTTTTGTTGTCGGATATTTATACTAAAGTGGATTAAGGTGGAAAAAATCGGGATGGTGGAATTGGTTCGTGAACAGTGAAAGCTTTAGTAAATGCGTTAGACGAGTTTAAAAATGAAGCAAATTTTTGAAGATATTTTTCTTTGGTAAATAAAATCTGGTCTGGTGGTGGGATGGCATTCCCGAAGGCTTGGATGCACGCAAAATTGAGGAGAGGGCATTGTTGAATGATATGATCTCTTGTTTGAATGTATTTGCTGCAAGGGCACGAAATGGGTGCGGTTGGTACGAAGCGACAGTAGTAGTCTCCAAAGTGTCCATGTCCAGTTATTGCATGAAATAGTTGTGATGATATGTCTCAAGGATAATAGAAACATTTCCAAAAAGGTGTGAGTTTCGATGATGGAATTCCAGATATTGTGTTAAAGGATGCGGAATCCAAGATGTTTTTGGTGTTTCAAATGAGGTGAGACCACAATGTAATAGCACAAAGATTAATGTCTTCTTTTTCGCCTGCATATGTTTTCAGTAGGAACGGACGTCCAATTGGAGAGAAGTGTGTGAGGTTGTCTGTGATGACATTTCCGGGGATGCCAAGGTGACCAGGGGACCAGTGAAGATGAATATGATGACGGGTGTTGGATGTGAAAGAATCGGAAAAATTATGGAAAATTTTAGAAGAACATTGTGCAGCGTGAGGAGAAAGATCAATGATGGCTGGGATACAAGATGACGAGTCGGAGAAAAAATGAATGTTGTTAATGTAAGAAGAAGAAAGAATGTGACATTGTCGGAAGAGGGTAACGCATTTTGTACAAATAGCAAGGGCATACATTTCAGCGTCAAAAGACGAGCCTGATGGGGAGCAATAAAAATGACCGAGATCGACAATTTGAGAGTTATGGTAAATAACAAAGGTGGATATTGTGACGGATTTATTGTTTTTGTAGTTTTTTGAGCTGTCTGTATAAACTAAAAGATTGTGAATGTTTTTTGAAAGGGAATCATGTAAGGAAATAATGTGATTTTTTTGTTGGTTTTTGCGATTGAGTGAGGAAGTTCCGGGTTCGAGATGATAAGAAAGAGAATTATAGTGATATTGAGAAGGATTGTTGGGTAAATGTTGGGATGGATGTGCGAGATATGGATTGATATGTTCAGTTCTAGGGTCGGCGAGGAAGGCAAGACGGTGTAGTTGAGTTTTTGGTTTCGATGACGTAGATTTATGATGAGAGGTAATGGGCGGTTTTGATGTTGGAAGACGAGGCCATGAGGAAGGGAGGCGATTAAGGAGTTGCGAATTTAGAGGTAGACGATTGAGTCGGAGGGTGGTAGATTGGTTATATTTATTGAGAAGAATAGGAATTGGAAGAACGTGTGCGATGCGGTGTAATGCGTGTGAAGGTGTTGTACGAAAGGTGCCGGTAAGGAGGCGTAGACTTTGATTTTGTGCGATAGTCATATGGTTGAGTTTTGTTTTTTGTCGGATGCCGGTGTACCAAAGTTGGAAGCCATAAGTAAGGACTGGAAGGATGTTCACGAAATGGAGTGTGCGGAAATTAGCAAAGGATAGACCGTGGATGGTGTTTCCAAGGATATGTAAGGCCATGGTAGTTGAACGAGCGCGCATGCACATGCGATGAATATGATGGTTAAAGTTGAGTCTTTGGTCGAGAAAGAAACCCAGCCAACGAATAATGGGAGACGGAGTAATGGTCATGGGCGGAGAATGTATGTTTGAAAGAATGATAGACGGGAAGGATGTAGGGGAAAAACCATGACGAATGAAATGAATAAGGTTGGATTTAAAATGATCAATGGATAATTGGATGTCGTTGAGTTTGTTAGAAATTATGTTATATGTGTTATTAAGGAGACGGATGTTTTCTTCATATGAGTCTGAATATACTAAAATGAGCTGATCGTCAACATAAGCTTTGAGGCATGTGTCCGAGGAGGAAATAAAGGAGCTAAGAATGAAAGCCGTGTAGATGGATGAAAGAATTGGTGAAATGGGGGACCCTTGGGGAATACTGACGTTATGTACAAGTTTTGGTTCAGAAATAAAATTGTCAATTTTAAAGGAAATATGACGATCAGAAAGAAATGCTTGCGTCCATAGAATGATTTTTTGGTCGAAACCAAGTAGATGAAGTGAGTGAAGTAATCTCGAATGGTTGATGTTATCGAAATAGCCTTTGATATCGATGGCGAGGGCGGAAATGAATAATTTTTTCTTATGAGCAATTTGAATGTCATGAACGAGTGAGAGGCCAGCATCAATGGTGCATGAGTTGGAACGGCCGCCGAATTGAATTGTAGGAACAAGGTTGAAGCGCCCTACGTCCCAAGTAAGGCATTTGGTGATAATTTTTTCCAGAATTTTACCAATGCATTCGAGTAGCACTATGGGTCAGTAGGATCTAGGGTTGCTAGAATCATTTTTGTTAGGTTTGGGAATGAGTATGACATTAGCGTTTTTCCAAGGATGAAGGTGTCGAGAAAAGCATTCATTAAAAAGATTAAAGAAGATAGAAGGGTGAGCTGAATTAACCCATTTCAAATATGCGTATGATATGTTAGAAATGCCCGGGGCTGAATTGTTGTGTGTAAGGTTGAGGCATGTATCAATTTCGTTTTGAGTGATGCGAGGTGACGCTCGTGTTGGTTTCTTAGGTGGGTCGTATGGAAGTTCAGAGACGTCAGGTTGAGGTGCGTTGGAAAAGAAAGATTTGTGGAAAACTTCCGCTTGTTGAACTGGTGTGTGTACGTATTGGTTTTCGAAAAGAATAGGTGGTGTGCGTGTTTTTCGTTTCCCAGATGACCATTTGGTGTAACGGTAAATGTTGTATGATGTCGCTCCTTTGAGAATAGAAGTTGCCCACGATTGTTTAGCTTTTTTGAAAATATTGCAGGCTTCTTTATGAAGATGTTCTTTTTCGAAATTTTCGGAGCAGTCGCGGAAGGCACATATAGCTTGGTCGCATTTGTCGTTCCACCAGTATGAATACATAAATGAAGCTGTGGTTGTCTGAGGCATGATTTCTGATGTCGTTAATAAAATGGTGTTAGTGAGATGATTAGAGAAATTGGACACGGATTCATTGTTGTCGATCTGAGGAAGCGGCTGGTCGTCTAAATGGAAACTGAATTTTTCTATCCATTCTTTTTTCCGTTCCGGGTCATATTTGTATGTGGGAACTGTTTCATCAGGATTATAATTGGGGTTAATGGGTAAAAAGGCGAGAGAAATCGGAATATGGTCCGATGAGTACGCTGGCATGTCTATGCATGTCCAGTCGAAAAAGAAGTCAGAAAGAATGGCTTGGAAATTGAGAAGGGTAAGATCAATAATAGAATCTGATTGTCGGTGTTGGCCTTTTTGTGTAGGAAAATCTGTATCGTTAAGAATGAATAGTGATTGATCCTGAGTCCATGTAAGGAAATTGTCGGCTTCGATTGATGTTTGTCGGTTTGCTTGGTCTGGGAGAGCCCATTCCGAATGATGTATGTTGAAGTCGCCCATGATGCAGGTAGGAATATCATATTCAAGTTCGATGTCGATGAGGAATCGGATATTGTCGCCGAGAATACCAGAGCCGTAATTGTAACAATTAATGAGTCGGAAGGTTTTGTCCAAATAAGTGACGTCAATGGTCATAAAGTCTTTATGATTAGTAATATCTTGGCAAGAAATAGCAGAAAGATGAGGAAAAGATTTTCGAACATAAATGATCACGTGAGGTTTGATAGGAGATAATGGGTCGAAAGACAGAATAAAATAGTCCCAAGCCGGGTGTTTGATAGGAAGCAGGATAGGAATGCCATTGGGGGAATAATCCAAGTGAGAAAGGCCAGAGAAACCAATAAACAGTTCTTGAAGAGCAAGTATATGAAGATTGGGGTTATTGAGTAGACGGGTAGTACAAGGACCGCTTTTTGCTACATTTAGCTGAAGTATTCTTAGGGCCGTATGATTCATAAAGTGTCGTCGTTTACTGAGTTGTGTGGGTCGATTTGCATGGATGGGGACGAGGCGTGAATGAAAGCTGGGTCTGAAATAAATTGATGACGATCCGGGTGTATGTGAATAAGGTTGGGGTTATTTGATGAAGGAGAGGGTGGAGACGATAAGGTCATTCTGACTGGAGCCGGGTTCCGATTGAAGTAAAAGGCGCGTTGAGGGCAGTCAATGGAGTCAGCAGGATGTGCGCCAGAACAGTTAACGCAGTGGAAATGGTCGCAAGGTTGATTTTCTTGATATCAAGCACTGGAGCAACCTGAACACATTTTGCGATGTTGAGAAGTGAGATGACGTTTTGAAGCGCAATAACAACAGCCGAGTGGTTGTGTACAATTAATCATTAGATGTCCGAATTTCCAACATTTGGTGCACTGAGAGAAGCAGGGTTTTTCCTTCCATACGACTGGAACGGTGGACTGTCCGAAGATAAAGAAAACTGAGGTTGTAACTTTGTGTAATAATTCTCCGTTTGGGTCCTCGAAAGCAAATGATATGGAAGAGCGAGGTTTCGTGATGAATTCGGGGTTACGTGCCCATCTTGGTGGTTGAGTGATTTTTAGTGTGCGGAAAAGGTTGTTGAGAAGAAGAGACCGGAGGATTTTGAGTTCAGTAAAAATAGGCAAGTTCGGACTGTTCGAAGTAATGATATTACTAAGGATAACTTTAGACCATTTGATGTCGCGTGTGATAGTGAGTGGATGGTTGGGCCGGAGTTCGAATGCGTCTTTAAGGATTGGAATGATGGCGTTGATGGAGTTGACAGAAATGTTGCTAGGAAAAGAAAAAATGCAATTGCCAGACATGTTCCAGTCTGCACCAATGATTCGGATATGTCGGGCTGTGGGAATACGGTCTAGCTTGGCTTGAATGCGATCAATAAGAGTTTTGGAATTAGGGCATGATGAAAGCAGCATGTTTTGTCCTTGAAAGCGAGCGACATAGCGAGTGAGGTTGGAAATGGACGCTGGTGCAGATGGGAGAAGTTTTGGTTGGGTCGTTGGCATATTAAGCCCCAGATGATCTTTGTACAACATAGTGCTAATGGGTTTGTCTGCGATCGGGTTCCGAAGTGTTACTGGAGAAGGGGTACATTCTCTAGGTCCGACTGGACGAGTATGTGGTGTTGGGATGACTTGAGGAATAGGAGGTTGAATAAAGCCATGACTGACGTTATCGGGTTTGTATGAATTATCATCAGTAAATGATACATGTCGTGGGACGGATGGGGCGCTGGGCTGATTGTTACGGTTAGGGGGGCCAAACGAAGCTACGGTTTCTTCTAGTTGAACCATTCGGGAAATGATACGAAGTTCAAGATCTCTTGCGTGTTGTTTAGCTTGATCCTGAAGGGTAGTTTGAAGGGATGAAATCATAGACGTAATAGTTGAGAAATTGGGTCCTGAGGTTACCGTAGCTGCTATGGGTTCTGCAATGTTGTTGTGGATTGAGTCTGGAAAGAGAATTGGGTTCCGAACGCAGAAATCAAACTGGCCAGCATCATCAATTGGTGTTTTGTGATATGTTATAGGTAAGGTGGGTTCCGCTGGATGGACTATAGTTACCGACATTGTTGATGGGACAAAGTGGAGATGGAAAAGTTGAATGGCATTTGCGAGTGAATTCATGGAATGATCTGTGAGATGTTGATTGAAACGTGAAGGCCAAGTGTTTGCAATGAGAGTCAAAATCTGTTCGATAGACATGGTCCATTCTTCAAAGGAATGAGGAGCTAAGATGTTTTCGAGTGTATCACACACTTCTGAAATAAGAATTCTGTCTTCGATATTGGTTTCGTCAGGTGATGGTGTGAAACGAAGGTGTCTTTGTTGGTGCGTGGGATGTTCGGAGGAATCCAACGAGTGCAATTGGTTCGAATTATGATGTGAGAGGATAGGGGCCGGTGTGGGTTGTGCTGGAGTTGGGCCATGAGTCTGAGGTGAGGCAGCTTGAATGAGGGATTGAGAGTCGAGGGGAAAAACAATGTCCATAGGTGTGGTGGTTGGGGCCGCAAGCATAATATCTGAGTAGTTGGCATAGGTGGAGGAGAAATCTTGAAAATGAGCATTAAAGGAAGGGTCTTGAGATGTAGGCATAGATAGGACCGAAGGCGTCTGAGAGGAAGAAATGATTTGCTGATAACCTGTTATTTCTGTGTTTTTGTTAATATCAGTGTTTTCTTTAGGGGGAGAGGGAAGAGGTCGAGGAGGTGAGTGAGAAGCAGGGAGGTTAGGAGACATAGAATTGTATGCATGCATTTCCTCAGGTGTGTTAGCAAAACGGGGACTGTTGAGGGATGGGGTTTGAGATTGCACCATTGGGGGAAGAGAAAAGTGAAGGAGATAGGGGATGGGGAGGGAATTGGAAGTGGATGTGGTTGAAGTTAGGTGAAAAACAGCTCGACGGATGTCTACTGTGAGGGAGAACTGGTGTGGGTAGTTAACCCAGGAAGTTTAGGGGCGGTGTATGTGGCTGTGCAAAGTGTGAGATGATGGTGGTTAGAGGTCAAGGGGTGCTGTTCGCCTTGGCCTATTACAGCGCTTAACTCGATTCAAGAGCTCGATGTGACATTTGTTGCTGCTGCTGCTGTGGTATGTTTAGCCTGGGCCGCACTTGCCCCAGTCGTTGTCGGTGCCGCTGACACACCCGTTTCCTTCCCTTTTCCTTTGTCATCGTTTGTGTCCTCTTTTTTCTTCTGGGCTGCCTTTGTCCATTCCGTTTTTGGCACCCAGCAATCGCGACTAAAGTGACCTAACTTATTACAGTTGTAACACTTAATGACATGTGATTGTTGGTTAGGGGAATATCCCCCTCATCCTCGTCCTCACATATATCCGCCACGGCCTCTATAGCCGTGACCTCATGGCTGTACTCCGCAGCTAAAACCGCGTCCACGGCCCCTAAAATAGGGGTGTGTCCGCTCATCCTTGGGCAGGTGGTTAGCTGCCGCTCCTGTCCTCTGATGATTTTTACGCCACCCCTCGAAGGCGTTTTGTAATGCAGTTAGTAAGAATTGAGGGGTTAGTTCAATTTCATCTTTGTCCAGGTTCGTTTCATTAATCGTTTTAATGTATAACTCACTCTGCATGAGTACATATTGATATTGTTCGGGCGTTGCCCTCGTAATAGCTGATATATACGTTGATTCTGAAACTTTCACCCCTCGGGCTATTAGTTCCTCGTATTTATTGCTGAGGTTATTGAGTGTTCCATTGAAATGGCTGACATGACCTCTGATATCAAAAAGGGCAGCCTCATTAAAGCCCTTTGTAATTGTTGTCTGGACGTTATATCGTCCATCAAGCACTTTGAGTAGCACTGGAATATCTTTAGAAAAATTAAGATAATAAGCCAATATCTTGTCAGGCATAGTGTGCATAATGCCGTTATATAAAGCACTTGATATACCAGCCTCTCCAGTTCCTGGGGAGTTAGAGAGCAAGTTACCATAACCTGCACTCTCGATTGCACTTCGGACTCTGTAGTTCCAGAGTTTGTAGTTTCTGTGCCCGTCGAGTTTCTCAATTCCGTCGAAGAATTTCTGGAGTTCCGTGAGTTTAGTTGCCATACTCGGTTCATCTTCCTCAGTATCGTTAGCATCTGAATCGTCAGGATCAGAAGGTTCTGATGGCTCACGTGATGGGTTATTTTTAAATTTTTTGGTATTTTCTTCTTCATTATTTTCTTTGTCTTCTTTTTTATCGTCTTCTTCTTCTGGCTTAATATAAGGATTGTCAATTTTAAATTGTTCTTTTTCTTTTGGATCTGATATGCCCAAATACGTACTGATTCGATATCTGATTTCGGATGATTTTCCTTGATCCGATATTCCTAAATCTTTAGTGTGATTTGTTAATTCCATTTTATAGTCAGCTTTTATTTTTAATTTTTCGTCTTTAGTGGAATTATCATACCTGTTAATTCGGTCTTGGATTTGTTGTTCTGTACCGTTTATAGGTATTTGTCGTAAATTACATTGAATTATTAGGTCAACTAACCTTTTGCTATCTTTAGCTTTTTGAATTTTTTCTTCGAGTTCTTCGATAGTGGGTGACTGTGTATACGTTATTTTTAGTTCATTAGCTATTATTCATAATCCTGATAATTTTTGCAAACATGTTTGCTCACAAGTGTTGGGTTTCTGTCCGTCAGACATAGTTTCGTTATTCAATGATTTATAATTTTATTGATTGTTTCGTTAGTTATAGAGTCAAGGCTCATAACCTCTTAAAATCTATGCATGTTGTGGTAGATGATGAGGTGCAGTGGTAGTAGGTCAGGCAAAGTGGGTTATCAGCATAAACCAATGTATTTCATGGTAGAGACCAGCTCTCCTTATTGTTACAATTTTCCTTTACCTTTCCTCTTTATGCGCTGACTCACTTCCCCTTCGTCATCATCAGTCAGCGCAACTCCCCCATTTCTCTGCCTTACTCATCCTTATTTGCCTTACACCATACGACGCCATGATGACGCCTTATTGCACCATCATGACGTGCTTTGCTTACTGATCACCGTACTTGTATTACCAAGGCATTCCTTGAGTTTCCATGACCTTCCATAGTCTGGCAAACATACCTAACCAAGTCGCTACAGTAGCAAACACATAGAGTAGCATATAAGCATGTAACTTCAGTAGCACAAGCCCTAAGCTTGTGCTCTTTGTTCATACAAGCCCATTATCTGCTACCACCAGTCTACTGTGCGCCACTTGGCCATTAGTTGCTTCGTCGTAACCCGACTCCGCTAAGAAACACCTCACATCCACATCGTCGATCAGGAAGCCCCACTGACGATCACCTTCGACTTACGACATCTAGGAAGCCCCGTTGCCATACCATCAGTTCCGACGATCAGGAAGCCCCAACGTCGATCACCGTGTAACCGTTGAGCTTAACACTTATATACATCTACCATGGGCTACGTATACTATAACTATCATAGCTCTTATTGTATGGCGTTATCATTGCATTATCGTTCACTTAGTAAGGTGGTTGATCTTATGACCACCTTTATATTTAGTACATTTGTTATATTTATTTAATATTTCCGGATTTTTCAATTCTGTTTCGAAGTGAAGAATTGGCCTTCATGTGGGCTGCTTTTACCATTTCGAGGGCCGAAATCGAAAATCAGACAGCCTGAAACCCTATCCCCACCTCCTATGATTAATATACAACTTCATTACGCAAAACGGACAAGCACTGGGCTCAAAAACCCATTTTGTAAATTTCTCCCCGCTCGCAAATCGCAAAAAGTCTATTTACGGTAACGACATAAACAAGTACAATTAATGTCGGATTTTTTGGCATGGCGTCGCCCCGACTCACTCACTCAGACTCTTGCTTTCATTCACCAATTCAGTTCGTGTGCTCTCAACGGTCTGCTACCCCATGTCAAGCTTACTGGCCTTATGCAGACTCCTGGAAGTCATAATGTCGACTTCACTGCTTGTGTAGGGTCAGTCAATTTGGGCTCGAACATCGGTCCACATCTCCCGGGACCCGCCTCCCGTTTTTCCCCTTCCTTAACGCCATAGCATTCCGTCTCTCTCGGATATGATTCTATCTCGAAAATTCGCTGAGTAGTCCACCGCAGACTTCCCGCCGATCCTATCGACGCTTGAGGTCGGTGGCGGCGGCTTTCGTCAGAACGTGCTTAGTGATATCGAGCTCACCCGAGATGACCGTACTGACTGGCGCTGTTTCAGTAGCCTATAACTCACCGTTGGGACTGTCTGGTTCATGCGCCGCTGAAACAGCTTTACGAAGCTCCGTCCTCGGTTATTATGCTTTCTAAGCAGAAAGCTACTGTGCAGTCCGACACTGGTGGATCACCGATAAGACATCCTGCGGTATGCACCAATGAATTCAATATGTTAATGTATGTGGCGAGCCCACATAGAGAGGCGAAGCTATGCCACATCAGCTTAATCCTATTTGAGCAAGGGACAACCTTCTTTCAAGGGGGGTAGAAGCATGTTCTCACGGGGAGGAAATACACAGCCACCACTCTCCTGCTGACTAATATAGCATTTCAGCGGCCCCTACTAACCGGATAACTGGAGGGTTTCGCCCCTCCGAAAATATGGACATATGTGTATTGACAGTTCATGTCGCTTGAGTTAATCTCGGACGTGCGTGGCAGCCCGAATGCAAACCACCATGCTATGGGTGCGCTTGTTCACACATTTGATGCTTAACATACACCACTGGGGGAGCACTTACATTGGGCAGCCCCGGGACGGCATCCGTTAAACTTCCGGGCGATCTTGCTTCCATCACCATCACCATACTCTTGATTTAACACCTTCGCATTCCTGGAATGACTCAGCCAAGAATTCCGGGAAGCTCCAATCCGTACACCGTCAATCACGACTAAGCAACTCTAACTTAATTTCGGCATAGTCAGCCAAAACTGTACAGTATATACAGTATTTGTTGCTACGGGGATGAGAGGATGGCCTGCCTATTTATCTACTTCTGAAACGCAGCGATGGCAGCAGCGCCCTCAGCCGCAACAGCTTGCCAAGCCGGACGGCTGGAGATATCCGCCCACCAGCGCGCGACGTTCGGGGTCGCTTTGAGCCCCGTAAATCCGGCATAGTCAGTGATATACGCCCCGTACGAGAGGTGAAACAGGTCGGCGAGAGTGAGCTCCTGTGGACATACCGATGCATTAGCTCATTTTTTTCTACCAAAGGTCGGATAATGGTACGCACGTCACCCGCAAGGTATTTCTGCTTGCCGAGAATGACCTCGTACACCTTGAGCTTCTCCTCAAGCGTCTTCGCATGCTCCGCTGCGCGGTCATCGTCACCCTTCACACCCCACAGTCTGCAGCGAGGAGAGTAAGTGGTGAGCGACAGTGGTGATTCGCGACAACCGCTTACGGCTTGAAGATCTTCTCCGCCGCGAGGACCGAGGCAGGTGGGTTGAAGTTGCTGCTCTCGATAGACGCGGCCTGCTCAAACAGACCAATCTTCTCCACATCCTCCGTGGGGATGAGGCCGCTGTCGCGCCCGTATTTAGCGACGACATATCGCGCAATCGCGCGGCTTTCGTGCAACGTGAAGCCATTCTCTTCAACCTAGACAACGTTCGCGACGGTTAGAACGAGTGCATGAATGCGCATGATGAACAAATATTCACGAGAACGGGTATCTGTCCGAAGGGATGCTTGTTCGCGAGATATTCTGCGCTTTTGTTCTCGCCGGTTTGCATGCTCACAACGACCAGCTCGTATGGCACGTTGAGCTCCTTGAGCGTGACGAGAACGGTCTGCGTCGTCGTCGAGAACGGGTTACCGTAGAGCTTGCGAACCATGTTAGAGAGTCTAGAGAGTACTGGGAGGGGTATGTGGATTGTTGAGATTAGTAGGGGCTGATAGTAGGATGGCTCTCCTCCTTTAGGTGGGTTTTTATACGTGATATTTCGCCCTTAAATTGTTGGAAGAATATGACATTACAAACCAAGGCACTGGCAACGTATGTCCATGCGCGCTTGTCAGTCATGAAGTTTCTTTGCTGACTGATTCAATTTGAAAAAGCATATTATTGTAGTTCTTTACGTCAAACCTTTGGCGAGAGAAAATGAGATTTTGATGGGCGAGATGTAGTCTAGTCTCAGCATCTGGGGGAAAATGAAAACATCCACTCCAGATATCACAGCCTCTCTATCAAAATATACATTCTCTCACTCACCAAAGCAAGGGTCAGAGATATGTACCGTGGAGAAAAGTTGCTCTGAGTGAAAGGCAATGCCCGCAAAGGATTCGTGGCAGATATGTAAGCCGATAAGAGATCGGCACCTTCCAGATACAGTATTTTCAGTGGCAAATCATTTCAGGCAGCCATGCTCAATGGGCTTTTGTGTACATATCACAACGGTCAAAATATTTATTTAATTCTATAAGTACAAAGCTCCGTGATATAAAGCTGCTTAAATATGAGTGTCCCAGTGAAATTCTGGCCTCCCAAGCCACAGCGAACAGTTCATGTATAGCATTTGTCACGGAATGACACGTGACAAACCGCGACTCACGGTGTTGCATTCATAGAGAAAACGTAAAACAAGATTTTGAGCCCCATTCCTGTCCGTTTTGCGCTATTGGAGCTGAGTAATGATCATAGAGGCTGGGCTGGGGTTGCTATTTTCCGGATTTATCGATTTTGGCCTCGAAGTGATGAAAACAGTCTACATGAAAGCCATCTTCATCACTCTGAGGACGAAATCGAAACATCTGGCACACAGACACTCTAGCCTCACCATCTTTGACCATTATACAGCTTCAATCATGCAAAACAGACAAGAACTGGGCTCAAAACGCTCAAAAACTCATTTTGTAAATCTCTCCCTGCTCCCATGTGGCAAACTTCTATTTACGGTAACGGCATAAACAAGTACACTGTCCAACTTTTTTAGCAGGCGTTGTCTCTACTCACTCACTTAGACTCTCGCCCTCGGTCACCAATCCAGTTCGTGGACTCTCGACGGCTGCTACCCCACGTCAAGGACCCTGTGCAGACTCCTATGAGTCCTAATGTCGACTTCACAGTTTGTTCCTCAGATCGTCGCTTCAGACTCGGATATCGATCCACATCTCCCAGGACTCGCATCATGTTCAAGGTCGTCTCACTCCACAGTCCTCGGTATCTCAAACTGTTGTTCCCCTTCTTAACGCAGCAACATTTCGTCTCCCTCGGATATGATGCTATCTTGGAACTCAGTACTCGCCGGGTGGTCCACCGAGGACTTTCCACTGATGCTATCGACGCTTGAGGTCGGTGGCAGTTCTGTCAGGACATGCTTAAGTGATATCAAGCTGCCCGTGAGTGACTAGTGCTGCTCTGATCATCTATAGCTCGCCGCTGCGGCTGTCTGGGTCATGCGCCGTTGAAACAGCTTTACTGCGTTCCGTTTGTGGCTATTATGCTCTTCAAGCAGAAAGCTCTGACTGGTGCGGTACTAGTGGACCGCCGATGAGACGTCTCGCGGTATGCACTAATGAATTTAAAAAGACGGAAATGTGTGGATTAACAGATCATGCCCCTTGAGTTGATCTCGGGCGTGCGTGGCAGCCCGAATGTGAAGATCCATGTTACGGGTGCGCTTGTTCACACAATTGATGCTTAATACATGTATACATCACTGGAGAAGCACTTGCATTGGACAGCTCGGGAACAGCATACGTCAGTCTTTCGGGCAGCCTCGATTCTATCACCATCATTATACTCCTAATTAAACAATTTCCCAATGACTTCTTCGCATTACTGGGGCGACTTAACCGACAAATTAGCCGAGAATCCCGGGAAAAACCAATCCGTACACCGTCAATCACGACCAAGCAACTCCAACTTAATTTTGGCATAGTCAGCCAATGCTGTACAGTATATATTCGTCGCTACGGCGTGAGAGGATGGCCTGCCTGTATATCTACTTCTGCAATGCCGCGATGGCAGCAGCGCCCTCAGCCACAACAGCTTGCCAAGCCGGACGGCTGGAGATGTCCGCCCACCAGCGCGCGACGTTCGGGGTCGCTTTGAGTCCCGTAAATCCGGCATAGTCAGTGATATACGCCCCGTACGAGAGGTGAAACAGGTCGGCGAGAGTGAGTTCCTGTGGACATATCGATGCATTAGCTCATTTTTTTCTACCAAAGGTCGGATAATGGTACGCACGTCACCCGCAAGGTATTTCTGCTTGCCGAGAATGACCTCGTACACCTTGAGCTTTTCCTCAAGCATCTTTGCATGCTCCGCTGCGCGGTCATCGTCGCCCTTCACACCCCTCAGTCTGCAGCGAGGGGAGTCAGTGATGAGCGATAGTGGTGATTCGCGATAACCACTTACGGCTTGAAGATCTTCTCCGCCGCGATGACTGAGGCAGACGGGTTGAAATTGCTGCTCTCGATAGACGCGGCCTGCTCAAACAGCCCAATCTTCTCCACGTCCTCCGTGGGGACGAGTCCACTGTCGCGCCCGTATTTGGCGACGATATATCGCGCAATCGCACGGCTCTCGTACAACTTGAAGCTATTCTCTTCGACCTGAGCGCGTTTGCGATATTCAGAAAGGGTGCATGTATGCGCACTACAAGCAGACACTCACAAGAACGGGGATCAGGCCGAAGGGGTGCTTGGTTTCGAGGTAGTCCGCACTCTTGTGCTCTCCGGTTATAATGTCCACGGGCACGAGCTCGTAGGGCACGTTGAGCTCCTTGAGCGTGACGAGAACGTTCTGCGCGGTCGCCGAGATCGGGTTACCGTATAGCTTGAGAACCATGTTGGAGTCTAAAGGGTACTGGGAGGGATATGTGGATTGTTGAGATTGGTGGGAGCTGATAGTATGGCTCTCCTCATTATTTCTGGGTGCGTTTTTATAGGTAACGCTGCGCCCTTGAAGTGTCGAAAGGAAATGATATTACAAACTTGTATGAAAAAGCCACAGACGGTACGCGTCGCGATACATCGCGATGATTGCTTGCTAATCATGGAAGGCCCCTTTTAACCGAACAGTCAGAAGCAGTCAAAAGCGGAATGCTGACTGATGCGACTTACAAAGGGCAGACAAATACAGTAGTCGCTGGCGATCCGACATTATCAATCTGCGCACCGTACTCTTCGAGTCCTCCTAATTTCGTAGTTGTCGAAGCGAGAAAATTCCAGAGCGATGTGAATGGGTCGGGGCAGTGGTTCGGAGGCGGCGACGGCGGCAAGAAGCCTCACTGAGAGGGAGGGAATGGGCAACACACGCGAAACCATGCAGACGAACCCCTCGATTTTTTGCATTGGTGGAAGGGGTACATGTGCAATTTGCAGAGTTATGCAAATGGAAGGACTTGATTTTATTATGTGATGTGAACTCCTTAACCAAATTATGGACGTTGTCAGCGCTAGCAATTGGATGTCCGAATTTATTGAATTGTTCACATGCAAATCACTTTATCTTCCGACTCAGTGGAAGGGAAATCCTATGCAGATCAGAGGGTTCGACCCGTAGTTACTACTGAATTACCCTGTGTACAATATGTCAATTTTTCCAAGACTGGAGAAATTTATGGCTCCACCCACAGAAGCTGGATGTTGAATATATACCACAACGTAGGAGAGGGAATGTCTATATTGGCCTTCTAAAACGTGACGAAAAGCATATGGTATGCTTTTCAGCCAGAACAAGTTTTCCCCATGGGTACGTACCTTTGGTCCTTGCTCTTTTTGGTGGGGAATTTTGACAGATATCTCAGCATCTGGAGAGAAATAAAAAACGCCACTCTTGAGATCACATCTCTTTATCAAAATTCTCTTACCAATGCAAGGGCCAAAATAACAGATGGAGAATATTCCGGCTGAAAGGTGGTATGCCGGGTTCGGCGTGGCCGGATCTGGTATCTAGTCTACGTATTATTCCCACGGAAACGTGACGTCTGAGTCGCTTGCCCCTTATATGTAGCACTCAAACTCTTACTCTTACAGTCACCGATCCAGTTCTCAGACTTTCAGACTCTTGACGCTCAGCAGCCCCGAAAGACCTCGAAGTCAAGTTTACCGACCTTGCACATATACCTGGGCTCCCATCAGCTCTAATGTCGACTTCTTAGAGTAAAGCTGTCACTTTAGACCCCGGACGACGTCGATCTACGCCCTCTGTCCCCAGGACCAGCTATCCATTCAAAGTTGGCTCACCCTATAGTCTAGGCGTCTCAGGTGGCTGCTACCTTTCAGTAAAGCCATAACATCCGTCTCCCATGGATGGAATGAAACCCACTACTCGCTGACTGATCTACCACTGACTTACTGTACCTACGACTTCTTTGCATTCATGGGACGACTTACCCGACAACTTAGCTGAGAACCTTGGGAAGCTGATTTATGGTCTTCCCAATGCGCACATCGTTACTCGCGACCAAGCAACTTTACCTAAGTTTTAGCATTATCAGCTAAATCTGTACAATATACTGTATATTCTGAGAATCATGCTACAAGGGTGAGAGGATGACCCGCATTTCTATCTACTTCTGCAACGCTGCGATAGCAGCGGCGGTCTCAGCTGCAACAGCCTGCCAAGACGAACGACTGGAGATGTCCGCCCACCAGCGCGCGACGTTCGGGATTGCCTTGAGCCCTGTGAAGCCGGCATAGTCGGTTATTAATGAGCCGTACGGGAGGTGGAACAGGTCAGCGAGGGTGAGTTCCTGCGGATATGCCAATGGATTAACTTATTTTCTACCAAAGGGAGGATATTAGGTACGCACGTCGCCCGCAAGGTATTTCTGCTTGCTGAGAATGATCTCGTACACCTTGAGCTTTTCCTCAAGCGTCTTTGCATACTCCGCCGCCCGGTCATCATCGCCCTTCTCGCCCCTCATTCTGCAGCTCACAGGGTCAGCGACGAGCAGTAGCAGTGAGATGAAACGTTCACTTACGGCTTGAAGACCTTCTCCATTGCGAAGGCTGCGGCAGACGGGTAAAAGTTGCTGCTCTCAATAGATACGGCCTGCTCGAACAGCCCAATCTTTTTCACATCCCCCGTGGGGATGAGCCCGCTGTCGCGCCCGTACTTGGCGACAACGTACCGTGCGATCGCGCGACTTTCATACAGCTGGAAGCCGTCCTCTTCGACCTGAACGCGCTCGCGGCAGTCAGAACTGGTGCATTTATGCGCACGATAGGTAAATACTCACGATGGCGGGGAGCTGGCCGAAGGGCTGCTTGGTCGCGACGTAGTCCGTGCTCTTGTGCTCGCCGGTTTGCATGCTCACGGGCACGATCTCGTAGGGCACGTTGAGCTCCTTGAGCGTGACGATAACACTCTGTGTGGACGTTGAGAACGGGCTACCGTAAAGTTTGAGAACCATGTTGGAGAGTTTGAAAAGTACTAGAGGGTTGTTGAGATCGGTACAGCTGGTAGGATGACTATCCTCATTCTCTCTAGGTGGGTTTTTATACGCAGCGCCCTTGAAGTTTCGGGAGGAAACGACAGTACAAACTCTATCACGTCCACAACGACCCCGGGTTGGAACACGTCTCATCGCCGATCGTGATGCATGCTTGCTAATCATGGAAAGCCCTGCTGACTGATTCAGTTCGCGAAGGCCGACGATCCGGCAATCTGCGTATTATACTCTTCGAGTACGTTGTTCTCTGTTTTATCATAGGATTTCGCGGCTGGCGAAGTCTCGGGGAAAAGCAGAGCGAGCTGGAGGGGAGGGACAGTGGTCTTAAAATTACACGGCGTACATGTGCGTCACACAGACCCGTTAATGCGTGGCAAAAAACATGTTGTATGCTTTTGTAGTCAAATCAGGCTTTCTCTTTTGGTGAGAAAAAATGTGTATTTTGATAGGGGTGTGTGGCCTCATTCCAGCATCTATAAAAATTAATCTCATCCGCTCTTGAGACCACATCCCCCCTTTTAAAAATTAAATAGCAAGAGTCAAAATTTGTACAGTCGAACTCCCTGATTTGAATCTCCCTCAATTTGCTTAACTTCATGTTTTGCATAGAATTTTGTGTCCATCAAATCATCCGATATAACAGAATCATACCCCTTTGATTGCATAACCCGTTGAATTGCATATGACAATACTTCCACCAATCTCCGTCCAAATCGAGGGGTTCGACCGTATATGCAAAAAAATCCACTATCGCATAATGCATAAGTTTTGGAGGGTATTATGCATTAATAGGTGCTATTTTAGGCAGTCTGCAGCTGTCTGTGTCTAAGTTAAGAATAATTTTATGGTTGCAAACCCCTAATTGGTTATACAGTACCCTAAAACCCCTCCAGAAATAGACGTATTACAAGAATCTCCTTCATTTCATTATGGTTACACATTACTTCCTCTTTGGGCTCTCCGCTAAGTACACATTTGGCGATTTAAGTCACACAAATGTCACACAATCACACCATTTGTAATAAATGTCACGCGTAGTCACACATGCGTGACATCTCCTCATGAATAATATCTCTTAATGCATAGAAAAAACTGGGGACGGACCTATGCATTATGAGATAATCAACTGTACTGTATATCCATTCCACTTACTTTCACCTTTCACGCACACGTGACCTGCACACCCCTATTTTTAGTTAGTTACCCAGACTCGGACTCCGACCCCAGTTCGCGAAGAACTGACGCTTTGCTTACCCAAAAGAACTTCGTTCTCAATTCAAGTATGCTGGCCCTACACAGATACCTGTTTTCCCAGCAGCTCTATGGCCTACTTCTTGGTCACTCTCGACTCGGACGACGTCGATCCGCGCCCTCTGCTCCCAGGACCCGCCGCTATCTGTTCAAAGTCGGCTCACGCGACAGTCTCGGTATCTGTATTGCTGCCACACTTCCTTAACGCCACAGCAATCCGTCTCTCTTGAATGCAATTCTGTCTTGAAACTCGGTACTCGCGATTGATCTACCGCTGATCTCTCACTGATCCAATTGACGGACTCTCGGGTGACCTTGGTTCCATCACCATCATCACGATCTTTAAATGAGCGTCTTACCAAAGACTTATTTACATCCATTGGACGACTTTATCGACGACTCAGCTGAGAACCTCGGGAAACTGATTTATGATCTTCCCAATATACACACTGTCAATCACAGCCAAGCGACTCTAATGAAATTTTGGAATACCCGGTTGAAGCTGTACACTGTGCAGTACTTACTCGGAGATTTTTATTTACTTCTGCATCGCTGCGATGGCAGCAGCACTCTCGGCCGCAACAGCCTGCCAAGACGGACGGCTAGAGATGTCTGCCCACCAGCGCGCGACGTTCGAGGTCGCCCTAAGTCCCGTAAAGTCGGCATAGTTAGCGATCATAGCGCCGTACGGGAGGTGCAATAGGTCGGCGAGAGTAAGCTCCCGTGGACACACCGATGGATTAACTCATTTTTCTATCAAAGGGCAGATATTGGGTACACACGTCACCCGCAAGGTATTTCTGCTTGCCGAGAATGACCTCGTACACCTTGAGCTTTTCCTCAAGCGTCTTCACTTGCTCCGCCGCCCGGTCATCATCACCCTTCACGCCTTTCAGCCTGCAGATCAGTGGGTCAGCGACGGCCATATAGTGAGATGCAATGTTGACTTACGGCTTAAAGATCTTCTCCGCCGCGATGGCCGAGGCGGGCGGGTCAAAGTGACTGCTCTCGATAGATACTGCCTGCTCAAACAGCCCAATCTTCTCTACGTCCCCCGTAGGGATGAGTCCACTGTCGCACCCGTAATTGGCGATGACATAGCGCGCGATTGCGCGGCTTTCATACAGCTGGAAGCCATCCTCCTCAACCTGGACGCGTTTGCGATAGTTAGATTGGGTGCATGTATGCGCACTACTGATAAATATTCACAAGAACGGGGATCTGGCCGAAGGGTTGCTTGGTCGCGAGGTAGTCCGCGCTTTTGTGCTCTCCGGCTAGCATGTTCACAACCACCAGCTCGTAGGGCACATTGAGCTCCTTGAGCGTGACGATAACATTCTGCGTGGCCGGTGAGTACGGTTTACCGTAAAGCTTGAGAACCATGTTAGGGAGTCCGAAAAGTACCGAGGGGGATGTGTGTGCTGTCGAGACCGGTGAGGCTGGTAGGATGGCCTCTTCCTTCTCTCCCTGGACGGGCTTTTATACGTGACGCCGCGCCCCTGAAGTATCGGAAGGAAATGACATTACAAACTTCGACATGTATAATTCAACACTCGCGGGTGGCGCGCGGCGCGTCGCACCGCGATGCGTGCCTGCCAATCATAGAGATTCCCCTTCGCCAAACGGCCAAAAAGCGGGACAACGCTTACTGATTTCAAAAGACAGACTTCTGTGGCCAGGCTGACTCAGGGCAGTACTGTGAATTTGTCATGAATTCCCATAAAAGGCCGTTTACCCCGCCTTGATCCCGGCAATATTGATCTGATTGTTGAATGACACTGTGCGCTATGCAACGCCCCCTTGGAACGCTTTTCTCAGTTCTGCCTTCCATGACTCACATGCTTCCCTAAGTGTCGTTGATAATACGCCTCCGCGATGTGCGAAAGGAAAAAGTTGAGGTTTCTGGACTCGAAGTCCCTTGAAGTTCATAAGCATGTGAGGATCGTTCTTATAAATAGGAGTCCAAAAGGGTAAAGACTGAGGCTGATGCCTTCTCATGGTAACTCGATATGTCCCGTAAAAAGAGTCACTACAACTGGACTACTGTAGTAGGAATGTGGCTGCCTTCTTTGTGACAGTCACAGTGATCGGCATGTGCATATCTAGTACTTTCAGTGGCAATTAGCTACAGATTCATCCTGTGCACAACATTTCAGCTTTTCAGTATTAGAGAATGCTATGGTTCAAAAAAATCGAAACTTAATTAGATGTATACACCATCAAAGGAGAAAAACGTTAACATTGGCCTTTTTGAGTCCTTTGTCACACGTACATGCATGCATCACACTGTGATAGACCTAGTACTAAAGCATGAGCTAGAACAGCTTTACAAAATTTTGCCTCTTGCTTTGATGAAAGAAACTGTGTATTTTGGTAGTGGAGATGCAGTCTTCAAAGCGGATATTTTCCACCAAGTGCCGAGATAATGGTAGACATGCCACATGTGTCATGTACAGGTGTGCCGGGCTCGGCATAGCCGCATTTAGTATCTGGTTTACCACGAGAACGTGACCTGCGCAGCGCTCCGGCCCCCCGTTTACTAGGTTACTCAGACCCTTACTCCCATAGTCACCAACCCGGTTCCCGGACTCTTGACGCTCTACTGTTTCAAAAGACCATCAATTCCTCGTCGAGACTACTGGATTCACGCAGACTCCTGGCGGTCCTTATGTAGACTTCTTGGGTTTGTTCCGTAAGGTTGACACTTTGGACCTGGACGTCGACAGATACCACACACCCTGCTCTCAGAGCTCGCCTATGTGCACACCACCGTCAATGAAAATCAAGCGATTCTAACTTAATTCGGCACAATCAGCTAAAGCTTTGTACGTTATATATGAGTCGCTACAGGATGTCCCGCATTTCTATCTACTTCTGTACCGCTGCGATGGCAGCGGCGCTCTCAGCTGCAGCAGCCTGCCAAGACGGACGGCTGGAGATGTCCGCCCACCAGCGCGCGACGTTCGGGGTCGCCTTGAGTCCCGTAAATCCGGCATAGTTAGTGATGTACGTGCCGTACGGGAGGTGGAACAGGTCAGCGAGGGTGAGTTCCTACGGATATGCCGATGTATTAATTTATTTTTCTACCAAAGGGAGGACATTAAGTACGCACGTCGCCCGCAAGGTATTTCTGCTTGCTGAGAATGATTTCGTACACCTTGAGCTTTTCCTCAAGCGTCTTCACTTGCTCTGCCGCGCGATCATCATCGCCTTTCCCCCCAAACATCCTGCAGATCAGACAGTCAGCGATGAGCAATAATGGTGGTGCGCGACGTGAACTCACGGCTTAAAGATCTTCTCCGCCGCGAAGGCCGAGGCAGACGGGTGAAAGTTACTGCTCTCAATAGATACGGCCTGCTCAAACAGCCCAATTTTCTTCACATCCCCCGTGGGGATGAGCCCGCTGTCGCGCCCGTACTTGGTGACGACGTAGCGCGCGATCGCGCGGCTTTCATACAGCTTAAAGCCATCCTCCTCGACCTGAACACGCTCGCGGCAGTCAGAACAGGTGCATTTATGCGAATAGGTACATACTCACGATGGCGGGGAGCTGGCCGAAGGGCTGCTTGGTCGCGACGTAGTCCGTGCTCTTGTGCTCGCCGGTTTGCATGCTCACGGGCACGATCTCGTAGGGCACGTTGAGCTCCTTGAGCGTGACGATAACATTCTGCGTGGCCGGTGAGTACGGTTTACCGTAGAGCTTGAGAACCATGCTGATAAGTCTGAAAGGTACTGAGGAGGATGTGTGGGTTGTTGAGGTCGGTAGAGCTGGTAGAATGGCCTTTTCCTTCTCTCCCTGGACGGGTTTTATACGTGACGCCGCTCCGTTGGGGTATCGGAATGAAATGACATTACAACCATCGACATGTTTGCGACAGTCGCGGGAGGTACACATCACGTTGCATGCTTGCTAATCATAGAAAGTCCCTTTGACTGGACGGCCAAGAGCGGGACGACGCTGGCTACTGCAGAAGGCAGACATCACTCATATCTGCAGTCAGCCCTGATTAAGCTGACTCAGAATATTATGGGCGCGCTGTTGATTTGTCATGAATTTCCCTAGAATGCCGTTTACCCCGCCCTGATACCCATGGGCTCGATGCTGAAACCGACAATTGATCTGATTGTTGACTCTCCGTGTGGTGACCCTGGCGCACCATGCAACGTCCCCAACGCTTTCTGCTAACGATACACGTGCCTCCCCAAGGATCGTTGGTAACGTTATTACTAATGCGCGTCCGAGCCGGCTTTGTCTTGGTAAGCGAAAAATGAAGGTTGGGGTATTTGGGACAAGGCGCTCAAGGTCGAGCATCGGGATGTGAAGACTGTCCTTACGAATTGTGTAATTGAAGTAGAAGCTGGAGTGTTCTCATGGTAACTCGATATGACTTGTAAAATGAGACCAAGTAAATAAGGGATTCCTTTTCATATCTTGCCCGCGAATTGATTGTTCGTCTGAGTATGCGGTTATCCCGCCACTTCTCTCAACAGGCCCGTGGTCCAATCTCCTCTATGTTCACTCCCAATGACGTCAAATTGAATTTTATGCACCTACATACTGTACTGAACTCAATTCATCTGTTGCACACGTAACTATCTGTTTTACTACCACTATTTAAATATCCCGTGTTCGTTCTCAACATATATCAACCCCTCTGTGATGAGCCTACATGACTTGGAAAACGCAGTACAACCAAAGCGATCGATACTGATTGTGAAGAGATTGCCAAATTGGAGGCGGAGTCTGACTCCGACGCAGAACACAGAGGCAGCCAAAAAGCGTATGACGAGGATGAAAATCTAGCACTTTATGTTATTTATCGCATGTATCCTGTTTTATCTATAGGTCCATTTATATTCTCCTACTGTGAAAACAGTGTTTAATCACGGAGCAATACACTACGAACTTTCATTGTATCTGAAGCAGGTTTGTGGCTTGGGCTCACGTGATTACACATTTGCTTTTTTTGGTTCACACGCCTTCGTTTGGACGCGCGGCGGCCGGTGTTACTCCGGGGCCCCTTGAAGTTTGACCGACACTTATTATTCGCCTCGATTTAATTAGCGAAGAAATACAACTAACCAGAAATCTGATCAACTACTCTGCTATCCTCGTAAATAATACAGTCAATCACCGGCTAATGGGATACCAGAGCTTGTTAAGTTAATTCTTGCAGTTCATTACTCAACATCTTAAAATAAAATATATATTTATGTTTAGTGAGAAGGTGGGTATCTATATACAAATTTTGAGAGGAATCTGAGAAAAATTGAGTGAGCTATAGCAGAAAGGAGAAATCTGGCAAAATTGATCCTTCACCAATCCTTGGCACAGGTCTTTCCCACGATATGTTAAACTCGTTACAGTATAATTAATTATTTCGGCTGTAGGAAAAGGCTAAAAAGGGAAGGAGTGACCTCGTGATGACCAAAGGGAAACTTCCATAAGAGGAAAATAGATCTACAATAGTAACCGGGAGGTCGCACTGACTTTTGTTTTTCTTCTTTCTCCACCATTTGTTTATCAATTGCAATGATTGCTTCTCTGAGACGAGACCCACATTCACTGTATTTATATACAGCAAAAATTTATCACTTATATGCAGTATTATATGTACTATTTTCTGTGACTCTTTATTGACATATTTTGATTTTGAAGTTTTCATGGGTAGTTTCTAGTTTTCTTGTTGAGTTCTTGCTTTAGAAGCTTGAACTATTTTATTCTTGAATCAGAGGTATATTTCTAACTGCAAAATGCAAAAACAAAGAAGAAATTTGAGTGGATACAGCATGTTCTAGCCAAGTGTCTCAGTGACCGGCATTGTCCCGTTAGCCGGTGATTGACTGTATTTACCTTAATGAAACGCCCGACTTGTCCTCCACCTTCGTTTCAACACATTCTCCGTATTAACCCATAGCCGTCAGGGTAAACCCAGTAATATAGAGAGAGAGAAAAAGCACCAAGACGTAGAAGCACAGTAAACAAATGTCTAATATGTGAGTACAGAGCGAGTAGAGAAGAGATACTCAATCAAGAGTAAGATCGATTGCTCCATTATCGTCGTAAGTAAGCTCCATCATGTTCAATGACACGAGCGAGTTATCCTCTGCTTTTGCCTCTGATTTCAATTCCGCGTTCGAGGTCTTCCTTCGTTTTTTGAGTTCCTTCAGCTTGCCCGATATCTCACCTTTCTGTTTCTACATTGAAGGGTAGTAAGAGAACAATGTCCGAGCTCGCGGGTACTGACCAGTAGCTTCTGCTCCTGCTCCTGCTCATCGTCATCGGAGAGGTCAATTACGTGATCCTCTGTCTTAACGTTCGCCAAAGACCTCCTCCTTCTCTTATTGCCCTCTGCTCTAGGTCCCGAATGCCCTGAAACTTGGGAAGTAGTCTCCGGCCTTTTGGCAGTTGCGGCTACTGGGATAATCTGAAGGGCTTGTAGGACATCTTGATATTCCCCGTGAAAGTGCAGGATAAGGTCTCTGACCAACTTTGATGTTGAAGAATTTAAAAGCTGGTTTACCTTTTGGCCGGTAGATAAATTTGAAGGTCACGTACGGACCGACTTCGTTCTGGTAGCGGGCAGTCTTCAAGGACCCTCGCTTTGCTGCGACGTCCTTGACATCGCCAAAACTTCATGTGTATCAATCCTCTGATACGCGAATGAATAGCCTAATTGATCCACCTTGCCCTATGTGAGCCGATCTTCTTCGCACGCTCGCTTAGCGGCTTCTGGAAATCGTCCGGGAGGGTCCGTGTCACAAAGTCCTTCAGAAGTTCGGGCTCGGTGCCGAAACGGCGTCGGAGTTTGAAATATTTTTCGTAGTTTTTTCACTGTTTGTATGCGCTCGGTTTCCCTCGCGCGATTACCTACTGGTTACAAAATATCTACGTTGGTGTACGGAAAGCATTTGCAAGCGCCGCAAATTGCTGAAAACCAACAGATGATGAGTTAACCCAGTGCCCCATGGATGAACTCGATCGGACGGGGGAGGAGAATTGATGCACAATACTGTCTTGCTTGACGCTGTCGACGTAAAATTTTGCGGAAGTAGAAATAAGGATAGGTTTGTTGTGATTCATCCAGCCTATTAGGAATGTCTGCCCACCAGTGGAGCATACGTCAATTTGGAAAGGGATAGTATGGAGCCCTGGGAAAAGAACTGCACCCAGGTCCAACGACGAACGTACCTTGTTGGCCTGGCTGGCAACATAGCAGGTCACCACGTTCCCCTTAACCTTAACGTCATATTCTGCATAGCGTTCCCCGTCGCTTTCTATCCATACTTCGTGATTCTTCAGTGTGGGCATGCTTCAGCTTACATACGACCTTGCGGAGGTACATGAACAAAGGCGGACGCCCCAGGGCGGCGCCCGAAATATATAAGATGCGCCCAAGGTTCTTCAGAGAATGTTCTATTTACGTAACAATTAAGGAGTAGTCCTCTCCGTGCTTAGAGCGAATACAGAGAACAGCATAAAACCAAACCGCGCTGCATGCCTTCCATGAGAGGTTCGTTCAAGGAGAAATTGATTAAAATAGTTATAAGAATTGCGCTTGCACTTAATCATTGCGCTCCCCCCGAAAGAAGCTGCTCAAGAAAATCTCGTCCGTTCCTCATAGCAGCGTAGTAAACCTGCTGCGGAAAACCAAGAACATACATGAAAGGGAATAGGAAGATCCAAAGGGCTTAAGAATTGAAAAGGAAACATCCGACGTGTAGATGCAAATGTATAATCAATCAAGAGTCAAGTCGATTGTAGGGCCGTTATCGTCGTAAGTGACTCGGAGGCTTGTTATATTCAGTGAGACGTTCGAATCATCCTCCATTCTCGCCTCCATTTTCACCTTCTTACTTGGGTATTTCCTTCGTTCCTCTAGTTCTTTGATTTTACGTGCTAACTCTGCTTGTTATCTCTATTGTTAGATTAACAATCAGTAATAGAACACTGTTTGTTTAGCGAGACTACCAGCCAACAACTTGAACTTCCTCTCTTCCTCGTCGTCATCGGAGAGGTCGGTTACCTGATCTTCTGATTCAAAGTCGGGTGAGCATCTCTTTCTCTTTTTATCGCTCTCGGTCTCGGGCTTCGAAGACCTTGACTTTGGAATTGGTGAAGTGGTCGCGGGCCTTTTATTAACCGCCGGAGTCGCTGGGATAATCTCCAGAGCCCGGAGTACATCTACATACATGTATTTCCCAAATGCTGAGTAACGCGGTTCCGATCTCCGATTAAGATAATTGTAAGCTGGATCACCTTTCGGCCGGTACAGAAATCTGAAAGACACATATGGACCCACTTCGTTCCGGTACGGAAGTGTCTTTCGGTATCGCTGCGGTACTGTGACCTTCTCAATATCGCCGAAACTTTACATATACATTGAATCAATCCACAGATGTACAAGCCATCAAATCACTTGACTCACCCTATCCTATGCGCGTTCATCTTCTTTGCACGTTCACTCAGAGGCTTCTGAAAACTGTCCGGGAGAGCTAGGTACATAGCGTCCGCCGGTTCGCCGATGATGACACGGTACACGTCAACGCATATGGTTCCCACATCGTTGGAAGGGGGAAAAGCTACACCGTCGTCTAGCAACAGTCACCGGGACATAAGTAAATAAATTCGCTGTTTACTCGCCGCATACACACACCGGTCAAAGCAATATGCGAGAACTTATAAGGTAGAAACGTAGTTGAGCTGGAACGATGTCCCTTGGATGTTATCGTTCGTTGTTCAAATCCGTCCGAGTCCAAGTTTGCCTGGCCATCTAGGCGAACGCCATCAACCTCAAACCAAACGGCACTGGATACGAGAATTGGTACGTTGCGGTCCGCCCATTTTATCTGGAAGAGCTGTGTGGCAACGTATTGCGTCGTTCAGAGCCGGGATGGTAGTCAAAAATCAGCGTAGGAACAGCGTCTTGGCCCACCAACAAACGCACCTTGTCAATTTGACTAGCAATATAGCAAGTTACTACATCACCTTCGACCTTAACTTCATATTCTTCATAGCGCTCCCCGTTACTCTCCATCCACACTTCATGGTTTTCTAAACGGGGCATGTTTCAGCTAATGGGTAGTCTTGGAGGGAGATGGTGGAGGTGGGCGCCGAAAGGCAGCTCTGACGCTGCTATCGTTTAGTACTACAGTAGGACGCGTACCATCCGAATAAGCCGCGTCCGAATAAACGAAGCGCGCCTCCGTCCTTATGGAAAGTGCTACACGATTACGTAGTTACTAGTAATAGGATATTGAACATACATAAACGCAGATGTACTGCAGTCTTGCACGCCATTATGACTTTTTTTTTTTTTTTTTTTTTTTTTTTTTTTTTTTTTTTTTTTTTTTTTTTTTATCTTGACGCCAAGAAGACTAATCTGCTGTCTAGTGCTACGCTGTTCCTCGCTTGCGGAAATCAAATAAGGGTGTTTGACGGCTTCTCAGGGATTTACGGTGGCCGAGTTTGTAGAGACAATTGGGCCTGCTGGTAGCCGTGCGAGGAAGATCAGTGATATCAGACAGGTATTTTGCTGCGAATCCGGCCCATTCTGTCGTACTGTGCCTAAATACTTACAGACGAGTGCATAAAACCGAGAACATACAGGCGGATGGATACAACAAGTCTCCAGCCCCTCTAAATATAAAAGGGGTTTCCTATTCTACACTTCCCAGATTTTTATATTTTCTAGTCTAAGTATATTGAGTATATGGCGCGAAGTGGACAAAGGAGAGAATATGTGTGCGGGCATGGGAAACGCTACTATACAAACACGAACCACCTATAAGGCTTCGACATACATTACTAGGGGTCAAAAAATTTTATTTACGCCTGTATATCTTATGGGAGCTGGAAAGAGAGGCTTGAACTAGGGCCCAATGCATCGAAGGGTAGCTGGGAAATCTGTGGTGACGCGGAAGCCGCTTGAGCAGCGTCCGAAATATACGAGGCGCAGCCGCAAGAATTCGATGAATGTTGCATGTGCTTTTCCTTTATCCACAAAAAATCCCTTGCAGAAAAATAGAGAATGATTCAAAAGTAATTTGTGCTTCATCCGGACGTCTTTCGAAAATTGAAAATTAAATGAGGAGTTCATTCGAGGACCTCTCAACCTTTGAAAGAGTGTTAATTGAATGATCAAGTTCATAATAAACTTGTCAGTAGTATTTACTTGTGACTGCAGCGAACTCCTATCAGAAATAATACACTACATTCTGCCTAAATGAAAGCTTGTTCGTAAGGTAAATCCGCTACATAAAACCAAGAACACACATCAAAAGGTGGATACAATATTTAAAAGGCTTAAAATACCGGAATACACAGCAAAATAAACTTATGCCGCTTAGGCGCAAAAGCAGAAGAGAGGAATAATTAATCGAGAGTCAAGTCGATCGCTCCGTTATCATCGTAGGTGAAACTTGCCATGTCCAATGAAACGCCTGAACTATCCTCCATCTTTGTTTCCATTTTCATTTTCGTGTTTGAGGGCTTTCTTCGTTCCTTTAGCTCCTCTAACCTGCGTGCTAACTCTGCTTGCTGTCTCTATTGCCGTGTTGACGATTAGTAAAAGAACAATGTTTGGTTTTGTGGGACTACTGACCAACAACTCCTGCTCTTCCTCGTCGTCATCAGAAAGATTGGTTGATTGATCCTCAACTTTGAAGTCAGGTGAACGTTTCTTCCTCTTTTTATTGCGCTCAGTCCCGGGATTCGAGGATCCCGGAACTGGCGAAGTACTTGCGGGCCTTTTGTTAGCCATCATACTCGCTGGGATAATTTCAAGAGCCTGGAGCACGTCTACATATTTCCCAAGTGTGAGGTGAGGTCCTGACTTACGATTAGGATAATCAAAAGTCGGTTTACCTCTCGGTCGATACAGAAATTTGAAAGACACACATGGGCCCACTTCGTTCTGGTAGGGAAGTGTCTTTCGGGATCGCTGCGGTACTGCGACCTCCTCGACATCGCCGAAACTTCATATATAATCAATCCATCAATACGCGGGTCATCGGTTTGCTTGACCCACCCTATTCTATGCGAGCCCATCTTCTTTGCACGTTCACTCAAAGGATTCTGAAATCCATCTGGAAGCGCCCGAACTACGAAGTCCGTCCTCTCACCGATGACGACACGATGTACTTTGACATAAATAGTTCCCATATCATTAGAAGGGACGAAAGCTGAATCGTCATCTAGCAACGGTCATTGAAACCTTAGACAAATCTACGATTGATTCATCGCATAGACATACCTGTCAAAGTGATATGCGAGAATCTATAAGGAAGCATTGAAGTTGAAGTAGACCAATGTCCCTCGGATGTTATTGTTTGGCAGTCGTTTATGTTCGACTTTACTCGACCATCTAGGTGAACACCGTCGACGTAAAAGTAAACGGCGCTGGATACGAGGATTGGTACGTTGCGATCCGCACACTTAATCTGAAATATCTGCATGACAACGGATTGGGCCGGCCATTCAAAACTCAGCGTAGGAACAGCGTCTTGGTCCACCAACAAACGCACCTTGTTGATTTGGCTGGCAATGTAGCAAGTCACTACGTCCCCTTCGACCTTGGTTTCATACTCTTCGTAGCGCTCCCCGTTACTCTCTATCCACACTTCATGATTCTTTAATCGGGGCATGCTTCGGCTCACGCGTCGTCTTTGGGTAGATGATGAAGATGGACGCTGAAAGGCAGGTCTGGCGGCCGATCATTTTCGGCGCGTCAGAATACGCGAAGCGCGCCTTCGCCCTTTATGGAAAATGCTACATACGTAATCATATCGGATATTAACCCTTCACTCGTCAGCCGAAAAGACACCAGTCTCATTTTTCAATTTTCGTCGTGACAGACAGAGTGTTGGAATTCAGCAATTCGCGGCGCAAGCGAATGCACTCCGTATCCAAGTATGTCGTTTAACCAGTAGATAATCGCGCGAGGGAAACCGAGCGCGCATACAACAGGAAAAATACTACGAAAAATAATTCAAACTCCGACGCCGTCTCGGCATCGAGCTCGAACTTCGACACAGAGTAATCCATTTTATATGCTGTTTTTACGGTGGTATAATACTGAGTCTGATTCCGCTGACGCCCCAAATTGCGTTGTTCGAAATTATTAATAGCTCTCTCAGGCTGCTTGATTCTCATTCGGCTGGATCCGCCAAGGAAAGTAATTTGCTATTTACGTTGTTGATCGCGTCCAGAAATCAGATAAGGAGTCTGTGAGTCTCTCTCAAGGATTTACGGCAGCCGAGTTTTTAGAGACAATCAGGCCAGCTGCAAATGGTAGCCATGCGAGGAAGATCCAGAAAGGTGTACCCCTCGGAAGCGCAGACAAAGACCAGTAATCTCGGACGGTTATTCTGCTACAAGTAGAGCCTGTAGTCTAGTACCGTGTTTATAGGCGGTAAAAATAAATCTGAGAACATACAGGTAAGTGTATACAGGAAGTCTCTAAATATAAAAGGGTTCTCCTATTCTACCCAAGCTACCACTTCCCATATTTTCAAATCTGTCTAGTTTAGACATACAGTATCGATTGAGTGTATGACGCAGAGTGAATAATGGAAAGAATATTCGCGAGGAAACGCTACTTTACAAACAATAATCACCTTCGACATACTTTACATATACATGCCAGAGGGTCAAATACCTTTTATATTTCACCTGTATATCAAAAAGGAGAATGGAAAGAGAGGCTTAAATTAGGGCCCAATATGTTGAAGCGCAGATAGAAAATCTGCAGTGCTCTGGCGCAAGAGGAAAGGAAGGAAGCAATCAGTCATAAACCATGTCCATCGCTACAATGTTATGGAGAGTGAGGTGCGTCATCCGAGTTGAAATGCTTAAGTTGACCTCGGTATCCATTTCCAATTTCGGTTTCGCATTCGAGTACTTTCTTCGTTCCCTGAGATACATAAGCCTTCGCTCTAGCTCAGCTTGTTGCTTCTAATAATGTGAGGGACATCAGCAACATAAGACTGTGCCGTGCAGACTAAAACCACCTACCAGCAATTCCTTTTCTTCCTCATCCACGTCTTCAGGGGGTTGATCTCCTGATCCTCTGTCTTGCCTTCAACAAACAGCTTTTTCCTCTTTCTACCATTGTCTATTTCAGATCCCGAGGCAGTGGCTATGAGCCTCTTGTTATCGACTAAAAGGTCCATCTTGATGATCCCAAGCGCCTGGAGGATATCTTGATATTCCACGTAATAACAATAAAAAAGAACTCCAAATAACCGTTTTATAACAGACTTACATTTGGGCCGATAGATGAACTTAAAAGTCACAAATGGCGCGACTTCATTCTGATACGGCCGAGTCTTTATGGTCAACCGCGGTGTGGAAACCTTTTCGACATCGCCGAGACTTTACATACATTTAAATTAGTTCTCCGAAGCGCGGTCAAATAACTTCAAGTTCTTTACTCACCTTACTCCATGTGAATTCATCCGTCCCGCGCTCAGCGGCAACTCGAATTTATACGGGAGCTCCGGCCTCATAAACTTCACTGCCTCGCCAATGACGACGCGATACAATCTGACGCATATGGTCCCTATGTCTCTAAAAAGGGCAGGAATTATATCGTCGCCGTCTGGCAGTGATCATTCAGGTCTGAGTACAATGGGACAGATACCCAATGCCGTGTTTGACACACCTGTTTGGATTACGTCTGAGAACTTGTAGGGCATCAATGAAGTTGCGTCGGCCCAGTGTCCCTTGGATGACCTCGTCCGAAGGCCAGACGTGTACGAGTTCACAAACCCGTCTAGCCAGATGCCGTCGACATAAAATTGCAAAGCGTTGGATACGGCGATTGGTACATTGTAGTCTATCCACCCTATCTGAAACACCTATATTCCAGAAAATTTTAAGGAAAAAACAGAGACGTTGGATATAATGCTATCATGGTTCACGTACCTTATCGGCCTCGCTAGGAATATAGCAGGTTACCATATTCTTTCCTGTGACCGAGATGTCATACTCATCATATCTCCTCCCCTCGCTCTCTACCCAAACTTCATGGTTCTCTAGCATAGGCATGATTGGACTCGCGTATGATCTTGGTGGATATGAGCCAGAGTCAGGGGGAGGGGAGGGGTGATGGATGTTGAAGACAAGCTCAGATGCGCAGCATTGCGCAGAGTAACATCTTTTAAAAGGAGTACTCTTTACATAATCATGTATCTAAGTATATGCTTTCTTTGTGACTCAAAGGAAGTGTCAGGGGCACTGATACCAGTACTAGTAGTAGTAGTAATAGCCACTGCAAAAATTTGAAAAACGGCAGACCAGTGAAATCCTTCCAATGTCAATCTGGACTGCCATTTCGCCGTGGTACACCGGATGTCTGGATGACTTGCTTTCGGAAAAAGACCCTCAAGTGTACTATTCAAATAATTCATGCGACAAGGGAAAGATAATTGTTGTGGCTCTTCCAGCCACAAGCTGCTGTATCCGGTTTGAGCGTGAGAGACTTGTGCTGACAGTACGCTTAGATCTCGCAAAAGAGCGAGCTTACGTCAGCTTGTACGTTGCATGCTGTGTCTAAACCAGTCTGCCAACCGGGCGACTTATCAAGATGGCATCACAAAAGCGGGATTTAACTAGTGTTCCGGCGCAGAGTTCCAGAAATCTTCGCCTCACAGGGCGTCAAATTTAACATAAAGGACACCTAGTTGGGGCTCGTCTTTGGCCTTCCCGATCGCCAAAAAAATGTATGCAATAATTCTTGTACAACATGTAGGACACTCTGGTGGATATAAGTTCAGAGGTAATCTATAATCTGTGAAAGCCGCGACGGGTGATGTAGTTAAAAAAGACAGTGGAGTGCGAGGAGATATACGGGCAATACATTGACGAATTCATAGCAAGCAGGAACGGAGGCGAGGTAGCGATACAGTGAGGGTATGCAGGAATAGGATTTTTTGATGGAAAACTCGAAGATAGGTCAAAGGGGCGAGGAATGAAAGAAGCTTATCTAGAAATAAATTGTCTCGAGTCTGTGCTAGTCGTCAGTCAGATCGATGATACCATTGGCGTCGATGGGAAAGGCTGTGAATACTGTAGGGCTTGTAACTAGCTCTGATTTGATCTCGCGCTTTATGCTCTTTGAAGAGAGCCTAAACTTGGAAAGTCGCAGGCTTTCTATCCTTCGATCTATCTCATCGCGCTGTGCCTAGAACAAGCCAAGTCTTAATTAAATCGGAAAACAAAATACGTTCATAACTTAAAAACGCACCTTCAGCTGCAATAAAGTCTCGTCGTCATCATCCTCAAGTTCATCGATCTCGTCATTCAAAACACTTTCAGCCTTGAGTCTCTCCTCTTTTATCAATGACACAGCAGACTGTACAACAGCCTGTAGCTTGCACCCCACTGAGGCCTTCAAGCGTTTCTGCGCATTGATCTGTTCAGATTCACGCTTTCTTTTCTGTGAGACAAGAGAAGGGGATCGGGAGGTCTCATATACTGTCGAAGACGGAGCAGGGGAAATATCCTCAAGTTTGGGACATATTATGTCGGGTTGTTTGCTCTTCATCATCGAAAAGCTATGCTGTTTCGCCTTTATCCTGATATCCGGTCCAGCGTACTGCTCATCCTTTATACCAGTAGCTGTTTCGATGATGCCGTCCGCCTGAAGAATTTCTGTGGAGGAGTTAGGAAACGCGAAATGGAAAAGGAAGGGGTGCAACCCTGACCCCGAGGACGATATTTGAAATGTATGACGGCAAGAGGCGGTTCATTGTCTACGACAGTTACCGAATGGATCTTGTGCTTAAGACCTTCTGGAAAGCGCGTCGTTCTGTCTGCGAGACTTTTCGCAGGAAAGGGGGGCTTAACAGTCAGATAAAGGAGAAAGACCTAGAATAACTTAAGGAAAACACACCGAACACGATGTGTCCCGCCCTTTTTACATCGCTCGTATATGGGCCCATTATCAAGTTTCATCGTTTGGGTCGGAGTGGCGCCGCCGCCGTCCGCTTCAACTTTAAGAAACTTAATCGTCATCGTACCAATGTCGGGGGCGTGGAGATGTCCAGCCATCTCCTCGTCATCTGTTCCTTCCTGTAAGGATACGCGGGTTGGCTTACAGTGATAGTGACTTACCGGTCAACTCTATGATGGAGAAGCAAAAGGCTTTTATTTCGTTTTTGCCAATGTTGACCCCCCGTATGCGCGACACACGACGTTCGGGTTTGAGTAGCCACAGTTGCTTTGTGTCGACGCCATCGACGTCGATCTTGACGGCTAAGCTCCCCTCAGCTCCTTCGTGAGTACCGATGGCGAATACGAAATCCTGAGAAAATGAGGGTGAGTATACTAAATCGCTTTCATGAATGGCTTGTATGCAGTTTGCAGTGGCACACCTTGCCAGCCTCACTTGCTACCCAGCAGTGCATAGTATTTCCCGCACCATCGGCTTTATATTCCCTTAGTCTCTTTTCTTCGCATTCTATCCAGGCTTCGTAAGGACCCAGACAAGGCATATCGCCGTGTTCAGAGAAAGAAAAGGCGTAAAAGATGTCGTCCGTCGGGTTTGGGTGGCAAAAGACAATTCAGTATAGGCGTCAGAATGAGAAATCCAGCGTCGAGAGAAGCATACAGCAGAAAGGACGAAAGCTCGTGGAACGAGATAGAGATAGGAAAAAGGTAATGCCTACTGCATGCCCACAGGGCATCAAAGAAAGGGGATTTAAAGCAGATCTAGAGGCTCACGGCTAAGTACCAGCCCCCCGGCTTACGACATTATTAGTCACGCTCATCGTCCCACGCTTGTTGAAGAAATCGGAGCCTGCGCATTGAAAGTTCGCCCAATTTCAAGTCGCCAAAATCTGTTATAAATCCCGTTGCTCTGGTCTGCCTGGCCGATAATGCAAGAGAGAGTCCGAGTAGCAAATATTGGATCTGCGTGGTGATCGCCCGCCGGAGCTGAGGTCCGATTGGGTGCAGCCTCCTGATCTTAGTTTGATTGTAATGGATCTTACTAAGTAGTTAGCACACGTTCCCTCGTCTTCAATCTTATCTTGGTAGAGAAGAACTTGTGATTGGTTTTCCTGGGATTCTGTGCAGGGTGCGCATAGCACTTTTGTGAGCCTTCCAGGAAAGGGTTGCTTCAAAATTAGTGTCGATCGAAAGCTTGAAAAATGGAATCAGCGGCATCATCACAAATAGTGATTCCAACATGATAGTAATTTTTTCAAAGCATGATTTGATGGTGCGCTTTTTTAAAATATGTAAGAAATTTACTCCCGGCCTTTCAAAAATTCTGACATACAGTGTATGAAGCTAGGACCTTCAGAATGGTAGTATTTACTGTATGGTCCAGTTCCACCCGTGTTATCGCTCAAGCCCCTCATATGGGAGCGATTCCGTCATTATTTAAAAAAACACGAAAAAAATGCGAAAAAACTGGATGGCACAGGACTTATGTAGATTCGATCCGGACCGTAAGTCTGACCCCCAGAGCCCACCTGCAGCAAAAAATTTGTGGCCCAGTCGATCATTTTTACGGCTTACTAATCAAGTCGCGAATTTTGCTGGATCGCAGTATCACGAGTGTCGGCAGTTGCCGGCGTGACTCAGTCTTTTGCGTGGATTATATGCTGCGAAGAGGATGGTATCGATTCGTACCTTTGCATCGTCCTGCGACACCGCGCCTCGTAAGATACATGGCAGACAACGCGGAGACCACGGCCCCGCTGGCGGATGGCGCCCCGAATCCGAATTCCAAGAGCGCAGGTATGTCCCGTCATCGCAAACTGCGCCAGCACACTGATTCTGACCACGCGCTGCAGCGAAGAAGGAGGCCAAACGACTCGAGAGGGAGGCTAAGCTTGCGGCCAAGATCTCCAAGGGAGGTGTAGTCGTGGCTGCTGGCGAGAAGAAGCAGAAGGAGAAGAAAGAGAAGAAAGATGAGGAGACTCCGTTCGTTAACACGACACCTAAAGGACACAAGAAGGGTGAGTGTAAATTGATTTTCTGTGCGAGTGTGGCCCAGATGGATTTCCGCCCTTGAAGAATGCGTGCAGATTTCGGTCTTGCCTGTGCTTGATTTCAACAAGGCTGAGCTTAATATGTTGTCCGCCTGCGCCCATCTGAAAAGAACTTGTACGAAGGCTCTTGCAAACAACCTCTCACATAATTTATTTTGCAGACATGGCCCAACCCATGGCGAGTGGGTATGACCCAATTGCTGTCGAGTCCGCATGGTACGACTGGTGGGATGCTCAGGGCTTCTTCGCGCCTCAAACTCAACCTGACGGCTCTCCGAAGCCCGAAGGCACTTTCGTTATCCCCTCGCCGCCTCCGAATGTCACTGGAAGCCTGCACATCGGCCATGCACTCACTACCGCCATTCAAGATACGTTGATTCGATGGTACGCGGATTATCTCGAGGTTTGGTTTAAAGCCGGCTTAAAATGTCTACACAGGAATCGCATGCTGGGGAAGACAACATTATTTGCACCCGGCTTCGATCATGCCGGAATCTCGACACAATCTGTCGTTGAAAAACGTCTGTATAAAACCTCGGGCCGGACCAGGCACGACTTAGGTCGCGAAAAGTTTTTGGAGACAGTTTGGGACTGGAAAAACGAGTGAGTGTGCCAAATGCAGAGAGACAGGTCGGATTCTCAGCTTTATTCAGCTATCAGGGTCGGATCACAGACCAACTAAAGCGACTCGGCGGGAGTTATGACTGGAGCCGCGTGGCATTTACCATGGACGATGTAAGATTACATTTGTGCACGAACGAGTCACCTCTAACTTCATACAGAACTTATCGAAAGCCGTTATCGAGACATTTTGTAAGCTACATGAAGATGGTATCGTTTATCGTGCAAACCGTCTCGTAAACTGGTGTGTGCGCATGAACACGACACTTTCCAACTTGGAAGTCGATCAGAAACAGTTGACCGGCCGCACATTACTGAACGTGCCCGGCTACGATGTGAAGGAGAAGTTCGAGTTCGGTGTGCTCACATCATTCGCGTACCCGATCGAAGGCTCGGACGAGAAGATCATTGTCGCAACTACTCGTCCCGAGACGATGCTTGGCGATACGGCCGTTGCTGTACACCCGGACGATGCGCGGTATAAGGTATTATTAACCTCATTAACGCGACAGTGAGGCAAAGCTGATGATATTTGATAGCACCTCCACGGCAAATTTGTTCTCCACCCTTTTATCAATCGACGGATACCAATCATCACGGATGCAGAAGTTGTCGATATGGAATTCGGAACGGGTGCTGTGAAGATCACACCCGCGCACGACCTGAACGATTACGAAGTCGGTATGCGCCACAAACTCGAGTTCATCAATATTCTCAACGACGACGGTACATTTAACGCGAACGCGGGCGAGCGGTTTAATGGCGTGAAGCGTTTCCACGCCCGCGTGCAGGTCGTCCAGGCACTGAAGGACGCTGGGTTGTACGTCGAGACGAAGGACAACCCGATGCAAATCCCGATATGCTCAAAGTCCGGCGACGTCATCGAGCCGGTATTGAAAGCACAGTGGTGGGTAAACTGCAAGCCGCTCGCGGATGAGGCGCTCAAGCGCACACGCGCCGGTGAGCTCGTTATTAACCCGAAGACTTCAGAGGCCGAGTGGTTCCGCTGGCTGGAGGGTATTCAGGACTGGTGCATATCACGTCAGCTATGGTGGGGCCATCGCTGCCCGGCATACTTCGTGCGCATTGAGGGTAAGGAGCAGGAGAACGCGGACGACAAGAACTGGGTTGTTGGGCGTACGCTCGAGGAAGCAACTGAGCGCGCGAAGGCATTGGCTGGAGGCGCCAAGTTTACGCTCGAGCAGGACGAGGACGTACTCGACACATGGTTCTCGTCAGGTCTTTGGCCATTCTCCATTATGGGCTGGCCCCAGAAGACTGCGGATTTCGCTCACTACTACCCATCGTCTGTACTCGAGACAGGGTGGGATATTATCTTCTTCTGGGTTGCACGCATGGTACTGTTGGGTGTTAAGCTGACGGGGCGCATGCCGTTCTCGGAGGTATTCTGCCACGCCATGATCCGCGACGCGCATGGCCGCAAAATGAGCAAGTCTCTTGGAAACGTGATTGACCCCGTCGACGTCATTCAAGGCCTATCGCTCGAGAAACTGCATGAAAAGCTCTACGAAGGCAACCTCGACGAGAAGGAGATTAACAAGGCGAAGCAGGGTCAAAAGAAGGACTACCCTAAGGGCATCCCTCAATGTGGAACGGACGCACTGAGGTTTGCACTGTGCGCGTACACGAGCAGTAATCGGGACATCAACCTGGAAATCCTTCGCGTGGAGGGTTATCGTAAATTCTGTAACAAGATCTTCAATGCGACCAAATTTGCTATGCTCAAGCTTGACGAGACGTTCGTCCCGGAGCCTATTGCCAAGGTTCGTCAATTGCTTCAGATTTCGCGAAGCTGTATTGACTGTTTTCTATGAAGCCCACTGGCAAGGAGAGCCTTGTCGAAAAGTGGATCTTCCATAAGCTGAACTTTGCAGCAGAGGAGGTCAACAAACATCTCGCAGATCGCAACTTCATGTTCGCTACAACTGCCGTTTACAACTTCTGGCTTTACGAGTTATGCGATGTTTACATCGTAGGTTTCCCTTTGTTTTTGTCTTGGAGAGGAAATATGCTAAATACATATACAGGAAGCCATGAAGCCGATGACGGACGAGTCTGCAACACTTGAGACGCGCCGATCTGCGCAGAACACGCTTTATACTTGCTTGGATTATGGCTTGCGCCTGCTGCACCCCTTCATGCCGTTCGTCACGGAGGAGCTTTGGCAGCGTCTCCCAAGGCGGCCGAACGACCCGACGCCATCCATCATGGTCTCTTCTTTCCCTGTCTCAGACAAAGCCTTTGTATTTGAAAAGGAAGAGAAAGAGTTCGACCTTGTTTTCAGCACGATTCGTACCGGTCGCTCGCTGGCTGCACAATACAACCTTCAGAGCGATATTCAGCGTGCGTTTAATTAATTCATAATTACTACATTCAAAGGCTGACTCCACCTTTCCTTAGTGTTTATCCTTGCACAAGGCGATGCGGAAGCATCGACGTTTGAGTCGCAGCTGCCGACCATTGTGGCGCTCACGAAGGGCTGTAAAAGCGCGAAGCTCGCTCGCAGCCTGCAAGACATCCCTGCAGGGTGCGGGTCGGCCGTACTGACGCCGACTGTTGCTGTGCACCTCCTCGTTCGGGTAAGCCTCTCCCTGGTTTCAAATCCAGGTCCCTATTTATTGATTATGTCTTATTCTCGATACGAACAGGGCCTGATCGACCTTGATGCGGAGATTGCCAAGTGCGACAAGAAGCTGGATCTTGCGCAGTTGGCAGCAGACAAGCTGCGCAAAATTGCTGCGGTGGCGGATTACGAGACGACTGTCCCCGAGAACGTGCGTGCTGCGAACGAGGATAAGCTAAAGACGTATGAGGCGGAGATCGAGAATCTACAGCTTTCAAAGGAGTCGTTCACCAAGCTAAAATAAACAAGGAAAAAATGTACCTACAATTTATAGATCCTGTCCTACTGGGTTTACCTTTTGATCTAGTTGAGTGGCGCACCGCTATACCGAGGTGAAGTAACACTTGCGTGACGTACTTGGCGGTTTGATTTCAAGATACCACGTCCGTCAGTTTTCTTCAGAAAGGATACTTTCGTGTCTTTATTATTACAAGATCCCGCTTCGCTTTAGGAGCGAATTAATACCAATTGAGACGGGCTAATGCTCACAGTACTACATGCTGAACTGTAACGTACGGTCTAAAAAGGGAATTAGTTCGCAGGCTTGGCGAGCGATGAGCTAAGCGAGTAGTGAGTTTACTCGCGAATAGTTCGTTGGCTTCGTCGTCGTTGTCGTCGTCGTCGTTGACCTTAACGTTGTCTCCTCACACCTGTTCAGACCCTCCCCCTCACAATGGCCGCGTCGCTTCCTCCCCCTTCCGACGGCATTGGGATTGCCAACTTGCCCAACCAAGTTCGTTTCGCGCGTTCGCCGCTTGTCCGTCCTTTTTTTTCGTTGCTAAACAAAACCGCCTTCGCGTCTGCAGAAACACAAAATCGTCGCGAAGAAGGGCGCGCACTTCACTGTGATGGTCGTCGGCGAGTCGGGGCTCGGAAAGACGACGCTGATCAACACGCTTTTCGCGACGGAGCTGTGCTCGCCGAAGAACTACAGCAGGCGTCACCAAAAGCAGCTCGACAAGCTTACCGAGGTCGAGATCATCAAGGCCGAGCTTGAGGAGAAGCAATTCAAGGTCAAGCTCACCGTCATCGACACGCCCGGCTTCGGCGACTACGTCAACAACCGCGATTCCTGGGTCCCCATCATCGACTTTGTTGACGACCAGCATGAGACGTACATGCGCCAAGAGCAGCAACCCCAACGCATCGACAAGAGCGATCTCCGTGTGCACGCATGTCTTTTCTTCATTCGCCCGACAGGCCATACGTAAGTCCGGGACTTCTGCGAGTGTTGCTTGCGGGACTGATTTTTCGCTCAGGCTCAAGCCGCTCGACATTGAAGTGATGAAGCGCCTTGGCACGCGCGTCAACCTTATTCCTGTCATCGCGAAGGCCGACACACTAACGCAAACGGATCTGGCCATCTTCAAGCAGCGTGTATGTTTTATCTCTTTATACAAATTACTTATTGGTTGCTAACAGTTCCTTTTAATAGATTCGCGAGGTTATCACCATGCAGGGAATTCGCATTTACCAACCGCCCATTGACACCGATGATGAGGCCAGTGCTGAGCACGCTCGCATCCTCAACGATGCTATGCCGTTCTCCATCATCGGTAGCACGGAGGATGTCAAAACTCCTGACGGGCGGGTCGTGAAGGGTCGTGAATACCTCTGGGGTGTGGCCGAAGGTTCGTTCTGTCTCTTTTGTCTAATGATCCCGAAACGCGGAGGAATTAAACGCGCCCTATAGTTGAGAATGAGAACCACTGCGACTTCCGCAAGCTGCGCTCGCTGCTGATCCGCACGCACATGCTCGACTTGATCTCGACTACGGAGGAGCTGCACTACGAGAACTACCGCCAGCAGCAAATGGAGACGCGCAAGTTCGGCGAGCCCAAGGTCAAGAAGCTCGACAACCCCAAATTCAAGGAGGAGGAAGAGTCGCTCCGCAAGCGCTTCACCGAGCAGGTCAAGGCGGAGGAGGCCCGCTTCAGACAGTGGGAGCAGCATGTACGTTTTCGTGAACTGAATTTCAACGGCTCGCAAGCTGATGCGTATCGCCTACTTTTTTTTCGCAGCTCATCGCCGAGCGCGACAGACTTAACAAGGACCTTGAGTCGGCACACGCTGATATTAAGAGACTCGAAGCCGATCTTGATAGCCTGCAGATTGGGTACGGTCGGACCTCCACGAGGAGGTGAGTTGGCGGCTTGAACGATGACACGGCTCGGAAACTGGAAGAACACTTCAATTTTCTATCTGTCCTTCGTTCTCCTACAAAGAGACACATACCCTTTACCCTCATCTCCCGCTCTTTGCCGTACTACCTTCTCTTGCATTCCCTTCACTTGGTGTTCTGTTCTTGTCCGCTACCTTGCTAGTCGCTCCTTTTTAGCTTTATACGATTTACACGACTCGGATTCCTTAATTATTTGTTGATAAGAGGCTGTCTGAATTGCGGTTCACCACCGTTGAGGCAGTGGTGTACAGCCGTCTGGCTGTTAAGAACATTTGTCATTGGAAAGACATGATTTAAGTCCAGTTGATATATAATACAGTGAGTTCGGAGATGCGATAATAAAGCGGCAACGTAAATATACAAGAGTATCCGTGCTTTAAATGACCATTTCCATTGCATCTCCGCGGACGTAAGCGACGAGCATACGCGGTCATTCCAGGTTCTGGGCGCGGATAGGCCTTCTCCTTCCCCTCAGTCGGGACTTATAAGTATCTCGCGCGTCAATGAGATCCTTGTCCGCACCGCCCATGTTCAGCTCCGTGCGCCTTCATTCCCAGACGGCTCGTCCGGCACTAATTTGACGGAAGGCTTGTACAGTTCCTTTACGGAAGACATGGACGACATCTGCGGGGAGGGAGGCATGAAGCCCGACGGGTGCTCCACAGTCCCGTCTTCGGCCTCGAACTCCTGCGGAACCTTCTCGCTACGGGTAGTGGTCTCCGAGGTAGCCATCTCGGACAGGTCGGAAAACCTCACAACGCTCTCCGGGATTCCTCGGTCTAGGTCTTTTGATCGCTCGCGGATATCAGCGTATGACTCTGGGGCCACGCCGGGCTCGGGGACGACAAATCCAGACGGGTGCAGAATGCGCCCATCCGCTGCTACTTCCTCGTAAGGGACCTTCCCTTCCGGCCTGCGATGGGAGATGGGCTTCTGCGTCACCGAATTGAGAAGGAACTCTTCCTGTACGCGTCGCTTGACGCCGGCAGTCTCCTTCGGCGAAGAATCGTAGCTCGACTCGTCCGGAGGGGGAGGTCCATCTGTCGAATACGCGCGGGCGAACAAGGTAGGAGATGCACCATACGCTCCACTGGGGAACCGGTCAGCTATGCACAGGCTCTTCTGCTGCGCGAAGCGACGCGCGTGTCTAAAAAATAATGTTAGGCCGACAACAACGACCCAGTAATAGGCAACGTACGACTTTATCGGTGCCAGAGATGCAGAGGCGCTCAAACGCCCGCCGCGCTCCACCTGTGTGGATTGGCGGGCGGACTCAGATAACGGCAACACGGGCTGCCCATGCTTCTTCTCGAGGCCATTTACAAGAGCCGTGGTCCCGGCGCGAGGCGAGAATTTACTGGACGAATAACGCTTGAATGTGCGCGGAATCATTGCTCGATCGTAGTAGGAGGCAGAAAGTGAGCTGCTCTGCCGCTTATGGAAACTAGTTTATCAGAAGGGACTGTGCGAATAACATACCTGATATAGATATGTCAACATGTCGTCATTATCACCGAAAGTGGAGAGCATTCCCAAACAAGTCGAAGGGTCAAGAAATTATTTTACTGGCTACACCTCTACCGGCGTAAAAATTGCTGACAATATTAATAGTTTTTAAAGAGAATAACAGATTGCCTCAAGCTGACCCCAGGTCTCTAGCTCTTGTTATTTTCTTCCCTTTCTGGCCTTGTGTGCGTATCTAGTATCTACGTATGGATAACCCGACGCCCACAAGTAGTACATCAAGGGCTTCATTTACGAACGCCGATTACATCGTGAAAAGTTTATCATGGGCGCCGAACCCGGATATCTCCTGTAAATCGCTGTCGATCTTCAAAGCCGTGCGGCCGTTTGATTCTGAAAACCCTCCATCAGTTTCCCCGACTACTACTATTCGGAAAACTGAATATACTAGTAGCGCATCTCTCTAGTGAATTATAGTGAAGTAGGCCTTTTGAGGCTTCTGGGGGTCGTTTTTTACTAAATCGTCAAAGACAAAGCGCGCACTGAGGCGGAAGAGAACAGGTCATCTGGACGAGCAATGTAATTTTCCCTCGCTGCATAAAACTGCGCTCCAGACCAATAATCGCATTTTACGTTGCTCGCAGCCAGGTTCACCCCAAGGAATCGGTCTACCTTATACTCGCAAGGTGTGCTTAATTGGCGTATAAAATTACGCATTAGGATGAAAATATAATACCTGCGTTCCCATACACGGAGTCATGTATTTCTTACAACCTAAAAGAGCTATTGAAGATCTTGCAGCTAAAGGGTCTGACTAACTTCCTATCTATTAAATGCATCTACAATACAATCCAGACGCTATACTGTCTGGCTCTTTAATCGAGGCCGGCATCAATTATGAGCCACCTTATCTTACTCTCTTCAGCCTTACTCCCTCCATAATTCCATACTTGCGATTTACTTTGTCCACTCTGCTTTCCCCGTTGACGTTAACATCAACAATATTGCTATTTTTTGTTGTTGTTGACAAGACTCCTCGATCATCTGACCTCCATGGGCTGTATCGGAAATTCTAATACACGTATTACAACCAATATTATCTATATCTAAAACGCCATACATAGCGAAAAGCACGACACACACAGATAGACGGGTGGAACAGGCACCGTATGTGCTCGTCCTCGTTCACGTCCTGTCTAGTTCTTCTTCCGTTTCTTCTTCGATCGCTCATCGGATCCGTTCCGCACGTCGTCTACGCGTACGACCTTGCCCGTGCGTTTATTTTGCACGCGTATGAGCGCGCGTTTAGTTTCACCGTCGGGGAAAGTCTTGATGTCGTAGTAATTCGGAGCGAACTCTAGTAACCTATAAGATTGAAGCAATACCCTTTGAGCATGCCCGTGACGTAAACAAATGGTTTATTTTTAACGTACCACTCGGGTCGTATTTCAGTTACAGTCCGAAGATATGGGCGAGTTGTCAGAGCAAACTCATTGAAAAGAACCCAGTCCGGCTGCGTCTCAAGTCCGCATGACGGATGTAATGCGACGACCTAATACGAAGGAGAACCAGTTAACAACAATGGGAACGACAAAAAAGTAGGAAATGTACCTGATGATCCTTCACAGTCAAGTAAGAGCCTTTCTCGCCCTCCTTGTGTGCTACCTGCATGAAGTAGCCGCAAACGAGCGCCTTGCGCACATTTTCATAAAACTTGCGCTCGTCTTGTGTTGACATGAGCTCAATCTCGTAACGTTCCATAATACGTTCGAGTTGCGACCGGACATTATCTGCTTGAGCGAGAGCACGAGCAGAGAGATAGTTCGACCAGGCCCAGTTTTTATCCCCCATATCTGTCGAAATTAATTGGTTAGTGGGTCCGGTCAAAAAATGGCAAGACCGAGCGCGGGAACAGACTTTGTTTATAACTATTGTAGACGTTGAGCAGCGTCAGATGGTCACCGTCTGGAACAGAGAGCAAGGCCTTTGCAGCATCAGCCTCCTTTCGCTGATTATTCGGCCTGAGGAACACATTCGGCACTGCAGAAACAGATTAGGTGCTTCGAAGACTGCCGGTGGTAATGACTTACCGGAAAGCATGGCTACTATCGTCAAAACCTCGTTACTACAACTAAATTCAGGGCTGGCAATGAGCATCTTTGACATCTGCGGGGAAAGAATAGATTAGATGCCCCGCGCAACGGACAATACGGGTAAGGCATACTTGAGGGTCCAACGGAAATTCAGCCATAATCCGCCCGAGCTCGGTAAGGTTCCCATCATCGTCCAGTGCAGCGAGGTAATTTAAGAGTTCAAGCGCGCGCATGAGTGTTTCTGGCGCAGGTGCATCTACATAGTCAAAGTGCACCAAGTCCTTAATGCCGAGCTTCACGAGCTCAAGAACCGTGTTCGCCAAATTGCTTCGGAGAATCTCTGGGTGTGTCTGCTCCTCGAGCTCACTCATGAAGTCCTTCTCCGTGTACAACCGGAAACATTTTCCTGGACGCGTGCGACCTGCACGACCGGCGCGCTGTTGCGCGGACGCTTTTGAAATGGGTGAAACGAGTAGTGACTCGACACGAATACGCGGGTTGTACACTTTTTGCTTTGAGAAGCCCGGGTCGACGACATACACAATGCCATCAATGGTAAGCGACGTCTCAGCAATATTCGTTGAGACTATGACTTTTCGCCCAGGCGGGCCACCCGAACTGCGCGGGGAGGGGGCGGGATCGAAGATGCGCTGTTGTTGTTGGGGAGGGAGAGATGAGTACAACGGGATACACACTAGCGGGCCGACGGCGTCCGGGTCTTGGTTCACCAAGTCGTCCGCCTCCAATTTGATTTTCCGGCAAGCATCTTCAATTTCCTCCTCACCAGTGAGGAAAACGAGGACATCTCCCTGGTCCTCTGCGCGGTGAATCATTAGCACGGTACGGATTGCCGCCTCGACATAATCCGGTTCAGGCTCCTGTGTGTAGAATACTTCGACGGGGTGCGTACGACCAGGAACCTTGAATAAGGGTGCCGGGCCTGAGTTCTCTGCTGATGTACCGCCAAAGTATTTCTGAAATTTGATGGCGTCGAGAGTAGCGGACATGACAATGAGTTTAAGATCGGCGCGCTTTTTGATGACACCCTTCAACAGGCCCATGAGAATATCCGTTGCAAGAGTGCGCTCATGGGCCTCGTCAAGGATGATCGTCGAATACCGCTCTAGAAGAGGATCATTCATTGCCTCACGTAGCAGCATACCGTCTGTCATATATTTTAAAAACGTCGTCCCGGGCTCGGTCATGTCCTCGAAACGGATGGAATAACCAACGTGTCTTCCGAGTTGGACTTTAATGGAGGGTAAGTCCAGAGACATTGTTTAGATTAAGGGGGATACACACCATCCATCTCGTCTGCCACACGTTTAGCAACTGACATAGCGGCGACTCGTCGAGGCTGTGTGCAAGCAATCAATTTGCCCTTCGTATGGGGCAGATCTGAGTATGCTACGAACTGCGGTATCCTAATATCGATAGTCTAGGGCCTGATGATATGCGAAGAACGGCGGACGAGGTACGTACTGTGTTGTCCTGCGTTTGTGATGATTAGACTGGGTTGGCTAGGTATGCCACATTACTCACTTTCCACTTCCTGTCTCACCGACCATAACAATAGCTTGATGTTCACTGAACTATTAATTCAAGACATCAGTCTGCGCATCGGGGAGCAAGTTGCTACGCATAGTCGCACCATCTTGTAAAAGTCGTCCATCTGAGCAAACACAGGTAGCTTCTTGCGCGCTTCAAGGATTTTTTTGTATGCAGCTGAATGAGGCTGCTTGGTGAATGGATTCACATCTCCATCCTGAAACATAGGCGTCGAAGTATAAATATTAAAAACAATGCTGCAGCCCATTATTGCTCACCAGAACTCTCCGGACCTGCTCTCCCTTCACCTTCCGAGGAAGAAAGCCATATAACGGTTCCTTAACTGTCGGAGGAACCGCGGAACCAGTATAGCGCTGATCTGGAGGAAGGTGAGAAAGGTATGGATTTTCTTTCGCGGTATTCGAGGACTTCGCCATTATGAACACTTGAACCGAGTCCCAGGTCGCAGCCTCGCATCGAGCTGGGGCAACGCGTACAAAACTTGTCTGCCGCATGTGTGACCGTCACACATGATCGGCACATCCGTTTAAAGTAACTGAGGTGGCGCTGGTTTTGTGCTAAGTACACTTTTTTTTTTTTAAATGCATTTCTATAGCGTGTCATGACTATCTAGTACAAAATACACTCCAGGGACCTTTAGGTCCCTGTATTGAGTGAGATGGTAGTTGTTATAGAGTGTACAATAGTAGCGGGATGCCGTAAGCAGAGAGAGGGGCTGTCGGAAGGCAGTGACAAAAGAAGAGTGGCATTCTGCCTAGTTGCCAAGTGCAAAGCCTAGATCAGAAACATGGACCACAGTGGGGCCACCTGGGTCGAAGATGAGGATGGGCTCCGCCTCAAAGGCGGGGTGAGAGTCAAGGAAAGAAGCCAGGAGAGGGAGTCCATCCTTGGAGAACCATTCGGCTTCCATAGAGGGTAAGGGGGTCTTCCATACCACATGGTGGGCGGGGAGAGTGTGAGGGCAGGAGAGTAGGAGGTGGGCTCACATCTCGGGAACTTGGCAGAAGGGACACAGCGGGTCGCGTCCCGGAATGCATCCAAAGTACGCACCAAAGCCGGCATGACTGAGGAGTGTCCGGAAAACTTTGCACTTAGTGCGGTGACTGAGCGTGAGGTTCTGCATAAGGGCAGTCGGCTTAGTAGAGGGGGTTAGGTTTGTGCCCATGGAATGGGCATCTGAAGTCCCTCGGAGGTGGCAACAGGCAGAGGCCCAGTCAGATTTCCACTTAGTAAGTGCCAAGGAGGAGGTGGCTTCACGTAGGAAGTGAATGGTAGGTGGGAATGGAGTGATACCCGGAGGGGGGTTGTCAGCTATACCAGTGGCGAGAACATCAGCAAATTCATTGCCCTCCATGTTGGAGTGTCCGGGAACCCAGTATAAATGGAAGAACATGTGGGGAAACTGCTTGGAGGTGGCTTTGAGACATTTCTGAATGAGGAGGGCAACAGAGACACCAGGGGCCAGACGAGGGTCAGCAAGGAGGGTGAGGGCCACCTCGCAGTCGGTGTAGATCTCGACCTGCGTGACCGCAGGGGGGAGATCGTAAGAGTGGGCCAAGAGCCAAGCGGCATCAGCGATAGCGGCGAGCTCACAGTCCATGGAATGGACCGATGAACCAAGGGAGGTTTCGCGAGTGAGGACAGCCTCTCCACGATAGAACCATACTCCGGCAGCACTGCCAGAGAAAGAAGAGGGGGACATGCCCTTGTGGGACCCGTCAGTGTAGATAAGAAGTTGGGAAGGTATGCCTCGCAGCCAGTCAATAAGACCATGGTGTGACTGAATAAGTGCCTCACAGGCTTCTTGGGAGTGGTCAATCGCATGATCAATGCTCATGTGCTGGAGGGCAGGTAAGGCAATCCATGGTGGGCGAATGTAATGGGGAACTCGTTTGCACCCTGGTGGGACTCAGGATATGAAGGAGGTGGTAATGGAGCCCTTATGGGAAGTACGTAGGGGGAGAAGGGTGTGCGTCATGGTGAGGTACCGGATTGCTGCATGAGATTTGGTGCACTCTAGTTGAAGGGGGATGGGTAGGATGGATGACAAGACTTCAGAAGGGCCGCATGGAGATGTGCACCATGATCCGAGGATACGGCAGCATGCCGCAGACTGTACTAAGGTCAATTTGTCACATTTTCCCTTTTGCCGTATGCCGGTGAACCACAGGGGAGAGCCCCATAGTAACACCGGAAGTATGCACCCAATGTAGAGACGACGAAGATGGAGCGGGTCGAGGCCATGGAGAGTGTTGCCTAGTAGTTCTAGGGCACGAAGGGATGACATGGCTTTGAAGCACATGTGTTGAATGTGAACCATAAACAGTAGTTGCGTGTCGAAGAAAATCCCCAACCACTGCAGGGGGCGGGAGGGGACGATTCGGAGGGGGTTGAGGCCCTGTCATGGCAAGTGAATAGGATGTATAAGGGAGTCTTCGCATAAGGCGTGCCGTCGGGTCCAGTGGATGAGTTCCGATTTGTTGTCATCCAGGGAGAGGCCGAGAGCATGGCATGCTGCAGAGAAGGAGATGTAGGCCTGTTCTGTTACAATTTTTCCCTTACTTTCCCTTATGTGCTGACTCACTCCCTATTCATCATCATCAGTCAGCGCAACTCCCCCATTTCTCTGCCTTACTCATCCTCATTCACCCTACGCCATAAGACGCCATGATGACGCCTTTGTTGCACCATCATGACGTGCTTTGCTTACTGACCACCGTACTTGTATTACCAAGGCCTTCCTTGCGTTTCCATGACCTTCCATAGGCTGGTAAACACACCTAACCAAGTCGCTACAGTAGCAAACACATAGAGTAGCATATAAGCATGTAACTTCAGTAGCACAAGCCCTAAGCTTGTGCTCTTTGTTCATACAAGCCCATTATCTGCTACCACCAGTCTACTGCATGCCTTTGGCCATTAGTCGCTTCGTCGTAACCCAACTCGCTATAAGAAGCCTACTTTGCTTATACCGTCGATCAGGAAGCCCCACCGACGATCACCCCTCGACTTACGACATCTAGGAAGCCCCGTTGCCGTACCATCAGTTCCGACGATCAGGAAACCCCGATGTTAAGCTCAACGGTTACGAGATGATCGACGTCGGGGTTTCCTGATCGTCGAGACTGATGGTACGGCAACGGGGCTTCCTAGATGTCGTAAGTCGAGGGGTGATCGTCGGCGGGGCTTCCTGATCGACGATATAGGCGAAGTAGGCTTCTTATAGCGAGTCGGGTTACGACGAAGTGACTAATGGCCAAAGGCACACAGTAGACTGGTGGTAGCAGATAATGGGCTTGTATGAACAAAGAGCACAAGCTTAGGGCTTGTGCTACTGAAGTTACATGCTTATATACTACTCTATGTGTTTGCTACTGTAGCGACTTGGTTAGGTGTGTTTACCAGCCTATGGAAGGTCATGGAAATGCAAGGAAAGCCTTGGTAATACAAGTACGGTGGTCAGTAAGCAAAGCACGTCATGATGGTGCAATGAAGGCGTCATCATGGCGTCTTATGGTGTAGGGTGAATGAAGATGAGTAATGCAGAGAAATGGGGGAGTTGCGCTGACTGATGATGATGAATAGGGAGTGAGTCAGCGCATAAGGGGAAGTAAGGTAAAAATTGTAACACCCGACGTCGATCACCGCGTAACTGTTGAGCTTAACATGTTCGAGTTGCGCCACGTTAGTGGTAATGGAGGATGAAGAGGTAGAGAGGAGGTGGTCATTGACATAAGCGTGAACAAACACCTGAGGGTCAGAAACCTGAAGGGAGGTAAGGAGGCTGGTCGCAAAAAGCGCTGACAAGATGGGCAAAATGGGTGATCCTTGGGGCACCCCCATATTCGGAATAGGGGTGAGGCTGTTGGTGAACCTGTCGAAAGACAGGGCGACCTGGTGGTCAGATACAAAGGAGAGGACCCAGGAAATGAGGAGAGGGGGGAACCCTAATTCAGAGAGGATGGCCATCAGACGTGGGTGTTGGACTGAGGGGAAGAAACCCGTGACATTGACAGCGAGTGCCGAAGTGACGTGATGCTTAGCCCATGCAGACTCGATTTCGTTGACGAGGTCTGAGGTGGCATCCAATATGCCCGACTTTTGGCAGGTACCGTATTGGGAAGGGGGGAGCACTCTGAGTTCATTGGCGATGAATTGGATGTGGTTAGCGATAACTTTTTCGAGGAGTTTGCCCATTGTTTCCTTGAGAGTAATAGGGCGGTATGTGTTAAGCGCTGTGGGGTCTTTCTTGTTGAGCTTGCAAAGCATCACCACCTTGGTGTCTTTCCAAGGACAGGGGTGGTGGCCAGCTGCCAAGCACTCATTATAGAGGGCGAGGAGGGGTACGCTATGGGCGGCATGCAGGCTTTTGAGGGCCTGGTAGCCAATGCCTGTAATGCCTGGGGCACTTGAGTTTGAAGTGAGAGTGAGGGCATGGTCGAGTTCTTCCATAAGGATAGGATGATCGTGCATGGGGTGGGCGCCGACAAAAGAATATGTTGGAGGGGGGGTGGTGAAGGGTTGGGTACTGAAGTACTTGGCCCGGAAGGCGTTAGCCTTTTCTGCAGGGGAGTTTGTGGTGGTTTGTCCCGTAACCAGGGCAGGAATGGGTGCGCGGCGCATGCCCATGGCCCATTTCGCCATTGGCCAGATTTTGTCTGGTTTGACGGAGGTGGTAAACAAGTCAGCCCATGCATGTTTGGCGCAGCGAAAGATGCCGGCCGACTCGCGTCGGAGCACGGCACGAGTCTCCGCAGTAGCCTGCCTCAAAGCGACCATATGAGCACGACACGAAGCATCCCACCACTTGACCTTGTGACCCCCCAGCTTCTTAGAGGACGGGGGGGTGAGAGGAGTCAGTAGCGAAGACCAGTGCGTCGTGGATGGCGGCGACTTTGATGTCAAGGAGGCGAGAAGTGGCGCCTGAGAGGGCGAAGGCGGCAGTAAGGGGGGCATCGAGAGCTTCCAACCATTCAGTAGAGAGCGAGTCGTCATACTTAGGATGGAGAAAGGGGTCAATGTATGGATTAGAAGACAGAGGGATGGACCAGGTGATAACAGCGTGGTCAGATCCAGAGGGGGTGTCCCACGACTGTGTCCAGGAGTCGCCCAAAGCAAGGTCTTCCAAAGAAGGGGAAGCCCAGGCAAGGTCAATAACTGATTCAGTGAATTGGGTAGAAGGGCGGCGCTGGGTATCAAGACCCGGCTGATTAAGGAGGTGCATGGCGTGAGAGGTGGCCCAATGTTCAAGCAGGCGAGCTTTGTGGGCATTGCTAGCAGAGTGGGAGCCATGATCCCAATGGATGGAGTGGAGATTGAAGTCCCCAGCAACCAGCCAGTGTGCACTTGGGGGGAGCTCGAGTAGAGTGAGAGAGGAGATGGTGGCAGTTTTATTCGCATTGTGATTGTATACATTAGTGACAAAAAGAGGCCCAAGGCCAGTGTCAAAAATTAGTGTGAGTATGTCACGAGTGGGGGAGTGCAAAGCATCCAACACCACTCGGGACAGAGGGATGGACTGGTGAACCAGTGTAACCACATGTGGGCATGTTAGTTCAGTGCCACCCAAAGAGGGGGGCACAAAGATGTGGTAGTTGGGCATAGCAGGGAAACCGAAGATGGGCGTACCTGAAGCCGCAAACATAGAGGGGGAGGCACCGATAGGGTACCAAGGGGGTTCCTGTAGAAGAATAACTGCAGGGGGAAGGGGGGCACTGGGGGTAGACGAGAAGGAGTGGACGAGTGCTTCGATGTGCACTCGGGATGTTGCAACATTGTGTTGCATAAATGTCCAGGGACTACTCATCTACCGGGGGTGGGGCGAAAGAGGAACGTGCACGGCCACGCTGTTTGGGGCAGCTGGAAGAGTCGGCGTGGTGTTCGCTGGAGCAGTTCGAGCATTTGGGGGGGTGGGTGCAGGGGGAGGTGGCCGGGAGGGCGTCTTGTATGCACCCGGGGCAACACATGCAGTGGTCGTCAGTACAGTGACGGCCTGCACATATGAGGCATACCCATGGGCAGTTCCTGCAGTTCTGAACAAGGTGGCCTAGGGCAGCACATTTAGAGCACTGCATGAGGCGGGGGAGGTCACGTCGGGCCACCAGTTTGAGGCGGCGACTGAACATGTAGACGACGTGGTTCCTCGGGGTAGAGAGGATGGCCGCAGAGCGGGCGCCCATAGGGTCTTCAAAGGAGAAGGCAATAGGGGCAGACATGACGTCCTCCCCAAGGAGATTGTAAGCACAGGTCCAATCGGGCTCAAGAGTCATTGGGAGTGAGAGGAGGTGAGGGTTGGCGGCACGGAACTCCACTTGGAGGTCAGATGCAGTGAAAGCAGGGAGGCCCAGCGCAGGGCATGTGGGGACTTCGGCAATTTGGAGGCAGGCCCAAGATACGAGTTGGGAGACTGTGGCGGGGTAGACACTTTGCACGGCTGCCATCACAACTTCCTTCACGCTGTTCATAGTAGGTACATGAGTGTTGTGAGCGAACATCACGAAGCAATTGCCTCGGTTGTTCCAATGGGTGGCGCATACGACCAGTTTGGCCGCAGTGGGGAAGCGTGAGAGGGCAGTCCAGACGTTGATGGTTGTCTGGGAGTCGGTGGGGCGTGCCTCAGCAGGGGGTGGTGCCCCATGGAAGTGGATGGTGAGGGTCAGGTCCGTAATGGTATGGATAACCGGGAGGACTGCACGCTTCGGCTCTTGTTTCACAGCGCTAGCAGTAGTGGGGGCTCCTGTCGACACTGCTGCTGCAATAGCAGGAGAAGTGGCAGGAGTAGCCCCACCTGCAGCAAGACCTAGAGGGACAGGTGTCGGCAAGGTGGACCTGGCAGCGAGGTTAGAAGGGCCCGAAGGTCCTTGTGGTGGAGGAGGGGCAGTACTAGGGTTGGCTTTACCCTTCCCTTTCTTGTCTCCAGAGGGGGCGGACCCGACCCCCAAGGAGCATGGGGGGGGGCGTTCGAGGGCATCCATCTGCTGCATCATGAAGGACATTTGGCGAGTAAGGTCAGACATGACCTGTACCATCTGCTGGGGCAGGGAGGGAGGGGAGGGGGGACCGGCCACAGTCTGGGGGGGCTGGGGGGGGGCGAGAGAGGGAGTCAGCAGGGGTGCCAGACTGAAACGGGGGCCTGCCGCCACCATAAAGGCCTGCATAGTGGCAGAGTGTGCTAGAGGATCCTCCTGGACCAGAGCATTGTTGAGAGAATTAACCACGAAGGCAATCTCCCCAAGGAGGGTGGCAGTCGCAGAGGCCGACGCAGACGTTGTCTTTCCAAGTGCGAGAAGTTTGTGGGAGGCACACATTGCTGTAGTAGCGGCCAGCCGAAGGTAGGGGACCCTCAGCTCTTCTGATGTGGGGGACAGAGGAGGGGGGGCATTGGCAGATTTGCACTTTTTCCAGGCAGAGGCCGTAGAGAGCTGGGCGTTGTTACAATTTTCCTTTCACTTTCCCTATTGCGCTGACTCACTTCCTCTTCGTCATCATCAGTCAGCGCAACTCCCCCATTTCTCTGCCTTACTCATCCTTATTCCCCTTACGCCATAAGATGCCATGATGACGCCTTATTGCACCATCATGACGTGCTCTGCTTACTGATCACCGTACTTGTATTACCAAGGCCTTCCTTGAGTTTCCATGATGTTCCATAGTCTGGTAAACATACCTAACCAAGTCGCTACAGTAGCAAACACATAGAGTAGTATATAAGCATGTAACTTCAGTAGCACAAGCCCTAAGCTTGTGCTCTTTGTTCATACAAGCCCATTATCTGCTACCACCAGTCTACTGTGTGCCACCTGGCCATTAGTTACTTCGTCGTAACCCGACTCTCCACAGAAACCCACCGCGTCCACATCGCCGATCAGGAAGCCCCATCGACGATCCCCTTCGACTTACGACATCTAGGAAGCCCCGTTGCCGTACCATCAGTTCCGACGACCAGGAAGCCCCGACGTCGATCACTGCGTAACCGTTGAGCTTAACAGGCGTCTTCCTCTGCAGCTTCCGACATTTCGGCATCGGAGTCGGTGGATGAGATGGCCGCAGAGGTTGGGCGGGACAGGCCCCAGGGGGTCTCGTCTACACGGGGGGCCGCCCCACCACCACCAGGGGGCGTGGTAGGGGGGCAAGGGCAACGATCACGGGGGTCGTGGCAGGTAGCACAGGCGCTGCCCACATAGAACCAAGAGTGGATTGGGGGGCCTGCGGAGCAGGGGCCAAGAGAGAGGAAACTCCGGTTAGACCCCCAAGATTGAGGGTCGTGCCTGTAAGTGGACCTATAAGGGGCATGCCCAGGGTGACTGGGTGAGAGATGTGAGCCTGAGCCTGACCAGTTCCTCAGTCGCTCACCTCAGAAGTAGGGCGGGATGGGGGGTGGAAGGGTTGGCGAGATGTGATCTCCGCCGCCAGTGGGGAAACTGTGGGGAGGACTTTAGGGGGCACCGGAGGTGCACGGGAAAAGCTCGAGATCGACCCCAAAAACGAGGAGGAGCAAGCCATGACCATTCCCGGAGGAGACAGTGGGTTAAGCCCATGCCCACAAACAGACCTGAGGCCACCCCACGTTGAAACGGCAGGAGTGGAAAAGGTCTTGTTGATGGGGCAAAGGGGTTGTTGTTGTTGTTGTTGATCAGACATAGAGGGCAGAGTGCTCGTAAAGACTACCTAGATGGTGGTGGTTAGAGGACAAGGAGGATGGTGCTAAGTACACATACAGATGGTATCTTTTCTTGCATATATGTGCTGGAAACGGGATATTTGAAAGCTCAAACATCTCCGGTAAAATGGCACAAGCTATTACTCGTAATCAGACATCTGTCGCATTGATACCCAAAGCTCAAAAGAGCCGCAGGCCTGCGACTCCGGAAATTCGGACTCACCCGATTGCGAAAATGATAAAACATGAGCTTGAGCCTGTAATAATTCTAGCCCACGCATATGTATAAGCATACGCTTCGCCCTGTACAGACACGAGTGTTAGCGGAGTGTTTTACAGTGAGAGCAGCGACACGTAGTCTGATTAGTAATAACATTAGTCACAAAACCATCACGATGCATCATGTGACCGTCTATTTACGGTAATTAGCAAGGCGCGGATCCGAGCCCCCAAGTCGCGCCTTCGCTTCGGCTGTCTTGACCACTCAGCCGCAACGCCTTTCTGCTGCCCGGCTTTCAAAGGATGCCTACACATAAAGACTTCAAAGTCTGGATGAAATGCGAGGACGAGGTGCTCAAGGAGTACGATGTCGAGCCAGACTCTAATGACGAGAAGGTCATCAATTGCTGGGTGACCAGCGAGGCGGGAAAGGTGCGCGCTACCGTTACTACATAGTATATGGGCTTGACGCGCCTAAACTCGCTAATTTGTATATATAAGCGATTCACATTACACTACGAATCCTTGAATACCGGAAACTATATAATTAGGGCTTTCGCGGATGGTGTACGGGTTTACACTCGTGACCATAACAGACCCAACAAAGAGAAGTCGATTAGAGGAATGAAATGCACGGACCCAGAGCTTGGCGCAGCCATTAGACCCTTCCAATTTGCAAAGCTGAGTCTCTCAGGTAGGTGGACTGCCGGAACTTTGTAATACCTACACTAACAGCTTAACTTGCAGACGACGACTCGCTCCTTGACCGTCCCTTCGACGTTTCTGGGTTAGGGACGATAAAATTCGAAGTCTACAATGCTATCTTAAAGCCATCGTCGCGCTCTCCGAAACCTGTAAAGGAGAAAAGTACAAATGTCTTTGAAGGTCCTCTGCACGAAACCACGAAAAAAATGCTTGAGCACAGGGTAACGTGTGTGCCGCCCTCCTCCTAATCGCTTCGCTGTACAGCTCACGTCTGTCGTCATATTTTTCTCAGTCTCGGGGAAGCTGTATCTCAAGCATCTTCGAGTCGAGTGGGCAAAATTTCTCAGTTCACCTGGGCATACACCGACCGTCAGAATCCTTGCGTAGTATTTGCTTTCAGATATAGACCCCAAGGTAATCATCTTACTTTTACTACTCATCTCTTCTCCTACTTTATAGACACTTATCAAGAGGTTGTCGATACAGCATTTCTTGTGGCCCAGGGGATCGTACCTTCGCTTCCGGACTTCCCAGCAGATGAAAGTCGGATATGTTCAGGCGGTAAAAGGAAGAGGGAGTCCCCTGTGCAGGGTTCTTCTTCCAGTAATCGTCCCGATTCTGGCTTAACTCCGCTGAATTCTGGGAATCTTTTAAGAAAAATAAAAGGCGTTGCGACAGTCTAAGGGCTGCCCCGTAAGAAGAGATCCGGAAGATGCCACGCTGGATGAGCTTCGAGTGCGTTACCCAATGTTATTGTTCGACTTCTACTTTATGCGGGATATTTTTTAGCGGGAATTGGACTCGGCACGGAGGATTATAGCTCAAATGCAGGGCCAGGTCAAACGGGAGCCGTCGATAAAGCCGGAGCGATTAGCTGCTCCAATTATCAAAGGCGAGGTTATAGATTTGACGTTGGATTGACCCACTTTGCCTGTTCTCCCTCATATACCAGTACCGCGATGCTTCACGGCACCGGACTCATAATGCGGAAATCTTAATTTGTACTACCACCAGCACTTCAGCATTTATTCTACCTTCGGATCGTTTTGCGCCGTTCTTCGTTCCTACCGTACATACCAGTACTTACTGCCTCCGCAAAGTGGCATCTTATCATCTTCCCTTCGATGCTGGTATGCAACTCTAAAACAAGACCAGATCATATATGGCAATCACGCTGTGTTCAGTTGCGGTGAACGCGACTCACGGAAGTTCCCGAGACCCGTCGCGTAGCAGCAAAACCGCCGCCGCGCGTCCGGGCTAATTGTTATTCAGGACTTTCCCAGAACCCACAGAGTCAGATCAACCAGTCTATTGTCTGTGAGCGTGACAATGGAGGCCATTATCAGGGGAAGGCAAAATATGTTTGACCGCCAAGTCGTCCCGTCGCCAGTTTGCTTCCGCCCATATCTCTTTCCCTGCTTTTCGTATTTCTCCCCTGGTGGGACCGCAATACTCGATAACTAGAGCTCATGCCCTTTCACGAAAAACTCGGGTTCTCCGTCTGGGTGCAGCACGGTGCAGAAAAATCGGAGGAATACGACGTACGGTGCTCGCGGGATTCTCGCGTTGTAAATTGCTGGATCATCGATGATCTGCCCAAGTGCGTTTGTTTTGCTTCCGGTCCGCCATATAGCTGTCTCATTCGCGTACTATAATCGTCGTAGGGACCTAAGTCCGTTCACTGGAAGAGCCATGGACTGGGTCCTCCAAGCAAAGTCCGCCTCTCGACCGAGCGAGCGCGAGTCGGCCAGCCAGACGACGACCGTACCAGATGCGGGAGCTCTCAGACGCAGTCCTCTTGCGAAGGTACGACCGCCTGCCACTCGTCTTCTATACACCGCTCCCAGGAAACTGAAGTACCTCCTCGCTCTCAGAATGTGATGTTATAGCAAACAAGATGGACGGCTTCTTGTGTACAGTCAAAGTCAGTGTATTCATGCCGCCGGAAAGGAGGGAACCGACACACTGTTCGGGATTCGTACGCATTGACCAGAACGAGGTGCTCCGGCGTGACGGAGAAGGGGTATGGTGCGTTCTGTGCTCTGCATCTCCTATGTCCTTTCCTCCAAGCGTCGGTCAAAGTACTGACACACAATCGTTTTCTTAGTCAGCCCCCGGCGTCTCACTATCCGGAGGTTGTTTCCAATCCCAATCCCTCTCACCAACGATTGCCCCAAGTCTTTCCGTCTAGTGGGGATCCAACACCAATAAGGCAGCCACCATACACCCTCGCTCCAGAACCATACGTCACATTTGTCTTCAGATTTCGGACAAGAGGTATTCCACCTCTTCTGATTAATTTACTTACCTCGCTAACCAGCGCTTTTTTGACAGAGGTTCTCCGCACATACAGGACCATACGATCGCAATCGTGTACCTCTCGCAAACGCACGCGGTCCCCAAGTCCCTATGCCCGCAATCTCTCGCGTCTCCCTTTAAAGCGCAGTAGGTCGTGTCAGAGCGATTTTGGGATTACTGAAGGATACACGAGGACGGGCTCGCCGATTGTTCCCTATTATGTCCTTCCCGGACCTAATAAGGGCGCACGTAGTGGGAGCGCGTGTAGAGGAACACCCCGCACGGAGGACGACTACGTTAATGCCAAGCAGGAGCCTTACAGCCCGATATTTCCGACACCTTTCCAGCATATACGGAACGAACTTCCCCGAAATGTCCCCGGTGTTCGCTCGGATCTGAAAGAAGAACGTCTTTTGCCTGACCAAACGACGGACACTGACTTAGAGGAGGATATACTTTTGGTTAAAATGGAGGTAAGCCGACCTTTCGAATTGAGTCTTATCGGATTTTGACTGAAATGACATCTCATCCTAGCAACAGCTACTTGAAATGCGTAAAATGATCCTTCAGCTGAGAGTGAAGCGGATCAAGCGACAGAGTGCTGCGGCTCGTGCGACATAACACGAATGGCCGATGATGAAACAAACATGATTTCCACTCGCACGCCTTAATATATATACAGAACACGCCTGCTATTCTCAATCCGTTGCTTTATTCTTTCTTATGATGACCGTTTGGAGATACAAAGTATCCTGTACTAATATCTTCTAGTTGTTCCATACTATTTCCCCGCTCTTGCTATGCCATCAATTATGTTGTAAGTAGGATAGACGTATATATGAGCCGATGAGTAGTAAGTCGTCGCTTGTAAGCTTCCGTACTTAGCTGAGAGAAGATTGGATCTGCCTTACATGATGGTACGGCTTTAGGTATTCGCTTTTGGTGCGATGACGTGCCCGGAGATCCTGCGGTGTACAGCTTGCAAACCCTCGATTTAAAATACTGGCGGATCCGATGACAGGTGATATTAATGTCGATCCGTGGGGTAGATAAGGTCGAGATGAGACCGTTATTCATAGTGCACTGATATTTAGATCGGAGTTACTGACCTAGGGTGAATCTAACATCAGCTAGTCGGATATAGTGTACGTACATGTATTTATAAGCGGTAAATTCTCTCTCCCCCCTTCTCTTCGGGAATTACGCTCGATGCCAGGGAGAGATGCTTCAAGGACAGCACAACTAGGATAATCTGCTACGAGAATTCACACATGGTGCTATGAGGAAAACTTGAAAGACAGCGTGGGTTATCAGGAAGCATGAATTTTTCAGTAACTCAAGTTGTATGTAATATCAATACATTGATTTCGACACAGTACTATTGGCTGATAAATACTTGCACGAAGTAAAACGATGTGGATGTCGCGGGTGTCATAATTAAGGACCATTTTGAGGATTCGTGGGATTGATGGCTTTCATTCCAGCAAGCTTCGAAAAACGCGTTCGGTGAGATTCAGGTTGAATTAAATGATGGCTGGTGTATCTAATCCTTATGTGTAAAAGTTCCAGAATCATATACTCCAGGCCCGGGGTTGATTACTACAAAGTGGCGCGGATTTACAGGCGCCACTTCAAACTCCGCTCAAATTACGGATCTCCGCCCCTTCTGACGCGTCACAACTCAATAGTCGGCTTGGATGATTGCCTCATGGACCCACAGTGCCGGTATCATTGAGCAATATGTGTAAAGAATCGGGGTTTCGTTTTCAAATAGTGATACGGGCACCCGGGGGCGTTGGTGCTGATACGTTGTCTTATTATTTTACCACTACATTTGTTGCTTATATGCCGATTTACTTTACCTTACTTTCTTCGTAACTACTATGTGAGACAATACGTGAGTAATAAACTACGCGCGCATGTCTCTGTCGTAACAAGTGGGCATCTTGAGGCACGGAAATGTCTCGGGGTGGCTTGTTCTTTTATCTATTAGCCGAACGACTCTGCCGGCTCGCTAATCTCAACAATATGCACCGACGAGACACAGGTACCCGTGAGTTTTTATTTTACGGTAACTTTGTCCTCAAGGCGTTATGTTTATTTCGAACTTACATTCGGGCGGTGGTTATCGTTCGATAATACGAGGCCATCAGCAGCCCGAGCGCGACCTACAGTAGATTGATAACTGTCTTCGTGAACGACGATAAATGTTCTTGGTACCTGAGTACCTCTGGCATGGGTTTAATTCACGTGCTTTCTTGGATTCGACCAACAGAAAGTCATTACGCCCATCTTACGCAGGTCGTGGCGAAGTAAAAATTCACGGTATACTCAATTCTGTATTGATGTCCGCAAGACAAGCCTATACAGGTACGTTTTCGCCTTTCTACTACTGCTTTTGATACGCTGCGAGGGACGCGGCTGCTTCAGCCACGGTGGACTTCCACGACGGACGGCTGGAGATGTCCGCCCACCAGCGTGCCACGTTTGGCGTCGCGCTGAGGCCAGTAAAGCCGGCACTGTTGGTGATGATGTCTCCGTACGGGAGGTGTAGAAGGTCCGCGAGTGTGAATTCCTATAAGTACGATATCGGGTGAGCCTACGTCTGCCGAGAAAAAGACCAGTTCGATCGGATACGCACATCGCCAGCGAGATATTTCTGCTTGCCGAGAATGACCCCGTACACTTTCAGCTTTTCCTCAAGCGCCTTCGCGTTCTCCGCTGCACGCTCGTCATTGCCCTTGAGGCCCATCCTCCTGAAACCAAGAAATTCATGTCAGCGGTCGTGCGACAGTAATAAAGACACGATGCTGATACTCACGGCTTGAAAACCTTCTCCATAGCGAGACCCGACGCGTACGGATAGAAGTTGCTGCTCTCAATGGATGCTGCCTGCTCAAAGAGCCCGAGTTTCTTCAGGTCGCCCGTCGGGACGAGTCCGCTCTCTGGCGCGTACTTTGCAACGACATAGCGCGCGATTGCACGGCTCTCGTACACCTGGAAACCATCCTCCTCGAGCTATGTACGCCCGCCGTGGTCAGAATCGACGCATATATGCGCATAGAAAGGGGGGGGGGGACACTTACGAGGACAGGGATCTGGCCGAATGGCTGCTTGTTAGCAAGATATTCCTCGCTCTTGTGCTCTCTGATCGTAAAGTCGACAGGCAAGATCTCGTAAGGAACTCCGATTTCCTTGAGCGTTGTGATAACGGCTTGGGTGCACGTCGAGAGAGCGAGGCCGTGGATTTTAAGGACAATGTCGAATTGTAGTTAACGGAGTGGCGTGGATGCGGAGTGGGTCAGAATTGTGGAGGACATACCCCAGCTGATCCTGTATTTATTTATACTCGACTGATTATCGTCGAATATTAGCCCAGGGACCACTAGTACTGCATGAAGGCATTCCGAGTCGGAATAAGTTTTCCCTAGAAGTGCTTAGCAAGCCTTATTACCGAGACTGGACTTTCACCATCAAATTAAGTCATAACTGTGACCTCATGCTTTGTCAGTGTCTTGCCGACATATCGGCAAAGTACTGCTGTTTCCAACTTTCCAGTATTCAGACTCTTGAATATTTCATCGCCCCCTCTTTGCGGGCGAATTGGCGTATCCTCGATGGACAGCAGACATCTGACTCGTGCGGCCATGAGAACAAATCCTCGAGCGTTTTCCACACTACTAATTTTTCTGATATCGTGGTTTGGCAGATTGTTGTGACCTGCTACCTCCTCGAATTAGTTTAAGCTTACAACTCGAGACTGGGTCCACATGCCGTAGTTTCGTGTAAGGATATGCATTTGCATGAGATTGCGCATGAATGATAAATTAACTAGGCGATGGCCGTCGCTCTCTGGACGCCGTTTCATTGGCTGCTAACGAATCTGACGAATCTGAGAGTGACTAAGTCTTTATGTTCGTCCCTTACGTGCCGATTCCGGTGGCGTACGTTCCCCCCACGCCGCGCGTCTGCCGACTTTGAGTTTGATTGCGGGAAGCTCATGCGTTGTCGGCACGTCTTGGAGTTCCCTCAAACTACTCATCGTTAACGACATGTCAATTGTATTCCGGCGCCTCTGGTCCCGTACCAGCTGAAAAGGCAAGTAGAAGCATATACCTTACTACCTGTGCGGCATCCACAGTCAACGATTCAGTTTCAGTAGTAGGGCCGCTTCGAGACGATGAACGAGAGCGGGGAAACAGTCCAGCCCCTTTCTCCGGTTTGGTATTTGAACAGGTTGGATTCTGAACAAACCTCTTCTATTCCGTGGTCGGCAAGTCGTGTGGTGGCCATCTCCAGTCAAGCTATTGTGTCATCGTCGACTTCTCGCAAGCAGACAAAATTGTTTACGGCCGGTGTGCTAAAAAAGTGATATAGAAGTGAGAACACTTGCAGACTATGTACAAAAATTTCCGTGCACGACGCGTTGTGCCATCATTTATGCAAACAGCTGTAATATTATTATGGATCACAGAAGCATAACAGGAAAGAGACTTGGAGGCAAATTGGAAAGACAACCCCAGGCTATACTTGCATTGAAACTGATGAATGCAGTATCTAGATCTGCGCCACTTCGTTTTTGGTGGAGGTGTCGGGCGCATCCGAGACTCACGTGATACTGCAAAAGAATCGTATTACGTCATTAGCTCAGTACCAGGTTCACGCTCATGGATCGTGATTCGCTTTTGAATATGGAATCTCTCACGAAAAACCAATTCGAAAACACTTTTATTTCGATACTCAGAACGAGGCCACGCCCACACCAGGTAGCTCGAAGTCAGCACTGTATGATCGATCGCAGCAATCATTGAATCGCCGCTGCCGCAGCGGACTTCTCAGAATCCTATAAAGCTCTGACCATCTGGGTTATTGCTTTACAACGTTCACTTTAGTAGCATCGGAAATGACCTCTCCGCTCGTCTTCTCCGCTGTTGTTCTCAGAGAGAAGCTCTTTCACGGGAACCGACATGAGGCACGAGCCCTAAGGTGAGTCGAAAGAACCTCACAAGGCGATGACTAGTACACTCGTGAGGCATGTTCTGCCTCGTGCTTCGCGGCACTGCGCCTGCGCACGGATTCTTCGCTACTTGGGACCAATCTCAGAGGTTGTTAGTATATTTGATATGGTCCATCTGCCCGGCACAGCACTTACGTGCTGGATATTTGACAGCATCGTGCGGCTTCGAGCGCTTCCCCGCAGTCTGCGCAGGTACCAGCCATCAAACGAGCGCGACTCACTATCGAAAGATGTCCGTCTGCGGGGGTTAAGGTTTCCTTCTTTAAAAAATCAGTTCGGTGCATGTCAGTTGCGCAGCCCTAGAGTTCGATGCTCAGCCTTCCGTGGCTGTAATAGAGTTCTTGTCCGCCGTCTATAAAATATCACGCCGACTTGCTATGTTGTGTCTCGTGCGTTTGACTTGTGAAGTTTGTCTAGTCCTGCAGCATCAAGAAAAATGTGGTGGCAAACAAGTGGACTTTGCGCATTCAAGTACCGAGGTGCGTTGCGCAACTAAATCAGTCTTTCCTACTTGCATCTAACTATCTACCTAGGCATTTACTTCGTTTCCGCCGATTCTCAGATCGATGGTTCTTCCTTCGAGCTGGGGTACAAACATCTTAAACAGGTTCCGGAGAGTAAGGAATCCCTTGAAGGTATGACTAACTACTTTACTTTAGTTTGCTGCACCGTTAACGCATATCTTCATTAAGTCTGGATAGAAAAGCAAAGAGCGTTTTACGATCAAGAGATCAGGTATCTCTCAGAGATGGGAGAAGATGTCGATTTTGGGTACTTTTACAGACCAAGCGCCAATCGACCAGAGGACGTCTATACGATCGATCTCGACAGAAAGACATTCTCTATTGATGACAGCGTACATTTTCGCCTCGACACCATCCCGCGCGGTTGGAACGACGGCGCCTGGACTGATTATATGACTTTGGATGGCCTCGGCACGCGTTGTCTCATGCCGTCTACGCCGCAAGAGTACACCGCCGATCTTCATCCCTTGATCATAGTTCCGAGGCGGGATATGACGACGTATCGAGCATTGCGGCCGCGCCCAAGATTAATCAAGCCGGAGGAGTGGATGTTCCCGTCGTCCTGGGATACGGCGTCTCGTATCCTGACTACGACGGTCGCTAAAAGTATCCTCCACCTTCTTTACGGAGAACTAGCAAGTGTTCACCAGTACCAGCCGAATGACCCGAGGTTTCAAAGAGCTGCGGAGCTCCTTCTGCGTGCGTGTGCTCCTGGATTTCTCGGATTCTCTACCGACGGCCCGGATCAAAGAGTCGAGCAGGCTGAAGAGAATATGAACGGGAAGTTTACGGGTCGACGAAGCGGCTTGTACTACTGGTTCAGAGGGTGTTTGATCGTCCTTTCAAGCAAGCTCGACTCCGAGAAACATTTGCATGCAAATGTTGGCCTTGTCGTCGCTCGTATGCGCAAGAGGGGTATCAGGAGATGTACTGCCCTCCTCTGGTCCGTTAGACACGTCGCGGTGGTGACCATGTCCGAAACTACTCGTCTCTCCGGCAACGGCAGATACCACAACACCGTAACCCAAGTCGCGCACAGCGCTGCTATGCCGGTTCTCGCTGCATACGGCGTCGACGACTCGGCACTGGCAAAAAGTCTGCATCTCCTCGCCCATTGCTTACGTCCGTATCAGCTGCGCGATGAAAAGGGTCTTCCCGTTGTTTATGGCACTAGCATACACTCGGGTTCAACAATAGGGCGCTGCGAAGAAGTCGGCGGCGGCGACCGTCGGCCCCTCCCCATGGATATCATCCTCGAGATCGCCCACCTCATCGACGTGGACACGTACAACGCCGCGTTCAGCCGCCTCTCGCGGACCATGCGTGCGGAGTGGGCACGCCGTCCACGTATCGGACCGTACAGCGTGTATGGCGCACACGCCACGGTACCCCCTCACTCTGACTGTACGTCGCTCCCCGAATACTTCGCTATGGCGCGCGACAACTGCCGCCTTGCGGCGCACGTCCTGGCGCCTGACGGCGGTGACGGAACGTTGGAGTGCCAGCCGGTCCAGCTCGGGTTATTCTACCACGGACGGCGTCCTGAGGGGGAGTGCGCTCGGTCTTCCGGCGGGAGCACTAGCTCTTGGGACTCGGGCTCGGATATCGATATCGATATGAACCTTGCTTCTGAGCCTGGGCTGGCGCGGGAGCAGGAGAGGGGACCAGAGCCGATAGTGAGGTTAGAGGCGCTGGGAAGCTCGGAGCCCGTTTTCGTGCACTTGCCGCCGAACGCTGGAGTGGGTTTCCATTATCCGGGGCATCGAGGATCACTGTGGCGGTGGGCTGGCAGACAAGAGACCCCGCTCACGGTGTTGGCTGTGAACTTGAGATATTCATCTTAGGTTATAAGAGGGCAGTGCCAAAAACGTGGCTGCCCTTCCAGGGCGACACCTGACTGTATGCGCGAGAAAAAAAATAGTGTGGTCGATCAGTTTTAAGTAAATACAAGGCTAGGGCGTACGTACAAAAGAGTCCCCAGTGGCTGCAGATAATATAGTTACAGATAGTCAACGTAGTTTATCTAGTGCTTACTGATGTTTGTGTAACAGATATGTTTTTAGATATATGATAAAACTCTGTAGAAGCCCCCAGTGGGGGAAATTGAAAGCGTGGCAATGATTGGCGCGCTGGTGCCGCCATACATTGAGTACCATACATTGAGTTCTCTTGATTTTGTATTAGTCAGTGTAAAATGTCGCTCGTTCCCTTCAACTGTCGGGACTCACCGACACAGCAAAAAGGGAAGCAAAGATACCGTAACTAAATAGAGATCGTCCGTCCAGACTGTATTGTACAAACTCCGAAGACATACGGTACAAAAGGACTTGGCGGCATACTCAGGCTGTATAATGATAGTCACAGATTAGAAGCGCGGAACAAACAATTTGGCAATTGGAAGGTTGGAAAGACGGCATACTAGACTACTAGTGGGAAAGATGAAAAGGCTATTTTCATTGTGATTCAGGTTACGAGTCTTCGATTGTTACCCTTGTGTCGATCATTCGGGTCAACATGTCAATGCAGGAATGGGCGAGATGCGCGGGAAGCGAAGAAAGAAGCCTGAGAGAAGCAGAAACGAAGATTTTGGAGCGTCGATACGATGGAAGGGTACTACACGAGTCGGGGGATATGGAAGAAGATTCAGACAATAACCAAGAGGACTCCGAAAACAAATCTCTGTACAGGATATAAAATAAGATAAAATGTCCACATCGAAAACGAAAGGAAAGAAAAAAAAAAATCCCAACTAAAAAAAAGAACAACCAAACCAAACCAAAATGATTCTAGTCCTATCAGTCCAGTTCCCCGAGCTCTTTAACATGATAACACGATTTACTATAACAGACATGACTAATGGGAAGAAACGGACACGCGAGATAAAGGAGGGGGATATGATCAGGAGATGTCATAGTACATCTGGTGTGTGTTGAGCGAGTGTTCTGTCGGCGCTCGTGTAATTAGTGCTTTCGTTCGTCGCGTTTTACCGCGGTAAGTCCGGATTTGGGGGGGAGGGGGGGGCAGAGGCGATCCGGACGTGCGTATGCTGAGGCGGAGGAAAGGAGAGGGGGGAATCCAGGTAGTGTTGTCCGGGCGTCCGTAATGGAGGAGATACACACGCTAGGCATAGTAACTAGTGGCGTTCGACCAGCTCGACGAAAGCACGACAGCGATGAAACTAACGATCGCAAGCGTCCACGGGGTGGGCGCCGCCACAGCCAATTGCGCGCCGTTCGCGCCGACCGCGCCATTTTGCACCCAGTCGCGCCACGCCGAGTACATCTCGATAACGAAGGCCTGGCCCTCGGGGCTCTGCGAGCCCTGATCGCCGAACGAATCTGGGTTGACGACAGGCGTAAGCCAGCCGTCTACGGAGAAGTGCGTCATGTTCGTCAGTCTGGACGCGTCGACGAAGGAGGTGCCGATGCCTGCGCTGGGCGACCAGAGCGATTTGCGCACGGCCTCGGCGGTGGGTAGATGTCGGTAGGTAGAAGTGAGGAGGGCGGTGCGGTAGACGGTTGCGGCGAGGAGCGCGGCGGAGGAGGCATCTGCGAAGGTGCTGTTATTATCGGCGTAGTTGTTGAAGAGGTTGTCGTCGCGCTGTATTAAATAATATGAGATGTGTATAGAGCAGTCGTTTAGACACAAGGGCTTACAATATGTTGATACATTCCGTCGTGGATTTCGTTAACCCAGTTGGTAAGATCATTCACTTCGCTTTTCAGCGCCTTGCTGTATTGGCTATTCTTGATGGTGCCAAGGACGCGGAGCATACCCGCCGCCGCCCAACCGTTGCCCGTGCTCCAATGTCCCTCGTCCTGGAAGTCGCTGCCCATAACAACGTGCTTCCATAAATTATTTGCAGACTCGTCCCGCAAGTAGTTGCGGTAGAGTGATATCTGGGTATATGCGGCCTCGACCATAGATTGATTATTTGTCATCACACCGTAGTATGCAAGGAACGGCGGAACCATATACACGAAGTCGGACCTATAGCGTAAAGGAAATTAATATCATCTTTACTATATTAATGAATTTAAAGAGATGAACTGTACCATAACTGAAGTTCCGACACTCGATGACTTAGCGCGCCGTCACTGGTCCTTGGCACCGACGACCAAAGATAATTCATCTGATCCGTCGCCGCCTGGCCGAAGTCAATACTACTATTGCTCTGGCCTGTCCAGTTTGCGATCAGCGCAGCGACGCCATTGCTCGCAGGGTCCGCCGCACTGCCATCACCCACGACGAGCGGCTGCGGGCCGGTCAGCCCGCCGCTCGCTTTCGTGCGATTTACAACCACTTCCGCGATGATGCTGAGCACGGTGTCGAGCGACCCGGGTGCGGACTTGGAGGGTGGGAGGCTTGTATTATTGAGGACGGAAAAAGAAGGCGTGTCGAGCTCGATGAGTGCCTGCTCGCGTGTCCCGAACTCCCAACTGACAGGTTAAATGGAAGAGATGGTGAGCAAAACTCATCGAGAGGTCAGGGAAAAACGAGAATAAAAATGAATATAAAAACGCGCTGGAGCATCAATACGGGGAGGCACGCATCAAGCGCATTCAATTGCGCACGTGCACAGGTATGACGCCAAAGCCACTGAAACAATGCAATGCCCGACCTGAGTGAAAATTTGCAGACTTCGTTCGACGCGCTAACCTGCGTTAGGTTTGTGCGTCTGCATTCAAACAGGCCTCTCGAGGAGGAGTGGGAAAAGAAGTGACCATACGGATGATATGCTCAATCCGACGCGTTCTGCAGAGTACCAGCCGGGTCGCAGTCTCACATATCGACAAAAGAGCACGGCTCCCCCTTCTCCGGATGCTTCGAAAAAAAAAAACCCCACTACTCAAACTCTGCTTTCCCGATATCCGCCTAGGCGGCCGAGACCGGGACCCAACGATGCAAGAGATAGGCAGGGCTCACCTGTGAGTTGCGCCCGCGGCAAGACGCTCGACGACGATGGCGATCTGCGCGTCCGTGAGGTTCTGCTGTGCAGCTACGCGAGGCGCGTCGGAAAACGCTAGCGCGAGGATGCCAACCACGAAGGTCGCAACCGGCCGCCGGAGGACGGTAGGCGGCAGAACGAGCATCGTGCACGCTATTCAAGTGTGCTGGGGGCCGATGTCGAGCACTCCAAAGGGGAGGAGGGAGGAGGGAGAAAAGAGAGAGGCGAGAGAGGGAACACGGAAAGACAAGGGATACGAGAGACAGAGATTTCGTTCCGGACGGTACTGTTATTAAGAGGTCCATGGCCCGGGGTGTATAAGCTATTTTTGGGCGCAATAGGGCTAATATTAAAAGTAAATGCTTCTTATAGGCACATCACTTACATAAGGATCTGCCGGCGTCAACACTACATTCCAAGCCGTAATTTCACATCGCCAATCCGTGGTCCACAGAGTCGAGCGAAAAGAGGCAGAAGGAGCCTTTATCGCAGAATGCTACCCCCGGATGGCTATTGAGGATTATGTCACGAGAAAGCATGTCCACGAGCACTATTGCCGGCTTCTTACTTGCAATCCATTGCGCTTCCGAACCTTGTCCTCCCACATGGACTAATTGAATTGTTGACATCCTCCAAGGACCAAGGATGATCCCTAGGTATTCATCAAGGAACGCGCACAAGAGTTACAATCCTCGGAGGGCTCAAGGAGGTTGTTTTTTCCCTCAGGCAGGCGCCCAAAGCCTAATTAACAGCAAAAAGGGCTGCGGATGCGCTTCGCACGCCCCGGGCCACGCAGGTGTGCGAACCCCGCGCTAGAAGACTGCTCGGAGAAACCTATCGAAGTGGATGCACACCTCAGTTGAGAATATCTGATTGTGAAGATGTACGCCTCTGATACCCCGGGCCACTCGCTGGCACTCAGAGGGATAGAGGTGCAGGACTTGAAAGAAAAAAACTTGACCTGCATATTCAAATTCACGACTAATAGCGAATCCGTCAGATCGCGTCGATCTGATGGTGGTTATAATTTCAGGCTGATTCCGGATGCAACCGGGTCTATCAATATTGTACCCTGTGGTCGATCCACAAGCAGATAAGCCAAGGCGACTGCCGTTATTGTTGAGAAGGCGCTCTATGTACACGGCGCGTACACTAAAATTATGTCGGGTAGTGCTACAGGGAGAGAAAACAACACGGAGGATAAAGAAATGTAATCAGAATCAGAGCAGTACACCAATGTCACATAAGCAAAAAGGCCAAACAAATGTCCACTTCACTTCCCCGCTGCGGTCCTCCCTCTCCTTCTCCCGCTTTCGCCCTCATTCTCCTTGTCCGCGCCGGCATACAGCGCAGGCGTCGAGCGCTGCGCAGTGCGCTCCACGATACTCGTGCCGTCGCGGAAGCGTGTCCGGAAGAGCACGTTCGCGTTCGTGAACAGGCCCTCTTTGAGCGAGACGACGATGAACTGCGAACCCTTGAACCGCGTCCGGAACAGTTGTCCGATGTGTTGCGTGTGCGACAGGTCCAGCGCCGCGTCGATTTCGTCGAGGATATACATCGGTGCGGGTTTGAACTGCAGTAGTGACATGATCAATGATAGGGCGATGAGTGACCTGTCGAATTATCTAAGTTAGAGTTTGCGCTACGGCTTTGGTTACTAGCCGTGTGCCTACCGCTGTCCACCACTGAGCTCAGTCAAACTTTGCTTCCATACGGTGCCGAGCTGGACTTTTACTTCAAGACCCTGTGTTAGGTCCTGGCCTTCGGGCGGTTGGAGTTTTGCGAAGTTTCCGGGAAGAAGCTCTGCAAAGATTCCACCAAAGTCACTGAGAAAAGGAAAACAATCATAAATAAGCCCCCCTCCCGAGCTTTAAAAGGATCAATACGCACCCGCTAACCTTTTCCCACGTTTTCTGCAGTGCGTCGCGCTTGTACCGATCGAGCTCCTCGATGGTCTCTTCGATCTTCTCTTTATCTTTTACCACAGTTGCGTGCATTTTCTTCAGTGCCGCCTCCCTCTTTTCCACACTGCGAGACGAACGAATGAGTGGGACACATGACAAGGGACAAAGGTTCGACGTACCTGTCAATCATGTTGAGCACCTTCGGGTTGATCTTCTTCTTCATCCCTTTCTGCTGCTCCTCGAGTTCACGTGCCTTCTCCTTCAACCGTCCCATGTCGTTCGCGGCAAAGTCAAACGCAGACCCGGGCTTGCCAAAAAATCTACAAGGCGTCTTGAGGTCAGAGCCGCTCCGACGTGCTTATGAATAGAAAATAGTGACAGACGACGTACTGTTTCTCCTCAATAATCCACTCGTGCATCTTCTCCAGATTGGCGACGAAGTTCTTCGCGGCGACCTTATCTTTCGCGAGCGCCTGTATCTCGTGCTCGAGTTTCTTTAGATGTAGGTCCGCGTCTGAGATAGCCTGCTTCTTGTCCTTAATAACGCCCTCGAGCTCCTTCAGTTCATTGTCGAACCGCGTCAACGTCGCGCGCTCCTCCTGAAGTTTCCTCAAGGCCTCGGCATGGGCCGTCTATCAAAAAAGAATGAACAGTTAGGAACATTCTGGACGGTAGCGATGGCAGCTATCCTGACCTCGTTCTTAGTCAGTTCCTTAACAAGCTTCTCGAGCTCTTTGCGGAGACTGGCTACGCTCTTCTCGGCATCAGCAACGGAAGCATTCGCGTTCTCGATGTCGCCTTCTGTTTGTTCTAAACGGGCGTCAGCCTTTGTATGTACTCCCGCGCTGAAACACACCTAGCTCGAGAGTAGCAGTCTGGAGCTCCTTCTGCTCCGTCTTGACCCGAACAGACTGCTTTTGAAGAGTGGACTTGAGCTTGGAAATCTCGGACTGTCGAGTAGATAATAAACATGGATTAATTATTATATCGCATACCACGAAAGTGTGCTGGAATACCTTAAGTTCGTTGATCTTGCCCTCCTTGTTGTTCTTGAACTCGTCCATATCTTTTTCGAGCTTCGAGCACTCGACTTTAGCCTCGCTTTGTCTAGTTTTCGCGGATTGAACGGCTTCTTCTAGCTCAACGATGACTTTCTTGAGAGCCTCTATCTCAGAGCCGACCTGAGGAGATTTTAGCATTCATATAATAACCAAATTCGGTTTTCACTTACACGAGCGGCATTGCTCCCGCCCATCTGCTCCTCGACTAACCTCATCTCGTGCTCCTTGATCTCCAAATCGCTTCCCATCTTCTTCCATTGCTCGCGCCTTGCTCGACTTCGCTCTGCCTCTGTTTCCAGAATCTCCAAGCGCTCCCGCGCCTCCCGTAGCTTCTGCTCGGCCCTTTGCAGTTCCTGGACCTTGACAAGAATTCCGCTTCCGCTGGGCGCCGAACCCCCGCTTAATGTGCCTGAGGGGTCGTACACATCGCCGTCGAGCGTGACAGAACGTACACCGCCAACCTCCTTAGAAAATGTGGCGAGCTTTGCGGATTCCGCGTCATCGCAGACAAGAGTATCACCGAATACGTATGCCATGGCATTTGAAACTTCCTCGGGATACACGACGAGTGATAGGGCGAGGCGCACTTTACCGGGGGCAAGGCGCGTTGCAATTTGCAGTTTCTTTTTTCATGTACTATCAGCGCGAGAACACGAAAAGAGGATGGAGGACATCCTTACCTGTGCAGACATTTTATGAGAGTTGATCTTGTTCAAGGGAATGATCGTCACTCGCTTCTTCAGCCTGCCGTTCTGAAGAAGCTCCTTTCCGACTTTCTCGTCCTGGACAACGACATTGTAAAGCTTTCCACCCGCAGTAATCTCAAGCGCTGTTGACTTGGGGTAATCGGAAGGGTCCAACGTGATCAATGACGCGATCAAGCCCTTAACCTTTGAGCGATCAAAATTTGGCGAGGGAGAAGTATAACTGAAGTCTAAAGAAGCGAGTCGTTGACGTATCGCGTCGCGCTTCTGTCATATATTTTAGTGAAATTTTAGAATTGGTCTCCGAGCGCTTACCTCCGTCAGCTGCCGCACTTCCGCCCTGGCGTTCCGAAGCGCAATTTCGCTTTGCGTCTCCTTTTCCGTGCTCCACCCACTCGCCTCCACCCTTTTTCCAAGCGCCTCTACTTCCCGCTTCTTCGCCTCGAGGTTTCGCTCCCCCTCACCTGCTTCCTTCTCGACTTCCTTCCACCGCTTCTCCAGCGTCTTCAGGTCCTTCTGTGACATGCCAAGCTTCACACGGCTTTGCTCCTCCTCAGCAGCAGCTTGGGCAAGGCGCGCCTTTGCTTCCGCGAGCTGTCCCATATAACCTCCGCCCGTGCTACTCGAGGATGAGAGTCCTGTCAGGAGAGTTTGTAAGAGCTCTTCTTTGCCATTTAGCGCCGTCTGTGTGGTGGCGTGTGTTTCTTTTACGCTGTTATGAGATTTTGTGAGATCTTCGACCTTCGCGCGCTTGGAAGCGAGGGACGCGTCGAGCTGGGTCGATTAAATGATGTGAGTAAGCTATTGACCAACTGAATGGGGAACGCACCTGTTTCGTCTCCTCAACTAGCGCTACAACTTTCCTCTCTTCTTCCCCAATCGTCGTCTTCTTGATATCCGCCTGCGTTTTCATTTTCACCAATACTTTCTCGAGCTCTGCTACCTCTTCGTCCTTCTTCTTGAACTTTCCGCCCTTCCTCATTTCTTCCTCCCTTTTGGCTTTAACTTCCTCGCAGTCTTTTTCCGCTGCGTGACATTCTTGAATAAGCCTGTCCTTTTCCTTCTTGCCTCGTGTCAAGTCATGCTCCTTCTTGGCAGCGTCCGCCTCCTTGCGTGCCACCCTCTCATGTCCCTCCGTCCATTCCCAGGCACGAAGGAGCCTGCCGATACGTTCAAGTTCCGAACATGCCTTTTGCCACTGAAGGAAAGTGCGCTTTTCCGCGCGCAGCGTGTCAAGCTTCGGGATAATTTCCTCCGTGAGCAGAGCAGATATCTCGTCGACGCGCTTCTCCTTCTTCCCCATCGTCTTCTTCGCCTTGTCCTTCCGCTCCTCAAACATACGCGTTCCCGCAGCCTCTTCGACCATCCCGAGAATCTCCTGCGGCCGCATATTTAGGACTTTGGTGATACGTCCTTGCATGATAAGGAAGTTCGGGTTGTTGATATTCAGTTGCACGCCCTGAAAAAGCGTCTGTATCGTGTGTTGTTGTGATTTATGACCGTTGAGGAGATACTTTGAAACGTTTGGTAAGGCGATCTGTGAGATGGTTATGACGAGTCAAGACTTGAGAATATATGAACCTATAATCTAACCTGACGCGTCACGGTGATCTGTTTACAGTTCTCCAGCCCGACTGGACTCTTCTCCCTGTCAGAGTTGTCGAAGACAATCGTTACGCTAGCCTTCGTTATTCCGGCCTGACCACGCTTATAGATGAGATCCTGCTGGTTTTGGGCGCGCATCTGGTTGTACGCGTCAGACAAGTGGTTCGATAGAATGATAGCACGGGGATAGTTACCGACGACATGTTAGTGATTCCGAGTACAAAACATATTGCGTCCAGAATGTTAGATTTACCTGAGCCGTTGAGGCCAGTAATTGCGTTGAACGACGTGTCCCATCCCGTTATCTGTGTCCGTACAGGATAGGACTTGAATCCTGAGAGGGTGTCAGCCAGCGATTTACACGTCGGTTATAATTTCACTCGCCTTCCAGGACCAATTCTTCAATGCGCATGTTGTGGTTGACGTGAACGCGTCGAGGCGCGTTTGAGGCGTTCTGCAAGACGCGTTGATACATGTTTACCCCCGAATCGGTAAGTAACGGCTAGGTGTCACGCCCGCATAATTGTGTTTAATTCCCCGACGAAGTATTCATTGTATGTATCTTGTATTAGTGTTCGAAAGTTGATGAGACGCGCATCAAGCATGTAGCTTGATGGATGCGCCTGCTGATCTATCCGCCTTGAATAAACATGCAAGTACTGTAATTTCAACAGGCTTCTCGGCATTGGGCTGTGACATGACGCCCGTTTTGTGTCACGTATTTCCGCTGCAGCGCAGTGCAAGACTTCGCAGAGCTGTGCCACTCATCTGCGCGGAAGCCTGCGCTCCTACACTGCTGTCCTCGACCACCAACACGCTTTATTCACCCACAAAGGTCCAAACTACAAACTGGCACCGCCATGCTCTCCGACAGCAGCTTAACAGATATTTCCTCGGACGACGACAGCTTCGCGCCACCCAGCAAGGTGCCAAAGAAGACGGCCGTAAAGAAGGCAGGCCAATGGACCCTCAAGCAGGTGCTGAAGGCTCCCCGAGCGTCGCAGTATCCTGCGCAGACACTCTATGGTGTGTGTGCCTTCGCCAATTTTGTGGAGGATGTCTTGCTGACAACAATGGGCGAATGATCAGAGGAGATCTTGAATGGAAAGATCGACTTGGACCCAGAATATCAACGAGGTGCGTGTCCTTTCGTGCTTTCATCTTATTCCTTCCCATGCCTTCTGCTTTCACTTCGTCTCGGTAAGCGGGCGCTCGGTTGGTACTTTCGAGCAAACAACTTTCCGGCCCGCACCTTATCAGGCGGCAATCGTCTTCTTGCCTTCCCCTGTTATGTTTTTCATCCAACTGCACTTCCCGGTTCTCATGGTCGATCAACTAGCTGATGCATTTGATCTTCAGAGGTCGTCTGGGTAGATGCAAAACAAACTGGTCTAATCGACTCGCTCTTGCGGAACTTCTATATTCCGCCTGTGATCTTTGGTAGATCAACAGTCTCTTACTTCATTCTTCTAAATTGCTCATCCACCAATTTAGCATATACTCAGTCGGATGATGGCGACGAAAAGAGAACTTGTATAGACGGGAAGCAACGGTTAACTTCAATACAGAGGTGGGCATCTTGCTAGTGTATTTCCTCTCCAGACAGGGCTAATGTTGCCGGATAATTGGAAGATTTATGGATGGGCAGGTGAGCTCCTCCAAATTTAGTTTAATCAAATTTTACTGAGACAAAAATAGATTCCTTGTCAGTATTTTGTTCCAGAATGTTACTTATCGAATCTAACGTTGTTTTTTGCTTTGTTCCTGGCTTGTTCTTCTGTATATTGCAGACAAGGATCCGTATGTCTTTAAGCGTAATCTCTGCATGAAATGACTTGTTAACTTTTTTTGTCTAGGAGGACAAATCAAAAGTTCTACTATAAGCTCAATCCAGGTGTGACTGGAAAATTATTACCTGAACAATATCGACAACAATTTGCCAAAAAGCAAATTGTATGTGTTGAGTACCAAGACATTAATGGTGATTCGGAGAGGGAAATTTTCCAGGTAAGTGCAATGTGCTCTTTATGAAGTTAGAAATGCTAAGGGTCTCTTATAGAGGGTCCAATTGGGGGTTGCATTAACCCCAGCAGGTATGTCTCATTAAAAAAGATCATCACTTACAGGTACATATTATCTAACACCATGTATTAGAACGTATGCAGGCAATACCTGGCCCATGGTCGCAGCTGGTTCGGGATATACTGGGTGTAATGGACGAGTACAAGATGAGTGAGTTCTTGGAGTGGTCCTCAACCCGAGGAAGAGATTTCCAAAGTGTCGCCTCCATCATTTTTCTCATGGAAAAGCCGAAGGCCTCGTATCCATCATCTGTCGTCCTTGAGAAACACCTGAGGCGTACGACCCCACCATCTAAACAGTTTAGGGAACGCGTCGTGGATACTTTTGCCGTCTTCCGACAGCTTGTAATGATGAAGAAATTCGCAAGCGTCTTCCAAAAGCCTGCGCGCGTGTCACCAATCGAGTTTATCATGAGTGTGTTGCTCGTTGATGAGCACATGCACTCGCTTACGCTCACGCAGCTTGCGGACGCGGTGCGCAAGATGCGCGATGATGTGCGTTCCAAATACACAGACATCCGCGCAAACACCAAAGTCGCGAAGACGATGCACACGTTCGTTACGCAGCGCTCGGTTACGAACTTGAAGAAGGACCCAAGTGAAAAACTGGCGCTAGCTGAATGTCGCGCGAACCCTTTACCTCCGCCACGCGAAAAAGGAAAACGCAAGCGTGCAGGCTCGCCAACCGATTCAGAGAGTGAAGAGAGCTCAGAAGATGAACGGCCGTTGAAGGCGAAGGTGAAGAAAGCCCCACGGGCATCGGATGCGACACTGGCATCGACGTCGAAGTCGGTTGCTGCTCGGGCGTCCGCGTCGACATCGACATCCACTCCGACGAGGGTCACTACCCAGGTGAAGATCGAGCCGAAGTCCACTCCGAGGGTTGCACCGTCTGACCGGCTCGCGGGGCTTCGTGCGGCAAAGGCGAAAGTGGGATTAGGGAGTGCGTCACAAACGCAAGGGTCAACGCGACCATCAACAAACGGGCAAATTGCAAGCTCAAGCATGAGGAGCGCACAAACACCTCCTCCGCGGGCGGAAGCATCAACGGTGCCAAACGCGCTCGACGTGAATATGGACGTCGTACAGTCGATATTGCTGCGTACACAAGCACAGTCAATGCAGCAACAGCAGCAACAGTGGCCTGGACAAACGTCTACATCTGGAGCAAGTTTAGCTGATTTGGGGTCAGCAAGCGCGCAGATTCAGATGATGCAGGCGGTTCAGTCACACGCACAGACACTTGCTTCACAACCGGGGACGCCCATGACTCCACAGTTCCCACAGCAGCAGTCGGGAGCATCGGTGGACCCAAGGCAGAATCCACATCGTGCTTCGACGTACGCGATGCCTCCGCCAGCGTCGAACCAGAATACAGCTCCGGGAGCGCAGATCCCGCAGAAACCCCAGAACACAACCTCGGGTGCGCCACCTCTACCGCAGAAACCCCAATTTGATGGTTTTGAAAACCAGGGCCGAGCACCGACACAGAGTCAGTCGAGTCCTCGGCTGAGTTCAAGCCAATCCTACCCCTCTCGCGGCCCGCATGGGGGAGGAAGCGCAAGCATGAACGACAGCAGCGGTAGCAGCAGCTCGCAGCGGTACGAAAGCCGGTTTGACCGACAGCCTCCGACATACCCAGCAAGTGTCCGTCGTGATAGTAACGGTACGGGAGGGAATAGTAATGGCTATCGGACTTCAAACCCAGCCCTTGGCTCCCGTCAGCCGCCAACAGAGCCTCGTCGGTTGAGTATGCTAAACACTTCAGAGGCTAATGGGATAAATGGACGCCCTGGATCGGGAACGTATGCGTGGGACAGAGACGGTAGGGATAGCAATGGCGGTGGCTCCAATGGTTGGAAAACCAATGGTAAAAACCCCAATCTTAGATAGGTACATCTCGGGGGTACACACGTCCGGTATGTCGCGTAATTTTCGAGTATGTCAGTTTCGGTCAACAGGCATTGTCCAAGAAAAAACTCCATAGCCTTCAAGTTATATGTCATATTTTCCTAGAACTCACTTGGATATTGTTCTCGTTTATGTGTCGGCTCCCGTTGTCTTGTCACCCGTGTATCTCTATCTGCTTTCTCCTTTCCCGTTTGTGCGCAGTCTAATTTGTTAACCCTGACGCCCATAATGTTTCCACAATCACTATCTCGAGCTTTGTTTCCCGTTCCCATTTAAAGCTCCATGACGTCCCTCTCCTTCAATTTATGTCGTCGTAATGCCCGTTATTCATGTTAGTTCCGTTCCACTTGCCTGACTGTCTCGCAGCGCTCGCATACTTATGTTAAGACGCAGTATCATAGTATTTTGCTCCTGACTCCTGGTCTGCCGGTAAAGCAGTAAGTACCGAATAGTAAATCCAGTTTCAAATTTTGTCTCTATTTTTGTAACGGCACGTGACGAAGTCCATCTCGATCACATGACATGACGTCGCTGTGCTCCCGCAATATAAGTCTCAGTGCGCGCCTAGAATGTCTGGATACACGAAACCCATACTCCTCCATCCCTAGCTACCATGTCGACCCGCCAACGCAGAATTTCCTCAGAAAATCCTTCTAGTAAGCAGGACACACCCGAGCACTTAGTGCCGAAGCGGCGAGGCAAGGCACTGCGTCCCGTCTCCAAACCGCTCACCCACGTACGCCTCACGAACCTCATATACATCCTCGTCGGTCTCGGCGCGCTCCTGTCCGCATTCTATGGATACCGCATAATGCAGTGGAAGACAGAGATGGGCGGCTGGTGGAACCTTGCGCTCGGGAAACGTCCACCCCAAATGCAGCCGCCACCACAAGCAGGAAGCGTATTCGGCGGAGCGGGTGTAGGCTCGGGTCGCGGGAAGGGTATGGAGCTCGAGGACCATATTAACGGTCTCGCGTCGATTCTTGGGATGCAGCCTACGGACCTCGCGGCAGCGCTTTCGACCGCCGTCGGCCAACATGTCGCGCCGAAGACGCTCTCTTCGCTTTCGTCCTCGATGTCGTCATCTGCGTCTGCCGCCGGTGCGGGCGCGACGGCCGCGGAGGCACTCTTCCGGGACAACAATGGGGATCTGGAGGCCGAGGCAGGTGGCGCAGGCGGAGATGCGATGTCGAAGGCTGGGTCAATTGCGCGCGCGGTAGAAGCAATTGTTGGGTCCGAAGAGCCAATTGAGGCTGATTAGCTTTTTCGTTGCTACTTTCAGGTCATGGGCGCCGACGATGGACCCGATATTATTGGGTAGATCGGTACCGCATCCGGTGGCTGGCAATCCGATACTAGACCCCACTATTACAGTCATGTGCAATAATGCGAAGTGAAGCATGGGGTACTTTTAATGTGCGTACATGTCTGTTACTCTGCATACAGTGATATTCTCACCTTTCGTTCTCAGTGTTGAACTATACATCCCTCCTTTGACACGATTAGTCCACAGTATTGTACTTAATTGTAACTGTATTCTACCACGCGTTAATGGATCCTTCTCTTTGCACACGCAATTTCACTTACTTTCATTTCATAAGCTTGGGCCTTACTACGTCAATAAATTAGTGCGAATGACTTATCAGTAAAATTCGCAATGCAAAGAGACATATTACAGACGTCTGAACATTCAGATCAACAAATGATCACAAGCGAGTGTAGTAAACAAAGAAAAGTGGGAGTGACTCTAAATAATATAATGCAAAGCAGATTATGACTGATAAAATAGTGACATCTATGAAGACGTCTAGTTCTAAGTATAGTATTCCGCGGTTCCGTTACTTTTCACTTCTTCTGAGGACGTGACTTCTTGTACGCCTCGGCGAGCTCTAACTGCTGCTGAGGGAGCACAGGTGCGTGTGTCTGGTACAAAGGGTGGGTTAGAAAAAAGCTGTCTTTCACACTAAGGTTAAGCGTACCTTATATTCCATGCTAAATTCGCCCTTGCCCTGTGTCTGTCCGCGCAGCTGACTCGAGTAGCCGAACATGTCGTTCAGCGCGACCTCGGCTGTCACCGTGAACTCGTCGTCGCGCACTTCACTATCTAGGATAGTACCGCGCCGCGAGGTGACACCGCCAATTACGTTGCCTATACCGGAATGCGTGTCAACCATCTTCCAGCTAAATAACTTATCATTGTGTACACTTACTTTGGAACTCGACGGGAGCGACGACTTCGACGGTCATGATCGGCTCGAGGATGACCGGGCGCGCGTTGAGGTAGTTCTCGCGGATACCCGCAACTGTGCAGACGCGGAACGCGAGCTCGGACGAGTCGACGACGTGGAACGAGCCGTCCTTGAGCACGAAGCGGATGCCCGTGATCGGCGCGCCGCACAAGCTGCCCTTCAGCAGCGCCTCGTTGAAGCCCTTCTCGATACCGGGGATGTACTGCTCGGGGATGTTCCCGCTCATAACGACGTTCTCGAACTCGGTCTCCTTGCCTGTCTCCGGGTCCTTCTCCATCGGCTCGATGTAGCCTGCGATGCGCGCGAACTGACCTGCGCCGCCCGACTGCTTCCTGTGCGTGTAGATGAACTCGTGCTTCTGCGTCGGAGTCTCACGGTACGCGACCTGCGGACGACCAGTCGTGCACTCGACGTTGTATTCGCGCTTCATGCGCTCGACGTACACCTCGAGGTGCAGCTCACCCATGCCTGAGATGATCGTTTCCTTGCTCTCGTGGTCGATGTGCACGCGGAACGTCGGGTCCTCGCGCTGGAAGCGCTGCAGCGCACGGCTAAAGTTCGGTGTCTCCTGACCGACGGGTTTCAGTGCAAGCGAGACGACCGGCTCGGGCACGAACATGCTCGTCATCGAGTAGTTCGTCGCACCATCCGTGAATGTGTCCCCAGATGCACACTCGACACCGAAAATTGCGCAAATTTCGCCGGGGCCGATCGCTTCGATATCTTCCATTTCGTTACTGTGCATACGCACGAGCCGCGGCACCTTCACCTTCTTGCCGGTGCGTGCGTGGAAGATGTACTGCGACTTCCGCAGGCTTCCCTGGTACACGCGCATGTATGTCAGCTGACCGAAACGGCTTTCTTCGAGCTTAAACGCAAGTGCGACAAGCGGCGCGTCGGCTGCGGGATAGAGAGGTACAGGCGGCGCGGAAACGGGTAAGGAAGTGTCGTGTGCAACGACATCTGCCTCGGCTGGGTTCGGCAGGTATGCACAGACACCATCGAGCATTGGCTGCACGGCGGTGTTCTTGATTGCAGATCCTAGGAACACCGGCGAGAACTTGAGTCCAACTGTTGCACGTCGGATCGCCGCAGTCAACTGCGCCGTCGTCGGAGTCTTTTCCTCAAGGAACAGTTCAGCCATTTCGTCGTCGACGTCCGCGAGGGTCTCAATCAGCTCAGTGCGTTTCGCCTGTGCGAGCTCGAGCACCTCTGCAGGGATCTCGTCTGACTCGACGACGTTGTTGCCCTTTGTGCCTTCGTTGTAAATCGCTTTCCAACGTACAAGATCAACAACGCCTCTGAGCTCATCCTCAGCCCCAATAGGAACCTGGACAGCAGCAGCAGCTATACGGAGCTTTGTTCGAATTTGTTGAATGACCCTCCAGGGGTTTGCGCCGGGACGATCCATCTTGTTAATGAAAGAGATACGTGGTACGTTATAACGCCTCATTTGCCTGTCCACAGTGGTTGTTTGACTCTGTGGGGATATTAGTATACTGTTAACAATTAACAAAGGTATATTGCATACCTGAACACCAGCAACTGCACATAAAACCAAAATTGCACCGTCCAAAACACGTAACGCACGCTCAACCTCGATGGTGAAGTCAACGTGCCCCGGGGTGTCAATAATGTTAATCGCGTATTTCTTTTTCTCGCCGATTACGGGTTCCGTTGCTTCCCAATCGCAGAACGTTGCAGCGCTCTGGATAGTAATTCCCTTCTCCCGCTCGAGTTCCATATGGTCCATCTTTGCACCAACCGCGTCACGGCCTCTGACCTGGATGCAAAAAATTCTCAGAACTCAGAGACAGCGGTGAGGGAAAGAAAAAGAAAGGACCTCGTGAATCTCGCGAATACGACCAGTATAGTACAAAACGCGCTCTGTCAAGGTCGTTTTGCCTGAATCAATGTGCGCAGATACACCGATATTCCGTTGTCTTGTCAGACGCGCATGGTCCTTTTCCGTCAATACATGCCTTGGCGGTTCCGGAGATTCGTCTGCTGTGGTCGATGCGGGGGCGGGCTTGACGGCGGCGGCGGTCGCTGCATGCCGCAACGCACCGAACTGCGCTGTCGGGCGGCACGAAGATGGGTGTGAATTTGCAGACTGCGCAGACTGCGCGAACATAGAGTGAAGAACGCCATGGCCGACGGCCGTTCTGCACAAGCCAATGTGCAGGCAGAAACCGGAAGAAACCAGCTGCCAGAAATTTCAGCCAATTTTTCTAGTGTGTCACGTCACTGTGAACATGGGAATATATTGTCACACAATATATTGAACAAAACTAGGGACAAGGATCAAAACAGTCTCTTGGTATCTTGAAACACTTGTATATGGGTCTTTGGGTCTTTGGGAAGGACAGGCTGACAAGTACTTGTGCTGTCCATAGTTAGATCCTCTTTCTTTAGCTTGTTCAGGGAACAAAAGGAGGTTATATTTATCGTCACAGATATGCTAAAACAAGTATTTTTGTGGACCATCTGGTCACATACCGCCTCCACGTCTACCTGACGCGCCGACGCGCCCTCGAAGCATTTCTAACGCGGTATACGATGGTGAGCGGCATTTGCACATCGTCAGTGTAAAAGTTACTGATCAGATTTCAGGCCTTATCAACGGCGACCGACTCTATTCCCATAGAGACTCACCATGAGGATATGATAGTCAGTGATACAATGTTGAGCCAGGCCAGCAAGCAGCTCTGACGTCCCCTCAGCATGATGCCCAGCTGGACTACTACGGAAAGCGGCTTGCAACGTGTTCCTCAGACAGGACTGTAAAAGTCTTCGATGTTATTGATGGTGAACCCCAAAAATCATCAGGGGGGCAGGTCCTAAAAGGGTGAGCATCTGCAGTACTTATTCACCAGCATTAACATGGCAAAAGCTGAGCCTTGTCCGCTGCAGACATACCGGTCCCGTCTGGCAAGTCGCTTGGGCGCACCCGAAATACGGGCATATCCTCGCGTCGTGCTCGTACGATGGAAAAGTGCTCATCTGGAAGGAACAACAGCAGCCAGGTAGCTCTACCGGTACCTGGACAAAGATCAAGGAGCACAACCTTCACAGTGCCTCTGGTAATGAAGTTGCTTCTGCATAATCAGATAGTAAAGTTTACCCATGTTCTCCAGTGAACTCTATCTCATGGGCACCGCATGAGCTCGGTGCCATCCTCGCCTGTGCATCGTCCGACGGAAAGCTCTCCGTGCTCACGTTCAAGAGTACGTCATTTTGCTCTTATACGCCGATCTCATTATCAAATTCCATTTGGCACAGACGACGGCTCCTGGGATGCAGACATCTTCAACGGGCATGCTATCGGCTGCAATGCTGTCTCCTGGGCTCCCGCCGTCCTCCCGGGTTCCCTCATCACGCCCCAGCAGCCCGCGCAGCCACCCGCCTCCGCGCCAGGTCAACAAGCCGCCCCTGGCGCCGCTACCGCAGGCGGCCTCCCCACAGCGAAGCGGTTTGCCAGCGCTGGCTGTGACAACGTCGTGCGCATCTGGGGGTACAACGCCGCCACGCAGGCGTGGGCGGAGGAGGACGTACTCGCAGGGCACACGGACTGGGTCCGCGACGTTGCGTGGGCGCCGAACATCGGCCTCCCACGCTCCTACCTCGCGACGGCTTCGCAGGATCGCACAGTGCTCATCTGGACGAAGGACAATGTCGGCGCTGCGTGGGTCAAGACTGCGCTTGACCCTGCATCGGCTAGTGTAACCGCTACTGCGACGCCTGGGGCGCAGCCGCCGCAGCCGGGCAAGTTCCCTGACGTCGTCTGGCGTGTATCGTGGAGCCTCGCCGGAAATATTCTCGCAGTTAGCTGCGGTGACGGGAAGGTCACTCTGTGGAAGGAAAGCCTCAAAGGCGTGTGGGAGTGTGTCAACGAACTGGCTAGCTAGTCGTGCTGAAGTTTGTATGTATCGGCAATAGATACCTTTTCCTCGTTCTGTGTTCATACAGAAAATATAAATTCCATTAAATCGAAACAAACATGTAAAAAGAAGATAACTACACTTCCTTCCCGCGGAAGCCGTCCATAGACGTCCTCGGACACCCTGCTCCCCCTAAATGATCGACACGGAAAACGTGACAAGGTTGGCATCCATATACAGCTACATTATCAGACCCTTCCGCTTGAATAGATGCTCAATGCTCCGCAGCAGCACCCTCGGGTACGCTGCTAAACCCGGATGACCGTGGCTTTCGCCGATAGTGCATGACGAGCTCACCCGACGAGCGCCATACGAACTGGCGTACGGCTGCGAGCGTCATGTCGAGCGGGAGTACTTGGTCGTTACAGAGAATCTCATACACCTCTTCGGCGCGCGGTAAAGTCAACTCGTGTCCATGTCCGTGGAGAGGTGAGTGTTGCGAAAGGCGAGGCGTAGATGAACGCGACCCCGACGGTGACGACGTGGGTGCGGGAGAGGGCGAACCGCGAACATGGTTGTTGGCGATATCGGTAGACGAGCGCGGAGACGAAAGTTTTGATTGAGGAGCCTTATCCAGCTTTTCCTGCACCTAACAATTCACAAAAAGACCTTTCCATAAGTATGCAAAAATATTGCAAAAAGCATGGCCTACATGATAGGTGAGCTTCCGAACGCGGAGGAACCTGCTCGCAGACAACTTTGACTGTGATCTTCCGGTGTTATTTCACGTTCAGTAACAAAACCGTAGAAGAGGTACTGTGATCGAACATACGTATTCAACAGCTCTGGCAATGTCTCCCCGTACTCCGCTCTTGCACTCGGCGGTATTTGAGCAGGCAGAAGTACAAAGTTCATCTTCGTCACTGGCACGGGTGGTGCTTTGTTTGCAAGTAGGAACTCCAGCAGCCACTCCGGAAGCGTGTCTTCTAATGTGCGCACGTCATCTGCTGTACTGCCTACGGATCCGCTGTACACCGGCGTCCAGCCTGATGAGAGATCTTCAGAGACAATGATGGCAACGTCGGACGGGATGGCGAGAGTCGGAATTTCGGAGGATGAGGGAGGTGTGAACGGCTGAGACTTGAGGCGCTGGATTAGGGTCTTCGGGGGTGAAGGAGAATGTGGCCGATCCTGTGACATCAGGGTCGGCATAAAGTAAAAAAATCGAATAGTACGAAATGGATCCTTACTTCGGTGTCGTTACCACTGGAGTCATTAGACGGATGCTCTAAAGTTGGTGTATTATCAACCTCTGTTGCTGCCCGCCTGGAGCTCTTCCCAAGATTCTTCAAACGGCCCATGAAGCCTCCTGGTGTGCTTGGTGTCGAGAGTCCGCTTTCAAGTGTAGTGGCGCCTTTTACACTCCCGGGACCACCCCACCCAGAAAAGTCGTCTTCTGCCGTAGGTGCCGCTGTCGTATGGGAAGGGGGTTGCGTGACTGAAGGCCGTCTCCGCAGGGAAAAGTAATCATGGCTCATCGCTGCTGATACAGACGGTGTTGCATTCGTACCGGGGGTCGGAGACATCTGCGTGGCTGGGATACTCGTCCCTACAGACGGATTCATGTTTAACTTGACTATATCCGGGGAAGCAATTGCGTTCGGACGGGCGAAGTTCAAGGGTCGAGGAGTGGAGAGCGCCTCGCTACCAACTGAGCCTGCAGGAGATTGGGCAATGGGATGAAGACCTTGTATTTTCAGCCCAGAGAGTTGCTGCGATGTTGTGCTGGTTGCCTCCGGTGATAGGGCCGGTACATGAGATGCAGGCGAAGGTGGGCTTAAATCCGGCGTGCGGTCTCCGGCGGCAGCCTCAGACGCTGCACGTGGATACGGGGACGCATGAGTCCTATGGGAATGAGTGCCTTTGAACGCCGAAGGCTGCCCTTTCTCGTGAGCATGTCTTGCTGCCCGCTGTTCCTCCCGAATAAATCCAAGAAAAAGGTTGCGCAAAACCCATTTCCCGATGTTCACTTATTACGGCAGACATTAGCAAAGTCTCAAACAGTAAATCAAAACAAAGAGCACACACAACGATAGTCATCACTGTAGGTTCGTTCTGAGATATGCCCTGCCTCGTCGGCGAATACCTCTGACTCAAAGCACCTGTCTGAAAAATGGATCGTCAGCTCCCCGATCTTTGTGTCCGCGCTGGCCCAAGGGAGGACAACAGCCTCGCCCTCCACACGATCCCGCACAATTTCAAGAGCCTGTCGCGGTGATATCTTCTCTGCATCTCCGACTGCAGCAAAATCGCTCGAGGTGCTACATGTTCCGTTCGTGTTCGCAGTGTGCACGTCCGCGTGTGAAAATGTTCCAACGCACTGTCCTCGCACAATATCCCACAGTGCTACAACACCGGTAGTATCGACTGTCAACGCGTGCATGCGGTCGTTCATTGTCATCACGCGCACAAGCCCCTGCGCACCCTCGATTACAAAATCAGGTTCTGCGACGAGCGGTATTGCATCCGGCGCAACGTCCCTTTCCTCGTAGGCGGCACGTCCTGTGGGGAGAACGTGCGGCAAGCCATCTGGTACAGGCGGGCTAAGTGTATCCTTACGGCCCATAGCGGACCCGTGTGCGCTACTTTGACCCTGGGACTGCGAATATGAATGACCAGGGAAAGGCCCCGAAGGCCCGGAGGAGGGTGCACGCGCGTGGCGGGGGACGGACATCACAGACGCTGCAGAGTAGAGAGTCGCAACTTCCGCCTCACGACCACGTGGGAGGCCAAGAGGAGCATGGTGTGCGTTCGGTGCGGTGAGTTTGACAAGAGATTCGTATGGAATGCCGTTCAACGAGCTCTCATTGTCTATATCATGCGGCAGCGATGATGTACTTGAGAAGAAAGACGCGGTGATGGACGGCGTCGTTGATTGTCCCCTCACGCGCCTCCTGACTGACGCTTCTGGGGAAATCGGAGACCTGGGTGGCTTCCCAAACGAACCACGATGATGGAGCGAAAGAGGGCTGTTTGCTTCCGATTGAGAAACGGACAACTCTCCTGAAGATGCCCTTTCAATTCGGCCCTGCGGGACTTTCCACCTCCGAATACTTGAGCTACCTGACGCAGTCCATACAAGATGGTCATCCATCGCAATAATCTTGCTTACACCCTCAGACGCGGCCATGTTCGGCTCGCCTTTGTCTTTACAAAGGACGACACACTCGCCTTGAGCAACGCGGTCACACCCCTCTACGTCGACGCGACAGACGACGCCAGATCGATCACCCGAATAGAAAACGTCGAGAGACGGATGTGAAGAAAACAGGGACCAGACCGACTCAGTGTGGTGCATGAAGGTATAAATGCAACGTTGTGGAGAGACAATAGACCAGAGTTTTATAGATGCGTCCGCAGAACCTGTTAGAAGCTGCTGATTGTGTTAGCATGAAGGCAAGATGCGGGAAAAAGAAACTCGACGAACGTATCTCGAGTCCTCTGACATCAGGATTGCACGGATATTGTCGGTATGCCCCACAAGCTTCCCCGTCCGTTTTCCGGAGCGTGGGTCCCAAGTGCGGACGACACGTTCAGGACCGCCTGACGCAATTACATGTCCTAATGGATCGCTTGCGAGTGCGTACACAGAAGATTTTGGTCCAGGGGACTCTGGTGGAAGTAGAGTCGTTATTGGATCTGCACGCGGCTGAGACAAGTCCCAGAGCTTTATTGTGCGATCGAATGAACCAGAGGCGACCCAATTACGCTCACGGCTGAATTTGAACAATCAGATTTGTCCGGCGGTGGATTCAGCACAGGTCGGATACCTTTGAGTGAGGCATCTCACATAGTCAGAATGAGTGCCTATGATACTGGGCGGAGACGACACCGAACTATGGGGTCTCCAGGCCTTGACGGTGCCATCTGATGAGCCTGAGATGACTGATCACAGAGTTAGAAATTGCATCGATAAAGGGAGTTATGGTTTGAATCTGACTGAAGCAGACCTTCCCCAGCTCCTGTGAGGGAGTGACGATCTAGTCATGCAAGAGCGGATACGACATCGTACCTGTCTGGTTAAGATCGCATAGTAGTATATCGTTGACCCAGTCGGTATGGGCTTGAGTACTTCTTCTATAACCCGTCGGCTATAATAATTATGTCACATTTCCGGTACGCCTACCAGTAACATAGAAGTATACCTGTCCTGGTTCAACGCGATTTACATCGATCTCCCAGCGCAATTCGTAAGGGATATCATCCTCTTTCGTCCAATACCGTGAACGCCTCCTGCCTCCACTTTCTTTCACATCTCCTATTATATCGCCGTCATTTGTCTGCCATTCATCATCGTCCTCCTCCTCGTATATAGCGCTGTCTTCTTCTTCGTCCCGTGTCAGTCTCTCCCACCGACCTAATCGACGGCCTCCCGCCTGCATAGCTTCATTGCGTCCTAAGGAGCGGCGCTTCAACGGAAGTCCCAGGTCCCAACCCATGAGCATTCCATCTCTGCCGCCTGTATAAAGTATGCCCTCTGGACTATCACGTCCGACGAGCTGAGTGGCCGTATCAAGTGCGAAGGCGGCGACTCCGAGTCTATGCCGAGGATAGTTTGGCCTAAGTTCCGGCTCGTCGCTCGCACCAGCTTCATTAGTAGATGGTATGATTAGAGGACCTATTTTCCCATGTCTAGGGGCTCCAAGAGGGGGTAGACTGAGTCTTGGGACGGGGCCAGATGGTGAAGGAATAACGTAGGACACACGCCGACCCGAGGCTGGTGCCATAGATTCCAGAGAGAGCCAAGTAGTATAGATATCAAGCACTAGAGTAGCAAGTCCTCATTCCATCACGCCCAGCTGGCAATCGTTCCGCATACACCTTGGCCGGCAGAGGCTTAGCTTCAAGTTTTGCAAGTACTGAGTTCGCTTGGCGAATGTTTATTACGTAAGGAAATAAACAGGAAATTCTAGGCCTTCCTCCTTGATTTGCCTTTACTTCTCCCCGGTCCTTCCTCGCCGTGTCTCTTTTTTTTCTTTTCGTCTTTGTGTTTCCCTATGTTCTGAGCTGGCGAACATATATCGCAACTATGCCTGGATTACTCCGCCGACGAAGCCTGACGCGGATATTTTGGATCATTGCGCTCGCTTTTCTTGGCCGCCTGCTTTTCTTTTCCTCTGCAGCTCCAGAGTCTCCGCAAATACGCCGTCAGGGTGTGCTTGACCTTGTAGCTGGGTCAGATAGGCTCGACGTGCAGAAGTATGATTTCCTTCAAGTGCGAATTGGTCGGGACGAACGACCGGACTTCTTGAGCGACGTTATTCATGATGGCGTAAATGACTTCTGGGACCGGTTTGAGAAGCCCTAGTGAGTCTTAGCGTATTTTTTTTCTTTATCGCGTGTTTTACATCATAACCCGTAGCATTACAGGAAAAGCCACATCCCACATGGACCAGCAAAGCGTATTGGCAACTATTGAGCAACTCCTCACTTTGAATGGCTGGGTCGCCGCCCTCTGTCCCACTCTCTCGCGGCCGTTCGGACAGAGTGACAATGCTTATGATGACCTCGTCCGGTCGAACCACCTCTATTTTGTCGGAATGGTCATTCATTCTGCGGACCACTTCCTCGTTGACCAGCTCGCAGTCATTGTTCAGATGGCTCGCAGACTGGGCACGCAGAATGTTTTCGTGTCCATGTTGGACTACGATTCGTCTGATTCTACAGAGACGCTTCTGGACCTGTGTGAAGCTGTTCTCACTTTACTTGGTGTACCGTTCCGTATCCGCAAAGTCCCGCCCATGACCGACGACCCGGCTGCTGCATATTATCCCCTGGAGGAGGCACACACACGCAATCTCGTACTAGAGCCTCTTTATGAGCTGTACCAGAAGAGGAAGGTTAAATTCCACCGGGTCATCTGGCTTAAAGGCTTTACGTGTCCGAACGACATTTTCGAGACCATCATGGTGAGCCAGGCGAATGACGCCGCTATGGTATGTGGAATGGACTGGGCAGAGCACAACGGCTTTTTCATATTCTCCGACCGCTGGCGTACGCGCGACATTAATGGGGATCAGTTCCGTCAGTCCAAATCGTCTTCCTCCGCCTCCGCCGGTCCCCCACGCGACCCTGCTGGTGCCGCGCGCTATGGGCAGCATCTTCCTTTCCAAGTCTTCTGCTGCGAATCCGGTACGCACGTCATCGACCCTGCGCAAACGTATTACTCCGGTTTGCGCTATCGTGCGGGCACAGAGTTCGCGAATCTCAGCACCGTAGAGGCCGCGCCACGACGCTCGTCCGATGCGCCATGCCTTGATAGTTCTCAGGCATTCTTCTGCCGCGACCTCTGGCTGAGCGCCGCACGCGAGGGAGTGCGTGAGGTCGAGCAGCATGCTAGCGCGACGAGCAAGACCGGTGGACTTGGTTTTGGACTCGGCTTCGGCTGGGGTTCGGGTGCAAAACCCACGGAGGTGCCCGCACCCGCTGGCGCACGCAGACACGCAAAACGCGCAGAAGAAGGCGGACACGCTCAGCGACAGCGGCCGCAGGGCGACGCCGATGCGAACGCAGGCTCTGATTTCGATGCGATGCCCGACGATGGGAAGGAGAGGAACCCGGTCCACTTGAACGTGTCGATGAGCCTTCCGACAGCTTTTCAATCCCGAATAGCATGTTCCGCCCTGCGCGTATCCTAGTGAACCCGCGATGCGTAACGACATACGCTGGTGTGAGCCACGCACAACTTGCTCTTGATCTCTTTGGACCAGACAAAGATGAAGATGAGCCCGGTTTACGTGAAAAGTATGTACTGGACGACTGGGAGGGTGCACCCGAGACTTTTGTTTGTCAGGAACAGCGGTAAGCACTGGTATTATTATTCGCCATTATTACAAAACTTGACATTTTCTTAGGTATACTGGTGGACGGAAAGCGTCCAAAACACAGAGACGTCTGGGTTTCTCTGTACATGCCGAGTTGGACAGTCCAGAATCTGAGGAGGATATTCCATAGAATGTAGACATCTATTTCATTATAGCCCTTTTCTCTGTTGCTGTCGTCTAATATGTATTATTGCTGCTTGTGCTTGCATTTGTTGACGCCCTTTCCTTCACTGGATTAGTGAATCGTATCTTCAAAGATCATCTCGACAAAGTGACGGCTCGGAAGGCTTCGAAATCGTCTCGAATATTTGTGCACCTCGGACTCTTCTCCATGATACCATACGCTTCCGGGGGAGACTGATAAGTTGCTGATTGAATGAGAGAAGCCGAGCGCAGGTTAGAGATCAATACAGTGGATGTAGAGACGTGTACAGACCTCTATGCGCTCCTTGCTCGTGGGATGCGTGGATTTAAGTCGTATGGAGCAGGCGAAGCTTTTTCTCGAGAACCGCCAGACGCTGATTTACCCTACGTGTTGGTGGGCACGTTATTCGGATGAACACCAAAAACCAGCAAAGATAAGTCCAAACATACTCTATTGCAGCCTGAGGATTGAAGCAGGCGCGTGCGCTGAGACGTAAGCCGATTTTATCAGCTACACGTCAGGCGAGTCAAGCCAAAAGTCAGGAAATATTTATTGCAGAAACAGCAGTTAATGCTATTTGGTTTGCATAGAACATCTGATGAAAATCTCGCACCTTCGAGCTCTTGTTCGTGCAGACTTGTCGACATTATTTGGTCAAAATTCCAGGATCCCTGTCCTTGCGACTAATAAAGCGCAACGGAAAGAGTATGACATCCTTTGCCTTAGTATACCGTTCTGCTGTGTGTCGTGCGACTTCATCCAGTAACCATTGAGCAGGTCAGTCTAGACACCTCATACGATATAAAATCAAGGCGAACTGACCAACATGTGCTATCTCTGAGACAAAGGTAGTATGAATATCAAAATCCACATCCGCGCCTGCAATTGTTTACGAACCATGCCCTAAGACGGCTGCAAGCCCATGTTCATCTTTGCATACATGAAGGAGGCCCGTGAATACAATTATTCCCCCTGGCAAATACAATAATAAGACACATAAAAACGGACCAAGACCTTAACAAAATATGGACCTACCGCTATTAGCCGTAGTATTCATTATCCTTTCATTGTCAATGACAGCTAGGCGCCATTCCCTCTGTCTCGTTTTTTCGACCTCGCCATCCTGGTCGTTGGACGCCGGATGTCCGACGACGCCCTCCTCTGCACTGACAATAGAGCCAAGACTATTCGCTTCAATGATAGAAGCGACAACTCTGCGGACGTGACGAGTGACTGGATGGTCTTCAGGAAGGATATCGTTCTTGAACTGAGACAGAACTGAATTGTACGCGTCTTCTCCAAGCTTTTTTATTGGATTGATATGTTCATTGTGATCGTTAACTTAGGAATACATCCCGAGCCAGAAATTGGTGAACCTTACTTTCGCCTCGGCTTCTGGAGTGATACTTATTCTCCTCCATCTACCGCTTTCGGGAACTCTCTCCATTCGGCTATAAAATGTGCCTCTTCAGTGCGCTGCAGAAGAAAAGTAAAATGAAAGCTTACAGAGGATTTGTGTAGCATAAAGCGCCAAAGAGGGTCACAAGAGCTAATGAAGTGTACTTCGCAATCCTCCATCTGTTTGGAGGCCCTTGCTTGAGATTTGAACTATTGGTACTGAATACTCTGCCAGAATAGTATCTGCCTTTCGGAGGATATTTAAAACACGTTCCCCAACTTCGACTTGAAGGACGAGTACGTGGCGTATACGGATTATTACCGAGACTCGTAGTTGAATGGAACCTTGTGGATAATTTAAATCCCAAATTGTTTCCATCGTATACAGCTCTCCCGGAATCCAAAGCGAGAATCGGACGCGGTACCAGTATACGGCCCATGCGCACCGTGCTAGCCTGCTGTCCGTTCAAAAGGTATTTTGATAGTATAGAGCTCATCAGTTCTATAAGGAATCTAGTTCATAGTCCAGCCATGAAGGAAGGCACGGCCGAAGGAAAAGAGAGAGGCGGATGGTAACTTCAAGTTTAAGGATAAGACGTCAAGGTCGAAGATCGTCATCATTGAAAAAGGAATAAAAATCCTAAATTGCAGCGGAGCTTTAACTGTGTTATCCTTTTCACACTTCAAGTTTCCAGTCAAACAGGCATCGTATTACGACATGAATCGAGTTTACCACTCATTGGGTGCCCTTCAGTTGGAGGTTTTCAGTTCTCACTCTAATCGATATTGTTATGTTTACTACCAATATATTCTCTAAATAAAGTTACTAAAAAACCCCGAGACAGGGATTCTGTTAACTCCCCTTTCCCAATCCTGGTTGGGATATAATCAACCGAAATAAGAATGCATGTTACCATATTGACATGGTCAGAATATTCTTTGCTCCTGTATGAATCCTTCAATAGCTACCGCCAAGGTCCGGAATGGCTGCCAACCTACGAACCTGTGGATTTCGCAGGCGTACCAGATACTGCGAGTGGCCTTACTAATGTTGTCACTCACATTTAGCGCTAGACATTACACGCAGACGGACTTACTATGTAACCTGCGAGAAAGAAAAAGGATAAAAGATAATGACGATGCTAAAACAGTGTCCTGTGGAAGTCAGTTACATACATACAAGGGATACCAGTCAGAATTCCATTCCTCGTTATTCCCAACCAATACGCCCCTCAATCGACCTAGATTACCGATTTTCTTTCACTAACAGTACAAAATAACTACAGACTATACACATGTCATCAGAATATTACAGAATATTACAGAATACTACTTTCCGATACAATCTTCACGCAACTACTGGCGGGACTTCTCACAGCTGATAACAAGTGACAGACCCCGTTAGATCCAGGACCCGTAGGCCGGATCTCCAATGACTGATCCCCAAGCATCCCTTATCGACCGGTCAATCTCCCCGGCAAGCGGACCTGATGGCATATTCGCGCTATCCCCTATGAGGAAGTCAAAGTTCGAGTTGAGGGAGTCAGCCATCCTAGACCCCGATGAACTGACTGATGGGCCTCCAGGCCAGGGCATTTGTCCAAGTCCAGACGTGGACTGACTACTTTCCGAGGTGTCTACCCATCCCCCCAACCAAGGTTGTAATCCTAAGTCTTTGTTTGAGTATGCGTACTCCTCGAGTGCTTGTGTGAAGATACTATCCGTCCCTTGGTCGCGAGACACCGAGTGTCCCGCAAACGCCGCTGTTTCGCCGCGCATGGCCGGACCGCGAAGTGAGGCGGAGTTTGGAGCTGTTGCGTTTACGTTGCCAGCCAGAGGCATGTTCCCGAAAGCGTCCCCAGGTGGGTATTCCATTCCAGAAGACTGAACTCCCTGGAAAAAAAGCTTTTCGTATTGTCTATCCGGCACTTGCGTCTGGAACTGCCGCCGTAATTGATTCGTGGACGGACCCTTGGGGAAAAGTAGTTCTGTAGGGGAGACATGGTAGGAAGATCCCATGTCTTTCGCGGGCCCATCCTCTACGGGGGACGCACTGGAGCGCGGGGATCTCTTGGTATTCTTGAGCTTGACATAGCGCGCTGTTCCGCCAAGGATATGAAGTTCTTCATCCACACTTGGTGCTCTGCCCGTTTCGGAGTAAATGGAAGTTGTAGATGCCAAACCGAACCGTGGGAAGTCTCTCGGACGTGAAAAGTGGTTTGCGATGCGGGCTTTTTCGAGCAGGCGAAGTAGGACAGGCTGAGATATAACGAAAAAACATATGAGTTAAGATTTTTGGACAAGTTTCAAGATCAAGCATACCAGACCACTTCTCACAACCGGATGCGATTTCGCTCGCTCGAAAAGCTCGACAGCTAATTCGAGCTCTTTCAGCGCAGCCGCAGCCACAGTGCTCGAAGGACCTCTGACGGCAATGGAACCGACGATGACCTATTTAGAAGTTGTAAGTCAAAGCACTCGTCGTGCAATGAAAGAGAAAATATGGCATACGCCGGACGTAAGCGCATGTGTCCATAATATCCATTGACGCAGTAGCAAAGGAGAATGTGTGTCGAAGTACAATCTCATAACTTTAAGCAATGTGATTGCACTGGCGTATGTGGACAGAATGGACGCTGCGAATGGGCTGCAGAGCGGTTGAATGGGATTCTCGAGTAGGGCACGTGCGAAAAAGTTGCGGTGGAGAAATAACAGGGCTGTTGTACGTGGTTAGACTCCGTTCTCAATTAGATCAGTCATCGTCCACACCTATTTCTTTTGATAAGCCCCACATATAGCGACGCAGGCTCACGCTGAAGTCGTCCGTGGGATCGAAAGACGACCAAAACATCGATTGTGGCGCTTCAAAGTCGCGCACTCTTCTGTCCAGCTCCAGGATCTCTGTGTATTTGAGGGTCCCTACGCGACAAAGGCACTCTGCAATCGGAGCTACAACTTCTTTTGCGAAACGATATTTCCAGTACCAGACTATGCGGGATATCACAGTAAGCCGAGGAGTAAGCCTACCAGCTGGGCGACTCACAACTAGGTGCAATGGTGCCATCCTCTGATATGGTAGCCTCTGTATCCTGGGGAAACTCGCAATCCACCTCCTGCAGATTGAACGTTGCCGGTCTACCTGACTCCAGACTCTTGAAATATTATCGAATTCGGTCTCAGTAAATGTTCAAAAAAATGCACTAAGAAGACACTTACTTTCCACTTATCGACAGCAAATATTTCCCAGAAAAGGAATCTTCTGCGTTGTACGAGCTTATGTTCCATTTCCCAACGAGCGGGATCACGGTCTATTAGGGATGTCAGATTTGGGCCAACAAGGATGTCGGCAAAACCTTACGGAGGCCTATCTGGTGTCACGTAAGCAGTATTACTGGGTTACTAGCGCGTGAAGGACGAGCAATAACTCACACTAGAAGCAAGAGTAAACCCAAATGTCATCAACTTCCATGCAGGCTCTAGTGAGGCGCTGCGACAGGAATGGAATTGGTAGGCAGCTAGCATGAGAACTGTCTGTAGCGACTCCATTGAGACCCCTGCAAATATGGGACGCAGGCACAATGTAGCTCGGGCAAGTTGGATGTACAATTCAGCCTCTTCGTTTATGATAGGGAGAGTAAGATCACCCACCGCCCCACATGCTAAAACGGCGAGCAAAAGTGGGAGGCGATAAGTGAAGTCGTTGGCTCTAGAATCTTCTTCATCGGTGTCACTGTCATTTGTATCACCGCCGTTTGCACGAGCAGTGAAGGGTTTGTACACCGTCGGAAGAAGCTCCTCCATGATCTGTTCGCGTTGTACGATTCGGCAAAACCATGCGATATTTCCCAAGTATGCTTCAACAAGAGCCGTTGCACGCGCGTATGGAGGCAAGCTGGCTTTCGCCAGTCTCAGGATCTCTTCCTTAGGCAGACACATAGGTGTAAAAGGGAAAGCATCATCGACACACGCGATTTGCTCAGACAGATCATTGGCGTTTCCTGTGGCTCGTTCTGGTTGTTCCTCAACCTGAAGCACAATTTTCTCAATGAGACATTGCGGTAACAAAAGGATCAAACTCACCGTTAGCAAAGCCTATGAATTCCTTAAGAAACTAACTCATGTAGCGACGAAAGTTGACAAGCTGGTACACACACCTCAGACGCGACACGACCGAAAAAGTACGCCTCCCCGCGATTTGATATCGTCAGAGTTCCAAGAGCACTACTCAGTTCTCCCGCGGGATCAATCCCATCGATAGCCGGATTCTCGTCCGCGACCGGAATGTCGACACCGTTCTTTATCAGTAGCAGCTCTTCGGATAGGAGAGGGTGTGTAGTCGGCGATATGCTTGCCTGTGCAATTTGTAGAGCATCTTCGAGCTGGCGTATGCGCTTACTCATTTCCAGGAGTTTTTTGTGAAGTTTATCCGTGTTGGCCAACACATATCTAACAGGAGTGATTAGCCTAGAGTGTGTAATGCAAGGAGCTAGATTATAGTCCACCTCGTCCCGTGTCCACCAGAGAGCGATCCTAAATACCTTGTTCAGCTTCGTCTGAGTATCAACTGTAGAAATACCAAACTCACCGTTGGGACAGATTGTCTGACAACCTCGGCGTTCGCATGAAGTGCAGGGAACCTAGATCATAATAGCTTATGAGTCAAGGGATCGCGTACATGTGTAAGCTAAGTGGATCAGCAAGCATACCTTTCTGTCACACTTAAGCTTCAATCTGATCATTATTTCCACCGTTAATTGTGTTAATACGATGCCCGCGGTGAGAGATACACTAATCAGCTCGCCTCCTACACTCTGCACAGGACGCTTCGCCTCTGGCTCGTCGATATTCTAGTTCACGCTCACGCGTTTTGAACTTGTACCGCGACGTTTGACCCACCCGGGCCAGCAAATCAGGTATATCTCCCCCTGGTCCTTGATCAGACATCTTCTGCTGAGTCGGCAGAACAAAAGTAAGGGTATTCGATCTGGAAGAAAAGACTTCAGCTTGCAGGGAGCAGCGTTATCGTTGTTATAGGCAGGTTTTTCACAGCTGGATCTGCCAGTCACTGTTAGCGTGATTGCGGTACTTGTGCCGTCGGCAACCTTGCCGACTCGGAACTTCGCAAACGCTTCCGAAAATTTTACCCCATACGCAAGTTAAGCCGCCCCGAAAACATGTTTGACCAGCTAATTCGGTGATGGTTTGTCAACATACTAATGCCAGCTCCGCAACGCGTGAGCACTGATACAGGGGAAGCTTGCATTTGTAAACAGCCGTCAGAGCCCGGACCGACTTCTCTCACTTGCTCGGTAATGTTGGCAAGCTATTGACGCTTTGCTAAAAGCTACATGCATTTGCACCAACTTGAACTTCAATTTATGAGTCTTCCCAGATGAAATGCGTCGTAAACTCGACGGAAAAGCTGCGATGATTCTGCTTTGAGTTTACATTGGCGGCGGCCGTGGCATCCGATTCGCGATTGGCCAGAGCTCCAAGTTCGTTTTATAAACGAGGGAAAATGAAAAAGGCGTTTGAACTTTGAAGACCAGCATAACCAAATATATCGGGAAGTTGTGTCCCACGGCGAGACATATATTACGTAAAAAATAAATCGATACAAAACCTCTGCATTTTGCTTCCGGTAGCACTCAAATCCGAACTATGATACGCCGATGCACGAATCTACGTGCATTTTCTGTATCCTGCAGGTTTTTTATAAATTGTGTTTCCTTTTCATGCAAAATGACTGTCATGTAAATTTGGCGGGCAATTAGTACATGTAGGTTGTCTGAGACTGAAAAACAGTGCAATCTGTATGCATTTTTTGTCCCCTTTTGTCACTCTTCAGACATTATGCTCCTATTCTACCCAGAACAGCGTGCTAATACAATATACAGTATGAAACACGTATTGTCCTGAAAAATGGCAGTTGCTAATAGAATTGGTCGTTGTGCGAGCCGGCAACCTCCGAGAAGCCGTTCTACGGGTATTTCGATGGTACTCTCAAGGCTTCACGACGAACGCAGCATTTCACTGGCAGTCTCACAGTGCGACCCCCGGGTAGTTTAATTGTACGGATGTTCGGGATTGCGGTCTTGTAATTAGGGCGTCCCTTTGTGGTAGGCCTAGGTCGTACGGTAGCACTGTCTCCCGGGCCGTGCATCCGCGGGCATGAGGGTGATATTAACATCCTCCTCATCATGTACCTCTTGACTAGTCCACTAAAGTGACTTTTTTCCTAGCCTCAACGCAAGAGTTCGCAGGTCTAATAGTGTTCGCCGTATGCATTCACCTTCTAGCAGTTCTTTGTCACTCTTATGAACCGCTCTTGTGCCTCGTGTCGCGCCGCAGTTCATGCCAGTGCATATCGGACGCCTACTTTTCTCAAGGTCATTTGTCCGCATGGCGGCGTATCAATGGATGCAGTGGCGTTTGAGCAGAAAGATCCATATCTTTCGAGCTGAATATGAATCAGTGCGATGGCTAGAAGGCGTGTTATACTTGCTACGAACTCGCATCGTACGGGTTCAAGCAACGACCTTAATATAACTCCTTTTCAGCATCCTGGAGTTTTGTGCTTCCGATTCTTTCGACGTGTCGGATGATCTGTATCCGTACCACACACGCCTCACCCTGAACAATTTTTTTTTTTCACGGGTGCAGGAGAGCTGTGAGTTTACCAGACAACCCGTGGGAGTCCGAGATCCGCATCTGATCATTCGCAGCTTTCATTGCGCCTTTCAGTACGCTCGCCATCGTCAATTTGCTTCTTGACTTCCCTCATCTGGCACCTGGGGTCTGGGAAAGGCGCCTTTATGCCGCGCCTCCCCCCGTTTCCATACAGCATTTACCAGTTTCGATACGCATTGCGAGGACAGGTTCACCTGGCTCAATTTCAAAAAATATCTGCGATTGTTGATCCATCTCTGTTGCTACGCGATGCCAGGATACTTGCATGTACCGCCGCACCCTCCGTCAAATCGCCGCGACTATCGCGCCCGAGATCAGTGGATGCTTTGTCGGATTGGCACAGTGACGCCGAAGCGACCCACGCGTGATGTTTGGTGAGGCGCCTGTCGCCCACTGCGCCGCGTTTCGACATCAGGCACCAGCCAGTACAAAGCATCAGATACTACGGGTGACCATACCCGCATCGCGCCATACACATCGGCAGAACCTCAGCGGAAATTTTGTTGCCTTGTCGGGCTTTCGATTAATGGCGAAAGCAGTGCGCACTGTTCAAATGTCCAACTGCTCCGAGTCGTCTTCTTTCTGGGATCAGGTGCGAGGAACCTTAAACTCGGGTTTAGATATGGATTATTCCCCGAAATTGTGTCCTTGCGTATGTGAAGGACCATGTCGGTTATGGTCAGCTTGACGTCTTTGGGATGTACCCATTTTTCTCCAATGGTCGGTATTTTGACTCCTGACCCCTGAGTCCCGAATTTCGGCTCCTGGCTTCTGCGTTCACCCAGTGTTCTCTTCGATATATTTTAAGCTGATTGCGAAGTTCACTATTTTTTTTCTACAGAGTTACGACGTCTTGCTAATTTAATACGATTTGTCTAGGCGACTGGACCCTCAAACCCCGAAAGGATGGGTGTTATGGCGGCCACCCCTGTTGTGGGCGGCGTGCCTTCAAGTTCCATTCCTTCCTTCTTGATGCCTGACCTCAGAGCTTTTGATATCTGTACTATCAGCTCCCGACTTCTGTCCTTCTTACTGCTCTCTATGCCGCTCCCTGTTACCGTTCTGCCGTTCTATGCCCTTGGACTCCGACCGTGACCCATGCGTCGTGCTCTCCTCGCCGTACTTCACTTCCTTCGTTCTCGCTCGATCATTTCTCCTATCCCACCCACTTCTTCTCTCAGCTTCAATTACACGGCGCTGAATGGTGTCCTCGACTTCGCTTCTGAAATGCTCGTTGATAAGCGCACTGTTCCAAATTGGAAAGCAAACCTCCGTTATGAAACACCGATGAAGTAAGGGACGGGTGCGAGAAAGAAAGAAAAAGGCTGTCCTTCCGGTGGTTATTCAAATATGCGCAGGTTTTGTCCGTATCTTTCCAGCTTCCCTTCTTTTCATCTTGCGAAAATCAGTATATCTCTTTATTAGGGGGAGCTTTTTCCGGAATCATCCTAGGCGGCTTGATTTGAGTTCTTCCATCTTCAAGCGCTCAAGCTCCTTCACCGGCATGACCGATTTGATCAACAAGCCCGTTTATCATGCTTGATTGTGTTTTTATACATCTTTAATGTGACGGCGGCGTACGCATATGATCCTCTCCGTCTTTGAGTCTGTCTCCTTCCTTCCCTCTATAACTTTATCCGGGCGCCACGCCCGCCGACTCACGGCCTACTCCCTTCCCCGAGAAGGTCACTGAGGAAGGGAGAGAACACCATCTCTCCGCGGATGACCCGAAGAGCTTGATTTCACAGGTATTTTCGACCTTCTCGCGCAATTTTTTCCTTTCATGGAGCCCGTTTGCCGTACGCGGCGTGTTGTACGGTGCCGGCGTCTGTACGCCGTCTTTCGCTGTTCACACTGTGCAGTGTACCCCGCGCGTTGGTTCTGCGCGGACCTGTCTCATGCTATCAATTAGCACCGTGCTCTAGACAGTCACATTCATCAGTTGGACCCGACAAGGAACTCCGGTTTTTGTCACTTTAAAAAGCTGCGAATAAGCAGGTGCTGGTGCTGCTATTATGTGATGGCTTCTGCTTCCCGCCTTGGTGATGACGTTGGCTGAATATTTAAAAATACGACCCTGTCCCTTTTTGTATAGTCAAACTCCACTTACGGTATAGAGGATGTAAGCAAATCCCGTTTGCCGACGGCTAGTCAACCTCAGATCCCTAAGTAAATGCCCCATTTTGGCTATGCATTATCTTATAGGGATTTCCTATTTACCAATTTGGTGGAAACCCAAGCTTATACATTAAAGGGGTTATGCATTGAGAGGAGGATATCACGGGAAGTTTGACTGTACGTGTATAATATACCATTAGATCATTTCGAGTCGTGTAAAAAGGAAGGGTTTTTATGTGCTGTGTCCGATCAACACCTATGGATGAAGGGCTTCGTGTGGGACCTCTTCGTCAAAATTTATTTAGTTGTTCCTTTGATCAATTTGAACGTGTCCGTTAAGGGCATCCGGTCTGTTGTAATTTCGTGATATTCACACTACACAAGTGCTCGATGGCACAATATTGCGCGCCGCACACCTATGTGCCTGACTGCGGCTCACACAGTCCACGGAGTGTGTCACGTCAGTCTCAGGCTGTAAAACGGGAAATGAAGACTTGGAAGGATCTGTGATTTCGCACTCTGAAGTCTCCAATTCATTAAAAATTTTTAAAGGCATATGCATATTATCAGAAATCGTTTATGGCGTAAAAGAGCGTATGAACGAACGTGCGCCCATCAACACTGCAGCCTAATGCCTGACAGCTAAGTAAATATATAGCTAAGATCAACAGTCCATAGTCCGTAACCGGAAGGTAGTACCTATTCCAAAAGGTTAGATGGTGAGAAGACGATGCTCGAGGGGGAGTGTATGGAGTACGTGTATAAGTGAGGATGGTGATATGTAAGAGGCAGGCATAGTTAGACTGTACAAGAGGAAAGAGAGGTGGAGGAGGAGTGGAAGAGGATGTACGAACGTGACGATCCAGATGCCCCAAAACAGAGTAAAAAACCAGATCAAATGCCCAAAGCGGAATTACAAAAGACAACCAAAAACAGAAAAGACAGGAATGGGGTAGGTCCGTCTATCATTCGTAACAACCCCAGTGCATCTGTCGAACAAGCTGCAGCGTGCTCAATATGAGAAGATCATCAACCATGGGTTCAGGATGATGGGGTAGAGCAGATGACAACCGACAGTGATCGCAAGGGGGAAGATGACTGCCCAGTCAAACGAAGGAACACGCCACTCGGGGGGCACAATGGGCAGGCTGAGCACGATCATCATTGCGACGAGCGCTAAGCTTATAATAATCGATAACCAGAAGCGTCGAAGAATCTTCGGCACTTCGAGGAAGAAGTTCGAGCGCTCGACCTCCTTTTTAGTTGCACCCCACGAGATATCGTACGAGAACAAGTGGGCAAGGAGGGCCTTGGCAAGATGAATGGAGAGGCCACCGAAAAAGAAGAAGCTGGAAGAGAGGAATTAGCACAGGTGCAAACAGATAAGAGAAGACGAGTAGGGGCACGCACAAAAATGGCACCCAAGTAAGGTTCTCGATTAGCGAATCAATAAGGCTTCGTGTGCCAAGGCGATATTCGAGCAGTGTGTACCCGATATTACCAGCTCCAGGGAAAACGACTGTGCACGCAAGCCAGATCTCGAACGAATGCATGTAAAATCCGTCAATGTCGAGGGCGAAGCCGAGGATGATGTAGTTAAGTAAAGAGAGCGTGACGGCGGCGGCAATCCCGTAGTAACTGAACATGTAACTCATCATGCTGATTTTGTAGTGAAGCGGCGCTGCGCTCCACATGAATACATGAAGCTGCTTGTTGATTGGGCCTAGGCGCCACCATTGGATGAGCGGGTTGAAAATAAGCTCGTTGCATCCGTACGCGTATTTTTCCCAGCGGTTCAATTCATCGTCACATGTAAGCGACACACCTTCCTTGAATCCACCGTTCGAATAACTTGCCCAACGGATGATGTATCCCTTGAGCTGCAGGCGCAGGGCCATATCGAAATCCTCGCTCACGTTCACCTCGGACCACATCTTCCTTTGGCCGTCTGCCGGGTCGATAAAAGCGGCGTCCTGGATTGCACTCCAGCGTAAGAACGCGTTGTGTCCAACGAACGGGGCGACGTCGCCATTTGCGCATGACATAGATATACAACGGTTGATGCGTCGTGTGAAGTGTGCAATGCCATTCTCGAAGTAGTGGTGTACGACTTGCATGACGTCCGACTCATGCTGGATAATTGCAACTTCGGGACATTCCGAGAGCTCACGTGCGGCATCACGGAAGCAGTCTTCAGGTACGACCGTATCCGAATCGACAATGAGAACTATTTCACCGATTCTCAGCGAACGCGCGTTAGCCGCCCATGGGCGCCAGCGGCCGCCTGTCTCTACGAACGTCTCCTCGATTGCCATTTGAAGAGCACGTTCCTCGAGCTTCTCGTCGTCCTCGTAGTCTTCGTCATCGTCGTCACCGATGTAGTTACCATACACGTCCTGTTGCTGCTGCTGTTGTTGTGCAAGGTCATCTGAGCTAGCCGCACGGCTTGATTTCTCGCTTTTGCGCTGTTCAAGTTCGCTCTCGAGCCTCTTCAAACACTTTTCAAGCTTCAAGCTTAGCGCAAGTCCGTAGTTCATGTTACTGGCCTTTTTGAAACGGCCCGCACGTTTGTATCCATCGAGTTCACTGCTGTGCGGTGGACGGGCGACGAATCCGATGCCATGGTTTGAGTAGAACTCGAGGCGAGCATCTCGCTCTTCGGGCTTGAGTAGCTGGAGACCATCGTCATTGACAAAGATTGTTGATGTGCCTCCTTGTCTCGCGTAAGTCTGCATGGCTTTCTTGAGAGACTCGATTGACGGTGTGCTAATAATAATAAAACGTCAGCTTACGTCATCTTGCATTGCATCCGAATGAGGAAAAGCTAGGCGTTCCGGTCTACTCGAGGCACAATACCCCGCCCAAATGGCGAAGACGTAGGGATAAACGAAGAAAGAGGGACGTATTCTCCGACTTTCGTGGAGGAGAAAAGCGCAGGAAAAAAAACGAGAACTGAATTTGAAGTGGTACATACATAGTCTCTTTCAAGCTTTCCTTATAGACAGGCATCTGGATGGTAACGTGCGGGAGCGCGTTGTCGACCCGTTTGTTGGGCTTGGGGGCAACGGCGCTATAGTATTTACTGTTCTCGTGGAACTGTGCAACGGGCCCGAGCACGAAAGAGATGTTCGTGACGACTTGCAGAGCGAAGAACTGGATGCGGAGTTTAAGCGGGAGATGAGTTAAACACTATGGAATGCAACGTACGATAGAAACGCAAAACAAGAACGGCGCAGACACGAGCAAGGCAAAGCGCGTATAGTTGCCGTCGAGCATCGATTCCTGGAGAAGAACGTTGGTACCGCTGCCGACAAAGAATATACCCAAAGCTGCGCCGAAGCCACCGTAGATGGGAGCAAAAAGACGGGTAGGACGCGGCTCGGGTCCATCTGCCTCAGCATCACCAAGCTTCTCGGTACGGCCACCGCTGCCCCTACTGGGGGCGGTGAGCCCTTTCTTACTTTTAGTCGTGCGCCAGCCGAACCAACTGAAGCCCTTCTTTGCCTGGGCGCGCTGCTCTGCGATTGCTTTCTCGTCGACGACCACTTCGGAAGAGTTGGTGGTTGATTCCTCGGCCTTTTCATTCACGGCTCCAGTGAGATTCTGAGAGGAGGGTGCAAGAGAAGAGGATAGCCCCAGCGAGCCGAGCGATCCAGCAGTCATAGCGGATGCATTTGAAGACAGAGGTGGACGCGCGCGCCAGACAAGCTTAATGAGCTTGTCTTCGAAATCACGGCAAACCGGGATGATAGAGTCAAGGTTGTCGGACCAGATCACCAGCACGCGTTCGTCACGCTGAGAAGGAGTAGTGCATCAATATAAGCGCAACATATGAGGAGTGATTATACTGACGATGAAAGCAGCGCACTGCTCCTTGTCAGCTCGTGGAAGGCGTGTCATATTGTCAAGAATCTGGATACGTGTATTGCTGTCGAGATAGAGGGCGACATCGTCGTCAGATCTGTCGGGAAAGTCAGGTATGTCAGCCACTCATTCCAGTCATGAAGCATACAGTGCCGAGAACTCACACAGAGGCGAGTGCAGCATGTACAGCAGCACTACGAACTTTGACGGCGACGACGGGGTTGAGTGCACGGACTGCAGCCTCAAAGGGAGCTAGGAAGTGGTTCTCGTAGGGAAACACGCGGAAATGGCCCGGTTCAACGCGGAGACAGACACCGGCAGCGGCATTCTCTTCGGAAGGCTTGAACCAGGCATCTCCCTGTGTCTGCTTGAAGACATGGTGAAGGATGGCGTCGTACGCGTCGTAATCCATCGCTGTCTTCTAAGGTGTGTTGTCGGTGGCCTGCGAGTACTGTCGGGGAAGGCGGTGACTTGGACCTGAAGGAGAGTGAATGAAGGAGGGGAGTCTGTCGACTAGGGGGAGTGCGGAGAAAAAGAAGGGGAGGAGGTCTAGGAGAATCTAGGAGGAGGGAGCGACGACCGGACGACCATGGTAGGACGGCGACAGTTCTTAAGCGAGCCTACTCTGCCGGTTACAGAGAGTGGCTTTCGCATCCGCTCGAAGTATTAGTCCAAGTTGAGTAATCGCCGCGACTCCGTAAACCCGAGTCACTCGACTCAGTTGAGGAAATAAGTAGGGAATAAAGGGTATGGGTCTAATTGCGGTCCCTTGCACCTCCATTTCGTATTTCTTATCATTTAAAAATAGGTTATTGCTCCTGCGGGCAGGCGTGAGTGATCAACGAAGGATTTGCAGGTCTAAAATACACACTTTTACCCGATAACCCGATCTCATCTCCGCCCTGTTTCTCCGTTCAGCGCACTAAGGGTCTTCTGGCAGCAACTGAACGTTCGCGCAGCCCGGGAGCTCGCGCATGCAATCAGACGCCCTATCACGAACGCATGCAAGACGAGCCTCGCCCCACCTCGCCTCACCTCATCTGGTCGTAATCTTGTTCCCGTTCTTGTCTTTTTTTTTTCCTCTCTTCTTTCTCACAGACGTCTTCTTACGTCAATTTGTTCAGGACCCCGAAGCAAGTTTACGAACCAATCAGGCGCCAGTGAAGCAACGAATCATGAAAATTGTGCAGGGAAGTCGGAAAGACAGGGCAACGGATGAGAGCGAAAAGATAAGAGCGAAACGTTGTCGGTTACAGGGGAGGCCGATGATGTAGCAGGTCAGTGAGTACATAAAAGGAAAGTAGACGTCGGCGTCGATCTCCCTGCTATTAAGTGCCAAGAATTACCTATTTCGTCTCTCGAGCCGGCAGTTAGCGGGCCGCTCTCTCGTATTTGCAAACCTATCTCGCAAACATCCGGAGTGCGTATGTGAAAACCATTTCCGTGAATGGAGTGTTGGGTGTAACTCTTTTTGTTTCCGCTCCAGTTCCGTCTGGTGCCTCTTGGTGCCTCGCACTAATACTAATACTGTTGAACTTGCTCAGCCCCTTGGGCTCCAAGTCTCCTGTATCCGAGTCGGTTCGCCTATTCATTGCGGCACAGAATTGGCGATCTATTAAGCCTAAATTTATCGTACTCTTCGTGCTGTCCGGCTCCCCGGCCCTATCAGCACCCAAACCCTGTTCTCCCCCGACACCGTCTATCGACGCTCAATACACGCCGCTACTAGCCCGCTTGAGGGCCAAGTCTTCCTTAACTAACCTTGAGTCCCTACCAACTCCGGAAGGCTTCCAGTCGACCAAGGAACAGCCCTGTAGTCTTCAATGCCATACCAATCCGTTAGTATCGCATCTCGCCAGGCACGGGTGGTTACTGTGGTTGGGGTCAGGGTCAAAAGCTAGCGTACAGGGGGTACCAGAGAAGGCGATCTGGCGCCCCCGACAAAAACGAAGCACCAAACAACACCAGTTTCTCGGCGGGGTCCCCAGTGCCTTCAAGTCATTGCAACAACACAGATCCAGCATCCACGGTCCTGCCCCACTGCAAGCTTCTTTTTTTTGCATAGCCCAAATGATTCTTCCTCCCTTCCGAGTCAGTACACTCCCCCCAACACTCTTATCGTCAGTAATAAGTATCAATAGTTCGGAGTTTTGGGAAAACCTTGTAGATATCATGTCAGGTCGGCCAAAATTGGCTAACGATATTCCCGACGAGTGTGTGGAGCGTGGTAGATAATACATACTGTACGTATGAAGGCTATTCGACCAAAACTGGCTGCGGGAGCTAGTAGCTCTTAATATTAATATTATACTTCCGACTTTGCTAGCCGAAATCCCTTTTTCTACAGCGTAATCATTACAGTTACTGCAAGCAAATAGTGTACCGGCTTCCGGCGTGATTACGATAGTATGGACGTCACCGCCGGCGTCTGGTCTTCCCGGCGCAGAAATAATTACCGCCTTTGAGAATGGTACTTTATTTTATGAAGTTAATAGGGATATTACAGATTCTCTGCTTGAGCATGCCCCATTTTCCTTCCGTCTAAGGGCGCAAAGCCGGCAACAGGAATGGGGGCTAGTTGTCGAGTGTCGATCATGATCGCCCAAGTATACTTACCATACATGGAAAGCACGTGGGTGACGGAACCAATTTCGGCTAGTTTCCTTATGATACATTGATAGGCCGTAATTTTTTCTTTGTGTCACTGGCACTGGCAGAGCATATACCAAGGGATGGTAAGCCTCTTTCAAGCTGGGAACCGCTAGGTGTAACCGGCATTGTCAATTTCTCGAGGCGCCTATGGAAAAACTTAATTATGTGGCATGGTACCTGCAACGGACAACAGCAATGTGGCGTCGTCATCCCTCATTGTTAGTACTGTGGGCGACCTAGGAGTCGTAAAAAAGCTACCGAAGACATAGCTGGGAAAATGCCTGCCTGAACCCCTTCTACCCTAATGGGGTCGCCTCTTCTCCTTTTCCGCCCCCAATATTAGGATCTCCCAATAAGGCGACCTACTATCAAATGCTTAACTTTCAAGTCGCTTCGGATAACGGATGGAGTTGAGATTTAGGCCACCAACTCAGCATCCAACGAGTACAAGCCAGAAATCTCGCTCGGGCGGCGCCCATGCGGCTACATTACGCTTCGCGACTGAAAGGGTTTTTATGGCAGGTTCGTGATGTGGTCAACGTCATTTAAATTGACAGATCGCACTCTTGGGTTGTGATCAAACTTAGGAGTCACCCTTAATACCCTTAATACCCAATTTCTCCGTTAAGGTGGCCGCACCTATCCTTGGCCTTCCATCCAGCCCTTCTCATCGTGCGAATACCACCCGAATCCGGATCCTCGCCCCCCGAGCCTCCGGCTACAATTACGATCCACGTTATCGCGAGCATGTAATTATCTCGGCGTATCAGGGGCAAGTAATTGATCATAAGGATGCGCTACAGTTACTCAATGGAGTCAGTGCTTCTTCATCTTCCCAATAAATTATTATCCTTGTTCTCATCACTTAACTTTGCTTTTATCTTGCTACTGTAGGATGACAGGACTGAAAATAGGACGGTCGTAAGCATCTCCTCAGACGCTCCCCCAGAATATTATCGCCTCAGTTACTTCTGCTCAGTGCAAATTCTGCAACTTTCATCAATCCTCGTTTCGTATTGGCCCTGAATACGTCTTTCTATGCCCTTGTGCACCGTCTTCATTTCAGGGCTGGCCAAGACAGCCCTCGCGACACACTCCTCATATACTGCTCATCAAAAATCCAACCTGGAAGTCGAAGACTTTTCACCGTCGGTGTGTGAATTCATCCGTGGTTACAACGCGGGAGTCTCGCTTCTTAAATTGCCACAATACGGTGTCGGTATTTTGGGCAGGCATAACCAGCGTCTGTGATGTTTGCTCCCCATCTCACTTCGACCTTCTACACAGCCCTTGAATACCCACGAATTACTTCCCATCCATAATCTGCTTACAAAAAGTTCCATGTCATCCGGAAGTCAGATCCTTATACCCTTTGCCAAAAATGGTTCTGAGGTTTCCTAAAGCCCTCAGCCATATGTATTTGTTCGCCACATAAGCGCCTCCCCTTCCGTTAAGGACACCACTGCGATGCACGGAATATGTTTTCCACTATCTCCCATCATTACTTACACCACTCGCACCCATCAACTAGTGCCAAACCGTCTGCCAGTGAGTAATCTGACGCGACGTGCGCCCCAGCACGGGAATATCTCTTAAATTTCCCTGCATACGGTGAAACAGATGCCCTTATTACGATGTTTCCCTGGACGCGCTTTCCACTCGCATATAGATACATCCCCGACACTCGCTAATGTTGCGGCCTGAAGGGGAGGGATAAATGCCTCAAGCAAGCGAGCAGGATATGCACATTTGAAAAGAAATCGGGCCATTGGACGGGGAAAGCCTTTCCGGGATCAAATGTTTTGGGATGACAACATGATTATAATTTGATTTTTCCGCTTTTGTAGCGCCCGTGCCTACATTTGCTCCTTTTCGCATGCGCCCATTTACTTTGACTTAATTATGTCACTCCGCCACCGGCGTCAGGTCCACCCGCGCGCCTTTTATCCTTATCTTTCGATGAACCGATTCTTCATTTCGTTCAAAAATTTCGCCCATCCTTTTGAGAGATTACGGAGATTCCCGACTATTTCATATTTGCATCCTAAAATCGCGGCTCTTATCCAAATTCTGACTCCCAATCATGTCCTCGGCAGATATTCGTGTCATTTGTGCGAGCACACGTTACTTTCTATTCGCTTTACTCAGAGTAAACAAATACGAGTCTTACAAACTTTAACATGATCACAGCCGGCCGGTGTGTATCGCGGTTAAGGTCATTCGCGGTTATGTGCACGTTAAACGAAGGTCTCGTCCATATTCAGCCACCTATCTTTGGCTAAAGTTTTTGAGAACGCAAACTTACACGACGTAAGGCCCGGTTATTTTCAGACAATGATCGGTATTTATCTTTAGAAGAACGGAGACGACGCAACCGGAAGGCACCCGCCGGTCCAGCAAAGCTCGGTTCAAGTAGAGTTCGCGCAAGTAATTCGAACGAAAAATATCGCGATGTATTACACGTATATTTCTCGGTGGATTTAGGGGCTAGATCCTAGTTTATATTTTCCGGCCGGACATTGGTATTTCCGGCGAAAATGTATGAAGACAATTCTTTCGGCAGCATTAGAAAAGGTGCGTGTGGAGTTGCAGCGAAGTGTTTGAAGTTGACCACTCGCGTGTGGACACCTCGCCTTGCCACGGTAATACCGTGTAAACAGGGCTCTAGAACGGATATTTACACACACTAATCAAAGGAGGATATTAATGGAGTCAATAAAAACTGACTATTCTCGTATGCAAACATACGAGTCTTAGACGATTTTAACAAGTCTACAGAGGCGACCCGTAAGAACTTCACTCAGATCTTTTTTGTAGCATGTAAGACCGAGTGAAAGGCACAAATTGAAGTCGATCCGATACCATGGAATTGCTGAAAAGAAGGGGGAAAAGAGGGATGGAAGTAGGGTTCACCTGATGATGGCGTCAGATCATTGTTTGAGGAAAGGAAGAAAAAGGGGTAATTCAAGTTGTCAAAAAGACTCAATAATGGGATGCGAAGGAGCTGGGAATGAAATTGCAGCGCAAGCCTCGAGTTGTCGATTTCCCGCAAGAAGTGCAGATCCTCGCAGCAAATGATCAATTGGCGCGGTAGGTTGTACACTAGTACCTGCGGCGTGGACTCAAAGGCAACATGAAAGTAAACAGTGTACAGTACGGTACAGAAGCTTGATAACCTTTCGTATCAAGTGTTGACTTCACCCACATGAAAACCGCATTTGACTCCACGGGAAAGTCTAGTAGACGAGAAAATCACTGCTAGTGCTATCCGGGACAGGAAGAAGAGAAAACACGGGCCCTGGCGTGATCGACCCATTTAGGGGTAATTATGGCGTCAGTATCCCAGCCATAATGCAGTGCACTGGGACGGAGTTAAAGTCAACAAGTAAAAAGCTGCGTTATCGGACAGCCACACGGCAAGATTGGTAAGGTCATAGACCTGAAGCATCCCGTCAGCGAGCTGTCGATGGGGTTTTACCGTTTGATCCATGGCTAGCTGCACCGAGGCGAACGTCGGGGGAAAATTTCGGTTCCAGACCATCTAACCAGGTTGAAGCAGGTACGCAGCGTGCATCGCTCAATAGGATTTTAATGAGACCGAGACCGAGACCGATAATGAAAACGAAAGAACGCAAGCGCGCGTTGAAAGTCCACGGCTGTCCGTGGAGTTCGTCAGCAAATCTCTCCGCAAGTTTTCACCGTGGCCGTTCCTGGCGCCATCGATCAAACGCAAATCAGCAAATCCTTCCCTTCTCGGATCTGGCGGTACTCCGACCGGAAACTCCCATGAGCTCATTCAATAACAAGTGACCCATTACAAGGTACACCGTCGCTTGTTCTGACAATCCTACCCCTTGATAGAACACCCAGGGATTCCGAGGTAAAAGCTCCGCAATATCCAGTGCATTCAAGCTCCCTCGCGTGATTTGTTTCTCTCATTATTTTTTTTTTAATTACTAAGAGGCGAGTAAGACGAAATGCAGACAGGGATCCAAATTGCAATTATGTTGTCTTTTAAAGTCTAAATCTACAGTCAGTGCGACGGGCTGGCGGAGACGGGTAGCAAGCGCCACGATAGCACATAAGAGGGAAGTTAGGGGGAAAGAACGCGGTCTTTACGTCGCCCGCGCAGACCGCACAATAATAACTGTCAATCTGGAACTTTTTGTGCCTTCGAGTCGGTCTTATTACATTAAGTAGAATGACGTTTATAATGGAAACGTCTCCGTCAGGGCAATTTGCAGGCGCATCGATTATTCAATTTAAAAAAAGGATGGCCGCCGGGGACAGACATGCTTCATTATCAGTATTTTTTCTGGCGCTCTTGTTATAGAAAACGGAAGGACAATCACCGCAGGCGAACTGGACTCGGAGTCGGGTCGGGAAACAGTTGTTGGAGTACGCTCATTACAGACTAGCTTGCTCCTTAGGTGATTTAGATATCACTGAGCTACCATCATTTGTGTGGAGATAATGTGGCATCTGTGCAGTTGCTGGAGCATACCAGCGGCAACTGAGGGGGAGGTTCAATCGTATTCGAGTCGGTAGTACCTCAATCCTGTGCTAGTGTGAGCAGTTCGAATGCCGTTTCTTCTGCTGCACCATCATCATGTATCTGTCTCAGCTGTTAATTCTTCCTTAGGTTAGTAATTGATTCAGTGACGCTTAGGTTACGGTCTTGATGAACTTATTTTTACGTTTTGGGCGCCAATGTCACATAATATTCCTTTTCTGGAAGAGTTGGACGGTGTGACACATTATCGTCATCGCGCCGGTGTCCTCAATCCTTGACCATCATGTTGGTTTGCACACTAGTCCATCACACTTGGGACACTGCTTTTTCAAAAATTTCACGGGTATTCATGCGCCGAACACAGTGGGAAAATCCAAAGACGGCCTTACTTGCCTCGAATCACGAACCCCAATTAGACCATTTTCAGAAGCTGTGACCGTAGATACCCCCGGTACTGGTATCTCGTGGTTGTACCACCAATATTCACCATCGAGGCTCGATCCCAGTTGCCGTGCTCGTACGAAATCAACACTTTCAATACCGGCACTGCAAGTGGTCAGGCCCGTCTCCTTGCAGCACGTTATCTCCAATTCCATAAATTTGCTCAGGGTGCTGTCAGGAAGGCTTGGCCCGGACAAGTGCGCTCTGATAGTGATGTCGACGCGATGATACCCGAGTACAGGAGGGAATGGAAGCGGATACGGGTTGAAAAGAAGGGTTAGACAAGATAAATTCCCAGGCGTGCGTTCGCGGCTTGGTGCCTGTGCGTAAGTCTTGTTAATGCAGTGTTCGCTTACGCGATACCGGAGGGTAGGATGCCAGGATGTCCAGAAGCCTTCTTCGAACTCGCTATTCTTGCAGCCTGCATCCGGGGGACAGACGAGCCGACTCGATTCATCGAAACGAGATTTTGGCGGAAAATTCAATTGCAGACAGCCGAATAGGGAAATCCTCCTTTGGTAGTGTATTCTCTTACTGAATATTGAAGCACTGCTTAGCCGATCCCATATTATGCCTGGCCATTGGATGGATTCCTTACGCGCAGGACTCCTCCCCTCCTCGCCTAATCTCGGTCGCATTTAGTGACCGTTCCGCTCGCTACCTGTCTTCACTCACTTGACCCTCTTGGTGATATGTCCAACGCAAACTCCAAGTCCGATGCTCCCTCTCCAGGCATACATTCCCTCAACGATGCTGAAGGTGACGAATACTTTCCGCGTGGCTCACTGCGCCATTCAACAAGCATGCGGGCTGTAGACTCTGCGACGCATGTGTACTCAACGTCCGCGCAGTCTGCTATCCTAGAGAACTTCGAGGACGGCGAGCAGGAGCGCGAGTTCGATCCGACAGACACTTGTCCACCAACACCGCGGGACCCCTTCCTGACTCCAGCGCCGTCCGCTCCCGGGTCAACATATAGTCTTGCACAGCTTGCTGGTCCGACGGCCTCGCGTCTCTCCATCCACAGTCCCATATACAACTTCTCAGACCTCGCTAATGGGCAAGGCGCTGGCCCAAATCATACAGGTGCCGGCTCGCGGAAGGGAAAAGCTAATGCAGAGGCAGAAATCACCATGCTATCCCGAGTGAGCACTGCACCTGGCACGCTTTCTAGTGCTGGCGGCGTTCTACCTCCGGTCCCACCTCTTCCCTCTTTCGCAAACCGTCACTCACGCTCATCCACTGGCGTCGCAGACCTTGCTGCTGCTACTGGTGCGCAATTCGGAAAGCGTGAGTCCTTTGCTGCGCCGCCGCCAATGGTGCGCCCTCCTTCCGCGTCATTTGGCTTGAATACAGGGGCTACGAGGCGCACGTCGCAGCGCCCTGGGACGGGTGGAACTGTCGGCACTGTAGGATCTAACTCGGATGGATCTACATACCTCTCTCCACCGGGTTCTGCACACTCACTCTCCGAAAAGTACGCGGGGGGACCTGGTAACCCAAGTGTCACATTCCAGATTGGTGCGCTTGACCGCAAGGACGTCTCTGGCTCGAATTCAAAGCGCATGCCATCCACAATGATAGAACCAGATGATGTCCCTGAGAAGCCATGGTTGAAATCTCCCAATCCCCGCGCACGCATCTCATACTTGCTAACTATATGCGTTACACTGATCGGTGTTGTCGGAAGCTTCCTGCGGATTTTCTTCGGCGCGAAATCCGTGCAGCTCCTGAAGGGTAACCTTTGTCTGGTCATGGAGGATGATTTCAATGGTGACACGATCGATGATACCAAGTGGGGATGGGAAGTCCAAATGGACGGATTTGGGTGAGTGGCTTGGCAATCGTGATATTTCTCCTCCATTCTCTTTGGAATCGGTATTCTCCTCCGCACGCCCGCTACATGCGAGAGGGGGTTGAAGAGGTTCTGCGAGGCCTTATCCTCTTCTCCCCCGCAGTGGCTGGGCGGCGACAAGCTTGTGATTCTACTTTTACGTCCTCGTGTCAAGAGTGGGCATTGGTTCCCACGCTCTAAGTCCTTGCGGTAGCGGACATACCCGAAGTCGCTTTTGGTGTCTTCTTCCATTCGTACCGGGGGCGACTGTCGTTGACCAGACCAGTTCCTTTTCGCGTTTTCTTCGCTGCACAACATATGCCTACCAAATTTGGACGTGTAGCCTTTAGCCTTTTTGTATTTCCAAGATCGACACCATTAGCGGATCCGATCGACGCTCTTACTGTCTTTGTCGTCGCGGATCGTTTTCAACTTTGTTTTCTGCGCTTCGTGGACGAATGCTGATTATAAGCTTTCACCCCCAGGAACGGCGAATTTGAGATGACGACGTCCAACTCAAACAATTCCTTCGTGCAGGATGGTGTGCTCTACATCGTTCCAACGCTCACCTCAGATGTCATTGGCACCTCTGCCATCTTCGACGGGAGTACATTTAATCTTACAGGCTGTACTTCTCTCAATTCTTCTGCATGCGGTGCCGTTTCCAACATCACGACACGCACTGTAATCAACCCGGTACAGTCCGCGCGTCTTACCACTATCAATAGCTCTTCAATTCAGTACGGACGAGTTGAGGTTCGCGCGAAGAACCCGGCTGGAGACTGGCTTTGGCCCGCATTGTGGATGCTTCCCGTAAATAACACCTACGGCCCGTGGCCAATTTCTGGGGAAATCGACATCATGGAGTCGCGCGGTAATCCGAAGAGCTACCCTGAGCAGGGCCGCGATTATGTACGCGCGAGCCTCAATTGGGGCCCGCTCACATGGCTCAACGAGGTATCGAAGACGTTTGGCTGGTGGAACAGCCGTCGTGGTAGCTACGACCAAGACTTTCACATCTATGCGGTAGAGTGGTCGAGCACGTTTATGTCAGTATTTTCTCCTTTCAGGATTATGCGCCTACGTTTTGCTCATCTTAAAATTTGCGATTCTGTGCAGCCGGGCGTATGTCGACTCACGACTCCATTTCATGCTCGACCTAAGCTTTAACAAGCCGTTCTTTGATCGTGGAAACTTCCCGCCTACTGTCTTCAACGGCTCTCAGGAAATCGCGGTTCCGAACCCATGGGGTCTTGACAGCTTCTCAGCGCCTTTCGATCAGCGTGCGTTACTTCATCATGAGTCTTTCCTTCTTATCCAGCGTGGCTGACTCTACGTCCTTAGCTTTCTATTTAATCATGGACGTTGCAGTGGGCGGTACAAGTGGATGGTTCCCCGACAATGCCGGCGGAAAGCCCTGGTTGGACCAGTCCGGGAGTACGTTAAGTCACACTCTACTTTGAACGTACATCCTGACGAGATGATTTAGCTGCTATGTACGACTTTGCACGCGCACAGAACACATGGTATGCAACGTGGCCGACAGATGTGCGGGACCGTGCCTTGGCTGTGTACGTCACGCGATTTTTGCTTTCCAACCCTTCATCTCATAAACCCCTTTAGCGACTACGTGAAAATGTGGCAGCTTTGTTAGCAGCTGCGCTCTCCTTTTCCACGTCTGTGTTGCTGCAAGTCCTGGTACCGGTTTACGCTATCCCCTTCTTTATACGGGTCGTAACACCTTCCCAGGGTTATCCACAAAATCACAGGCAGGCTTTCGGACTTAAATTGTGCTCCTTGTTGCTCGTCAAGCGTTCTTGTCCATTATTTCACGGCACTTAGATCGGTTTTCTCATACTCCACTCGCAAGTCTGCATTTTACACACTGTCGTTACTTGTTGATGCTATGTTTGCACATTATGTCTTTTTTTGCGGACTTAAGTATTTAGTTTGGGTTTTGTGTGTCTCGTATCTACGTGTTTCTCACCGATCTGATTCGGGATTTTTCTTGGTTGTATGTACCTACCGCGAGTTTCGGAGTCATAGACGATGATGGATATAATTACACACGATGTTATTTCGTCAACTACAGAGCCTGAGAGTCCGAACAGCGTCCTGCGCACACCCGAATAAACTCGACTTAGCTCCTCGAAGACTTGGGATACTTTGAGATAGCCGATGACCTTGTGCCTAGGTGATCTTACGATCGACCCGCTGGGCACGGAAGTAGGGATATTTCTAAGTGCATCTTTTTGAATTCCCATAGAGCGAGAAAGCCTTCTGCGAGCACCGGCAGTTCGAACAAGGGTTTGCACGGTTGACGGCGTTTCAGGGTATAGCGTCAGCAGCTCTGTGCAGTCGCGGTGATAAATCGATATTGATACCTTCCATGATGTACATGTATATGGCGGACTTAAAAATAAAAATTTCCTGCACAGACGAGCGGTAACTTAAAGCTGGTCGCTGGCAGATACGTGCCAGTGATTGATGTCGCTAAAAGCAACAAGATCTCCTCGTTGACCTCTGAATCTGACGTCTATCTCCCACAGCGCGGCAGATAGGCCTGTTGTCGCGTGGACATCAGGGTTGACTCTGATTAAGCCGAGTTCGCCTTTGTATGCCCGGGATACTCGGCTTTAAAGGGAGTTGAGGGCGGTGATCTGGGGCGGTGATCTGAGGCGCCGCCTTGGTATACGCATTTGTATTCCCCAGTTATTTATATTCACTCAATCAACCAAGTCGTCGCATGTATGGACGCGGATCGTTAAAACGCCGTTAGGGCAAAGAACAATAACAATTTGTCAAATTTCAGATACCATACTACAGAGTAAAAACAAGACACCTCCCGTTCCCAGAAGGCGTGCATGTTATGACTTCAAAGTCCCAGTCGTAAGTAGCATTAATTATACCGAAACCAAGCCGTCGAACAGAAGGGTATTCCGAAGGATACGAAACCTGAAAGAAGAAAGAAGAATATATATTTAGGGAACGAAAATTTTCTGAAAGATTGTTGTCCGCGTTAGGAGTAGATAGGGAATGAAGTATGAGGGAATGTATTGGGTTTAAAAACCGCAACTAGTAGCGTCCGCACTGCCTTTAAACTCCCGGAAGTGTGAAGTCAGGGAAATCAGGCCAGTTGCCTGTAAAGTTATGACACGATGTAAGTACCAAAGACTGCTAGACAATTGATGTGTAAACGTACCCAGTCCTGCAGGATCACCTCCAATACGGACCCATTGAGAAAATGAAGGAGTCGGCCCATCCAACACGAAGATCTGGAACCAACCCGGTGGACTAATGTGTGCATTCGGAGGCGCAGTAATCGTGCACGTATTTCCTGCACAAATGAATTCTGGGAATATCGTACGCGCGCCCATACTGTTGCCGTGTGTGCTTGAAATAGCTATCATGTGAACAATACATTGAGTTTTAAGTCGTATACAGATAGAGAAGGTACTTGCCTCCAAGAAGTGATACGCGCATGCCGCTCGTGGTGCCCTGGTGGAGAGTAACGGTGATCGAATACTGACCTCCGTACTCCCAGTCCGTCTCTTCGATTGTGAACTCCGGCTGGGTCAGCCCGGTAGTCAAATATGGTGGGATGTACACCTCGACACGGTACTCTTGCGGGAAGCGTGTGTCCTCCGGGTCAGAGCCTGATACTAGTACACGACCATCGGCGAGCAGAATTGCCTCAGAATGGTATAAGCGATCCACAATTGTCTCGTTAAGAATCGAGAAACGAGCGCCTATAGGTTGAGTAGGATCGTATAGCAGCGCCTGCAAGTTTGGCTCAGTCGCGAGACCGAATCCTGCAACACCTTGCTGAGCTCCGTTCATGATCAGGTACGTTCCATCTGGAAGTGGGACCATGCAAGTCATGACACGCTTCGAAGGCTGTTAAGGCGCATGAGCTAACTGTAGCGGGAATGCACAAGTCATACAAGGACATACCATGCGCTCAAGCGTCCACTGCGGGTTCTCCGTATCTGGTTGTGTACTGACGCAGTTATCAAGGGCGATAGCTGGCCCAGGCGTTGACCCACCGCATACGAGTACTGTGACGGGGTCGGTGTACGGTGCAAATTGGGGAAGCATAACGGCGGTGCCCTCCATCGGGTACGTTCGTCCGCCGAGGAAGTTGTTTACAGCGCCCGGGACATTCGGAAGCATCTTGATAGTGTCAAAGGTGACCTCGTCCAAGATACGCGCTTCATTGTAATAGACAACAAAGATGCCTCCGGAGGGAAGGACGAATAGGAAGGGATAAAGATTGTTCGGGTCGGTGCGCTGTAGCCAGTCCATCTCCAGGACCGTGCTGCCACCTGCAGGTGTCGGAAGAATTTCAAGCGTTGGCACTGGTGGACCGTTGCTACCGTTTTCACCACCCACGACAAGAATTGTTCCGTTTGCCATTATCATTGCGCCAGGATACCAGCGACCATTCTATTGAAAAGAAAAGTATCGTCAGGACCTCCTTACAAGTTAGTGAGCAATTATAAATACCTGCAACTGGAGCTCATTGGGATTTTCTTCCCAGTCCGTAGTACCATTGACACCGGCGGAGCCACTAGGCGTATACAATCTGATACCGAATGTCGATGTAAGAGACCATCCGCCGACATTAATAAGACGTCCAGCTTTGTCAGGAAGAGTAAGGCTGGCCGAGCAGAAAACGTCAGTCTGGACGTGCATAGCGCGCCACGCCTTGGTGTAATCGTCCGTAAGAGAGAGATCGAGCTCGTAGGCACCTGAAAATCTGAGTAAAATTCGATAAAAGCGATCGGTCTATGCAACCAGCTTACCTGTGGAATTAGGGGGACCTGTACCCCACTTCTCAAGGAACTGCACTTTGTTGTTGAGCCCAAGATTGGCGATAAGAGGAACGACGAGACCACCAATCAGGAACTGTGAACATATCCTAAATGTTGGAACTCTTTCGAAGAAGATATGGAAAAAGACTCATACCTCGTAAAAACCGGTGTTTTCGGGCGTGTGCCATGTGTTCAAGTCACCCTGCCACTCGTATAAACTCAGACGCTCTGAACCACCGCAAATGTGGATGGGATCTCCAGAGCATGCTGCCGTACAGTCGGTTTCGGGTGCCATCGCGCCACCATTGGCGGCTATATCTGAGACATCGCCGCAATCTAATTGCAATGCCACACTTGAGCACATTTTTTGGAAATACTAAAAGAACGAATACTTACAACACTCGTCGCCGAATTCCATACCAGCAGCTGGGTAGCCGAAGTCAGAGCACTGAGTCAGACAGTTGGTCGCCGAGTTGTTCAGTGTATTTATGAGCTGATATGGGAAAACACGAGCTGCACCCGGCTCCCTGGAATAAATTATTAGTTAGTGAGGGCAAAAGTAGATATACGAAGTCACTCACGCGAGACAACCGACGTACTTCCATTGACCAGGAAGGCTTGTGTTCTGCGTCGTAGGAACAGGTAGGAGCGTCACGTTCGCTGTGGAACTATAAATCGACATGAGGTCCGGTCCACCACATGCCTCGCTGTGTACGCATTTAGCGGATTTTAGATAGAAGACGGCGTTGTCCAGTTGGAAAAGGAACGGTGGAGATGATTCAAGGATTACAAATCATCAACGCGATTGGGCACAGACCAAGAACGCAAGTTTGAGATCGACGGTGCCGAATAAGACGAGAAGACGCGGGGAATATGAACGAGCCGGTATCATGGTCCAAGCGGAGATAAAAGAAGGTATGGTTAGTGAGTTATTAAGAGAATAGGAGGTCCAATGCGCGGCTGATCCAGAACACCTTCTGAAGCCAGGGGAATGTTTTAAGTGGATACTTACGTTGCGTCTCCTCCACAGGCCATGTCACAGTCTGTGTCTGCCGAAGCGAGCACACCGCCGTTTATTACATCGTTGTCGCAGACTAGCAATGGGTTGTCAGTTTTGGTAACAATGGCCAATTATGGGAAGAGTATGCAGGGAACTCGAAGGCTCCGCCGAAATTCGGCGAGGAAGCAAGAGAGGGGGACGAAAAGAAGCACGTACAGCACTGAACGCTGAACTCGAGTCCCGCGAGCGTAAAGTTCCCACCCGCGCAGAATGCAATACAAGATTCAACAGTTAATGTGTCGTTGTCGGGTTGCTCAGTACCCAGGATGCGACCAAATGCGTTATCGCTGTTTCAGAGAAGCTAATTCAGCGCAGACTCTTCCGAGGCAGACCAGACCAAATGAAGACTTACACGTAGCACCCACTGTAGGCCCATGGCGTCGGGAGGCCGGATGTCACTGGACTAACATCCGGATTCACTACGCCACCACCTCCGCCCGGATTCACCACGGGCGGGCCAGTGATTGTACCAGTGAAGTTGTACACGTTGAGCCTATCCGCTCCGCCGCAAAGTGTTGTTGAGTTGCCCTGGCATGCCATGTTGCACCCGGATGTGGCAGGCGCGCCTGTGCCTTCGATGTCCGTTCCACAGTAGCATTGCGTCGAGAACTCGACGCCGGCAAGGGGGAAATTGTCTGCTTGGCATGCAGCGACGCAGGCCGGCACGGTCATATCTCCAGTTACGCCAACTGGTGTCGACAGCGTACGATTGTTGACATCATCCCTAGAGAGTCCGCCCGTATCAGTAAGGTTTGAAAGATTCCATCCTTAATGGAGATACACACGTGTAACATCCCAAAGACTCCCACTGGCCTGAACTAGATACTTCAGTCGGCTGAGCCGGAGGAGAGCCACCAGAGAAGAAGAGGTTCAAGCGGCTCGATCCACCGCATAATTCCGTGGGGTCGCCCGTGCAAGCCATGTTGCAGTCCGTGGATGTCGCATTGGTGCCACCATTCTCGAGGAAGTTATCGCAGTCTACGAGTAAAAGCCTCTTAATAATTGCATGTTACGTATACGGGACAGCTGAACATACAGCATTCCTGGGAAAATTCAACACCGGCGAAAATATAGCTTGTGCTCTGGGCCGGAATACCGTTTGCGCCTGTACTTGAGCCGGAACAGAAGGTGATGCATCCCTCAACGGTCATTCCAGTGGTATTAGTGAACGAGGGCCCCGTAAGAGTACGCGAGGCAGGGTTGTCACTTCATGAAACATAATAGGTAAGCCACCGAGGGAGTTATTACGGAAACTGGACATACGTGAAGCAGCCTTCGCTCGTCCAGTTTCCAGGCAGAGACGCCGGCACGCTCTGCCGTTTGACATGGGCCGCACGTATGTGAGGGTTGAAGAACGCTCCGGCATCGACACGAGGAGAGGCCGACGATGACGGCGTAACCTGGAGTATGGACAGTACCCATACAAGTGGGCAGATAAATGGCAGAGAAACGAGGCATGCGATGGTGGGAGCAAAGTTGAACAACACTCGACTCAGGGAGGGGTCGCTTCACTCACCGACAGCATTAACGCGACGAGGGCAACCCCCCGGAGGGAGGGATTGCCTAAAGAAAGAGAGGAAGGTGACCACGGCATGATGGCGATGGATACTGTGTGTTGCAAGCCTTTCGTACCCTTGCCCGAGCCAACGAGACTGAGGGTATGGAAAAAAAAGTGGACGCGTACAGAGCTTTTAAGTATCCCTCCTGCCGTTAAATTTGGCGCGCCAAAATTTGAATGTATTTATTGAGTAAATCAGCTGCGAAAATCCTGCAGCGATTCTGGAACGGAACGCCAAATCTGTTGGGAACGGTTGGTACCGAGATGCGTGTATAACGGCATTGACAGTTCGGGACGATAGCTGACTCTAGGTCTATTAAGGTACAGAGCAGGTGCGGACTCACGTCAAACGCGGGGATTCGCGAGGAAGGGCGAGATACAAATCCGGTACGACCTCCTCGCTGATAGTGTAAATAAGTGCAGACTTGACCAGAGAATGCCCCATTGGGAGTGACGGGTATCATAAATAGGTAGCTGTGTTGTGTTTTGATGATTCATGGAAGATGTACGGCCATTGGGCGGTAATAAAGGACAAAAACCGGAAGCACATCAGATGACAGGGTTCACGTTTACAGCCGCACTTGAGTAACGCGGCAGTTCGTAGAACCAGAACACAGCTTGCACGCCGGTCGGCAGGGTATCACCAGAGGTCGATACAAGAATAGCAAAAGTGGTGACACAGCTGTTGCGGCGTGAGCACTTTCAGCTAAATCAAAGATGAAGCCAACTGAGTTGAGCTAGCGACACTGAACTAGAGGATACATACATAAATAAGTCAACGATGGACCTGGTTCCCGAAGGCAGTGACCGAGGTACAGTGTTTCTCCATTTTAACGGACCTAAGCGCTCTCGAACTATTGGAAAGGGGGATATTGACTCATTATTGACTCATTATCTGAGAGATTGACGTCGCTTAGCCATTATTTTCTGAATTTTATTCGAGATCCGAGACTGACACTCGCCTTGGACGATAATCGGCACCCCGGAGTCGCCGTTTGGCAAGGATGGAAGTAATCCAGAGCAAAGTTCAAGCAGGGATGCGCGCTGGCCTGACCGCCGGAATTTGCCGGTCACTCGCTAATCCCACAACTTGCCGCCTCACCGTCGACGCCCTTGTTCTCCTTCAATACAGTACTGGGATGGGTAAAACCTCACAGGAAGACGGGATACTTCCCGAAGCACCTGAAAAAATTATCGATGCTCTCTTTCTGCATGCGCCACCTTGCTCTCCGATGGTTACATACGCATGGCACGCCGGCATGGAAGAACTTCTTCGGGCTTGCTGTAACAGTTCGCAGGCCCAGATAAAGGATGAGTCGGAACCTGACCATCGATCTGCTGAGGACGCGGCCGCTGATGAATGCAACCCGTTTCCCATTGTCGCGGGAGTACCGTTCCTGGACCTGGGGTTTGGGCGTGAGCGTCTGATTTCAAGATGCCAGTATCCCTCTCACCAGCGCTTCCCCTTATAGCACTTAGCAGCACGCAATATCAAGCATCCCGACTTACTGAATGTGGAGAAGAGCCAACAGGACAAACCACCAAGAAAAATGTAGCCAGATAACGTGAGGACGGGTTATGCGTTCCGCATTAGGCAAGCAAATTCTGATTTAAAGCTTTAAAACGGTCACGACTTCGGACTCACGACCCGCAGTTCTGTTGACCAAGCTCGGACGAGAAAAAAAACAGAGCAATTGATCGATCCTTTCCCGATCACAAATTCTTCAGGGCTAACACTCTCCGGACGGATGGTCTAGGCGTCTCGACTATGGTTTCTTCCGTCCCAGGCTTTGAGCATTACAAGTTTTCCGGATGCACGCTGGCATTCACTTGATAGTTTTGGCGACAAAAGTTCACGCGCTCCAGATAATAGCATCAGCGAGCATGGCCGTCTTGCGGTTTCCCATACTTCTTGAACGTTCACGGGACTCCTCCCGCGCGCCGAAAATATATTCTCCCGCGATCTGTACCTATAAAACTGTAAAAGCTGGCGATCATTGAACACGATCGACGCATGGGTCGAGCGATAGCGCGCTGTCCCCAAACCTTCCTGGTGTACCTGATCCGCCGAACGTGCTTACCCCAGGTCTGTCACGGACTTTGTACATGTATTTCCTCACATTACCTTACCATCCGATGTACGAGGAATATCAGAAATCATTTCCGCTTAAATTTTCTTATTATGCCCGAATACAGCCCAGACTACCTCTATCGGACGTGCAAGGCACAGTGTTCTCGCCCTTGAACGGTCAAGAGGTTAGAAGTCAGGCAGCCGACGACCAGCGTACGTATCTTTCCTATGTATGTATCAAATACTTCCAGTCTCGGACAATCGTGCTTCCGCTCGCTGATGGCTCGCATGTACCTATCGAGTACTCTTAGCAAGTTGCCTTTATCCTCAGGCACGAAATCCAATCATTTCATTTCTTGACCATCATTTACCAATTTGAAAAGACGGTTTTATAACCTTTCCGGAACCAAGCACTTGGCACATCACACTTCCGGACGTTAAAGCATAATTATCCCATCCTCGCGGAAAATTAAGAACATTGTCATGATATGGAGAACGGAAGGGAGTGAGGGGTTGGGAACAATTTCCATTGTCTCCTATCCCCCGAAGGTGTATAGCGGCCGAAGAACGGATCTCTCTTGTGTCTGCAGACAGCGCTTTTTCTGGTGAACCCTGATTCCCGGGCAGGGTAGCGGGCCTAGCGGCGGATACTCGGTGCCGAAGAAGGAGAACCGTCCTTCTTCGTCGTTTGTCTATTCTACACGTATCTTTTACTGAGAAAAAATAGATATGGAGACCATGGTACGACGGTCTATTCCTGAGTGCGAAACTATGTGAAGTACAACACAGGAACAAACCAGCACATCTCCCACTCCTTTTCTGTGCACTCTCTCACAAATGCTTCTGCCACAAAACGAGAGCCGCTCCCTCCGTTTTTTCCAGTCGAGTACTCACTGAGGATTACATCTCCTAGAATTGAAGCTTTTACGACGGTGTACGTCCACGGGGCGTAATTTAATCAGGCCGTGAGAACGTCTATGTAGCGGTCACTCCTGCGCGTGCGTATACATATAAGCGTTCTCTTTATACATACTAAGGGGCTCCTACTATCGTAGCCCATGGGAGCGCGATTAGTATAAGATGCACGTAGCTTTGCCATAGCAGGAAGTCATATTATTATCGTACGCTCTTCCTTACAAAGCCACATCTGAAATAAAATGAACTCTCAAATCAGAAACCTCTCAAATTCCTGAGACGAGAAAAAAAAGATGGAAGCCAGATATCCGAATTTTTATCTGAGGATATGCAGTGACTTTGTATATACACACTATAGTATTGCCATCATTTGTAAGCAAATGTCGATCATGACTCGATCAACGCTTTGAGTCGGCCTGCTGCCGGTGCTGTGACGCACATTCATTCTCGGTCGTCGGGTGCAGTGGTGCATCTTGAACTCGTCCTTATCATTTGTCGCCGATTCGCTGTTCCCTAGATTGAAGAGTGTGCTAAGCTATACCGCTATCCTTGGTCGCTCCCTTTGCTCTCTTTGTGCCCGCTATAGCGTGGGGACTCGGCCACCATGTCGACCAAAGGCGAGCCTGTCAGTGTCACAGACGGCTGGAGCCCAAGTGCCAAGTCCGATGGAAGTGCAAGCGGCAACGATTTGAGCGCGCAAGCTAAGGCTCGAAAAATACGGGAAAGGGAGCTGGAACGCAAACGTGCGAGGGGGGAGGTGTCATGCGCCGAGTGTAGACGGTAAGAAGTTTTGTGCTTTTCATTAAGACGTGCCATTCACTGTCTCACCATATATAGCTTGAAGCTGAAGTGCAACAAGAAGGCAAGTTAATTATTGCATGCTTCTACGTTATCTTGGTTAGGGTTTATTAATATGTACTCAACTCTCAGGTACCGTGTGCCTCTTGCATACGCCGAGGCTGCCACAGTATCTGCCCCAATGGCAAGTCTGGGGTTTTTAGCGTGTAGATTGTTGAGTGCTTTAGTAATGTTTCTTTCTTAGGTTCACTTGCTTCTGGACAAGGAACGAGGTACGCTATCTGACTGTAGTTCAAAGAGGGTTCCTCATCTGAGCTGAAGTTATGTAGATTTGTGCTGGCTAACACAGACAAGCTACACAGCAAGTTATTGGAAATGAGCAAACGAATCAGACAGCTTGAGGACGCATTACAGATTGCGCAAGCGCTCATGTCTTCTGAGCCGCATCCGCTGCTCTCCGAGGAATTACTCTCCATCAAAGCAGGCGTTGACATCCCCAGCGACGACGGACATGTAAAGTTGGAGGAAAATCACGAAGAAGATCCGGAAATGTCCGCGGTATTCGAAAAATTGACCATAGTCGATCAAGGAGAAGTTCGCCCAATCAGATGCCCTGGGTCGGAGGTATGATTTTGGAATTGCAGCTTCTTTCTCTGGACTAAAAACATCCGCATCTTCAGACTATGAATGTGGTAACTATCAATCGAGCCACTTTTACCGTTTTCACCGAGCTAATAGTATCGGCAAACTTCATGTGATCAGTTTGTGGCAGCGCATACCGCATACAAGGAATCCGATGTAATCAAGGCCTTACCAGACGAGATTGCCCACGCTACTATGACCTTCCCCTTTGCTCCTGTATATCTGCCGAAGGACCAGATATACGCGCTCATTGAGGCACGACTCCCCTCGTATGAACGAGCGACGGCACTGGTTGAAGCATATCTAGAAAATGTCACTTGGTTTTTCCGTCCCGTGAAGCGTGAGCAGATCATGGAGGACCTCCTCCCGGTCTTTTACAAGAGGAGATGGTCGGAACAATCACACCCTGTGAAGGAAGGTTGGCCCAACGTGGGAGACGAGCCACATCGGCTAGCGCTCCTGCTGATGGTGTTGGCATGCGGCGCAGTTGTGGACATGACCCTCGCTCCAAACAACGCAGAGGCAGAGCTTTACAACCACCTCGGCAAAGCCGCTCTCAGTCTACGGTCGGTCTTTGACAATGCTTCATTCAGAACTGTGCAGGCTGTCATGCTGCTTGCCGTTTATGACTTCTTTTCATGCTCGAAAGTCTCAAATGAGTATGCCTGGAAGATACTGTCGTTCGGGCTCATACTTGCATCAAGTGTAAGTTGTACTCATATCTAGTTCTTTCTTCATTCGGTATGTTCTATGCTTATTATTGATCCCTTTTGCTCGTAGATCGGTCTACGTAGGTGCCCTTCGTTATTGTAGGTGTTGTTAATCAATCAAAATCGCATCCCCAACAGATCATGACCCTGCGCGGTATAATATGAACCCTAAGCATATCGAAAAGAGAAGGGGTTTATTTTGGGAGCTTTTTTCGGTTGACAAGTGGAAGGCTAGTTAACAATATCTATATATATTTTGAGCTCTGCTAAAACACGTGACTTTTGTCCGTTAATCACAGAGTCTTGGCACGGGAAGGCCAGCCATTTTTCACTTGAGTGAAGTGGACTGTGAGATTCCGAAGGATACTGCGATGGAGGATGGGGAGGAACTGTCGGGACGTAGGTGCATCAGCTGATAATCCAATGTCTAACTTTGATTCTGATCACAACTTCAAGTCTACTCCTGGAAATACCGCTTCACAAAGGAAATTACCGGACCGATTTCTGAGCTTTTCTGTCTGGCAAGGCCAAAAAAATACTCTGAAATTTTAGAATTCGATAGAAAAATCCGCGATTTCGAAGACCACCCCTTCGTGAAGAAACCTTTAGCGGAATACTTGAAGCTCGTCGGTCCACAGCGGTATGTGTGGAGCATGTACAAAGAGATAGGTATGAAGCCTTTCAAGGTTGTCTTATAAAAGGAGAAAATAAGTATTCACAATTTCCTTTTATCTTAGCACTTCTTGTTATCCATCGCAATTTTTTCGCTCGCGCGATGCTTGAATACCCTGACAACCCGATGCGCAGCCCATTCGCATTATCGTTCCTCGCCGCATATTCGACCTCGATCACCTTGTTGCGTAGCATGCGGACAGTATTCGACCACAATCGACAAGTTTTGCTCCGCCAATGGGCCGCCTGGGCGCACACATTATCAGCTGCGGTACGTATCTTTCAAGTTCCTGCTGCCGTCGTCGAGCATTTGCTGACAATGCAAGTATGTCACATAAAAAATAGATAATTGTAGGATCGGTTGCCTCTAGGAGCAAAGCACCGATGCTTGCACCTGCTGCATTCAAGGAGCTCGACATTGCTATTACCCTTTTCGAGAAAGCCGAAGCACATCCAGTCGTCAAGAGTGGTCTGGTAAGCCTCCCCACCCATCGGACACTCGGGCGAAGATGCCTGTCAACTGAAATATCCACTAGCCGATCCTTCGTCGTCTTCATGAGAAAGCGCTCCAATCATTACAGAGCGCATCCGTCTTGGAGACCGGTGTTCCTGGGCAAGTGCCAATGCAGAGAGACGTGGAAGACGTAGGCGGGAGTCATGAACGTAGTATACCACACGACACGGTGCGGCAAGCGCAGATGCCAAAGAGGAGCAAGAGCAAGAAGGGCACTAGAAGCACAGGCACTAAAAGCAACACATTGTTATCACGGGACTCGGCTGAAGGCGATAAATCAAATAGTGACAGCAGCAACGCCCCATCCCCTTCCACGAACGCACCGACCGTCATGGCGACTACACCCTCGCCGATGGCGGCGCCTACTCAGCAGCAGCGCGATACGCCTGTTGTCAATACTCCGTTGAACCCATCTTCGTCTTTATCGGCATCGACAGGAATAGACACTAACGGGGTCTCAACTCAAAGTCTCTTTGATGTCGGTAGTATCCCGGCATGGTCTTGCCTGCAACAACAAGATGCTGAGCCCGCAGGTTCTGGCGGCTGTTCAGACCTATCGGCCTTCATGGACTATATCAACAGCAAAGACCTCGGTAGTATATATGACGTTCCTACACATTCGACAGCTCAATTTGCCGCCAATCCTCAACTGTACGAGCCCATAATGTACAACGACATCCCGTCTGGGCATGCCGCGCAGGAGCAAACTATGGCCATGGATAACTGGTCGGAGCTCGGGCTTAGGACGGTTATGGAGAGCCTCGCCTCTGAACCTGTTCGTAATAACCCTACAAGCGTGGACACCATAGGCCAGGGCACCATGAACAATGCCTTCGGGGTCACCGGAGATCCTCTACTGGGTGCGGACGTGCAGTCCAACTTGGGCAATGTCCCTATCGGCACTGTTCCGTCTGCGCAGAATACGGGACTGTCCACGTTCGGGGAATTCGCACCAGGGGGATTTGATGTCCGTTGGAGACAAGGGGGCGACTCGCTGACGGATGCGCCTCTCAGCGGCACTAGTGAGGACGCGTCGCTCTTGGAAGCATGGCGGTCGATTTCCGAGTACTCGCAGTTCATGGACTTACAAATGGATCAAGACGTATATCTGTGATCTACAACTATACCACCACATGTGCGAGGCACGCTGGAGTACGTCGTAGCTCCTGATTGTATCATCTTTTCGTCAGCCATACAATTGTATTCTAATTTTAATTCGTTACGATAGAAAAACTTAAATAACTGTAGTAACAATTGTACCAGACATACATGTACGTAGATGATAGCAAAGTTACACATATCCCCACTCCCGTCTTGGTTTTTTGGTGCGTACCGATTGAGCTTACATGGTGTTCCTGGCGGACATACATGTATGTGGCCTCGTTCGACTAAATCCACCGTGCACCTTCCGAATGCCGACAGAGTTCCCTCCTCCCATGACCCGGACTCGGAAGGGCCGACAATCCAGCCTGCAGCGCTGACGGCTCGGTGATCGCTGTTGATGACCCTGGATTCTTGGCGCCTTGAGTCTGGGTTATCGAGGGAACCGTTTCATCATGAAGCATCCTAAACGTCCCATTATACAGCTTTTTGTCCCGCTTTTTTGTCGTCTCGTCATTGTCTCGTGGTCGCCTCTCGGTAGCAGTAGTTTGGCCCCATCACACCTCAATAACGATATTAAATCTTTTATTCAGTTTCAGATGAGTTGAGTTGTGCGTATCTATACTGTTGCGAGAATTGTTTAGTACATGTAATCTTTGTCTGATAGAGATACAAAGAGAAAAGAAAATGAATCTGGGTATCACAGCCTCAATGTGAACGGTCCTATGCATGCGTCCCAAGACGCATCGCCGGCACTTATTACAGCACCTGCTCTTGTCCCTCGCGCACCCTATCCGCAGCTTCTCGGAACGCGTCAAAGTCATCCTGTAAATGCGCACAGGCACCGCTCGATGCACGGAGCGTGTACGCATCAGGAAGCGCATCGGTAAGGAGCTGTAAATCACATGGGGGAGAGAGGGGGAAGCGAAGTATTCAATAAAGAAATGTTAAACGTTAATCAGTAATGCTCGCGAGTAAGAAAGAAGCGGTCGGTAGATGGTGCGGGAACCGGAAGGGGGGGAAGGGGGTGACGCTCATGTGTCAGAGAGAAGTGGTCGGTAGATGGTGCGGGATCCGGAAGGGGAGACGGGGAGGACACACCTTAATTCGTTGATCGCCTGTAGGGTGCGTGTATAAGAAGCTTACGTTCAGCCGACGGGAGCCCTGCCGCTTCTCCAGATCGAGGAGGCGCGCTTGCATACTGTGTGAAGAAAGAAGAAAAAACATGTCAAATTCGGGAAGACGAAGTAGCGATTGAATCGCAAAGCAAAGGGTACGTACGCAGGGGCGCCGCGTGGATCGAAGCATGCGCGTGCAGCTAGTTGTAGGCCAATCTTGTCCGCTAAAGGCAGAAAGTGAGTAATCAGCTTTTACGTTTGGTCTATTCCGAAGAGGGTTGGATCTCAAGGATAATGTATGAACTCAGGAAAACAGAAGGTGATGAATCGGGAAGATGGGGTTTTGTAAGTTAATACACACCTTCAAGCTCTTGAGTACGGGAATTGGGTAACGAGTATAGATATTCCATTAGAAGGCTGCCAAATCCTGGGTCGAGGCCGAGCACCCCAAGCACATTTACGACGAACTTGAACACGAGCATCGATGAGAGCTTTTCCGATACGTGGCGCGCGACTGTACTCGGAAGGAAGGTAGCGATTTCAAGAGCGCGTTTGGAAAGATATGAACCAGCTTGAAGACGTCGACTTACCTACATGGGCGATCTCTAGTGTATAAAAAGAGGGATATGATGAGTGAAACGTACAATATGCGGGAGAGGGTATGTACCATGGCTTAGGACTGCCGCAAGTCCTTGCTCGTCTCTCGCAACAGGGAGAATCCCGGTGAATACGATGATGGTACCTGTAGAGGAAACGTGTTATTGAGCGTGTTTTAACGTGGATATACAAAAACGCTACCGTAGCTGGCGGCTGCATTTACGACCTTTTCGTCATGCACCACAATCAAGTTCCATTCCCGCGTATTCGTATGCGTGTCAGCGCTGTCACTCTCTCTATATACCGTGCCTTCTGAGTCGGGGTCCCACATATCTTCTGAGCCGGGTCCAGGTCCTGTATACGCTGGAAGGTCGCCTTTGACTATGCCAAGGTTGTTTGCTTCGAGGATCGTAGAGACGATTCTTCTAATCTGTTGTACTACAGGATGATTAGATGGCAGGATACGACCTTTGTATTCTTCCTGTAGAGACGCTTGTTCTTGCTCTGCAATCTGGGCTTCAGCTTTTGGGTTGACGCTCATAAAACGCCATCTGCCAGTCTCAGGAACTTGTTCAAGGCTACGTGAAATAAATAGCATTCATAAGCGTTAAACAAGGCAACCGAGAAGTAAAAACGCACTGCGTAAGATAGTACGCTGTACCACCCACGAGCGCTAACACCGCGAGCTTCGTCGCAGTGTCCCATTTCTCCCAGTCCACATCATTGCCAGTAGTAGAGTGGGGGGACGGGCGGCCTTGCCTAGGCCTGCGCACGCCCGAGGTGAAGTATCTGCGCGAGCGGAAATGGCAATTCGGGACGGTGGGGACGGCGTATCGGGAACCGTTGCATGGCGGATGCCACGAGCGCATCGCAGGCGCATGCGCAGCAAGGAGCGAGTTTGCGCCCGTGCTCGGAAGCCTCAGCCCCATCGTCGCAAAACCAGCGTAGGGGAGACGCGCCTGCGCAGTAAGGAGCGAGTTTACACCTGTGCTCAGGAGCCTCGCAGTCATCGTCGGCGAGCCGGCGTAGGAGACGCGCGCGCGCGCCGCCTGGGCCTGCCAGTGACTTGTCGGAAAACTCATAGACATCGTCGGCACTGTGCCCCCAGGCCGTGGTGCGGCGGTGTTGAAGGCACGGAAAAATGTGCGAAGTGCAGAGGCCATCGCATCGTCAAGCAGCGCTACGCAGCGGGATGGGCATGGGCGGGAGCGAGTCACCGTTGCGTTCAGCCGCCCCCGCAAGTCCAAAAGGGTTTCGAGCGCGCCGGGGTCACGTGGGTCCACGCTCGTTGGACACGACATGCTCGCTTGCAGTCCTGGGGGGCTGCACCCTCTTTTTCGTTGTCGCTGTGTCGCAGAGCAGCCATGGTGAGTGTCGTTATTGTTGTCTGAAACTAGTGAGCTGCTGGTGACCGTCATTGCAGTCAGCGTTGTTTAACTTCCAGTCGCTCTTGTTTGTGATCCTTCTCCTCATCTGCTCCTGCACCTATGTCCGTTCCGTCATGCCTGCCCTAATCGACAGGAACAAGCAAGGGTGCGTACGTTCCGCCAGCAGCTACTTTGTCGTGCTAACTATTTCCTACTTTTGTGCAGTTTCCTTGGTGTCTTTTGGATGTTTTCACGGATAGGTAAGCGTTTAAGTCTCCCTCTGCGTAATCATATGCTAATTATGATTCAAGGGGAACGCTTGTCGCCCTATATGGCACTAGCATGCGTGGCAATGGCCGTCTCGCTCATCTATCAGTGATATGGATTGCCCTGCTCCCCCGAGGTCCATCCCCTCTTTACTATCCGAGAACACGCGCGCTTGTAGGCATCTGGAGCCGTATTCCCCTTCGTGTGAAAGTAGAGATACGCCGCATCTCTTTTACATGTTCGTCCTGGAGTCTGGCAGGCCTGAACCATGGACAACGCCTTCCCCCTTGGAGCCGGTGAAGGGCAGATAGGGGCGTGCAATGATGTGGGTTGTTCGATACTCTCCGCATGTATTTATACTCCCCATTATAGACTTTGTTATCGAAGCATATTATTGTCCGTACTCTTCTACTCACGGTTGAGCGCCTGTCACCGAGACAATATTTCCTAACATTTTTTTCCCCCCATACGAATGGCCCGGGCACTTTTCTCTTCCTTGAAGATACTTAAACCCCATCACTTCCATGGACAAAGGAGCGGCTTCGGGACTATCAAAAGTGAAATGACTAGTATGGAAGTAGACGCTGAGGACAAGATATACACTAGTGCATGGATGGCTCGTTCGACAGGGAGGGCACTAAACAGTTTTCTCCCCTCGTCTTCCAAAGCTACCTGACCAATCAGCAGGTGAGAATTTTTTAAAAGAGCCACTTTTCAAATAAGAATACAAGTTTTTACAGGATCATGGCTCGTGATCAGCGACAAGGATTTCGTATTCGATATTTGAAATTGTCATTGTCATTGCTCAATAACGAAGAAAAAAAAAGATCCGATCTCCCCCAAGTTTCTCTACACTCTAGAATCCCATCATACACTATCAAATTCCCGACAATGCAGGGATGCTTCGTGGGTATTGGTGGCGTCCAGCGAATAACGTAAGACAAATTCAGGCGTAAGCATGTACATACAGTGTACGATGACTATGGTGTAACTAACGGAAATCGTTCAGAAAGTAACAGTATGAGCTTGGAGTCTAGAAAGTTCTGTGATATCTATTAAGCACGACAAGAATACATGAAGATTGTCTCGCTCAGGATCAAGGCCCATCCGTACCTTCATCTTAAACCTCCGCGGCCGTGTGCCGGTAGCTTAAGCCTAGGCTGCGAATTACTGGGAAACAAACGCCCATAGTACTCTTAGTGCTAGCGTTCAACTAAAAAACTTCTCTTTCATATTTAATTTCCACTAGTTCGAACTGACCGACCTATTCTAGTGCGGAACTCGGGGGAGGGATCTAGAGGCCACGAATGAATTACTCGAACTCGGAGGCGCTCTGGGTGTTTCACCGTTAAATTAACGGTATGGAAGAATACAGTGTATACAGTACACACACCAGGGGGGGTTCAGCTTTCAACTGAACGTGATGACGATGATGGCGAAAGGAATGGAAGCGCACATATCGAGGGTTCTTGAAGGACTGTTACTCTGCAAACAATAACGCGGGAAAGCTGAAAAGGCTAGTCTAGTCTCGAGTCTCGACGATGATAGACTGTGTCTGGCTGAGCTATTTTTGCTTTTGCCAACGATTCAACCCTCGGCATATTGTTGGGTGTATGATAAGGTTCGATGGATACGTAAGCTATTTTCGGAGTACTCCCGGATGGTCGGGCGTCTGTTGATATTAAAAACTGGAAGATACGAAATGCGCGTGCCGCATCCTTGCCCTCTTACCGACCTCAGCTTCCACGTCCGGGCTGACAATACGGACTCGGACGCATACTCACCGCATTGTAGTGAGAATACTCCGAGCCGTGTTAAAAAGCTGCAGGTACAATGTATTGGCTGACTGCGAAGGGTACAATTACAGAGTCTTCTAGCGGGGAAGGTATACGAAGACGATGTGAGATACTGATAGGCGCTCGGATTTGCATCCTAATGGGTGCGTGAGTGGATCGCATGATCTTCTGGGGAGTTTATTAGTGGAGAACGAGGGAGGCTGCCCGACGGCACGGCATCTCACGAGCCACTCCTCGGGCAGGCTGAGACGCGTTCCTAGCTTTGTTTAGATTGGAGATCCGGCATGTGCGGGTGGCGAGTTGACGAGTTGGCGGTCATTTGATTATTATGAGTTAATCTAAAAGACAAGATATGTTTGCGATATGTTGAATACATGTGACGACTTAAGAAGAAAGATTGTGCTTCATCTATGTATATCCCTAACAATCGGCGACGCGATACTAATTGAACACTGGAGATCCCCGAGGTATACCATTAGCATGAGAGTATTAATCCGAGGTTGGAAACTGAATTGCCTGGGCGGTAAACTTGGGGGCCTGCATAAATTATACTTTGGCCTGGGCTACGGTGGCGATGTAATTATCATGCCGGTATCTAGAGCAAGGATGGACTAACTGCGCCTTCGCGACTAATCCAGTGCTCGTGCAGTGCTGGCTAATCCTTTCCTTTGGCTGTGAATTTATTTCATGTGCTGCGGCGGCTCAGGTCATTGCTCCCGATACGGCGAGCGGCGAGCGTCGATCATCCGCCCAGCTGGCAATATGATGCGGTGCTTCCATAAAGGGGAATCTGCCTTTGGAGCGGCCAGCAACGGCAGAGAGAATCGGAATCGGCTCAACTTTACTTAAACGCTCGTCCATCTTCTCCTCCTCGTCCCCTTCATATATCGCCCGTTCGAATCGAAAACACGCACGCTCTGTCTTCTCTTCTGTTTGTATTTATTTCTCCCAGGTGAGTCGGGCTTGATAAGTAGTAGCTCAGCGTCTCCCCACCACCTTCTGGGTTCCGAGTCTCAAATACCCTGCACTGCTCGCTGAACGAGAAACTCTGCTGTTGTCCCAGTTCTTTCGACGCTCCGAAGACATGGCATCCTGGTGCGTTATTACAGACCTTCTTCATCGAATGCACGATCGCTGACGCTCGTGCGGTGTACCCCAGGTATGAATTGTTCACGCTTGTCCTGGTACGTGCTTGAACGCCAAGCGCAAGAACCAATACCTCATCAACGCGTTCCCTAGACAATCTCTGCCTTTGTCGGCGCGGTTCTGGGCGTCAGACTCGTCGCGGCGCGTATCCGTGACGCCGTCGACTCGACCAAAGAATCGTGCGTTCATTATGATACACCTTTTCTCCGTGCCATTCGCCTCCTAATCTTGTCTACCTGTCTCACTCTTCCGACTCGCACAGCCTGAAATCAAAGGGCCTGACGATCTCCGACAAGGGCGTCTCAGTGCGCACCTCCTCGCACCTCAGTCGTGAAGAGTACGTCGACGCCACGCAGCGGGGCTTCATCCGCGCGATGAATGCCGCAGGCTTCAGCAAATCCACCAACATCGGGGACGACCCTGCGACCTCCCCCGGGCCCGGGTCCCCGCCCCCCAAACCAGCAGAGATGTCGCGTCACGAGTCGAACTCGAGCTTGCACACGAATGGCAGCGCGGACACGGCCGACGAGAAGGAGCCGAAGCGCAGGCATTTCCGGTTGCGGAAGGGTGCGCGGGCGTGACGGACTACGGCGCGGATGTTTTTCCGGGGCTGCGCTCTGTATGATCGCGACGTGTGAGGGTGGAGGTTTTTCTTGTGAGCCGCTAGCCCGTACCATGCCGTGCCCGTGGTTCGCTTCCATGCAGCAGAACGAGAGTGCGTCCACTGTGGGTCGTGAGCTTTTTCTTCCAGTATTTCAGAAAAAAAACTACTGCCTTCCTGTATTGTACTACCTCATTAAGCTTATTTTCCAGTTATAAACCTATGTATTAAATGACAGGCATTTCCGCTTTTTGACAGTACAAAAACCGAATCATTCGTACATGCTTCCTTTGAGCCCCAAAATGAACTACACAATCACCCCATCCACGCCCGCCATAAACGTGAACGCAAGTCCGCTATCATCGTCTACCTCCATCACGCCCGAACCACCGCCCGCTGCGCGTGCCGCTCTCCGCTCCGCCTTGCGCGCGCGCTTCGCGTCGCGCCGCAACGACTGGCGGCCGAGTGAGTTGTGCGCCGCGAGGTTCTTGATGCCACGCTCGTGCGCGGCCGTGTCGTAGCTCGGTGCTTCGCGCATGCGCTTTTGGCGCTTTGAAGGTGGGGTTGGCGCGGAATCGGACGGGCGGGCGAACGTGTCTGTGGCGGTGGCGGTGACGGTGGTGGGTACGGGAGAGGGCGATCGGGAGCGTTTACGCGGGACGGATGGCGTGAGGTCGTCAGACTCCATGTTCACGCTGCGGTAGGTTGTAATTGGTGAGCGGCGTGGTATGTATATGCGCGGGGACGCGTGGGACTTACACACCGTCGTCCATTGCGACTGCAGCCTGCTCGCCGTCCTGCATCTCGAAGTCGAACGCCCCTGCGTCCGCCTGGCTGAAGAGGCCACCGAGGTCGAACGCCGGTGCCATCTCTGTGACGATCTGTGCACTCCCGACGTCCTCTGCGCCGGGTGCGATCGCGGGGCCGGTCCCTCCAAGTCCGTACCTTCCGTGCGAAAGAGGAAAAGAAAATTCGTGAGCGAGATCTCAAAGACAGGAAGAACTGGGAAATGTACTTGGCTGAGGCGGCTGCGCTGACGGTCGCAGGGACGCTGCTTGGGTGGATTGCAGGAGGCATGGAGAAGTACGGGATCTTCTGCGCGTTCCAGTCTTGGATCACTTGCTTCGCTGCACCGAGTACGTCGGGAGTCCCGCCCTTGTGGAGCCGTCCACTCGTGAGCGCGAGCTTCGTGAGGAACTCGAGAGTCGAAGAGGACGGTGGCAACTTGTAAATCTCCATCAACTTCGAAGGCTCCGTTTTTGAGAGGATTTGCTCGACTAGTTAATGTCAATATTGTAGAAGTGCACTGGGAGAACTGAATGCATACCGACGGCGATGGGGTCAGCCATGTCTTCGACTCTGACGACGTTCCGGAGGAGAATGTTACTGCTCTCCTGCTCGTCGTCATCGAACACAACGCCGGGAGAATCAAGTACGCGCACGCCTCGCTCAACCTGCACGCTCTGCATCTCCTTCGTGTGGCCCGCCTCGGCGGCGACGGCGCACACCTTGGCGCGCTTCAACGAATTAATAAGACTACTCTTGCCTACATTCGGGTAGCCGATGACACCGACAGACACGCTGCCGGCCTTTGCATTGCGTTTGTAGCTTTTGAGTAGATTGAGCAGCGCGGGCGACGTTTTTGAGGCCAAGTTTGTGCGCTGCTGCTGCGTTGAGGCGCGGAAGGGGAGCGTTGGAGTCGTGTGTCGTAAATAGCGGAGCCACGCCTCAGCGTTCGCGCGCGGAACGAGGTCTAGATAAATTTAGAAACTTGATCAAGTTACGGGGAAGGCGGGCTGCTTACCTATTTTGTTAAGGACAAATACAAGCCGCTTCCCCTCGTGTTCGCGCCTACGCACCTCCTCTTCAACGAGTCTGCTGCGACAGCCTTCCGGATCGCGAGCATCAAGGACGAGGACGACGATGTCCGACTCTTCGATGACCTTGTGCAGCGTGCGGATGTACTGCCGCCGGAGCTGCGCCTTGAATGCGGCAGTCGAGGACGACGGGTCGTTTATGGCGTCGTCGTACATCCTCCCTGAGGCCTCCGAGGCCTCCGCAAGGGCTGCTAGTGAGGAAAGTGTCGGCTCGGAAGCCATGGGCGAGTCGGGATCGCGTTTGAAAGGCTGCAAGGAGCGCTGTGCGGCACATAAGGATCATCATAGATGGCTAGTACTGATAAGACACGCGCCTGCGTTGCCTTCTGCTTCTCAACATTTTTCCTTTGCTTCAGGTCAGGGAGCTTGGGGATCCCGGGGTCTTTTTTGAGTTCTGTGTGTGATTGTGAGCAGACCTCGACTTGCAGTAGTCGACTGAGAGAACGTACTGGACTTTGTAGGCACATTTCGAGCTGCTTCTAGCCGGATAGATAGAGTAAATGCGGGGAGGCTGGTCAGACATAGACATGATGCGTGAATTCGAGACATCCACCCACTATTTCTCCCCATTTCTTCGGCGAAAGGATGAGTTGAGCGTGGTACTTGGCTAGTAAGTAAAGAAAGTAAGAAAGATAAAGCTGCCCTTCCGCGGCTTCAGGACCACAATATGTCCGCGCATCACGTGGCTGCTCAAAACGTAATCACCTCGTTTTGGAAGGAGGTATGGATGGACCCTGACGGCGTCCAGGTAAAGCTGAATCCCTCAGACTCTCAAGCACGAACCACAACTCGTCCCGCAACAAACGCCAGTTCTCATATGACCCACAGAGGTTTGTCTGCATCTACTCTGTGCAATCGCGTGCCTTACCTACCACATTTCCTTACAGAATTATGGCATATTCTGAGCTGGCAAACTGGGACGGGTCGGTGAACAACCGCCAGAAGCGCATTTCGCCAAAGCGCGACGACGCAAATAGCAAACGCGGTCCCTTGGATAGGGATAAGGGGCCAGACAGAGAGATCGTGCGCTATGGGCGATCAGGAGGAAATGCACGAGTACGTGCTCAGCCGACGGGAGGCGGTGCGACGATAGACGGGGCTGGAATCCCTACGGGGGCGGGCACGAAGAGGTGCCTATGGTGGGCAGCGTCGGCGTACACGATCAGGTCAGTCCCCCCGCTCTGTGCTTGCGTGCCCCACAACCCTATAAATTCCCCTGGGCCCTGTCGCGCGATCCGCGCCTGCGGAGGCGTAAGTGCCCAGTCGCGTTCCCCATATATAGTAACGCGCAGCATTGACGCGTCCATGCAAATATAACTTTCCCTTCACAATTTCTCGAACTGCCCCACATTTCTAACGCATCCCTCAGAGACAAAGCGCGTCGATCGTGGGTCGGTTATTATCGTCAACGGATAGCCGAGATAAGGTGGGATCTATAGCATTTATTGACTTCGCAACGTCTTTTTTACATTCGATTTATAAATACTTGGATATTCAGCAAGTCGAATCTTTACGCTCCGAAAGAGCCGGAGGAACAAGTCCCGCGACGATTCTGCCAAGCGGTCATACAATGGTGACCGTACGGATATGCTCATTTTTGCCTCGCTTGGTTGATATTAACGTATACTTTCTGTCATGCAGACAGATCGGCATGTAGCGTCAAGCGCAAGTACTGACCCGAAGGACACAGCGAAAGGACTTCGGACATACCTAAGCCGCACCAAGAAGCCAGTCCTACCCCCTCTCCGAGACGGGTCGCTGTCTCCGGCTTTACTGGATTTCGATGAGGAAACTGTGGATACTTCTTCCGATCAAGATAGTTCCGCCAAGGTTGAAGATTTACTAACAGTCGGGGATTCTTTCTCACCTGGAACTGTTAAGCGCCATAAGGTCGGTCGGGGGAAGTCTGCTGCTGTAAGCATTTCCTGCTTCCTACGTCAAATGCTGTATTTACAGATGTATCATTGTATTTTCAGGACAACCATGGGGACCGATCCTCGGCCGCTTTCGACGATCCTGAAGACCTCACACTTCAGTATCCTGAGCCAGAGCCAGAGTCGGACGAGGTGGTTGCGAAGACAAAAGCGGATCCATCACCTTCGCCCACCAGGAAGCTCGTGTTCGACTGCGTACTCATTCCATCTCTAGTTCATTCTCGTGAACTATATAAATCTGTTAATGGCCTGTATCCCTCCTCACGCAAGAGGATTGAAACGCAAGGAGGGGAACGGGGTTCGGAGCTCAAGCAGCCTTCCAAGAAAAAAGAAGTGCGAAATACAAGCAGCTCGGGAAGAGCTGCGCGTGATGTGATATACGTGTCTTCGTCGTCTGACGTGCCGGTCGCCAAGCCCTCGGTTGTGGCTAGGACTTATTCTTCTAGGAGTGCTCAATCCAAGGACCCTAGACCGAACCACAGCAAGGCCCGAGTTGGAGGTAAAGGGACGGAACCCCGGGATCCCGAGATCATTTATATTGATTCGGAAACAGACCGTGAGCTTGTCGCTCCAACGGCCGTGACTACCTCAACTTCCGGGCTCTCGAAGGCGGATGCAAGCAGGAAATCCGAAGCTCACGTCTCAGCGCACGCGAAAAGAGAAACGAAAGTGAAGGAGAGCAAAAGAGCAAAGCCGGTGACTGTGCTCAAAAATCCTTTCGATTTTGGGAGCGACATTTCGGCAAGTGGCCACGCACACTCGCAGCCACGCCGATTGGGTTCTATGTCGCCGGTGCTTTCACTTCCGCAAGCATCGCCTGCATCTGAGGAACAGGAGGTTTTTCCGGAGCTGCCTGAAGTTCAGTCAGAAAGCGTTGCGCAGACTGTCCGGGAGCTAATCCAGCGGCCCGAGGACGAACTTATCATGGTTTCTGCTGGTGATAAAACTGTCGAGTACCTCACTGATGAAAATAACGCACCACCCGATCGGCAACAGCCTATAGAGGATGACATTATTGCACAGATACCGCCTGTTCCGGCTGTTAAGCCAGCGCTTACAATCGAGGACGAGTCGCCAATCGTCCCAGCTGATCGGCATATATCTGATGTGTCCCGACGTTCTTCATCTCCGACAACCTTCAAAAGCAAGGATCCTCGTCGTTCTTCGCCCGGTTCTTCTACGCATTCTTTTTCTGTGCCACTCTTACGTCCCAATAAACAGTCGGCGGCGGTCAAAAAAAGTAAGGGTCAAGATAAGGAGAAAAGAGGAAGCGATCCAAATGAGACGGAGTGGGTGCAATCAGATGATGACATCGAAGAGGATGTTCCTTGCCACAGTTGCCGCATCAGGAACGTGTACGCGAAGATGAAGTGCACGAACGTGGTCAATGGATGGGTTTGTCCATTGTATTTTTGTCATAAATGTATTATAGTGAAGTGAGTTGTGGTTCATTCATCTTTTCCCTCTCGAACACATGAAGTTGGCTCCCGGACCTATTTAACTAATACACGTCGCAGGTACCCCAAAATCGATTTCGACCCATATTCGGTAATGTTCCTATGCCCGCGCTGTGATAATACTTGTGTGTGTTCTGCATGCAAAGGAAAGCGTGGTTCCCCGCAGAAAAATCGCATATCCCGGAGGGATATTGACGTCCCACTGCTGCTTTCGGAGCAGGCAACACTGCGTCAGGAGCGCTATGGCTTGCCAAGTGCATCGGCAGTGCACCAACTACACGTTAACAACAGTGCAGCAAGTTCGCGGAAAGCGGAAAAAATGAGAGTCGATTCCGACAAGGACATGGACGGGGCGAATTGGATCAGCGCACACAACAGGTTGCGTGCGAAGGCTGGGAAGCCACCTGGGAGGCCATTCATTGGTGAGTGGCAGAATGCATGGGGACCCCCGTCTGTGGCGTTGGATAAGATGGACGGCGTCGATCTCGACGTGCACGGGGTGGTGGGTAAAGGAAAAGGCAAGGCCATTGACCCTTACGTTCGACTCTACTCGGGAGACATCCAAACATTGCGACGCCCCCATTTGCGAGCGGCTGATGTGTATCTTCCCGCAACGAAGCTTCGCTTGAGAAAGAAGTCGGCGAAGGTGCGCAAGCTTGACGACAGTATCGAGTACAACGAGTCAGACATGCCCAAGAAAAAGAAAACTCGTAAACCAAAGAAGGGATCGCATGTTCCTGAATTTACCTTAAATCACCAGGAGAGTGAAGCGCCCAGCGCTTCATCTTCGAGGCAGCTATTGACTCCCGATGATTTCCCCATTCGTGGACTCGTGCCGGACTCGGGCTCACAGACGCTTCAGTATATGCTTGCTGACCCCATTCCGGATGTGTTGGGGCACTGCCACGATCAGGATGTGTCTAACGATGACCCGTACGACGCTTTTGGCTTCGACTGGGAGCGCTTTCAAGGTCCGGACATTGCCACGAAGCCATACTCCTATGCGTCATACGACGACCCGAGCTTTTCGTACCAAGAGACCTACGAGTCGTATCCGTCAGTGCTAGATTCTGCGGCAGGTTTGGGACTACGAGGCGGGAATGACACGGCTCCAGGATACGACTATGGGAATTCTGCACCCTTTCTCACGTCGGAGCTTGGGAGACGCGGTGGGGACGATAAGATGGATCTTCACTCAGCTACAAGCCGGGACCCCTTGTTGCATGTCCCAAGTGCATCGGCCGACCCAACGGGCTTTAGTTTGGATTTGATAGACCCAGTCCTCCTTGGGGAGGGTGCTCCTACAATTGTCGAACACGGTAATGACTATCCGCCAAGCCCGCCTAGCGGGTCTGGACCCGAAGACTACTCGAGGTTTTTGAGGCAGAACGCGAATTCGTCTCTACATGAGGCAGGCCCCTTTATCAACGATGCACCGGGTACAATGGTTTTATCGAAAGAAGACCTCGAACGCGCAGTGCGAATAGCCTTGGAAACTCTCGCCCTGCCAAGGGGGGCTCCGTCTCGGACTGTAGGATACAGCATATAGTGCTCTTGAACAGCAGTATAGTTTCCACATCCTATAATCTCAAATCGCCCTAATCCTCTAAGTATATGTATCCCTAACTAGCTATCCGAAGTATCTACACCATGTACATCTTCTTGATTTTAAGTACTACAGTAGATCTATGAAAACATGAGGTTAATCATTTGAGGCATAATCGGTGATGACGTAATCGCTGCTAGCGGCATGCCCTTAACTGGCTTCCATGCCGAAAGCTATTCCCCCCTCTTACTCGTACTCCCATGAGGCTTTCTCTGCCTCTCCTTGCATGCTCTCTCAGCATTCTCCCTGCGCTGCTGTCCGTATCAGCGTCGGCGGTGCCAACCGCAGTCCGCAGCGACGACACACCATGCGAGCTCGTTCTGGAGGGCCAGGTGCTGAATGTATGCGCCAGTGAATACTTGACCGCAGCGCTGGATGCGAATGAGCCTGCGGAGGACAAACGGCCCGAACTATCTCCGGGCGACGGCGACGAAGATGAGGGGGAATCCGATGGGAGCGAGTTCATCTCACCCCATATGCCGGTGCGAGATAGCCGGCGGCGAGCGGGCGCATTGGGCGTCCTTAGTGTCGTCGCACTCACGTCCGTGGTCATTTACTTCCTCTACACTCGCAGGACCCGCGTACGCACCGCCCTCGCCTCGCTACCTACTCTCCCACACTTGCTGCATGTTCCCTCTTTCAACCTGAAGTCTCTACCTCATATTTCATTCCCCACGCTCCCTACCACTCGCCGCACTCGCCGCCGGCCCCGCACTCGGGGCGGCTCCAAGGGCTTCCGCCCACATGCCTCTCGCCTCCGCGCATGGGCGACCGAGGAGGATGTACTCGATGACGCCTACGAAAGTGGGCTCTTCGCAGACACCGAATCATTCGATGACGACCTCGAAAGCGCAGGCCTCAACCTCGGCGCAGACGAGGACTTCATGATCGGCGCGCCACGGCGCACCGCCAGCTTTGGCAACAAGAATAGAGTGTTGTTCACGGTTGGCGACATAGACAACGTGCTCGAAACCGACGAGGCGTTACCGCTCGCACCAAGCCCCCGCAAATTCGGCTCAGGAGCTAGGGGGTACGGGAGCGCTAGCTGAGCGTAGAACGTCCCTTCCGTGTACAAGGTTACACTCTCCTCTCGTTCCCTGCTTCGTTTTGCTATGTGTAGACTTATCTCTCCCACTCACTGCCGCTCGCTGACCGATGGACTCTTTCCTCGTGACCACCACGTCTCTGACCTATTTTTGCCTCTATCTCTCGTTCTCACTTCCGTCCCTTCCGTCTTCGCGCTCAAATTGTAACCGTCAGCGCGAGTCCTGTGTGCCCACATCACCCACACCTACCGCTCCTTGCAGTCCCGCCTAGCCTGTCTTTTGACCTGTGTTTTCCATATAAAGCTCTCTTAGTGTCCGCGCTTCGGGTGCGATGTGGGGTTTAGCCTCACACTATAGCGCGCAAGAGGTGCTTCCCCACCATCCGGGCCCGATCCGGGCTTTATCCGTTTACCCTATGCCCCTCCGATATCAAATACTTCGTTCTCTTTCCCTTATTCCCGTCTTCCTTGTGATATAAATTGTGTATGTATTGTATCCGATATCCTGTGTACGCCGACCCTGATCGTCAAAAAAAATGTCGCTATCATCAATTATACGTTTCATTGATCGTGTGTGCGAGAAGTGTATGCAATTACGACGTAGCCCATTAGCCCAGATCCCAGAACAATGGGAGATAGAGAAGGCAAGAGGAGGGGAAACAAGGAGGAGGGGAAACAAGTGGTGGAAGAGCGGAGGGGCAACGCGGCCGAGTAGCGAACATCCGTTATACAATTCGAAGTAAAGGGTTAAAACATGACATAAATAGGGTGTAATTGTGAAATTTGCAATGTTGTTTTGAATGTGCGCCGCAATATGTGTGAGGGAAGAAGGAACCCGGCGGCGTCCTTCCATCCACCTACGTCAGAAATGGAGAAAAATAAAACCAACCCTGGGGTCAGGCTGATTTGCTTGAGCCGTACGTCTTGAGGACACTACGCGAGAGTTCGCGCAGCATTGCCAGTGTCACAAGAGACGACTTGGACGACTCGGCGACGGACGTTGCGGCACTCGGCGTCGGCGAAGGTGGAACGCGGGACTCCTGCTCCTGCTCCTGCTCCTGCTCATGCTCTCTCTCTTCGGACGCCAATGACATTCGTGCGCGCTTCGCGCCATTCGTGTGCACCGTGCGGGTAGGACTGCTTCTCCATTCTCTCAGTTGAAATTCAAACAAAGCCAAAATTAAAAGGGGAAACACGCACCTTGGGTCTCGCGGAGCCGACATGCTTATGTCGCCAGCGGCTATAGATCGGCCTTCCGAGATGCGTGGCGGGGGCGGAAGAGCCTTGATCGCGGAATTAAGCTGTTTCTGCGACTCTTCCAATGCTTGGAGAAGGCCGCTGACGAACGCTCCAAACCTGCTTTTGTTACCGCGCGCGGGAGCATCGCTCCGGGAGTACAGTTCTGGACGTGCAAAAATGCAAGGTCTAACAAATGATCAAAGAAGGTCCGGGCCTCAAAGTCTGTGAGGTAATGCTCGCGATCAGAAAAGGGCATAACAAGGGTAGATCGAGTACAAACCTTTGTGGAAGTCCCCGGCACTGAAATTGTTTGCAAGATAGTTTTGATCAAACACGGATGATCGCAGCCAGCCGCGAACTATTTCTACGACAGACCTGTGCAAGCTAAATTAGAATTCAGGTTTTTGAAATGGAGCCACATACCGCTCGTCTCTGACTGTCCCGAATGGCACTTGAGGGAATGGGGTTGGCTGTGGGGCGCTTGGCTTCCATGCGGCGAGGATATTCTCCATCATAGCATTCAAGCAATTCGCGAAGGCTTCCAACACATGACTGAACATTGCCCAATTAACTAGTGTAGATTAGTATTCAGTGGTTTTCTTAGGTTGGTTCGTTCAGAGGGCTTACATGACTCATCGGAAGTACATGCGTCTATCCATACAGAGACGGCGTCCCTCCATGGGGTCATAAACCGCTTGAATAGGTCTGTGTTTGATCGTTGAGGACACGTGCAGGCATGTGAGAGGGAACAGCTAACCTTTAAGCACAAGCCTTTCTACTAGTTCTCCTTGCAAATCAATGTCGAGCGATGTAAAGCATTTCACAAATGCCAGAACGAGGTCGTCGTCTGATTTAATGGACAGCGTATTAACATCGCGAAGCGTCTTCTCTTGTACATATTTCACGACCTGACACACTTTCAGCGGGACATTTCAGGTTGAACATAAAAGATCACGTACCATGTCCGAGATATCATCGGAGCCCGAACTCGAATCCCAATTCACGAGCAATAACGACGGCACAAAATGTCGACGGTCCGGTAACATGGAAACAATATCCCTCAGTCGTGAGCAATCGTCAAGAATGCGGTATTTCCTAAAGCAATAATTCAACAAGCAGTCAAAGCTAATAAATAAACACAGCAACGTACTTCTCTATCTCGTCACTAACGCCCTCGAGTGGTGTGCACTCAAAGATAATTAGCCCGGGAAACCCTTCCACAGAAGGGTTCGTAGACACCGGTATTTGAAAGATTGCTTCGGATTCCCAGGTCCCCGATTTAGGCACGTCGAACTTTTGCTCTAACCAGATGGCCGTCTGGTCATTGTACGAATTCATGCATAGCCAAACCGTCCAATTTTGGGGCACGCTTCCGGCTTGTACTTGTACGTGTTCCCGAATCGTGCTGATGAACGAGCCTCTCGCCCACCTACGCTCATTCACTTTCTTGTTCTACGAGGCAACTTGTTTGTGGGACCACAATGTAAAGTAGAGTGAAAACCAACCTGCGCAAGTCTTTCTGCAAGCTCCTCATCCGTTCTAGGTATTATCGTCTGCGATACTCTGTTTTTTAATCGGCGTCGCGCACGGGAGGGCTCGGCCGGTTCAGGGGCTTCTCTCCGACGTTTTGAAAACGAGGACGGACGTGGAAGATCGTCACTGGTACTCTCTTTCAACTTTTGCTTGTACGCGTCGCTCCTCCGACATGCCTCTTTCCACGATACCGCATCTGACGCCCGCTTTCTCCATTTCGTGAAGCTCTCCCGGACAAAATTGAGCCTGCGCTCGAAGGTAAGTGCTTTGGCCTGGAGGTCTGCTTTGGATTTTCCTGGAGTCAATGCGGATGGAGGATGCGGCATATTTACTACACCCAAGGGGCTTCTGTTTGCAGGAGGTGGAGAGAATACCGATGATGGAGATCTTTGAAAAGGAGACACGCCCATCCGTTCCGGAGAACCGATTGATAAAAGTGAAGACGAAGGGAAAACACCGGCCATACTCGTCGTGGCTGTCGGCACGCTCGGACGGGTACTTGAAGAATCGTAAGTGGAAATTGGAGTTGAGGGTCCGACGGGAGGGACTGAATCGGCGGAGAAGGAACCAGTAGGAGTTCCCGGTAAAGAGATAGGGGCCTTACGGCTCAGTGGAGGCGGCCAACGGGAGAATCGATTGCGAATGCTTTTCTAGTTTGTCCGGTTGAGGTCATCACCACTCCGGTGTTGATTGACAGAGAGGAATTTGTGGTAGGTTTGTAAGGGGAAGGGGAAGGGAAGGAGGATGAAGATGCAATTGGTGTTGCGAAAGTTCGGCGAACAGGGTCCACGACATTTTGCAGCAGTGAGTCGGTTTGAAGGGGAGCCAGGTTTGCTCTTGAATTAGCGGGTGGCGGGGTGTAGGTGAGCGAAGGTTGACTCGATCCTGGCATGAAGGGAGGGGCAGATGCATTGAGCACAGGAGCGCTGTGCGAAGAGGCGAATGGAGGGGGCGGTGGAGGTGTTCTGATGGCCTCCGAAGGAGGAACACGATCCTCGTCTCCTATAGATGAAAGAGGAGCGGCATCTGCGAGTGAGCTTCTCACTGGCTTGCTTTGGACGATGGGCGCCGAGTTTTGGCGTTGAGGAGGGAATGACACCGTTGGCTGCTTTGTTGGTTCTTCCGCCTTCGCTGTTGGAAAAGCGCTGGTTGTAGAAGGAGCTCCAAAGACAGGACCCCCGAAGACATTCTTTGCAGGAGCGAAGACGTTGGATGAGCCACCAAATATGGACGGGGATGAACTGGCGGCACCGAAGGCTGAAGGCGTCGTCGACGATCCAACAAGCTTCCCGAAAACTGAATCTCCCGCTCCAGGGGACGATCCGAATATCGATTGAGTAGAAGGACCTCCAAAAGGCGATGTGGAGGTAAGTCCTATAACGCAAGTCAGAATATGTACAAATCCGAGACAAGTAAGCAAGAAAAAAGATAGTACCAGGTAAAGATTGTGGACGCGGTACACTTGCGTCTTTCGGCGGCGTAGGAGCAATTCCGAAATTGTCAGTCAGCCACTGCGTCGCCCCTCGTTTTAAAGGAGAAGGAACTGGCGAGTCCATTTGCTGGGCCTCCGATATCCCTTCATCATATAAATCATCCACGTGATCGGCGTCGTCAATGAACGCGCTGAGATCGTCTCCTACGCTTACGGCCTCTTGTGACAGCTCCTCATCCATGACTGCATCCACATTCTCCACTTCAGCATCTGTTTCCACAACGTCCACACCCTCAGAATTCCCGTCGATTATATCCTGTACCGTCAAGGAGCCCTTAACGCTTTCCAGGTCTTCGATGGTGTCCTTTCCAAAAATGTGCTCAAGGAAACATGCGACAAGGTAGATCATCACAACATTGCCTCGCGCACGCAGTACTCCCGCGAGCTCGGCGAATGTCTGCATCGCTGCATCATTCACCTTCATTGAGGATGTCTTTGTTATGGGGCTGCTGGCAGCTTGCACCTCACGGCGGAAACGTGTAATGAGCTGGAAGGCAGGATCGCCAGCAATGTGTGGAGGCGGCTTGTCATTTCGCTCTTGCTGGTCACGAATGAGGCCAAGGCGGTGGTAGATGCGCATCTCTAGCTCAGCCGGCGACTGGTACCCGTCCCTCTGGTCGTCGTAGAACTCCTTGAGAGATAGGAGGGCTTTCGGGCGATTAGACTAAGGGTAAAGACTTCCCTGAGTTTCGTATCTAACTTACAATTCATAAGTTGCTGTATCTCTAAAGCCCTGTCAAAGGTCGACACCCCATACAACAAGTGCAGGGAAAGGATGTGAAATCGTGTACAGCGTTCGTGGCATTCCATGGAAACAGGTCCCTTATCTTGCTGGATTGTAAAGTCGTTGCGCACCGCGCGGGACCTGTCGCGGACAAAGGCCTGGGTGTCCGGAAAGCCACCACGCAGAATGAGGTCATGAAAGAGGTAATCAAGTGTCATCTTTGGAATTGGGAATAACACAACATAAACGAGTTGGAAGACGCATGATCATCAGGCCGAGCGCACCTTGAGAACAGGCGCAGGTCTTAGATCAGAAGGAACGATTTTGTCGCCTTGGCCGCGCTCGTATATCTTCACGGCATGTCCATGGTCGACTTTCTTGGTTGGCTTTCCGTCAGGTCCCATAAGCTAACACCGAGTATGTCGGGAGATTGTCAGTATAGCGGACTGATTGAAACTTTATAGGGGATGTGGCACACGCACACATTCCCATTTGTCTAGGTTATTCTCCCTTTCACGTCGGTAGCGTTCAAATTCTGGACACATGTCCTGGCAGGTCCCGACGATGGTGATAGCCTCGTCCAGCCGCTTGGGTTTAGTCGGATCGTCCATCTTGCCTTCGCGAATTGCGCGCGCACGTTCAACCTCGCGCGCCTTGACAAGCTAAAAAAAGCGGAGAGCGCGGTGAAAGCAGTCGACAGGCAAATCATGAGCACGAAAGAAAAGAAAAAGAGGGGATGACGCAGAATCCAGTGTGGCTGATAGGCTACGAGTGGTAAAAGTCGGCAGACGTACCTCTTCCCAAGTTTTCACCGCACCGTTCGAATAAGCAGGACCTGCATCGGAGACGTGCTCAGCCTCGTCCTCCGTGCCGTTCGCCGAAGGCGCAGCACTCCGCGAGACATGCCCGTATGCAGCGTGCGTTCCGCGCGTATGCGCGCCGCGCACGTTTATCCCCCGACCGCGCTCCCACTTGCCCTCTGTGGTCGCCGACGGGCTGCGTCCACTGACCCACGTTTTGTTCTTAGAGGGCAAGTGTGCATGTGTGAGAGGGCCACCGCCGCGCGCGCCCGATCCACGAACAAGAGGGCGTGCCCTGTGCGGCGCTGCGGTGTGCATCTGCGTCGCCGCGTCGTTCATGTTTCGTTCGTTTTTTGAGGTGTTCACGTCGCGCTCGACGCGGGACGGCTCGTCCGGGGTCGAAGTTCGTGAACAAGAGTGAGTGACACTCCGGATACGCCGAGATGATCGCCATGTCACGTTTCCTTTTCTGGATACGAGCCGGCCCAGACTCAGGGGTGTTCATTCAAACGACCAGCATCTACATTACAGTCAAACTTCCCATACGGTATAGCGGTCGGTGGAAGGGTCAGACCATGCATTATAAGGGGTTATGCAGTAGAGAAGAGCCGTCTTTATTACATAATTGAAGAAAGGCTGATAAAAATGGGACAAATACCCAAGTATGATAAGAATAATCCAATTCTATTAAATACTTAGACAAAATTGAGTAAATTAAACCGAATATTCTATTTGAACCGGGGGGGAAGTGCGTGCGCCCATCCCTGCCCTTGTTATGGGTCAGACCACCGCGAACTCCCCTGCGGAGAAGGCTGCGGCCTTCCGGGCCAAGTACTTCGGTACCCACCCCTCTGCTGCCCCCCCCCTGATGTATTCTTTCGTCGGTGCCCGCCCCATGTGTGACCACCCTATACTTATGGAAGAGTTGGATCATGCACTCAATCTCACTTCGAACTCAAGCGCACCCGGCATTACGGGTATCGGCTACCAGGCCCTCAAAAGTCTGCACGCCGCCCACAGCATCCCCCTCCTCACCCTCTTCAACGAGTGCTTGACCGCTGGTCACCACCCGTGTCCGTGGAAGGATGCGAAAGTGGTGATGCTCCGCAAACTCAATAAGAAAGACCCCACTGCACTTAACGCATACCGCCCTATCACTCTCGAAGAAACTATGGGCAAACTCCTCGAGAAAATCATTGCCAACTGCATCCAGTTCATCGCCAATGAGCTTGGAGCACTCCCCCCTTCCCAATATGGTACCTGCCAAAAGTCGGGCGTACTGGACGCCACCTCTGACCTCATCAATGAAATTGAGTCCACATGGGCCAAACACCACATCACTTCGGCACTCACCGTCGATGTCACGGGTTTCTTCCTGTCAGTCCAACACCCGCACTTGATGGCCGTTCTCTCTGAACTGGGGTTCCCCCCTCTCCTCCTTTCCTGGGTCCTTTCTTTTGTGTCTGACCATCAGGTTGCCCTGTCTTTTGACGGGTTCACCAACAACCTCAACCCCATTCCTAATATGGGGGTGCCTCAGGGATCACCCATCTCACCCATTTTGTCTGCACTTTTTGTGACTAGCCTTCTCACCTCCCTTCAGGTTTCTGATCCTCACATGTTCATCCGTGCTTATGTCGACAACCACCTCCTCACCACCTCTTCATCTTCCATCGCCACAAACGTGGCGCGACTCGAACAGGCCTACCTCTCCTTCTCCGCGGCATGTCACACTCTCGGCCTCTCCTTGGATGATGATAAATCAGAACTCATCCACTGGACCCGACGGCACACTCTACGTGAAGATTCCCTCACCCACCCTATTCATCTGCCGCGACAGGGCCTCCATCCCCTTCGAATTGTCCCCTCCCGCCCCCTGCAGTGGTTGGGGATTTTCTTCGACATGCAATTATTGTTTACAGTACACGTTCAACACATGTGCTTTAAAGCCATGTCCTCCCTTTGCACCCTCGAATTATTGGGCGACACTCTCCACGGTCTCGACCTGCTCCACTTACGTTGTCTCTACATTGGGTGCATACTCCTGGTGTTACTATGGGGCTCTCCGCTATGGTACACCGGCATACAGCAAAAGAGCAAATGTGACAAAATGACCTTAGTACAGTCCACAGCCTGCCACCGTATCCTCAGATCCTGGCGCACGTCTCCCCACGGCCCCTCTGAAGTCCTGGCATCCATCTTGCCCATCCCCTTGCGTTTAGAGTGCACCAAAACCCATGTGGCCATCCAGTACCTCACTACCACACACACCCTTCTCCCCCTGCACACATCCCACAAAGGCGCCATCACTACCTCATTTGTGTCCCGGGTCCCCCCGGGGTGTGAATGAGTTCCCTGCTACACTCGCCCACCATGGATTGCTTTGCCTGCCCTATGGCACATTAGCATTGATCATGCGATTGACCACTCTCAGGAAGCACACGAGGCACTCATCCAGTCACACCATGGCCTCATCGACCAGCTGTGCAATGACCCCTCCCGCCTCCTCATCTACACCAATGGTTCCCGCAAGGGCACATCCCCCTCCTCTTTCTCCAGCAGTGCCGCTGGAGTCTGGTTTTATCGCGGCGAGGCTGCCCTCACCCACAAAACCTCCCTTGGCCCCTCAGTCCACTCCACGGACTGTGAGCTAGCCGCCATAGCCGACGCCGTATGGCTTCTGGCTTACTCTTATGACCTCCACCCTGCGGTCACACAGGTCGAGCTTTACACTGACTGTGAGGTGGCCCTTACCCTCCTTGCAGACCCATGCCCAGGCCCTGGCGTCTCCATCACCCTCCTTATCCGAAAGTGTCTCAAAGCCGCTAATAAACGGTTCCCTCATGTATTTTTCCATTTACACTGGGTCCCTGGACACTCCGATGTGGAAGGCAATGAATTTGTGGACGTACTCGCCACTGGCATCACTGACAACCCCCCCCAGACATCACTCCATTTCCGCCTACCATCCACTTCCTTCGCAAAGTCACCTCCTCTTCGGTACTTACTAAGTGGAAAGCCAACTGGGCTCTTGCCTGTCACCAACTTAAAGGGTCTTCGGATGCCCACTCTATGGGCACAACCCTAACTCCCTCCACTAAGCCAACTGCTCTCATGCAGAACCTCACTCTCGGTCGCTGCACCAAGTGCAAAGTTTTCCAGACTCTCCTCGGACACGCCGGCTTTGGCATGTACTTTGGATGTCTTCCGGGATGCAATCCCCTGTGTCTGTTCTGCCAGATTCCTGAGACTCGAGCCCACCTCCTGCTCTTGTGCCCCCATACCCTCCCCGCCTGTCGGGCAGTGTGGAAAACTCCTTTACCCTCCACGGAAGCCAAATGGTTTTCCAGAGACGGTCTCCCTCTTCTTGCCTCATTCCTTGACTCCCATCCCGCCTTTGAGGTGGAACCCATCCTCGTCTTTGACCCGGGTGGCCCCACTGTGGTCCGAGTTTCTGACTCAGGCTTTGCCTTAGGCAACTGAGCAGGACACCACACTTCTTTTGCCACTGCCCTTATGGCAGTCTCCCTCTCTGCTTATGGCATCCCGCTACTACTACCCAGTTTATTACAACTACCATCTCACACAATACAGGGGCCTAAAGGCCCCTGGAGCATATTTTGTACTAGATAGTCATGACACACTATAGAAATGCATTTCAAAAAAAAAAAAAAAACCAGGGGGAAGTGCTTGTAAATGATCCACATCAGGAACATGTGTAAGCAAAATGCAATTAGCCGCCGGCTAATTAACCTCGGATAATGCATATCCCTATGTAAATACCCCATTTTGGCTATGCATTATGCATTTAGAATTTTATGCATTATCTTATAGGGATTTCCTATCTACCGACTTGGTGGAAGCCTGAGCCCATGCATTAAAGGAGGTTATGTATTAGGAAAGATATACCATACGGGAAGTTTGACTGTAGTCTCAACGGAAGCTCTTTTCAAAACTGGTAACGTTTATTTCTCTTCACAGTATTTATAATATACAACGTACAATGTATACAGACATGCGGTGAATACAGGGCAACAGATTGGTTTGTTTGGATAGTGAGCGTAGAAGTTTTCCCTATTGACTGTGGCGTTCACATTCATATTATGTGTCTGAGCCTCCAGTCGGGATATAAGTAAAAGGAAAGGAAAAGGATGTGGATCAAAAGTACAATAAAAAAACTCCCGATATTGCAGCAGACGAGGAGCACGAGCGAAAAAAGGGATTACAAAAACAAGTCCTTTAGACACATCTTCGTCTCCGGTGTCGCAACTGCATCCCAAGACCAGATTTGAATAGTATTTCAAGGCGCATAAGCGAGCGCCGCCCACGCGATCACCATACCAAGTGATGTGTACCCAGCGGCACTCGCAACGTTCCGCATGACTTTGCCAACCTCGATGCCCGTGCGAGCACGCTTTGCCGGTCGTTCACAGTAACGTCCGCGCTCGCTTGACAGCTCTGCGGAGTCCGCAACTGCAGAAATTGCCTCCTCGCTTTCTTCATCGTCGTTTCTTCTGCGCTTCAAACTCTTAATAATCGAGGAGCTGGGTATTGCCTGCGAATATTTCGTTTGTACGACACTGACTTGATGGCTACCTGAGGACTCCGCGGAGTCAGCTGAGTGCGTAAGCATATCCCTAGTTGGAGTCCAGTCGTTGGCCTGTACCGACTGCTCGACGCGTGTCGCCAGAGGTGTCGCCTCTTGTGCCCTCGAATGGAGTATCACATTGGCCTCATCCAGTTTTGTGACAGCACTCTCCATCAGCGATGACAGACGATGCAACTCTAAATAGTATCGAAAATGAATACATCAGATCAACTCCAAAACAGATAGGAGAACGAGGCCAACCTTCGCGTATGCCCGCTAGCTCCTTCTCTACTTCTTTAGACGCGACAGACGGTAATGGTGTAGAAGAAACGGCCGGGAACGAGGTTGCCTTCAGGATCGCAGCACTGTCCCTAAGTTCAACCATACGTGCTTCGAGAGCATGTACCTGAGAAAGAAGGGGCCGCGAGCCGTAATCAGAACCTGAATACCAACCACCATCCCAATTGGAATTCCAATTCCAAACGGCGGACTATTAGATGTTTAAGATTAGTTATTCTCAGGGCAACATAGAATGTGAATGACAATGAGAACGTAATCCAGAAAATGGGGAAAAGGTGGCTAACACGGCTACTATAGCTGGAAGTCTCGGACATCCAGAGGCATAGATGCACGATGTTGGAAGAAAAAAAAAGAGTAACATGACGAAACACATACCTGCAGAGAATCATGCCCAGTTAGCTGAGGTAAAGACGTAGGCTTAGGTTTGGTAGTTTCAGTCGCTGCTAGTCCAGAATCAACTAATCTCTCCTCCATAAATTTGGGTTTCCCATCACTCTCCCGTAAGGCTTCCGCAATCTGTTGGACTCTTACGTTGGCGTGGAGGTCAAACTCGTCCACGTCGGCATCTGCACCCGCGTTCAAGTTCGTCTTTGTTTCTAACCCGATGACCTGCGCGCGGAAGCTCGGGCTCGAGTCGAGACTTGGGCTTGGCGAGATCTCCATTGGGGCCTCAAACTCCTCGCCCCCATTATATCTGGCCCGATCCTCACTTTCCACCTCGAAATCCTGAGAATCCCTATTGTCGTCTTCGTTTTCCGACTCAGGCTCGTCAGCATACAAGTCGTCTCCGTCTCCGTCTTCGTTCTCTATCCGGATCTCGTGGTTTCCGACTTCGCCAGCGTTCTCAATGCTCGTATATCCGGGATTGGTTTCGGAGACAAAAAGGGGCAAAAGCTGAGCATCTGCGAGCCCAAGCTGATTCTCCGGGTACGACGGAAATGCGTAGCTGTATGAGTCTCCTTCATTCCTGGATCCGCCCCTATTCGAGGAGTCAATTTCGTCCTCGTGGGCTTTCTGCTTGAAGTCCGTTTCCGAGCCCTGGGAATCAACATTCAATGTCACGTCCCCGTCCTCAATTGCGTCGCTATTACTAGCTGTATTCCTATTCCCACTAGCCTCTGAGCCACTGATGTGGTCAGTACCTCCGAAGAGACCAAAATCACGTAGAGACAGATGCGGACGGAGCGGCGGAAACGGTGGGAGGGGTGGTAACTGAAGGTTCTGGAGGTTGTGAAAGCTTTGGAAAGGCAAGGGCAACATCGAGCGCAAACGCGCGCCTGCACTCAGTCCCGTATCCACGGGACCTAAGTCATTGGTATTGACCTTGTTGCCCATGGCACTATTGTCCTCTCTGCATTTGTGGTTGATACTCGCAGGAAGTCCCAAATTAATAGGCGACGACAACGGTGACGTGCTTGATGAAGACGAGTAAGAGCTCAGGTCTTCCTCGTCGCCCTCGTCAAAGGAAGAAGAAGATATATCTTCATCCTCATCTTCGCTGTATATGCCGTAACGATTTGATGCATCAAGCGCGGGATTGACTGACGAGGGTAGTTGGCCGGAAGTATCGGTATCCGGTTGTAGAAGAGTCACTCGAACGACGACGGGCTGCCAGTACTGTTTTATGCAAAAAAAGATATGAGACATGGTAATGGATACAGGCAGAAGCGAAGATGGGGTTTCGAAGGTTCAAAGGATGGTCAGAATGGATGGGATATATATTACAAAAAGCTCGTATGAAAAGGGATATGATGCTTACACTTACCCTGTCGTTTCGGTAAATGGATTTCCCGAGATGGATAGTATCCCCAGAGCGTAGAGTATACGGCTTATGCGGTACGAGCTTATCTGAAAGACGTGTGCTGCCAGCGACGGCGGTCTGTATGTAAGACCCGTGCATGGAGGCAAGGTCTGTGAAGGAAACCTAATACATTCACAGTCAGTTATCACACAAAAATACGAAATTGAATTGACGGAGGTTTGGGCGTAGATGTACGCAGTGAAAGTTTCAGATGAATGGTGCAGGGGGCACAGGACGCAACGACGATAATAATAAACAAGCGCCGAGCAGCAACTGCGCACCGCAGGACTGGCCAAAGTGACTCACAGAACCGTCATCCTCAAAGGATATCCGTGCGTGCTGCCTGCTCATAACAGGGCTGCTGAACGTCGCGCGTGCAGCGCTGCCGGATGCTGTACCGTGGCCATCCGGGCAATGCCTGACGACGGTCGCACGCACAAGATCAATCGAACGATGTTGTGCGCTGTAGAAACGGTAAAGGCGACACTCGTCGCCTTCGTCTGACATGTCATCGCACGAAAGGGAGACGCCTGAGTCGCATCCCGCATCGTTGGGGGAGAGATCAGTGCTAGATCCCCTATTGCGATAAAGACAAAGCACCTATCGCAAGACTCCCATCATTGCTACTGTCGAGTTTGTCCTTCGTGTTGATGTCCTGAGAGGGCTGTCTGCCATGAACGCTTGAGTCCATGGTGGGTTGTGGTAGTGGTATTGCAAGTGGGCGACGTCAAGGACGACGTTGTAGTCGGATCGAAAGGCACTCGCCAGCCGCCACCGGCACGCTGCGGGTGAGGCGGGCGCTAATGGAAGTGACTTGTATGCAGTCACGTGTGTTACCGCATCCGACCCCTCTCCCAGACTTGAACCGCACCCATCTCAGTAGTATGAGGGCGCTGATGCAAGTTCAAGTCCCTTGCTGATGTCTGATATCGCCGGTGAAGCGTGCTCCCTCCTCGCCGTAGCATGCCTTGAATTATTCGCCGGCTTTTGTCTGGACTTTGCGTCCATACGTGAGTACATCTAGGTCCAGAGAGTAATGACCTTGTTGACAAGTTTACATTCTCCTATCGTATGCAGGCCATAACTGCACAAACTGTAGCTCCTGCTGCCCATACTCGTGCTGTAAATCCAGTCGCCACACTATGCAGCTTGCGGATGACAACACAGAACGCGAACCTCTCATCCGCTCGACACAGCCTCTGCCTGTGCCCGAACTAGCTTCTACGACGATGGTCCCAACGGGAGCTACCTCAACGTAAAACTGCAAGCCCTCTGTCCGTGTTGTACATAATGCGAGCCTTCTCTCCTACATTTTCCTACCAGGACGTTTCCTCAAATTGTCAAATGGAAAGAAGATGGCTTCAAGCCTCAGCCTTGCAATCGACTGTTACCAGCACGGATTACCGTAATGTAAGAACAAATCATGCATCACTTGACTTACTCTACGTAAAGTGGCATGGCTGTAGTCCCGAAGTGTACACGGGTAAAAAGCAATGTGTTATTCCTAAAATTACACTGAAAAGAACATGTCACATCCAACCCTGCACGTCTTATGCAGTGTGCGGATGATACCTTAAGGACGAGGGACAGAAGATGAAATGTGACGGACCTCCTTTCTGATGCTCTGCCGAATCTTCTACATGGGTTGTACGCAGCACATATATTTCCTACGAGACAAAACCTGTAAATTCATGTTGAATCTCAAGGAAGGTTTAGGAATTCGATTGGAGAAGCTTATACAAAAGGCAAAAAAAAATTCGGGTACGGGGAATCGAACCCCGAGCTGCCGCGTGAGAGGCGGCAATGTTAGCCGTTACACCATACCCGACTGTAGGATGCATGTAAATGCTAGCCTCCAGAACTGCGCTCATCCCAATATAGTTAAAGCCGCAAAGCCCGGTTTTCCATTAGGCGGATCAGAGTCATTTGATATTCAACGACTTACTAACGCTGCGGACCGCGGTACGACTGTTAAAAGAGTCATCCCGCCGTCGACAGACTTGGCAGCGGTCATGAAGTCGGTCTCCTCTGCTTCTGGCAGTTCCACCAGCGCACTTAATTTCGGAGCTGTTCGCCATATTCACAATGCTATCTGGCCGAAGAAAGGACAGACCGCTCTGACTACGACCGTAGAGGAAGTAGTAGACACCGATAACGCCGGCAGCACGGGAAACCTCCTAGATAACGACGACTTCATGCTAAAGAAAGGCCCTTCTCTGGTTATAATGATATTGCAAAATGTCTTTTTACAGGTAATTGTAGTGCTTCCCGTCCTGTTATTTCGATGTTAAAAACCAGTACCTGCGACAGGTATCGTTCTTCTCCATAGTGTCTTCCTCTTCCGCCTACGCCGAGCATCTCGGTGGAACTGCTACGTTTTCGGGTCTGGTCATCGGTGTACCAACGGCGATCTCGGGACTCGCGCTCATCCCGCTCATGAGGATCGACAGAGGTAAAGTTGTTCACGACATTGGAACCTTAAGTATAAAAGCTGAAAAATCATACAAGGACAATACAAGATGCCCTACACACCTCCTGCTGCTCCATGGTCCTCGGATCCATTCTATACGGCCTAGCATACAAAGCCAACTTCCTCTACCTCATCCTCCTGGGACGAATGGTCCAGGGCGTCGGCTTCATAGGCTTTCTATACACCAAGCGCTACTGCACCGACCCGCGCATCGTCGGGATCCGCAGGCGCACAACGCTCGCGAGCTTCCTCGTCCTCGGACAGGGAATCGGCATGAGCTGCGGTCCCTTCCTCGGCGGCCTGCTGTACAAAGTCGGCTTCGCGAACACCGTGTTCAACGGGTACACAGCACCCGGGTGGGTCATGGCCGGTGCCTGGCTCGCGTTCTGGGTCGCATGTGCGTTGTTGTTCGAAGACGTTCCGCGCGCAAACCCCTCCCAGGGCACACAAATGACGACTCTGCCACCGCCCTCGCCTACACAGCTGACGACTCGCGCGCTCACGTCCCGCCAGTGGGGCGTCGTCGCGACCATGTGCTGGTTCGCCATGACCTGCTTCTTCATCCTCGGCGCCTGGGAATCAAACATCCCCGTCTTCGGCTCCGCCTCATCCCACATCGTCTCCTCCAGCTCCAGCTCCGCCCTCTCGCGCACAGTCCCCCACCTCGCATTACTCTCGCGCACACACTCGCTCTACCCATTCCACTGGTCCCCCTTCGCATCAGGAAACTTCATCGCACTAGGCGGCGCAGCAATCTTCCCATTCCTCTTCCTCAACCTCCTCCTCGCGCGGCGCACGCAGGACCGCCACATCCTCGCACTCGGCTCGGGCCTCGGCCTCGCGGGGCTCCTCACCGCACTCGCCCTGCTCCACTTGCAACCCGCGACCGACGTGCTCTCGTACGGCGCCTTCTTCGCGTGTTGGTTCCTCGTCGCGCTCGGCTTCAATCTCGCGAGCACGTGCACACTTAGTCTGCTCGGCAAGCAACTACCGCCGTCGTGGAATGGTCGGACGAGTCTTGGTGAGCAAATTTTCTGTTCGCATTTTTTTTCCTTCTGGTTCCTGACTTTTGCCGGTACAGCAATTCAATACAGCAATTATACCGGACGAGTCACTGGTGCCGTTTGGGGAGGAAGTGGCGTCAAAGTTGGGATGTTGAACTATCTGGGTCTAGAGATTGCGATCATTGGGATTGGCGCAGTCATGTTTTTGACTTTGTGGCGCGAGCTGAAAGCTAAGACAGGATAGTGCAAGTAGCCAAAAGTCTAGAAATCAAACTTTTCCATAGATTTTTCTTCTCAATCATACACACAATTAATGCGGATGGATGGCTCTTCATGAACTCGAATGACCCTCTCTGATCCGCGCACAAAAAGCCGAGGTATAGAACCCTGGACAGGCACGAGTATTCACGCAACTTTATCAACCACTTTTATTTTACAGTCCCCCATTTACTTGAATTATCCTAGAACTACTCACATGAACAGAACCTGTCACGAAGGTCCATCTACCAGTTATTCAATCATACGCTTACAACTCGCGATAAGTAGGAGCTTTGAGAGCCTATGAGACCCGGGCCTTGATGGTCGCTTATTCGTCATCGATCACCCATTCGCACTTTCCCGTCCCAACATCCTGCAGCGCTGCCCAGTAGAAGCCCGTGCCGTGCGCGAGAATTCTTCCCAGTAAAGGTATTTCCTGCAAATCACGCAGCACGCGGTGGAAGGGATTTTTCTTGCGATCAAGTGAGCCGGGGTGGAACTCGGACTCAATGGTGACGCACGTCCCTGGCGTAATGTGTGTGCCATCTAGTTTGCAGCGCTTCGGAGCATTCTGCAGTTTTATTTCGCAGCCAAGATGGGAGACTGATGAATGTTAACACAAAAAGCAATCAGGAATGTTTTGCGACGAAACATATGAGACTTGCATGAAAAGAGATTCCACGGTGAAAGCAACCATCCGACATTATCGCCTCCATCGGGCAAGCAAGTTGCTACAGCATCCCCACCCTTTTATGACAAGGAACCTGTCAGAACTAGACGGTATCCGCGCCTTCCTCTTGGCTTACATTGGTGATGCGCCACATTGTCCTGGGAAACTCAGAAAAGTGATTCATCCTGCCGTTAAAAGCTTCCATGAAGTGTGTCAATGTATAGCGATTCCGTCAAAACTGTGTATACTTACCATTGGCGGACAACACATCACAAACGACTGGAGCTGCGAATAGGTAAGCGTCCCGAACAACGATATTTTCCCCACATTCGTGAGTTTCATTTATTAAGCGCGCGTAAAAGAGTGAGGCAAGGGCGCAGCCTAGCGAATGACCTGTAACCCACTGCGATAGCGGTTATATGAAATGATCTTAAAGAGAGGTTTTTTTCTTACAATGTTTATTGGTTTCCCTGCTGAGGACAGATGTAGGGACACGCTTTTGATTGCCTCAATTATTGTTGCTGACGAAAAGAACATCATCAGTAAGAATACCGCTTCAAAATAATCTGTAGATTGGGACTTGCTATACGGCATGGACGAGTCTGGAGTAATCCTTGTCGGAAATAGTTTATTCATGAAGCCATCGTGTGCTAGGATCTATTTTTAAGATAGTTTTTTTCACAGCGTTCAGTGAATTCTGCACTGACCTTTTCCGAAGCCTCTGAGCCACAGGCCTGCCTCACGCATTTGGATCGTGAAATCCGACGTCCACTCGGAGAAGTCGGTCGGAGTTGTGCCTTTGAATGAGACGATGATAAACGTATCTTGTGGGTCCCAAAACAAGCCGCAGAATGCGCTGCCGATGCTATTGAGCTCTGAGATTGTCGTATAACTAATTCCGAGCTTATCGCGCGCGATGTTGGCGATCGTGTTCTCCTTGCAGCTTGTCCTATGCAGCTCCTCAGTGACAGCCCGGGCACCGGCAGTACCACATTTTTCCACGAGTCTAGATCCAGGGGTTGTTTCTAAAGAATCCGGGTCGGCTACGACCTGCCCAAGGTGAGAGTTCGAAGCAGCAACGGCCGCAGCCCGATGTGTGGCCCGAGGGTCGCGTTCGTACATGAGTGCTGCACATTGGAGCCTATCTACAATTCAGCTTGGCCATTAGGGAAATTCACGCCGTTAATTACATACAGGAGTTTAGAAGCATCCAAGTTGAATATACGCCGATGTAAGCGGTTGCGCGACTCTTCGATAGGCTGCGAGAGGTGCCTCCGACCCGCAGCGATTTCCTCATTTGAGAGTTCTTCGAATATTGTCGGATACGCTAATTATGCCCTTCAGCGTCATTGAATAGTGGAAACAAAAATTGAACGCACAAGCATTAACAATACTGAGTCCCATGCACGCGCATTTTGAAATGTAGTCAAAGCATAGAACTACCATTGGTATGTTGCAGAGTAGGCACCAAAACAACAGCACAGACATGATGATACACGTTAAGACGGATAAGGTTATGGCAGAAATGCAATCCATCAGGCCTTTGTAAACGAGACCCGAATATGAGACGATATAGTTTGTAAGACTTGTGTCATGGGAAGCTCACAGGCAGGGAAGAAGAGCACACTCCATGCTACCTTCGCCCAGGTGTCTAGCAAGAACCAAAGATAGGCTTTGATCATTGCGTAGGAACTGTGAACCCATAACTTCTCATATTTTCTTTCTGAGCCACTTAGCTTTCGACTCAAATCAACGAATTCGTCCGCATGGAGAGCATGTAACTGGGAGAGTAATTGTTGCCGTTCTTCCGTTCCTTCTGGATATGGGTCTTGGTCCGAGAGGGAGAATGCTTTAATTTGTTGAGGAGGGGGTGACGGAGGACAGCGAACCATCCTGGACCTTTTGAACGTCCTTTGTTTAAAATCTAAAGGCCGGTATTGTGCCTATCTGAATGTACGCAAGAAGCAGGGAGAGACACTAAATAGTAAAAGCAGACGTAAGCCCAGCGAGCGATGTGTGCCACCGGCAGTCCTAGGTCGCCGACGTTGATGTTGTCCCACAAGACGGCTTCAGAAACTTGAAGTAGACGGGTTTTGAGCACCAGGGACAAACGAGCTCTGCCAAAGTCTTGTCTTGAGAAACAGGAGGTTGAAAAAGTTTCACAGAAATCCAGATGAACACCAGGCTCGTCGCATTACTTATTAGTTGAGGACGCAAGCAGGCAATGCCACACGGAGGCTATTTTATTAAATCGATATCTTGAAGGCCGGCCCTAAGCACCCCAGGCACTCAAAAATACGTCTGAAATGATGTCATCGTGTCGGTCTATGGATTAGTCAGGTGAACATAACAGATACGGTGAAACTACTACGTACTTACAAGCTTAAGGGTCCAACAATTTTGTCTGGATTTCTCTTCATGAGCCCATAATATTCTAATTTATGTCTAAACAGTTCCCAGTCCGGGACCTAGCCACTAGAAGCTGCTTGAATCGAATTAGTATTGCGCAGCATTGGAGTCTCCGGCGTGCTCTTTTTTTTTTGAAAATTAGAGAGCTCACCTAAGCTAAGCATCGAGTCACGCGGGATTACTCTACTAAGTATGTAAGCATTAGCCGGTCTTCGCCGAGCTCAAAACGCAATAAATGACTTGGTACTCATGATGGTACAGCTCTGGACTTCCGGGTGCTTAAGAGCTCAGGCTGAGGAATGAATCGACATATCTGACTTTCCGTGGTTTGACCATCTTGCATCGACCTGCAAACTTTCTTTCTCAATCACTCTTTACCGAACGGGTTCAGCTGCTTCCTAACGAATCTAATATTCTGCGTGTCCATTCGGCATGGTCCCGAAGGTCAAGCTCGCAATAATCGGCGGAGGCCCTTCAGCGTTCTTCGTGGCCTCGCGCCTCCTACAACTTCTACCCACTACGCACAGCTCTCATCCGTCTCTTGGTATACACATCTACGACAGATTGTGGGCGCCGCACGGACTCGTGAGGTATGGCGTCGCGCCTGACCATCCAGAAGTAAAGGTGAGTTCGTATTTCCAATCTATATTCCCATGCGCTAACACTACAACCGGCTGGGTACGCAGAACTGCACGCATAAATTCGATGAGGCGGCCCGCGACCCCCGATTCTCGTTCTTCGGAAATGTGAATATCTCCTCAACGCCTTCGCCCGTCCCACATGCTGTCGACGTTCCGCTATCCTCCCTATTCCCACATTATACCCACCTTCTCCTCGCGTCCGGTTGCACCGTCCCCAAACTACACCCAGCTCTTCCACTTTCACCCTTCTGCCGCCCCGCGCTCGACCTCGTCCACTGGTACACACAACACCCCGCAGCGTCCAAGGCACCTCCTCTCGACAAAATCGAGCACGTCTCTGTAATCGGCCATGGAAACGTCGCGCTCGACGTCGCCCGAATGCTCCTCGCCCCACTCGAACATCTCGAGAAGTATGACGTGCCCGAACCCGTGCTCGACGCGCTGCGCCGCTCGACTGTGAAACACGTGAGCATCATAGGACGCCGTGGCCCTCTGGAAGCGAGCTTCACAACGAAGGAGTTACGGGAGATGACGAACCTCCCGAACGCGTCGATGGCCCCGTTGTCCCCGGACGCACTCGCCGCTGCCAGCGGAGGCCGAGACCTGACGCGCCAGCAGACGCGACTGTTGCAGCTGTTGACGAAGGGCTCGAAAAATGCGTTCGGGACGACGTCGAGGACTTGGTCGCTCGAGTTCTTCCGTTCGCCGACGGGACTCACGGCCTCCCCGGCGGCCTCAGCACGTGCCGCACGCCTCGCCCTTGCGCATACGGCGCTCGATAAAGACGGACGTGCACTTCCGTCTGGCGAGACGTCCACGCTTGACACTGATCTCATCCTACCGTCGCTCGGATACCATGCCGAGCCGATGGGCGCGTGGTACGAGCCAGCGCACGGACATGTACGCAACGTCGGTGGTCGGGTGGTCGGGTCGCGGGGGCAGGTTCTACGAAACGTGTACGCAAGCGGCTGGGCGGCGACGGGTGCGCGCGGTGTCCTTGCAAGCACGATGCTCGACGCACACGCAGTCGTTGATACGCTCCTCTCCGACCTCCAAGGTCAGACAGACGGCTACCAACTGCTGCAGACGGGTGCGGTGACACCTCCAGCCACGAACATGTTAGAAGGCGAGGTGGAGAGCGTTTTGAATGCTGATGTGGATATGGACAGCGTGCCCAAAGAACTAGAGGCTGCGATAGCGAAGTGCCTAGTCATGAGATACGATGACTGGAAGAAGGTTGATGCAGAAGAGGAGCGGCGCGGAAGAGAGACGGATAAAGAGCGGGAGCGGATGCTTTGGGAAGAGGCCCGCACATTTATCTCGCCTTGAGGCGAGTCTAAAGCCTTTTAGAAAAATCATTGTCGTGCCTTACTTCTGGCCTTTCATAGACGAAACCGCACAGACAAACGTCCTTCCCAAACCCACCGACTGTACTCTGGAAAACTACACTTCGAAAGTCCCCGTCTTCAGAAAGTTATAAAGCAAGTGCTTTATAGTTTGCCTGAACAGGACGGTCATTGAATGGCTTGCATACGTGAGTCCGGACTTCCATCAGGTGGCTTCCAGCTGTTTGTCAGATATCGAAAGTATCCCCCCTTCAATCACCTATAAGAGTAGTAGCTGCTGCCCAAAGTACAAGATTAATCAATAACGAAGTGAATTTTAAGAGTATGAGGGGTTTGCGCCGTGCGTGCGGGTGAGTCCGGCGCGTGCAGCGGTTTTGTCGGCGCCAAGCCTGCTTACACGGGGGTAGATATCGAATATTGAATTGAGTATAAACCACAAGTATCTCAATACACGCTTACACGCCTAAGTGGGTCGTGCTTCGTCCGCTCCCATCACCATGTCTGTCGTCTTCGAGCGGGAGAGCGAGCTGGACGACGCCCCAATCGCCGTCGTAGACGTCGTGCACGCCGCCGGCGAGGGTGAGACAAAGGACACGGCCATCTCGCGGGTTGAGCGGCGGCGGTCGTGGACACGATGGGAGCCAGGGCGGTCGCACGAGGGGACGACGCTTCGCATGTTCGCGCACAACTGTAAGCCCGACCTTTTTTATACGCAGTGCTTGGATCTGTAAATGAGGATGAATTGCAATCGGCGATTAGTTTTTTCAGAAGAGATGTCGGCGTGCCGACGAGCGTATTTAAAGCTCGTTTTGCGCGCAACTATTCTTACCATCATCCTGACGTGGGCTTGCTTACCCATGTGCGTTATTTTTGTTTTTCGCTTGTCTATTTTTGTCGAGGTTTATATTTTTGTTTATCAGCTACTGGGGCTCGCTTTCGGCCTCTGCGGAATTGACTGGTAACCTCGAAGCTTGGGTGATAAACCGCGACGAGGGGCGAATTGGCGAGTCGTTCGTAGGTGCGGTGATTGCTGCTCCCAAAAAGGGTCCAGGGGCACTTTCGTGGACTCCTATTAATGCCTCGGTTGCCGGGAACGACGAGACTATCGCACAAGCAGTGATAAATGAGCAGACGTGGCTCGCCGTTGTAGGTCTGTCTTTATAATTTGGTGTGTGGCTCCATATCACAGTAAAAGATATTGACGGAAGCGTTTAGTGTCGCAAAATGCCAGTGCGCGACTAAGTGCAGCGCGGGCTTCAGGAGACGTGACATACGACCCAACGTCCGTTTTTACAGTCTATTACGCCCAAGTAAGACGCTCCATCCTCATTCTACTCACCCCTTGCATTGAGCTCATGAGCACCCCTAAACGTTCAAGGCTCGAAACGATGTGGCCACAGGCAATTTCCTGCTCCCAGCCGCGACCGCGATGCTCTCCAATTTCACGTCAACATACGCGACTGGCTCTACGCAGCGCTATATCGCGACGATTGTCGCGCAGAACGGGTCCGTGAACGTCACCGCCCTAAGTAACATTGCTCAGGCTCCACAGACGATAAGCCCCGGAATCGGATATCGACTTGTGAATTTACGCCCGTACACATCTCCTGTCTCCCAGGCGGTCTTGCTTGTCGGGAACATATATTTGTGTATATTCACGTGAGTTGCTAGCAGTGTATCCAGTATATTTACTGGACGATAATCTAACCCAGTACTTTCGTCTAGCTTCATGATTGTGAGAGTCCTAACTTTATCCAGACTATATGCGTCCTAACGATGTTCACCTCCTCAGGCGATGGCCCATTCCTCTGCGCGCGCCTACGTCGAGCAACACCTCACCTTTTCGTCGTATCTCTCGATCAGGATTGTGACACCCCTCCTACTCTATATCCCGCTCAGCCTCAGTTACGCTATGGTCAGTCTAGCGTTCAAGCTGCCGTTCGGAGCGCGGTACACGTATGGCACGGGCTTCGCCGCGTTCTTCGCGTACATCTACCTCGGGATGTGCGGGCTCGGACTTGCGCTTGAAGCGATGATCACGGTCCTAACGCCACGATTCGTACCGTTCTTCCTCGTATTACTCGTGCGTGCTGAAGTTCGGTATCTATTTGCTTATATTTCAACTGACATTGTGATCGACATCAGATCATCGTGAACATCTCTACCGTCTCGCTTCCGCCAAACCTGCAGCCAAATATCTACGCATACGGCATCGGATTCCCATTCTGGAACATGTAAGAGCGCCCTACTTTCTGTGCTACAGTATTTCCATTTCTGACCGACGGCCTGCATTCAACCAGTCAGCAGGCACTACGTACAATCCTTTTCGACACCGCCTCTCACCTTCCGCAGAACGCCGGTGTACTTATCGCGTGGATCCTCCTCTCCTGCGGTACGCTTTCAACGTTTACGTGGTTCGTGCACGTGCGTGACCTGCGACGGACGCACCGCGCTCGTCTGGCGAAGGGGAGAGGAAGGCGCGGGGACGCGGAACCTGGCCCTCGCGACGAGAAGGCGAGGGATGAGTCTAAGGGAAAGGGCACTACAGGGATTGATAAGGCAACTTAGAAGCGGGCGGTGTAAACGTAATGGTGTAAACAGTGTCGCCGGTGCCAATGCGCTAAACCCATGGCCCGGGGGCACCAGTAGATAGAGCGCCAGAGGCTAGTCCGTGTCTGTACTTGTTCGCTCAGAGTGTAGTAATGTATCTCCACGACCGTAGACGGCATCGTATGTTCTCCTGTGTATAGTGTAGCGGTTAAAATCCACCTCGAGGCTCCCGGAAAATTGAACGAGCGAATGGTGGATGTTCAGTACGTGTATATTTCTAGCAGTGTAGTGGCTTGTCTCGACTATTGTCCGTAGTTCAGTCGAGAGGTGATATTAGAACGAAGGGGCCGAAGTTCTTGCCTTTTGTCTGGATGTCCTCAACGCGGAAGAGTTGAATAGTAACGGCAAATAAATAGAGCCACACTTTCAGCGGATTATGACTCCCCGTTCCAGAGACTCGGGGCCTAGAGGGCATACAAAGGACTCGGAATAATAGAGTACTCGGTCAATGTAGCAGATGTGAGAATTATGAAATCAAATATGGAACCAACTACATGATGTTCAACTTGAATATAGTACATCATGATACAGTAAATGTCAGGACGGTTGTTGCGTGTTAGTGCAGAATATCATGTCCATGATGTGATCGTTAAATTCGAAGCGGACATGCTTGGGTATGGTAAATCCAGATTCTAAGCCTATAAGCACAGGATGTGGTATGTATGGTATGGTCGTAAAAGTGCGAGGATAATATGGTTAGAAACGATGACAGGGTAAGACTTCCGATTGCAGTGTGCCACAGCTCTAGTGAAAGTGATGATGAGATCGAGATAATAAATACAGGATAGAGAAAAATGAGATAGTATTACGGCATGTTATAGAAAGGTGCAGCAGCTCTCTGTATAGCGCGTCGAACAAAAATGGCGAAAATGGCAAAAATGGGGGGGGGCTGCCGCGCCTAGGCGTTCCGCGACACGAGAGACAGGGATCGACACAATTCAGCCCTTAACTCTGGATGCCAATGCTAAAGCTTCCGGGGGCCGCTAATTGCCCAGGAAAAGTATGCATAATGTCCCAGGTTTGTCGCATTCCACTTGGCACGGAGTACGAAGAGACAATATTGCCATTCTGGCGGCGACTTTGCCCACGACCAGTCCTCCTAACATTCGAGATCTTCGGCTCTTACTCAGGGAAGCACACTCTTCCTGCGCCTCCGGATTTGCGTTTTGCTTGCTCCCTCTAAGGCTTTACGCGTTTTCTCACTGGGAGTACCTCTTCTTCTTCTGCTACGCCACGAGACCGTTTCCCTAGTGCCTCTGTTGGCGGGATGGTTGTCACCATCTGGGTAAACAGGTTGCTCTTGTCCTTATATAACTTTCTTGTCTCCAGCCGTAAGGCAATCGGATCGTCATCCAACAGCAGAATCCCGTCAAGTAGAAGGCGCTTCATAGCCTCATGACAGTGGTCCTCCGGTAGCCCGCATGCTTTCCATAACAACCATTCAGTCTTGATACAATTTGTCAAGCCAGCTAGCATCCCCGCTAGTAACTTCAGTCGAGGGTGAAGGATCGCATACCACAGGTGCTCTTCAATGTTCCAGAGGACTCCTTCCCGCACATCTGGTTGATTTTCCTTGAAAGTGTGACTTTCGAACGAATCCATCATGTCGTTAGCTTGGTCAGATACGAACGAATCTTCTCCCTCTGGCCAGGCATGGAGCAGTTGAAAGACAAGTACCCAGAAAAAGGACTCGACGTCGTGGTGGCCACTATGTTCGACCACAATATGTGTCCCAGCGGCCGGTTTCTGAAAAGCAGGCGCATTATTGACGGCATTACGGTAGAATTCATATCTTTGGGAGCCGTATGCTTTCAAGTAGAGCTCTTGGGCTCTGTCCGATATTTCCGGGAATTCGGACCTGGAGTCGATGACGGCAACTACGCGGCCACGGGCAACAACACGGGCAACAAACATCGGAGTTCCCTGTGGACACATCAGCTAGAGTGTGAAACGATCATTTCCATAAGCCGTACCGTTCTGTTTGTTAAGGGATTATCTGCGGTCAATTCGTCCAAATTTGCCGCATGATCCCAATCGATTAGAGCACCTTCCTCCTTGACCTCCGTTCTAAATCAGGTACATCGTTACGGTCAATCCCGGGAAAACACAAGCCGCACGTACATAGAAGGATCGACGACCTGGTTTATGAACTTGGCATCGGGATAGTCGTCCAATTTCGTGTCATGATGTACCGGGTTGATGATGATGTTGTTTTGGCTGACATCACGATGCAGTACTCGCTTCTTTTTGAGACAAATTTGGTGCCCTAAAATTTGGGGAAATCAAGTTATCGAATGTGAGCGCCAGACGAAGCAAGAAAAGCGAATTTACCTTCAATGGCGTCGTAAATGGCCATTAATAGTTGCCGTACGGTCGTGCGTTTATTGAGACCGTCACCTGTAGTCTTTAAAACTAACCTTTGCTTTTCATGTGGAGGGGAAGAGCGAGTAACGGCATCGTCCTTTTTAATTGCCTCTTGCACGGAATGTACGTCCCTTGTTCTCAAAGGAACCTCGGCACCCTCAATCTCCATCGTGACTACCTCTGAGAAGTCCATTTGTACTACGCCAGGAACACCCTTGATCTTCTCCAGAATAGCTGATTCCTTGAATCGACGACGCATATCTCTCCATTGATCTTTAATGACTCGCTTCGCGGTCTCGTCGTGGAAGACACATGTTCGCCTCCCGTGCGCAGACGATGCGAAAAAGACCTTCGCCTTAAAAGCACTTTGTTTCGTGCGGATAATCCACTTTGGCGACAGCGATCGATCCATGAATAGAGTCATGGTATGGTCTCGCGTAGGAAGGGGAGGCAGGGGTCGACAGACGGTACGAACGTAGCGTAGCAAGACCGACCAGCTTGTTTCATCCGAGAGCCAATATGGCTCCGAGCTGATAATTCCGGATGCATCGGACCAGTGGAGGCGGAAGCACAGCGTCTCCCAGCCTATATACAGCATGCCAGCCAAGTCTGGTCGAGCGCGAGGCAGGACTTGCAAGCAGGACATAGTTTGACCATCACTATCGTCTACTAATTCGCACTTAACCTCGCCTAGAGAAACTATCTGATTCCAGTAAACTAGGCCAGGAAGTTTACCGTGGCGGACAACTTTCTTTGCTTGTTTGCGTGTAGAAATGACAGAGGAAATGTTAGACTTCAAGTCGGAGCCATCGAATTTTCCTTCGCATCCCGTACCACTTGTGTTGCAAAATACCAGACATTGAGCTGCTGCGAATTAGAGTGACGGACAGAAATAGAGAGGTTGGCACTGGTTGCTCACCGTCTTTGTTTGAGTCGCTGATTGAAAGACTTATCTTAGTGAGTAGCCTGCACACAAGCAGAGAGAGTCTTGCTTTGCTTTTTGCTGTCGTTCCATTCATTATCTTCTTTTTGTATGACAACCAGTCCGAAGGCAAATCCATCGACACGTCCTTCTGCAAGTAATAGGTCTCGAACCGCTCAACCTCGGCGCCGGAAGTCATGCCCATTAGATAGACAACAAGATAATAGTCAATTCTTGTTGCTATCGTGGTACAATCAAGTCTCGCAAAAGACCTGGTTACAGTTGGCGCTCAGCGGCTCAGATCTGAAGTTTTAGTTGTGGTTCAAAACACAACTTTTTCAACAGAATGAACGCGCTCGGTCTCATCGCACGTGATACGTGTTTATAACGTAAGTTTTTTTTCATTCGTCATATCAACACAGGGCAAAGATGAGCGACACCACGTCCATCCCCTAAGACTAGCCGGAATCATCCTTTATAAAGGCAGCAGCTCGCTGTACACCGATCAGCTACACAGCATATGTGAGGTTCTACGAAATGCGTGCGATATAAGTGGTGGAGATGGAAAGAAAATCTAACGGTCTGATACTGTATACTAGTAATATGAACTACAGAAGGTCGTGCCATGTTATGGTTACAAAAACGCGAATCATATGAGGTTAAAGATCATGATATGGTGACGTGTATGATGATAATAAATTCAGAGAAAAAATCGGATGTATCCGTAAGACAGGTGTGATAATCAGTACTGTACGTCGGTAATAGTGTTCTATGATGCGGCAGAGATGGAACTTGAAGGTCGAGGATGATCAAGCCTCGGGGTCAGAATGTCGCCTCGTACCACTACACCTTCCAGACGTCATTGACTGGTCGTAAAGAGTTCCTGCACTGATTCGGGTGCTCCGCATCCCGGTAAGTACATGGGAAGGAAGAGACATGCTGTCGCTCACATCACCGCGCCCAGACCTGGCTGCCGGACCATACGAAACCTGTGCGTCTCTACAGCCCTCACTCGAGAATTCATGTCCTTTCTGTTCCATCCTAGGAATGTCCTGCTTCGCTTTTTTCTCCAATCGATAGTTTTGTGCGTTTGCTCGCTGAAGGTGCCTCAGTCCCATCTTCCACATCGCGAGCTCGCTTTGATTTTCTCCCTGACGCGTTCGAGTAGTTGGTTGCTCCTCCGACTCTAGTCACACCCGTAGATAGTACTAGAGGCTGTCTTTGTTCCAGTCGCAAGGCAATCGGATCGGCTTTTAGCTTCACGTTAACATCAAGTAAAAGACGGCTCATTGCCTCATGGCAATGGTCCTCGGGAAGATGGCATTCGTTCCACAAAGCCCATTCGGTCGAGATGTAAAGCGTTAAAACAGCCATCATCCCGCGTATGATAGCCAGTCGAGGGTGGAGAATCTCGAGCCACTCATCCTCCCGAACTATTCTGAGAATACCACTTCGGATGTCTGAATCGTCCTGTTCGAAAGTATGCGATTGAAAAACATTCATTAAACGTGAAGCCCTTGGAGATACTTGACTCCCTTCATTCACTGGCTAGGCATGGAGGAGTTGGTGAACGAGTACCCAGTAAGCGGATTCAACATCGTGGCAGCCGCAATGTTCAACCGCAATTACTGCCACTTTGGGGACTCTCCTATAAACAGGTGCATTATTGATGGCATTGCAATAAAAATCGGATTTTTCGGAGCCATATGCCTTTAAGTAGAGTTCTTTGGCTTCGTCCGATATTTCCGGGAACTCGGGCCGTTCATCAAGAGTGCGAGTTAGCTTGCCACTTGCAACAGCACAAGCAACAAACATAGGCGGTCCCTATCGATTCGTCAGTGAACGAGAGATAAATAGCCATACAAAACTCACCGTCCTGTTCGTCAAAGGATTAGCTTCGCTCAGTTCGTTCAAATTTGCCGCATTATTCCAATCGATCAGCATTCCTGCTTCATCCACTTCCTTTCTATACCATGTAAAACATTACAAGCGATTCCAAGTTAAATAACACGGGATACACGTACTTCGAAGGATCAAGGATCTGCTTTATAAACTTCACATCGGGATAGTCATCCAATTTCGTATCATGATGAACCGGGTCAATTAGGATATTGTTCTCGCTGATATCGCGATGTAGCGTCCGTTTCTTCAGAAGACAAATTCTGTGTCCTTTTTTGAACTCGAGTTAGTATCCTATTACAAGCGGTATGTAAGAAGCGGGAAAAGCCTGCTTACCTTGAAGGCTATCGTACAAAGCCATTAATAACTCCCGAACAGATGTACGCTCCGTTAAAGGCATCCCAATACTCTTCAACACCGACCTCTGCTTCTCACGACGCGGAGCAATACGATCACCATTCTCAGTCTTTATAACTGTATCCGTTCCGGAGTGCATCTCATTCGTCGTTAGGGGAACCTCGGTCCCTTCAACGTCCATCATAACTACTTCCGAGAAGTCGACCTGCACCACACCAGGAACACCTTTGATCTTCTCTAGAATAGTCGCTTCCTTTAATCGACGGTGCACATCCCACCAGTGTTCTTTAATAACAACCCGCTTTGCAGTTTCGTCGTGAAACACACAGTTCTCCCTCTTCCGTGCGACGGTCTGGAAAACATCAAAGTCCCTTTAAACTCTTTTTGTTTCGTGTGAATAGACCATCTCGGCTTCAGGGTCCGACCCTGAGGCATCAGCTTCATGGTTTGATCTCGCGTAGGAAGAAGGGGGAGGGGGCGCCAGACGGTGCGGACATAGCGGAGCAGAACAGACCAGCTTGCTTCGTCTGAGAAGTAATAAGGGTAGGAACCGATGATCCCGGAGGTATCAGACCAGTAGAGGCGGAAGAATTTGGGTTCCCAGCTCATATATAGCATTCCAGCCAAGTCCGGTCGAGTGCATGACAAGATTTGCAAGTAAGGGCCGGCCTGGATATTGGTTGAATCGCTTAACTTGTACTTGACCCCACACAGAGACCTGAACTGTTCCCAGTATACTGGACCTTCGAATTTACCAGTGTGAAGAAAATTAATTGCTTGTTTGCGCGTAGACATCATAGAGGAAATGACGGATCCCAAATTTGTGCCTTCTATTCCCCCTAGGTCGCCCATATTTTCCGTGTTGCAGAACATAATACACAGGTCGGCTATGAATAGTAGCAATGAAAAGTCAGCGATCGGAATGAGGTGACCTTGGTTCGGGTTACTCACTATCATTCTTCGAGTTGCTAATCGAAAGACTTACCTTCGTAAGCATCTCGCAGAGGAGTAGATTTCTTTCTGCTTCCAAATTCTCATTCATTTGGTCCAAAATGTTCTGTCCGAATTTTGGCCAATTAGAAGGCATATTCATTGGCTCCTTTTGCAGGTAGTAGCCGCTTTCGAACCCGTCAACCTCAACGATCTGTGCACTGAGCATGCATTCGAGCGTCTGCACGGAGACATCGTGTACAGTACTGGGTCCGCCATCAAACTTTGGTTCTAACAGGTTGCTAGAGGACATTGAGCAAACGTAAATAGTAGCAGCCGCCTGAGGTCCAACTTGAAGTCGTGCTTCAACCGTTAACTTGCACAAAATTCAAAAAAAAAAAACGCCCCGTGACTTCTGTTACTAGACACGTGACCTTACAGACCGAGCCACACTACATGTAGTACTGTAGTACCGCGCGGGCTGCAGAAACGGTCTGCAGCATGCCAGCATTGCCAGGCCAAACTGAGTAATGACGCGCATCAGAATTGCAAATAAATGAAAGAAAACATTAGCTTGTATGTAATATTAGTACAGAATGTCATATGTACAGTAGGATCGTAAAATGCGAAGCGCCGGACGTGCTTAGGTATGATGGATCCAGGTGCTACAAGCTCTAGTGTTAGTGATGATGGGAAAGATAATAAATCCAGCATGGAGGGGAAAAAAGAAGGTAATACAATGCGTCGTAGGGCGTCGATCTATGATGAGAGTTTGTAAGTCCTGCGGAATGGAAGGGTGTCAGTACGCAATCAAGCGTCTGAGTGGGTCTGTTCGTAAGATCTAGAGCCTCCAGACGCGGTCGACTGGCCATGAGGAGTATCCGCGCTGGTCTGGGTTTGTCGTCTCGGAATGTAGGAAGGAGGCATAGTGCTACTCTAAGAGCCACTCTGTCCGCGACCGATCCTCGTATTGGCCAAAACCTGGCTCGAGGAACCACGTCTTTCCTGAGCCATACTCGCCAAATCCCGCGATCTGCTCGACCCTTCCGAGAACTTCGATTTTTTGCTCGCTGGGAGCATCTCATCCCCTCCTGCTACATCACGAGACCGTTTCCCCAGTGCCTCTGTTGGCGGGGCGGTTGTCGGTAACTTGAAAAACATGTCATCATTTTCTTTAAGCAATTTTCTTGTCTCCGGCCGTAAAGCAATCGGATCGTCGTCCAATAGCAGAATCCCTTCAAGGAGAAGACGCTTCATAGCCTCATGACAGTGGTCCTCCGGTAGCCCGCATGATTTCCATAGCGTCCATTCAGTCCTGATATAGCGAGTCAAGCTAGCCAGCATCCCATTTAATTTTTTCAGTCGAGGGTGAAGGATCTCACGCCACATGCTCTCTCTAACATAGCGCAGGATATCGGCTCGGCTGTCCGTCACGCCATCCTTGAATCTGTGCTCTTCGAATGCACCCATCAAGGTGCTGGCTTTGTCAGTCACCAACTCATCTTCTCCTTCTGGCCAGGCGTGGAGCAACTGAAAGACAAGCACCCAGAAAAAGGACTCGACGTCGTGATGGCCGCAATGTTCGACTACAAGATGTGTCTCATCGTCATCGGGGGCACATTGAATAGCAGGCGCATTATTGACGGCATTGCAGTAAGATTCGTATTTGTCAGAGCCGTACGCCTTCAAGTAGAGCTCTCGGGCTCTGTCCGATATCTCCGGGAATTTCGGCCTTCGGTCAATCACGAGAGTCACACGGCCATGGGCAATAGCACGGGAAACAAACATCGGAGTTCCCTGTGCACACATCAGCTAGGGCATGAAACGATTGACTCCACAAGCCGTACCGTTCTGTTCGTGGTCAATTCATCCAAGTTCGCCGCATTATCCCAATCGATTAAAACACCTTCCTCTTTCACCTCCGTCCTAAATCAAGTACGTCGTTATTGATCAATCCCGGACAAAGATGAACCGAACGTACATAGAAGGATCAATGACCTGGTTTATGAACTTTGCATCGGGATAGTCATCTAATTTCGTGTCATGGTGCACCGGATTGATGATGATATTGTTTTGGCTGACATCACGATGCAGTACTCGCTTCTTATTGAGACAAATTTGGTGCCCTAAAAGCGGGAGAATCAGGTTATCGAATATGCAACACTTGACGAAGCGAAAAAGGCGAACCAACCTTCGATGGAGTCGTAAATAGCCATTAATATCTGGCGTACCGTCGTGCGTTTATCGAGGCCATCACCTGTAGTCTTCAAAACCGACCTCTGCTTCTTACGATGAGGGGCAGAGCGAGCAGAGTCGTCACTCTCTTTAAGTGCATCTGGCCCGCAGTGCATTTTATTTGTCCTTAGAGAAACTTCCTCACCCTCAATCTCCATCGTGACCACCTCTGAGAAGTCTACTTGTACTACGCCAGGAATACCCCTGATCTTCTCCAGAATAGCTGATTCTTTGAATCGATGACGCATATCTCTCCATTGATCTTTAATGACTCGCTTTCCGCAGTCATCGAGAAATACACATGTTCGCCTTCCGTGAGCCGATCCGGAAAAGAAAAGCTTTGCCAAAAACGTCCCCTGTATCGTCTGGATAGTCCACTTTGGCGTCAACGATCGACCCATGGACAGAGTCATGGTTGAGTCCCTTGAGGGAAGGTGGGGAAGAGGGTGCCAGATCGTACGGACGTAGAGGAACAAAACATGCCAGCTCTTTTCTTCTGAGAAATAGTAGGAAGGAGAGCGGATAATCCCAGAAGTATCAGACCAGTAGAGGTTGAAGTGATCCTTCTCCCAGGTCATATACAGCATGCCGGCCATGTCTGGTCGAGCGCGGGGAAGGACATGCACGTAGGAACCAGCCTGGGCACGGATACCATCTTCGGACTTCTCCTTGAACTCACACAGAGATACGAGTTCATTCCAATGAATTAGACCAGCGTGTCTGCCTATGCGGGCGATTCTGTCGGCTTCTTTGCGTGTGGACATGACACACGCAATGTCGGGCTTCAGGTCTGAACCTTCGAGCTTCCCTTGGCTGGGCTTATTCGGTATCTTACGAAATATGAGACACGGATCCGCTACGGAGAGCAGCGATTGAAGTCAGTACTAGTAGTTAGTTGGACGAGGCAGCTTAGTAGTGAATGCTCACAATCCTCCTTCGAGCCGCTCACCGCAATACTGATCTTTGTAAGCAGCCTGCAGATGAGCGGATACATAGCGCTCTCTCTCCTTGTGTTCTCCATCCGACTCATAATATCGTGCCTGAATCCCGTCCAATCTGAAGGCATGTTCACGACCTCGTTCCGCAAGTAGCGTCTCGCGAACTCATTGACCCTGAAGAATTGCGCGCTGGTAAGCGTGTTATTATGTGTCCGAGCGACGCTCCTATCGGTATTGATGCTCAGTGTATACTTCGATATAACCGGAGTGCTGGAGGACATCTCGCAGAATGGAGGGCGCGGTCACTAAAGAAAACGTTCCGTGACCAAACGGCATGTGATCGTTACACAGAATCACGAGGATTCAACTAATCGGGAAGGAATTCCCACGACAAAAATAGAATTATTGTACTCCAAAAGAGGAAGCATCCCGAACACCACCAATACTTGTGTGGTTTTTGAAAAGTCTGATAAAGACAATTTATTCACAAAAAAACGCCTATAAGTAACATTGGAAATTCATACTGTGCGCTGTCATGCCTTGCAACAACTTAGACAATCTTTTTGATTCCGTCACTAGACTGTCGACCAGACTCGGACTGTATTGGCACCAGGCAATATTAATGGAGCCAACTCTATATTGAACTAAATATATTCTCTGCGCTTGGTGTATCGAGCGTGAGCACAGTGAGGTAAACAACTAAAAAAATCTCGGTAATAGGTAACAGTGAAATAAAGTGTAACACTGAACCACTCACCTCAGCGCTTGGTGTATCGAGCGTGAGGTGGTATATGTGCATGAATGACAATAAACACGCATATCGGAGTGTGAAACTAACTACCAAAATAGAAAGGAAAAAATACTACTCCGCCCGGTTTGAACCGGAGCTTGCCAAAATTCAACATCCCCATCTACTTGAAGTAAAAGACGGCTCATCCCCCCATAGCAATGGTCATCAACTGTAACGCAATAAAAGGGCCATCCTTATGCACATCGTAGCCGATCGAGGGTGGGAAATCTTCCTCCATACTCCTCTCTTTTTTGCGGAAGAGTTCGGATGGGCCTTCTTGATATATTCAATCTAAATACCTTCATTAAGTCCTTAGCCACACAGGTCTCGGATATTTGACTTCACTCGTTCACTGGCCAGGAGTGGACTCGGAGAAGTTAGTATACGGGCAGCCGCTATGCCCAACATCCGCATCTATAGAGAGACTGAATAGCGGAGACATCCCATATGATCCACGATGCCGTACATAATCCACGAGCCCATTTTAAAGTTACAGCATACTAGTACTGGCCCAGACGAACTGTAGAACGCCACCGCATCACATCAAGATCAATATCGCTGGGCCAATCACCAGGATTGTTTATAAATTTGAATAGAGTGGGGAAAGAGCAGATTTAAGCTTGTATTACAAGACATCGCGTGCATGCATGTTATGATCATAAATAGCGAATTTTTTTGAATACCGTTGCAGACGCTGGTAGGGTAAGATGTCCGAGTGCGATATGATACAACTCTAGCGCCAGTAATGGCGAAATCGTGATAATAAATCCGGCATGCAGAAAAACAAAACATTACAGCGTGTCATGGGATAATAAATACAAAACGTTCTAGCGCGTCGGTCGGAGATGGAACCTTTGTGTAGTCTGCGATAGGAAAGATGGACTATTCGTCGATCAAACTTCTGGGTTGGCCGGTCGGTCATTACTAGAGCTTCCAGGCTCCGACAACTTGCCATGGGAAGTATTTGCACTGTTCCGGGTCTGTCGCGACTTGCTTGGTACATGAGAAGGAGGGAGCATAGCACCGCTTCGGGTGCCGCTCCGCCCCTGTCCATGACTAGACCCAGCACCGTTCAGGACCTGTGGACCTCTGAGGGCTTTCTGTACTGAGCCCGACATACTCCATACCCTCTTTGCTTCTTCTGAGGGCTTTGTGCGTTTGCTCAATAGGGAAGCCTCAGGTCCATCTTCCGTGGCCCGAGTGCGATTCTGTTTCCCCGGAGATGATTCCGGGACAAACGTTACAGGTAGATTGTCTACCTTATCCACGTGCGTCCAGGCCTGTCTAATTTCTTTTCGCAAGGGAATCGGATCGTCGTCCAATATTAAACTCCCGTCGAGTAATTGACGGCTCACAGCTTCATGACTGTGGTCCTCCGGGAGGTTGCAAGGTTTCCAAAAAGCCCATTCAGTCGCAGCATATCCCGTCACATTGGACATCCCGGCTAAATCTTGGAGTCGGGGATGAAGGATCTCCTGCCATACACCTTCATCGGTGTATCGAAAGTACCCCGCGTGCACGTCTGGAGCACCCTCAATGAAGACGTGATTTCCGACAGCTTCCATCATCTGGCCGGCTTTCTCGGTAACATCGGCCTCTTCGCCCTCCGGCCAGGCATGAAGCAGCTCGAAGACCAGCACCCAGTAAAATGATTCATTATCGTGGTAGCCGAGATGCTCAAACGTAGGTATTGGCCCGCTTCTTTAGGCATAGATTACGGGTGAGCTGTTGATGGCATTGCGATAGAACTCGTGTCTCTCCAAATCAAATGCCTTCACGTAGAGCGCCTTCGCCTTTTCAGATATCTCCGGAAAAGCAGGTCTGTCCCTTCCCTCGACCCTAATCTTGGCGCTTCCGACGGCACACGCAATAACCATCGGAGTTCCCTATATACGCATGTACGTCAGACGGAGCAGAGAATGGATATCATGAAACGTATCGTTCTATTCGTCAACTGACTGGCCTCTCCCAGTTCATTTAAATTTGCTGCGTTATCCCAGTCAACCAGAGAACCTTCTGTACCATGCAAGTCATTACGATTAACTCCAGTCCAAAACCAATAGATTGCACGTACTGGGAAGTATCAAGGATCTGATCCATAAACTTAGTATCGGGATAGTCGTCTAATTCCGTATCATGATGTACAAATTCGATTATGATGTTGTTACGGCTGACATCGCGGTGCAGAGTTCGCTTCTTCTTTAGACGGAGCCTGTGCCCTAACGATGACGAAAAACACGTTAGAGCGCTGTATAAGTATATGCAATAGCTCAGGGGGGAGAAGAATATGTACCTTGAATGCTGTCATATAAGGCCATTAATATCTGGCGTACGGTCGTACGATCTTTAAGGGGCTTGCCTATGGTTTTCAAAACAGACCTTTGCCTCTCGCGAAGCGGAGCAGAGCGATCGCCGAGCCTAGTCTGTATAACCCCATCTGGCCCGGAGTGCATCCCATTCGTTCTCAGGGGCACCTCGGTTCCTTCATTATCCGTCATAACGGTCTCCGAAAAGTCGACCCGAGCCACGCCTGGAACACCCCTGATCTTCTCCAGAATAGCTGATTCCTTAAATTGACGACGCATATCTCTCCATTGATCTTTATGACTCGCTTCGCGGTCTCGTCGTGGAAGACACATGTTTGCCTCCCGTGGGCAGACGATGCGAAAAAGACCTTCGCCCTAAAATCACTTTGTTTCGTGCGGATAACTCACTTTGGCGACAGTGACCGACCCGTAATAGAAACGTAGTATGGTCTCGCGTAGGAAGGAAAGGGAGAGGATGCCAGACAGTACGAATATAGCGAAGCAAGACTGACCAGCTTGTTTCATCCGAGAGCCAGTATGGCTGCGAGCTGATAACTCCAGATGTATCGGACCAGTGGAGGCGGAAGCACAGCGTCTCCCAGCCTATATACAGCATGCCAGCCAAGTCTGGTCGAGCGCGAGGCAGGACTTGTAAGCAGGACATAGTTTGACCATCACTATCGTCTTCTGATTCGCACTTAACCTCGCCTAGAGAGATGAGCATATTCCAGTAGACTGGGCCAGGAAGTTTATCATGGCGTACAACTTTATTTGCTTGCTTGCGCGTAGACATGACAGAGGAGATGTCGGGTTTCAAGTCGGAGCCATCGAATCTTCCTTTGCATCCCGTATTACTTGTGTTGCAAAATACCAGACATTGAGCTGGTGCGAATGAGAGTGAGCGGACAGAAATAAAAATATCTCAGCACTGGTTGCTTACAGTCTTTGTTCGAAACGCTCACTGAGAGACTTATTTTAGTCAGTAGCCTGCACACGAGCGGAGAAAGCCCTTCTTTTTCCTTTCCTGTCATTTCATTTAGTTTTTTTTTGAATGTCAACCAATATTAATCCGAAGGCGTATCCATTGACACGTCCTTCTGAAAGTAATAGGTCTCGAACCGCCTAACCTCAGCGATGGATGCGCCGAAAGCCATGCCCATTTCCTGAAAAGAACGTGATGATATACTCTTGCTGCTTTACCGTGGTAACAGTTACGTCTCGCAGAGGGTCTGGTTAGTCGTCGTTCAGTCCTGAAGTTCAAGTTCCAAGTTCAACCTCGACGCGTCTGGTCCTGACACACGTGATACGTATTCATATCGTAAGCATAGTTTGTCACACCAAAGCAGGTTCCTCCGGATCACCTTTTTTCCACTGCACGGACCGAGTCCGGGAATAAATACCCTGACCCCGCGGGCCATACCATACAGAAAGATGAGTGATACTACATATATCCCTTTAGGTCGTCCTTTATGAACGCAGTGACAACAGGCAGCTCGCCGTACACCGATCGAGTACATAGATCCAACGAAGCGCAAGAGGCCGCCGCTAATTACATATGTTAGGTTCCTGGAAATGTGTATGATATAAATCGTAGAGATGGAAAGAAAAGCTAGCGGTCTGATATATAAGGATTACAGGAGGTCGTGTGCATGCTATGGTAACAAAAATGCGAATCATATGAGGTTAGAGATGATGATACTGTATGGTGATATGTATGGTGACAATCAATCCGGGATGAAGGGGAAAAGAAAATGTTCAGATGTATCCGTAAGAAAGATGAGGTAACCAGTACGTCGGAAATGGTGTTCTATGGTATGGCAGAGATAGAAAATCGAGGCCGGTCAGGCCTCAGGATCAGACTGTCGCCCCGCATCGCCACGGCTCCCAGATGCCATTGACGTGCCGTGAATAGTCTTTGCACTGATTCTGGCACTGCGTCTCCTCGTAGGCACATAAGAAGGAGGGGGCATGCTCTCACTCGCGTCGCCACGCTCGGGCTCAGCTGCCGCACCATCCGGAATCTGTGCACCCCTGAGGCCGTTCTTCGAGAGATCACGGCCTACCTGCACCGTTCCAGGTATGACTCGTGCTTCGGATTCTCCAACAGAGGGTTTTGTGCGCTTGCTCGCTGGAGGTGCCCCAACCCCGTCTTCCATATCAAGAGTCCGCTTTGATTTGCTCCCCGTCGCATTCGAATAATTCTTTGCACCTCCAACGCCAACTACACCCGCGGGTACTAGAGGCAGCCTCGGTTCCTTTCGCAAGGCAATAAAGTCGTCTTCCAAGAGCAGGGCCCCATCGAGTAAAAGACGGCACATCGCCTCATGGCAATGGTCCTCGGGAAGATTATATTCTTTCCACAAAGCCCATTCAACCGCGATGTAACACGTTAACAGGCACACCATCTCGCACATAATACCCAGACGAGGGTGAAGAATCTCCAGCCATTCCTCCACTGTTGTTGTGCGGAGGATAGTTTCCCTGGTATCTGCAGCCCCCTCCTCGAAAGTATGCCATTTAAACACCTTCATCAATTGTTCAGCCTTTTTAGATATTTGTTTCTCCTCATTTTCTGGCCAGGCGTGGAGAAGTTGGTAGACAAGCACCCAGTAAGCGGATTCGACATCGTGGCAGCCGCAATGTTCTACCGGAATGTTTGTCATTATAGGGATACCCTTCAAAGCAGGCGTATTATTGATGGCATTGCGGTAGAATTCGTACTTTGCAGAGCCGTACGCCTTTAAGTAGAGCTCTTTGGCTTTGCCCGACAATTCCGGGAAATCGGGCCTTTGGTCGGCTCTGCGAGTGAGCTTGCCACTCGCGACAGCACAGGCAACAAACATAGGCGTTCCCTATCGACCCGTCAGCGAACGAGAAACAGCTATCTACATAAGACGCACCGTCCTATTCGTCAAAGGTTTAGCTCCGCCTAGTTCGTCCAACTTTGCCGCATTATCCCAATCGATCAGCATTCCCGCTTCTTTCACTTTCGTGCTAAACAGTGCACAACATTACAACCAACCCTAAGATAAATAACATGGGCTGTACGTACCTTGAAGGATCAAGGATCTGCTTTATAAACTTCACATCAGGATAATCGTCCAGTTTCGTATCATGATGAACCGGGTCAATTAAGATATTATTCTCGCTGATATCGCGATGCAGCCTCCGTTTTTTTAGAAGACAGAGTCTATGTCCTTTTTAACATATAGGTTAGTACTCTACTACACAAAAGGCAGGAAAAGCCAGCTTACCCTGAATGCTATCGTACAAGGCCAATAATAATTCCCGAACAGATGTACGCTGCGTTAGAGGCCTCCCAATACTCTTCAACACCGACCTTTGCTTCTCACGACGCGGAGCAATGCGGTCACCACTCTCGGTCTTTATAACTGTATCCGATCCTGAGTGCATCTCATTCGTCGTTAAGGGAACCTCGGTCCCTTCAACGCCCATCATAACTACTTCCGAGAAGTCGACCTGCACTACGCCAGGAACACCTTTGATATCCTCAAGAATGGCCGCTTCCTTGAATCGACGGTGCATATCCCTCCAATGATCTTTGATAACCCGCTTCGCAGATTCGTCGTGAAAAACGCAGGTCTGCCTTCCGTGCGATGGTGTGGAAAACATAAGTGTCCCTTTGAAATCCTTTTTTTTCGTGCGAATAGACCATCTCGACTTCGGGAACCGGCCCTGAGGCAACAGCTTCATGGTTTCGTCTCGCGTAGGAAGAAGGGGAAGGGGGCGCCAGACGGTGCGGACATAGCGGAGCAGAACAGACCAGCTTGCCTCGTCTGAGAAATAATAAGGGTAGGAACCGATGATCCCGGAGGTATCAGACCAGTAGAGGCGGAAGAATTTGGGTTCCCAACTCATATATAACATTCCAGCCAAGTCTGGTCGAGCGCCCGGTAGGATATTTAAGTAGGAGCCAGCCTGGATATTGGTTGTATCGTCCGACTTGGCCTTGACCTCACCCAGAGACACGAGCTGGTTCCAGCGGACTCGATCTTCGAATACACCAGTGTCAACAACTTGCTTTGCCCGTTTGCGTGTTGACACGATAGAAGAGATATCCGGCCTCATTTTATAACCTTCAAGCTCCCCAAGGCAGCCCACATTTGCCGTTATGCAGAAGACAAGACACGGGTCGGCTGCGAATAGTGGCAACGAGAATCAGCTATCGAGATGAGGTAGCCTTGGATCGAATTACTCACAATCCTTCTTCGCCCCGCTCACTGAAAGACCTATCATCGTGAGCATCTTGCAGAGGAGCGGATAGTTTGCCGCCTCCAGCTTCTTGTCCATCTGATCCATGATTGCTTTTCTTTCCTCCGGCCAATTTGAAGGCATTTCCACCTCCTCCTCTCGTAGGTAGCGGCACTCGAACTCCTCAACCTCGACGATTTGTGCGCTGGCACGCGTGTTTTCGCGCGTCTGGGGAGCGCTAACATGTACAGTATTGGATCCACCAGCATACTTTGCTTTAACCGGGGTGTCAGAAGACATCCCGCAGACGTAGTAGGAGCAAGTCGTGGTAGTGGTTGAACCGTCTGAGGAGACGCGGCCACTAAAGGAAAACGCTTCGTGACTGAACATCACGTGATCGCTACAATTAGACACGAGGCATGAGTAGAGAGGCACCAATCGATCGGGACAGGCCTTCCCACGGTCGATAAAAAATGATGCACTCCAAAAGAGGAAGGGGCTCGAACACCACCTAAAATCGGTAGTACTACTCTCGTGTGACCCCTCTTACAAAATTCTTGTATTTTGCCCCTACGGCACTCAAACTTTTATGGATTCTCTTCTTTCTTGACTTATTTAGTGTACCTTAAATTTTCTGGATAGTTTTTGATAAGCAGAATTTCTCAGAGAATGAAGGTGCTCCCGCTTACAAAAATTTGGTCACTCTCTGTCACAAGAAATGTTAACACTCCGACTGATGGACATTCAGCTCAGCATCGGACGTCAGCGGAGTTTTAAACGGAACAAAATGCCGGGTGCATTCTGTCACTTTTTGTCACCCTTTAGATATATCTCTCTTTCTATGCACCACAGTGAGCTACTCCTCTCGGAATAGCACAGTAACATGATCCAATATATAGCAAACAAATGTCTATGACAATAAATCTACTGATATGTGCACATATTATGCAAGCCGGTGGCCCCAAAAGACCTCTACAGACCGAAAAAAAAAAAACATGTATTCTGACAATGGCTTCCGAGTCACAGCAATGCAATTTTTTAGAACGAAGATTTCAAAGCTACTAGTAGTGTTATACAATCTACTATGGTCTACTTGAATTTTTTTGCAGGTAGTTTGTTTGTGTGGAAGCTCAGAAATATGAATTTTGTAAAAGGGGTCACACAATAGTACAAGGTGGATGTAAGCAATTACGGGCCGACCAAAAAAGGAAGGAGAACCGAGTCAAACACCCTATTTATGAGCCAAAAGATTCACTGCGTTTCACGCACGCCTACGCCACCGTGTCGTAGGCTTCCGTAGATGGCCTGACCAGCCTATGGCACGTGTTCGTAGATTTTTTTTTTTTTTTTTTTTGATTCTCAATTTGTATTCCACTATAGCAAATTAATTACAAGACGTGGTCGCCCAATCGACGTATCTAGGGCATTTATGATGGCATGTGGAGTGGGGTAGAAGGGGATCTGGCATAGTAAGATGGTTCTGGGGTTGAATTGCAGGAGGGTGGCTACCGAGGTGGGTGGCTAGTAATTACTTGTCAGGTGGAATGAGGACAGGGAGTGAGAAGAGTGCTGGTGGAGGGGGTTGGTAAGAGGGCAGCTGCAGAGAGAGAGAGAGCTGGCAAATGAGCAGTGCTATTCCCAGGTGGCTACTCAGGGCAGTAGGGCAGGCCAAAAATGGGTCCCTGGGCAAGGGAGGTTTTTGGGAAGTGGCAGTGGGGAGGGTGATCCTAGGAAGGGGCTCCCCTGTGTGGAGGGAGTGTTTCAGTGGGGGGGCAGTGGCTGTGGGAGTAGGGGTGGGTGATGTGACAGGTGACGTGACCAAGCCTTGAGGCGGCAGTGTGGGTTGAGGGCTGGGGAGGCTGGCATGTGGTGTGACATGTGATGTGACATGGGCATGAGGCGGCAGAGTGGGCTGAGGGTTGGAGGTGGGGGTTCTGAGGGTGTAGGCCAAGAGACCAGGAGGCTGGTTGAGGTTGGGGTGGTGGAGGGGATTTGGCCAAGTAGGAAGGGTATGAGAGTAGTGGTGGGCAACACAGCCAGTTTCATGGTGGCAAAAGATGATGTTGGTTATTGCAGTGGGCAGGGGAAGGATGAGTGGGGCCTCAGTGAGCCCAGGTGGTATGTAGGGAGGTATGGCCAGACTAAAGGGTTCCCTTGCGGGGCCCACCTTACAACTAACACCTTCCTCAGGATATGGGTTCCTTACGCCCTCCCGCTGTCCCCCAGTCCAGGGATGCCTGAACTGGAGCGCTGTCTGTAGTGTCTAGGAAACAACATAAGCCCCGGATGAGAATTACCCTCACTGAGACCCACAGCGGATTTTGTCCTCTCGGGCCAGAGATAGGAGCTATCCGTCTCTGCCACAGCCCACTTCACAGAAGGTTTGACCCTGCCAGCTAAAAGCGATACAGCAGGGAGTCTACCCCTGTTCAGCTTCCCATTCCCAGGCAAGTGCTTCAGACCCCCGAAGGGGATACCTCGCCCCAGAGTGCCAACGTGGCCCCCCAGGTGCCGAGTGCCTGGATCCGTGCTTGTCCCAAGTCACTGTGTCGCACCCAAAACCCCGGCTCACCCCATTCCTGAGTTTTTTGCCAGGGAGTGCCTGAGTACTAACCACCTACCAGGGCAAAGGGCCCCTAGTAGGCACATGGTGGCCTGTCAGTGCCCAGCCAAGCATCTGGCTGCTAGGTCACCATCAGCTGGTTTTCACAACCACTCCCACGACTTATGAGTCCCCTATTCCTGGGCATCAAATGCCGTCATCAGAACCCTTGCAGGTATTTGGGGTGGGTCTTTCTTTGGTAATGTCAATACCCAGGACAAACTTGAGGCGTTAATGTCATGCCTCATGTAGTCTGGCAGGTGTAAACCCCTCTAGTGCCTTGAGCAACCAGCAACAGTGGGGAGTGTGGATATATCCAGCATTAAGCCGCTTTACCAAGGCAGCACTGCAGCCCAGACAGGGAGCTTCCCCCAGCCCCTAAGGCCCACCCTCCTTGAAGACGTTAATGTCGTGTCTCCTGCAATGAGGAGGTGCCAGTAGCCCAGCTGCTAACCCACTTTACCAAGGTGGGGCCTCAACATCAGACGGACCAACTCCCTCTTGCACCAGAGCATGTCCTAGAGCGAACACGATAGTGGAGGACGACTACAATTACCCCATGCCAAAAAGCCTGCCCTAAAGTGAGGTAGATGGTGGTGGTAAGAGGTCAAGGAGAGATGACATGTTCGTAGATGACCTAGGAAATTTTGAGACGCATATGTGATCTTAAAAATATGCCATGCTACGACCCAATGTCGTAGCTGAGCTCGCATAAAATTTGACTAGGTCAGCTAGGCATCCTATAGTCTAGGTTACCTAGTCAGATAGTTAGTAGGTTGTTGTAGGTGTGACTTCAGTTGTCCCATATATAGCGCTGGTAAACCAATATTATATTAATTTTATTAATAAATAATTACAAGTAAACCCCTTTCAAATATGGCCTACTGTCATCCGCAAGCCAAACCACCAGGGGGTGAGTCAAATGTAATATATTGTACATCATGGCTATCGCGGAAGGGTTGCCTTGCAATGTGGTCGGCCCACAACTGCAGACTCAGACACACACGGCCAGATGTTCTGGCAGCCCGATCCATCTGAAGATTCTAAACGCAAGCGTGAGCGTGAGAGGGAGCCTGGATGAGAGCACCGGCATGGACGTACACCGAGTGCGAACGGCACCAGTGCACACAACTCGTGTGCGAGCACGAGTACGAGTGCTAGTGCTAGCACGGCATTCATCCATCTCAATTGTAAGGTTGGCTGACACTCAAGCGATACCATCCCTACCAATGGCATCTCGCAGGAGGTGCGCTGCCAAGTTAGTGCGACTTCCATTTTCCCCCCGGAGAAAGTAATTCGCGGGGGCGTTGTCTGGCGACTGGCGACATCTCGATGGCCGCAAATGAGGCGAGAGGGGGGTGATTGCCTCTCCGGTCTCCACACCCCACCGCCTAAGATAATATGTCTCTTCCAAGTCTTCATCCTCGTATAAATCCACGAGTCCGTCGGAGCAGAGCAGGAGCACCACGTCTGCGGTTCCATCGTCCGCTTGGAATATGCCATCCTTTGCGTCAAACGATTCCTAGGTAGGCTGACAACCGGGTCTACGCAGGCGACGGTAGGACACCTGAGGGATATTTGACAAATAGGGTGGCGTGATATTTCGGTCGATGTACTTCTCGGAGAGTCCGGACGCCCAGAACTCCTTTGTATGCATGAGCACGCAGGGCGAGTAAATGGCAGGAAGCTTCATTCAAGTGTCGCCAAGGGCTTCGTTATATGGGGCGCTACAGTCAATAAGTCGCATTTTTAGACTGTCGTTGGAAGACTTACCTTGAGTAGGAGCCAAGAAACCCAGGACGCATTTGTCGAGGACACACTCCTTTCGTCGGGGTGCCCTTCCTCGATACGGCGTAACTTGTCTGCATTCCCGCCGTTGTGGACGTCAGTTATCCGGCGAGCGGCGAACGAACCATCTGGACACCTTCAGATAAGGACTGGGGAGCATATGGTGAAGAAAAGGTCAGCCATCTATTTTGTGGCCGAGATGATCACACAGGAGGTCGAAGAGTACCATCAGATAGCCAATTGTAGTTCTCCAAAAACCAGTGCCACAGGAAGCGGGAAAAGAGACGGACAGATAGAGGGTGTCCCATTTGCGTCGGGTTCCTGAAGTGTCCTCGATGAAGTTCTGTGTAGAGGTCTTTGAATGACTTACCTGCAAGGATGGATGTAGGCACATTTATTGAGCCCACGCAGACCGACTTGTAGGCTGGATGGTGGACGTCATAGGTTAAGTCACTCAAGGACACAAATAATCTTTAAGTGGTATGATGACATAATCAATCTAGCCTACAACTTGATTTACTACCCCGACTTAGATCACCTACACAACTTAGGCTAAAAATTGAGCATCCTAGGCTATCTCATCCAGCCTGTGCATAGGTAGCCTACACTAATCTAATGGAGTAGATCACCTACAGAAGCCTAGGCCAAATTCTTAGATGACTTAAGCTGTACTCAGACAGTTTTTGTCTAGGTCAACTCAACCGTTTGGTTGTATGGTGGCTTAACCTATCTAATCTAGCCTACAACAAGAATTTTCCTAGCTGGGCTACACTAATTTGAGATCAGGTGACATAGGTCACTTAATCCGGCCTACGGCAGCTGTCGTAGACGAGTGTGAAACGCAGTGATTGCTGCAGCTTGTACAGGTGGATGTAAAAAGTTACGGACCGACCAAAAAAGGAAGGTGATCAAACGCCCTCATACAAGTCTTTTTTGTGAGCCAAAACAAAGCTGCAGCTTGTATATAGACGTGTAAATATATCCTAACACTGATGATAAGGTCCCCCTACACTGAGTCAAGTTATTTGTCCCCGCATGAGCAGCAAAAAAAGTGTTTGATGCACAATGTGAATCTCCTTCATTTTTTGGCCGGTCCGTAACTTTTTACATCCACCTGTACAGGTAGATATAATTAGTTACGCCGCACCTATAAATGGAAACAGTTTCCCATCACTCAAAACGTATTTGTGAATTTATTTGACAAGCTCATATGCTACAAAATTGAATACTCACAATGTTCTGAATACACATAAACTCCATAGGTATGGTATAAGAAGCATTGTTACTAATAGCAAGCACTTCCACTAAATTTTCAATGGTAGGATGGGTGATGGGAAACACCTTCCATTTTGGGGTGCGGCGTAACTAATTATATCCACCTGTAGTATATAAACCCAATATAAACTTGTAATTATATTTTTAAAACTAATTATAAGATCCTCACACGCTGAGTCGTTGTTCCTCCCGCATGAGTAGTAAAAACGATGTCTGACACACGGTGTAAACGTCCCTCCTTTTTCGGTCGGCCCGTCAGATAAAACAATCTATTTACAAACAGATCAGCTATAACTAACATCGGAAATGCATGACTCGGATGTGCGCAGTCACTCTATCATGATGCAACAACCCAGAGTCCATCACCGTAACCATAACCATAACGTAGAAGCCGGAAATCCAGATTTTACGCCCGAAGATGTACAGTACATGTGACTCCACAAGAGGCCTATAGGCCTATGTAGAGGCACATGACATACTTATCAGCAGTAACAGCACACGCGCCACAGAACAGAACAGAACACACCGACACCATCAAAAAAGGTAACTAGATTATTCATAGACTGGGACACGGAAACAAGGAAACAGGAGAACTACGGGCTAAAGCTAGAGCTAGAGCTAAAGGCTAGAGGCTAGAGGCAAAAAAAACTAGAAACTAGGAGCTAGGAGCAGGAGAGTCGAGACAATAGGGGAGACTCAAAATCGTGAAAGAGAGCAACATATGTAAGGACGAGAAACAGGAACGGGAAACCAAAACAAAAAAAGGAGAAACAGGTACAAAAAGAAGGGGAGTCGGAATTCGAGAATCGACGTATGAAGGGCATCGTAAAGCGGAAAACAAGGGGGAAAAAAAGAAAATTGAGTTACTGTTTTACAAATGACCAAAAATAGGGAAATGAAAGGAAAGAAGCAGAAAAAAGGCGGGGGCAATATCGCACGAGGCGGAGGAGTGGTGCGGGGGCAGGAGCCAAAGGTAGCCAAACGGATGTGCCAAGAGACTAAAGAAGAGGCCGCTTTCAAAATCGCGAGGAAGGAACTGGGACTGGACGACGGGAGCGGGTCTGGGTCTGGGTGACGGTCAGCAACTGGGGAGGGGAGATCAGGATTCAGAAGTGACTGAAGTCGGGACGAGCCGACCCATCGAGCCGACCTAAGCCAAGCCGAGCCGGCACAAAAAAGAAGCACAGAGGATTTCCCAAAAAGGCAAGAGCGCAACGCGATTATGAGGAGTGAGTTCAGGGGGAGAGGAGGGTGCAAGAGGCACGAGCGAGTTGTTGCGTGATTTAGCGCCCCATTGATGGATTGATGTGGAGACGCGGAACGTACGATGGTTGTGTTTGTGTTTGTGTTGTGTTGAGCGCGCATGTACGTTCGCAGGTGTGAGCATGAGTGTACGGGGGCTGGGATCGGGATCGGAGGGGCAGCTCAGGAATGTGTGACAGGGCGAGGTGGGGCCAAGACGAGGAGACGTGGTGTACGCGAACGAGGCAGGGTCAGAACAGGGCTCTGGGAAAGCGAGGGCGGAAGCAAGGACGAGAAAACGACACGAAGGACGGAGGACTCGGAAGATTAGGATGTAGAGAAAGAGACAGAGGGAGCGCATAAAGTAGCCCGACGGGCTTCAAGTTGATAATTGGGGTGATGGAAGCGGATAGCAAAGCAGCACGGGAGCGAGGACAAGAATGGAAGGGGGAGCGCAAATCGATCCGAAAACGAGGCAAAAAATGGGTGCAAAAAGGTGCATCGACTCGATATGTTTCAAAGTCGAGCCGGGAAGACAGAAGTGGGGAGAAGAGCGGCGGCCGAAATGTCGGCAGCAGTCTACGCATCTTCGGCTGCAACTACTTGCTGTGTTGCACGGCCGTGTCCGTGCGCATGTCCGTGTCCATGCGAATGCCCGTGTCCGTGCGAATGCCCATGCGAATGCGAGTGCATCGCCCCTACTCCTGCGTCCTCCTCCTCGACCTTCCCCACCGCCGCTGCCCCACTCGCTCCGGCGGCCATGCCCTGCGCCGCATATCCATACGCCGTCGCTGGCCAGGTCATCCCGCCATATGGCCCCGGTCCTGGTGCATACTGCCCTGGAGCAGGCGGGTAGAACGTGTACGTCGTCTGCTGTTGCTGCCCAGATGACGCCTCCCCTGGGTACGTGTACGCAACTTGCGCCTGCTGCGGTGTCGCAGATACTGCACCGCTCGCCTGAGCGGATGTCTGTTGCTGCTGCGCAGAATGCGGCGACTGTGGCGAGCCTCCCGCAGGCGGGGCCGTAGCACCTGGGTCACCCGCAGATCCCGACGAAGGCGCGGGACCGGCAGGATAGGGCGCGCTACTCGGCGCCGCGCCATACATGTGTGGCGGCATTGAGTACGGCATTGCGTGAGAATAATATCCCACGGCGGCGTACGGCGAGTAGTGAGGGTGCGCCGCCGCCGCTGCGGCCGCAGCAGACGCAGGGTCCGCGGCACCATACGCAGGCACTCCACCACTTGTGGGCGATTGTGACTGTGCTTGCTGCGCCTGAGCCTGAGCGACTGCAGCCTGGACATCTGCAGCGCTTGCCTGCGTGGACCCGCCTTTCTTGCGTGACCGCTTCGACGCCGTGTTGCGGTAAGGGTCAAAGCGGCCCGTGTTCGAGCGCTTCGTCGAAAAATCGCCCGCTGCATCTGCACCGTCCGCACGGGACTCGAGCAGGAGCGGTTGACCTGTGGAGAGTGGAGCAGAGGCGGTTGCGCGTGGGGAGGGCTCGGCTTCGTCAGCCTCGCCGCGGTAGCGCGGTACGCCATCCATGTCATAGTCGACTTTGGGGGGATTACGGAAGTGCGTCTTGTCAAGATACTCCGGAGAAATGTCGAGCGAGGCAAGTTCGGGCAGCGACGATGGCGTGCGAAGGCGACCTTGCTCGACGTCTTCGATCTTGTAATACGAAATGAGATGTTGCGAGACACCGCCAATGGTCAGGGAGAACGTCTATATTATATAAAAAAGGCAGAAAAAGAAAGAAAAGAAAAAGAAAATAATCGAGATAAGGATTAATGCGCGGCGTCAACGACGGGACAGGGGGCGCACCTTCTTCATCATTCCGTCGGGCTTGAACTTGTAACTGTTGGTGAGACTGCCGACGAGACTGCGCTCGCGGTGCTTGTCGAGTCCGAGGCTGCTGAGCTCGCCCTTCGGGCGGCTAAGGCTCTGTTGATCCTTGGCGTCGTGACTATGTTCATTGACGAGCAGCGAGCTGCTCGGTGCATCGTGGCCGGCATCTGCACGACCACGGTGCCCAGCGCCACGCTTGTCAGTCTCGCGATACAGCAAGAAATTGCCAAGGATGCGCGAGGGGCTCCAAAAGAAGCCGTCAGTCCAGCGTTTGATACCGCTCTCGTCCTCGTCGAAGACGAAAACGGAGCCGGAGGTGATCATCTTGCGCTCAGCATCGACGAGGCGGCGAGTGACGCGGGGGATGAGACCGCGGCGCGCGGCCTCGAGAATGATGAGTGCGTCGCCTGTTGTCTCGATCCAGCCACACCAGGGTGGCTCGGTCCATGCGCTGCTCCCGACGGACGCGCCTGCTGCTGTGCTGGCTGTACCGGCGCTTACGGAGCCCGCAGATGCGGCAGCTGGGGGAGCGGAACCAGGCTGTGCCTGTGACGGGGAAGTGTTTCCCGGGAGGGAAGCCATGTGAGGGGGTAATGGTGGCTGAGCATGGCGACGGGGGGGAAGGGGGGGATGGGGAGGGTGTTGTGACGGGGCGTGGGTGCAGGGGGATAGGGGAGATGGGGGGCGGGAGAGAGGGAGTACGGGAGAGCGGGAGGGGATTGGGGAGGGGGAACGTATGCGCGGTAGTCAGCCACAGGACGAGCATAAAGTTTATACGAAGGCCCTCACCTTAGATCTCGAGCGATCAGAGTGTAAACGCAGCTGCCTGGGTTTCCGAAGCCTGTGCAAGCCCAATCCGACATGTCACACTCTTATGTCACCGCATTATGTCACCCACTCCCCCTTTGCCCTCCTTTCTTTTTCTTTACGCTGCTGCCCGTTGCGCCCGCGAGCAGACCGCCAGCGGCTGTCCTATCCACCCCGCGCCCTCTCTCTGCCACAGCCAGTGTCGGGCGAGCGTGACGGAGGGGCTAACCCCAATGACCATGCGCTTACTTAATATCGCCACAACTATGCCTATTTACAATTTTACAATTTCTCCATGATCCCCCTTCGCAATCGCGGGGAAGGGAAGACAGGGGGAACCAATCTTGAGTTTATTTGTCGTCGCGCTACGTACTCCGAACCCAAATGAAGAATAAATCTTAAAAAACACTGCAGAAACTAAAACCATATCTCGAACCAGAAACTTTATTACTCCGACTTAGGGTTTTTCGGATTTCCCCCCATCTGCATCTGCGTGTTTGGGATAAAACACACCCGCGGAGCGGATGTAACTTGTGGCGCTTTTTCTTCCCTTTTTCCCCCCACCACACGCCAGGGCCTCTTACGCGGCTTCCGTGTGCACAGCAACAGGCAACAGGCAACGGGGCGTCAATTAGTGATGTGGCGTACCGCCCGACGTCGGCTAGCAAGCGATCGACGAGAGTTAGCGCTGGGGAGAGCACGGTCGCGAACATGGAGGGGGAAGCCGAGGAACTGAAACTCAAAAAAGAGAGAACGGAAAGAGGATGGATACCTGCTGCTTCAGGTCCCCGTGCGCAGGAGGATTCCCAGCATGCCGCGTGTGCGATCGATAGCGGCCAAGGCGGCTGTGAGCCACTGGCGGCGAGGCGAGTATTGCACTTCGAGTCGGGAAGGGGGGCCAGCTTCGGCGGGCCTGAGCGTGGGCACGGGCGTGTCCCGAAAGGAGGAGGAGCAGACCGGGAGCGCGGCTGCGGTGGTAGACAACGGACGGTGAGCGGACGCTGTTGCCGCGCGCCGTGCGCCGTACGCCGAGCGCCGAGCCGCCAGCATGGGCGCCCGGGATGCCGGTGCGGGAGGGGAGCGGAAGGCGGACGTCGTCCCCTCCGCCGCGTACCCGACGGCCGACAGCGACCCGCCGAACAAATATTAATACGTCAAAGTGTCACCCGCATGACGCCGAAGCCGAAGCCGAGAAGGGAAGGCCCGAGACGTCGCCATCCACGTCGTCGCCAGAACACCGGGCCGCTTTTGCTTGCTAAAAACCCAAAAGCTTACTTTCGCCGCCGCTGCCGCCCCATACGTGCGTGCTTCCCCTCCTCCCCGCCCGCCACGTCCCTTCGGCCGGCATGTCCCGTGTCTCCCCTCCGCGGACGCACAAATGGACAAATGGTTAAATGTGTGGATGAACGAAGGAATGGAATGCACGCCTCACCCCGTGCCACTCGGCTTTTATACGTCCCTAATCCCCATTCGCTGGCATGCTCTCCTTTCATTATTGCTACTGCCCGCGGTTGCCACGCGGGCGCACTCGGTATTTCATTTTCTAAACTTGTTAGCATGCTCAGTACCCACTAGTCGCGCGCCGTGGGCGTCCCCGTCCCCGTCTGTAAAGTCACGAGTGGCCGCGTGTGCGTGCGTGGCGACTGGTCCGAGTCCCGACCGCGGTCATTAATCACCCCAATACTCCAACTTTAACTCTCTTCTTTGGGAATTTAATCGCCTCGCCGGGCGTCGTCACGCTCTACCCTCCGGAACAAAGTATAATGCGAAGACTGGTGTTCAAATTTAATATCGGTGCGAATAAAAAGGGCTGCCCGGGCCTGTGCGTGTATCGCTCGTAATGGGACGTTTCACACATACGTATTGTATGATGAACGTGTGCGTACACGCATGGGGCTGCTGCTAGTGTCCGTGGGCGTTGTGTTCTGACCCTTGGTGAATATTCGGATCCTATTGACATATTAATTTCTTAATTCTTCCGAGTCGTAGGATTTCCACCTTGCACCTCGCCCTCAAGACGAAACGAAACGGAAAGAAAAGTGAAACGAACGCCGTTGGGCAAGCTTCGATGCCTGACGTCCAGTTATCGATATACATATATCAAGACACCGAATAATCAAAATTCGAAAATCAAACATGCCGTGGAGCATAGAACGCCGTCCATCAGCCATCGAACTATCGAATCCATCGGACCTTTGACCATTGACGAGTAACCAGCAACTATCAACGCGCAGGGGGGACGCCCCGTGTGCTCGTCCTCGTTCGCATTTTACGCTTGCGTCTACCTTTTCGCCTTCGCGACGTCGGATCTCCCGCTTCGCACCGCCAATTTCGAATATTATGCATCCTCCTGAATCGCAACGTCTCATGACCCGGGCCTAGGAAAAAGAGGAAACTGGGGTCACAACTCTCACTTTCCATTCGGTATACTGATACCAATATCAATGTCAAATATCAAGTATCAGTGCACAAAGCACAAGACACATATAACGCACAAAACGCACCGACTCGGCCGAGCGCGTCCAAAAGACGTAAAAGAAACATCCGAATCTACTACCTCCGAGTCAAGCTACGTACTAGCCTCCGTCCCGAGTCCCGCGCATCCATGTATGTATCATGATATTGTACCTCCTGAACCGAATTCCGAGGGTGCAGGGAAGGGATGGGCGCTGATAATATTAAACATTCGTAATTAACACGCACGCATGCGCGCGCGCCGCGAGGAAGGAAGGATGGCTGGAAGCACACCCGATTCGTTGAATCGTTCTGTCTTTTTTGCGCTCATTTTCTCCCTTCTTCGAGTCTCTCTCCTTTTGTACGCTCATTTTTCTCTCTCTCTCTCGAGTCTCTCCTCCCTTTTGACTTCTGCTCTTTTGACTTCTGCTACTGGTACTGTACGCCCTTTTAGGGTCTAGACTCGAGTTCCGAGTCTGTAGGTCGCGCGTGCGGTCCTTTGCACTAGTACTGGCAGCGCCTCCTCCACCGTGACCCTCCACACAGGAAACGGACTGGGGAGACTCGGACTCGGACTCGGACTCGGACTCGTACTCAGACGCAGCGACTCTAACTCAACTATTCTGGAAATCGGCACTCAGAGCTTGGAAACTCGGGACTCAGGACGCCCGTACACCTCTCACCAGGGGACAGGGGGGCCCAGGGGTACAACGGCGGCCGTCACGCGGCGGCGGTCGACGGCAGACTCGGATAACGAACGGCGCGACGCTGGGCACTGCAAGCTGCAAGGTGGGACGAGGCGGGCGGGGATATGGCGCTGGTCGCTGGCACTTGCTGGGTACGAAACTCGGAGAACTGGGGACGCCTTGGCATTAAACGGACATCGTTCTCGCCCTGTCCCCATCCGAGTCCCGAGTCCCGTCCCCCGGGCCTGCCCTCTGAAAATCATCCAGCATTAATATTGTGATGATCGTGGTTGCGGGCACCCAAGCACCCCACTTCCGGCCGTCCTCGTCCGAGTCGTTCAGCTCTTATTAAGGATCCCCGTTGGTGCCCACTCTCTATTATATCCTTGTTCAAAGCGGAATGGAGGAAGTGTCAGAGTGTGCGTGACGTTCTTTTCTGGACACGCAGATGTGCCAGTGCGATCTTTTAGTGCTGGGCATACTATGCCCATACCGTATAACGCTTCGTGTATCTGGATGCGCACTCGTCCGACGGCGACGGCGACGGACGGATCATGGTACTCCCGGTCTTCCGAGTCGATCAGTCCCAACTTCAAGCTCCGGGGACCACTAGCGCGCATCTTCGTCTTTTACTTCCGACAATTCTTTTTCTTTTGTCATCGTGCTGGAACTGGTGCCTTGTACTCTATATCCTGATACCGTGACCCTGGGGCTCGTCCTCGTCTTCTGCTCCTCTTCGTCTTTGGTCTTCACAGTGCGGTGCGGTGCGGCTGGCAGAGTGAGCATCAGATATTTAAATTGCTATTCACTTGTGTACAAACGAGACGGCAGATCATCCGAGTCATACTCTGATTCTGACTGACCCTGACCCTGAAGCTCAACGATTGTTGAGAAATATTTTCCACCCTTGTGTCGTAATCAAGTCCTAACGTATCGAAGGGGCTCCCTGTACCCTCGCTTGGACAGCGCTCCCGGGTCCTTTCGTCTATTCTTTATTTTTAATTTTTATATGCTTTGTCATTTTCTTCGCTATGTGCTAACTTGAAGTAAGTACTATCAAACCTTGTCCTAACCTTCGCACGTTCCATCAGCTGCATTACATTGATCTATATGATCCATGTACCAGTTTTCATTCAAATCAGAACTCTAGTGCGCCTCTCTAGGGCTGTTCCCTTGGACTGCCCGTGTGGATGCATAAGGTCGTTTAGGCTTTCGGGCTTTGGTGACCTCCCTTCCGTGAGTCTGCGGCCCTATTTCCTTTTAGGTAACACTGTTTCCGGACTTTTTTCGTCCATTCCCATAAGGAAATAAAGAGATTAAAGTGGTTTTAAAGCTCAGAACACGAGGACCTCCCGACGTGATGGGCGAACCGGGCACCAGTCCCGGTTCTAAGTCCAGTCCCAAGTGGACTCGGGAGTTTGGACGTCTTCACTTTCACGTCTCTTTTATAAAGGAAGGGAGAAAAGAGGATGACCAAAGGATTCAATTACTTTTTGTTATACTTTATACTTTGATATCCAACCATCCAAGACCAATATAAATGTAAAGCTCGGAGTTAGTGGGAAAATATGTGTGGACGGGTCGTCAAGTGGATTTTGCCATGTCAGGGCTATCAGGATGAGAACGCTCAAGAATGGCGTGACGGCCTAAAGTAACTAGATTCTTCGAAAGCGGCCTTTTTGGGAAGGGGAGGAGGCACATCCAGGGGGTCGAGTGACCAATTTCCGAACACCGAGCTGGTAGGAAAGATTCAGGTTAAAAGAATGGCATACAAAGGAGGTTCGTGGTGAAAGCGTACTGGAAGAGAGACATTATCGTCCATTTGCGGTTTTCACCCTCTTTGAACACCAGCGAGCGCGGGCCGTAGAATACCTGTCGGGAATATAAACACGACAAAGGGGAAAGAAAGGGAAGAAACGCGTAAAACATACCTCGTCATCGACCTCATGCGACTTGCGCGGGAGGCAATGGAGGAATTTCCAGTCAGGATTCGCCCCACCCTCGCGACACAGTTTCTCCGTTACCTGGTAGCCGCGGAACGCCTCGACACGCTCCGCGTACTCCGCCTCCTGGCCCATGGATATCCACGTGTCGGTGATGACGACGTCAGCGCCGGACACCGCCTCACGCGGGTCTGCCGTCCAGGTAATCCCCTTGTCACACCCGAGCTCGACGACGCGGTCCCACACGGCCGTCGGCGCACGATATTTAGGGGGACTCGCGACCTGCATCGTGTGTCCCAGGCGTGGGTACGTTACGAGCATGTCGTGTAGCACGTTCGCGCTATCGCCCACATACGCGATTTTCAGTGGACGCAGGTTGTCCACCGTTCGGTCTCTTGGCCACACCTTCGTTGTGGGGTCACGCCAGAAGGATCGCTCTTCGGCCAGCGTCTGCAGGTCTGCAAGCACCTGCGTTGGATGCCAAAGCGAGGAAAGCGCGTTGATCACAGGGACTGGCGAATGACGCGCGAGTTCCTGAGGATAAGTTAACAAAGGGCGCTTGGAAACGACGAATTGGAATAGCCGGGGCTTACCTCTATCTCTTCGTGCTCCCCCACACGCGCAAAGATACCCTGGCACATACTACCCACAATGCGAGCAGTATCACGCGGACTCTCGTTCACGCCGAGCTGGATATCGTCCTTACCAAGGAAGATTGCCTGGCCGCCCAGCAGCTTGCTGGCCGTCTCTGCAGCGACGCGGGTACGCGTGCTGCGCTTGGAGAATAAAAGCGCAATGGACATGCCGCGCAATGACTGCGGCGGTGCTGTTTGACGCTGTCCTCTCCATCGCCAGTCGTTGGCGCCATGCGACGACTGCGGCGGGAGAATGTGTCTAGAAAGAGCCCTGAGGTTGCAGGAGTGAGAGACGATGTTGTTAATCTGGGTTGGCGTCAAGTCGGCCATGGTCATTAGCCGCGGGGCTACCGCCTTCACGGAGGAGGCCATGTTGACGATAGAACAGCGTCGACTAGGCTTCAGCTGCTTTAAAAGTTGCACAGAACGAGTCAATTCGAGTCAACGCAGAATTACTCGAAGAAAAACCGCTACTAATGGGCACGTGACTATGTACGTCGGGGTGCGTGTCCGTACACTAGCGCCCAACAACTCCCGCGCTCGCGACTCTATATCAACCGGTGTTCCTGCACATCGGCCGCTGCTATTTTTCCTGTAAAACTGTTATCTCTTCGCGCAAAGCGCGTCAATTTCTGTGTTTTGACACATGGCTCCATCCGAGCGTCGCTATGAAGCCAACTCGGAACTCGATGCGCAGAATTACGCGCTTTTTAAAGATTGTCTGGCCAGCCGTGTTCTCTTCTCCTTCTCCTCCCAATATTCATCAAACGGTGGCCCCAGCGCAGACGATCTTGGCGACTCGGAAGACCTCCAGGATTTCAGCAGCTACCTTGCTTCGATAGCCTGGCCATCACTGCCTGAATCGATTCGCTTATTATCGCATGATGGCGCAAAGACTACAGGAGAGCCTGATGTCGACGAAGTTTCTTTCGACACGCTATCACCCTCTTTTGAAGACAATCTCGTCTCCTACTCCCTCGTATCCTTGGAAAAGGATGGGGTTGATGCCGCCGAGACTTTTCTACGCAAGACACTGTCTGCCTATATTCCTCTCGCACTCACTCCCCCTCCCGTATGGTCGAATACGCGTACACACGAGTGTGAAATTTGCGATCGCGAAGTCCCATTGACGTACCATCATCTCGTCCCACGTTCAACCCATGCAAGGGCTCTGAAGCGCGGCTGGCATAAAGAAGATATGCTCAACAGTGTCGCATGGTTATGCAGGTAATTGCATTGATCATTTTTGAACTCCCGCGTTCTACAAAACTCAGAATTATATACCTTACTACACGCTCCTGCGCCGACCTGTAGAGCCTGCCACTCTGTGGTGCACAGTGTAGCCTCCAATGAAGACCTTGCGCGTGATTTCTTCACCGTCGAGCGTCTTCTGGAGCGCGAGGATGTACAGCGTTGGCGCAAGTACGCTGCTAAGCAGCGCTGGGGAGCACGGAGGGGCTGAATAGCTCGTTCACGTGCACCATGTCGACCTCCTGTGGGCGGACTACCCTCAATAATCACCCGTCCACCCCCATCTTGCGCCATACCCTGGATCATTGTGGATCCCTACTGTGCGCGAAAGGGTTAGGTAGTGAACTCCGCGAAGAACTTGTGTTAGCACAATTGTTAGCACAAAAACACCGACCCGAACAATTCAGCCAATCGCAGCGTGATCGTAATGGAGCATTGGATAAGGGGACACGGTGGTTACAGCTACAACGCTGAAGAAGTTATAGTACGCCCTTCTTTTAGTGCATCAGACAAAGCGCGGTAGATCCGGGACAACTAGAACCCTTTCTGTGGCCAGAGCACCAGTAAGCACTGGTAGCTGACCTAGAGGCCGGGCTGTGAAGGACCGTTTGTCTTCCATGTAGCAGAACACACCAGGGAATGTCCCACCTTTTATTTTCTGATAATGTGCATATGTATGGTTTTCTTTTTTAAATTGACATGCGCATAGTTTCGATCATCATCACTTGCGGCGTACTGCATTCGGACGTCTTACCCTATCTGAACTTATTTCCTCCAATCGTATCCAAGTTTATGTTCCCATAATTATAACATGGATCCAATGTTCCATAGTTCATTTTCGAGGGCACTATTCTCATTTCTTTCTCCACGACTCAAATCACTTTCCGACAGTTTGACCGTGACATGGCGACTATAGGAGCGACTCTGTGATCGTGTAATTAATCCTTCCCCCTTCGTAATGCATGACGAGCCAGATTAGATAATCTGAAAGCGATTCGGAATCATAAACAACCGTTGTACGTGCGACGGTTTGTGCAGTGGAAAAGATTGGTGGACCGTAAGCATTAATATTGCATATTTTGATATGACAAAATATGCTTACGTCACTGACACGTATCACGTGCAGTGAGACTTTAAAAAAAAGCGTTGAAGTTCAGCTCCGAACTTGAACACTTCACGACTAAACGACAACTGTAACCAGCTCATTTACGGGAAAGAATTAGTACCACGCGAAAGCAAAAGGGTCAACTATCATGCTAGTGGGCATATATTCCGGCGTACCTGTCACCGAGGTTGAGCGGTTCGAGAACTACTACTTGCAGAAGGACGTGTCGATGGATATGCCTTCGGATTGGTCCTCATTCAAAAAGAATTTGATGAACAAAATGTCGAGGAAAGACAAAGGAGCGCTCTTTGCGCTCGTGTGCAGGCTGTTTACTAAGATAAGCCTCTCAATGAGCAACTCGAACGAAGATTGTGAGCATCCAGGGCTAAGCCGCCTTGTTCTAAACGATAATCTCGTGGTTGTTGGCATTCGCAGCAGCTAAGTGTCTGGTATTCTGCAACACAAGAAATACAGGCTGCGAAGGAGAATTCGACGACTCCGACTTGAAACCCGACATCTCTTCTGTCATCTCTACGTGCAAACAAGCAAAGAAAGGAATTCGCCATGGTAAACTGTCTGGTCCAGTCTACCGGAATCGGATCGTCTCTCTGGGCGAAGTTAAGTGCAAATCAGCAGACAATAGTGATAATCAAACTATGTCCTGCTTACAAGTCCTGCCTCGCGCTCGACCAGACTTGGCTGGCATGTTGTATATAGGCTGGGAGACCCTGTGCTTCCGCCTCCACTGGTCCGATACATCTGGAATTATCAGTTCGAGGCCATATTGGCTCTCGGATGAAACAAGCTGGTCGGTCTTGCTACGCTATGTTTGTACTGTCTGGCACCCTCTCCCTCTCCTTCCTACGCGAGACCATACTATGACTCTATTCATGGGTCGATCCCTGTCGCCAAAGTGGATTATCCGCACGAAACGAAGTGCTTTTAAGGCGAAGGTCTTTTTCGCATCGTCTGCACACGGGAGGCAAACGTGTCTTCCATGACGAGGTCGCGAAGCGAGTCATTAAAGATCAATGGAGAGATACGCGTCATCAATTCAAGGAATCAGCTATTCTGAAGAAGATCAAGGGTGTTCTTGGCGTAGTACAAGTAGACTTCTCAGAGGTAGTCACGATGGAAATTGAGGGTGCCGAGGTTCCTTTGGGAACAAGGGATGTACATTCCGGGCAAGATGCAATTAAAGAGGACGATGCCTTTACCCGCCCTTCCCCTGCCCGTGAAAAGCAAAGGTCGGTTTTAAAAACTATAGGAGATGGTCTTAATAAACGCACAACCGTACGCTAACTATTAATGGCCATTTACGACGCCATTGAAGGTAAGTTCGCTTTTCCCGCTTCGTCAGGCGCTGCACATTCAATAACTTGGTTTTCCCAAATTTTAGGGCACCAACTTTATCTCAAAAGGAAGCGAGTACTGCATCGTGATGTCAGCCAAAACAACATCATCATCAATCCGGTACATCATGATACGAAATTGGACGACTATCCGGATGCCAAGTTCATTAACCAGGTCGTCGATCCTTGAATGTACGTGCGGCTTATGTTTTCCCGGGATTGACCGTAACGATGTGCTTGATTTAGGACGGAGGTCAAGGAGGAAGGTGCTCTAATCGATTGGGATCATGCGACAAATCTGGGTGAATTGTCCGAAGCTAATCCCTTAACAAACAGAACGGTACGGCTTTTGGAGTTGGTCGTTCGAAACACCCCAGCTGATGTGTCCGTAGGGAACTCCGATGTTTGTTGCCGCTGCTATCGCAAGTGGCGAACTTGCTCGCGATCTTGACTCCAGGCCCGGGTTCCCAGAGTTATCGGACAGAGCCAAAGAGCTTTACTTGAAGGCGTACGGCTCTGATAAATACGAAATTTATCGTAACGCCATCAATAGTGCGCCTGCTATTCAGCATCTCCCCATTGGGACACATATTGTAGTCGAACATTGCGGTCACCACGACGTCGAGTCCTTTTTCTGGGTACTTGTCTTTCAGCTGCTTCACGCCTGGCCCGAGGGAGAGGATAAGTTAGTAAGCGACAAGGCCAACGACATGATGGAAGTGTTCAAAGAGCACTGTTTCAAGGAAGGCTGGCTGGACACGCGAAGGGGTATCCTTCGGAATATTGAAGAGGATAAGTGGTGCGAGGTTCTCCACCCTCGATTAAAGAGACTAGCAGGGATGCTGGCTAGCTTGACACTCTACGTCAGGACTGAATGGATACTATGGAAAGCATGCAGTCTTCCGGAGGACCACTGTCATGAAGCGATGAAGCGTCTTCTACTTGACGGGATCCTGTTGTTAGACGACGATGCGATTGCCTTACGGCTGGAGACAAGAAAAAATGCATACGTACACCCCATATATCTGGAAGGTAACGTCATACGCGCAACCATCACTGGGGAAACGGTCTCGTGGCGTAGCAGGAGAGGATGAGGTACTCCCAGCGAGCAAATACCCAAAGCTCTCGGAAGGGTCGACGAGATCACGGGCCTTGACCAGCACAGCTCGAGACGGATGTGCTTCCTCGAGTGAGGTTTTGGCCAATACGAGGACCAGTCACGGACAAAGTAGCTCCCCGGAATGACTACTATGTCTCTTACCTTTATACTGAAGAGGATGCGGCAAACCCGGAACAGTGCGAAGACACCATATGGCCAATCAGTAGCACGCAGAGGCTCTACCTCTAACGGACGGACCAACTGAGAAGTTTAACTACCGTAGACCGTCTGCCTCCTCCATGCCGCAGGATATACAGAGACCCGTCATGGATCGGCGCGTTAGACCGGAATTTTCACGACGCTTTGTAATAATCTCTTATTTTCCCTTCATACCGGATATTACCTTGATTTTATCATTACTAGCACTGGAGGCGTAGCACTTGAACCTATCATTCCAAACCACGTCCGCTTCGCATTTTACGACCACACTATGCACATGACATTCTGTATTAATATTATAAGCTAATGTTTTCTTTTACTTCTTCGCAATTTTTATGTGCGTTATTCCTCATTCGCTGAGAGAGCTTGGCGTTTTGTAAGACTGTAATTCGTTCAGATTTCTGTGGCCCGCGTGGTATTTACAGTGTAGTACTGGCACTTTACACACCCCCACTACTTTACACACCCGCCCTTTTCTCACTTAATACAATTGCTAAAATATCTAAAGTATTCATGTATACTATATATACATACTGCTAGGCTCATGCAAATTTTCGAAGCTATATCTTGAGTGGTTGAATTTACAGAGGTGAAAGAGCTCGAAAATCGAGCATTTCCTCTAGAGTAGGCTAAGGTAATCACACAATTGTAATTCTTATACTCAACTAAACTAAATATTAAAAACATATTTCTGGAGCTATGATTCAGGCCTACATAACTGTTCCTTTTTGTGAGGAAATTGTTTGAAAACAATAGTTTAAAATGATGAAAAAGCGACAAACATGAGCTGAAGCTCAAGAGTGTGACTTTTTTTCTCACGATTTTTGCTTTTCCCACGGGTCATTGCTCTACACAGTGCACGAAGCACGGTGTTTTTTCTCCTTTTGCTAGCCCATCATTCCGGTCAGTTTACCAGCAGGATTAGAGATTTATTGGTGAGTTTCATCCAGTGCAGTCCTCAGTGGCCCTCAGACCGAAGCTAAAGATCTACGGTCAGGAATTTCCTAAAATGGGTGTTTATGATCGGCAGTAGCGTCGTCACGGGGTGTTTAAAGTGCTGGGTAGATGTGACAAATAGCCACATTTCTCAAAGATTTTATATTAAATTAATGGCTGCACTCAGAGGCACATAATTAAGAGGATAGATTTACATCAGCTGTGTCTAGTTTCAAGAGAAATTTCGAAGAAAAAAATGCAAAAATAGAATTTACAGAAGCAAACTTCCTTAAGGTGTGTAAAGTGCCAGTACTACACTGTACTCTCTGGCAATCACCTACCAACGAATGGAACGGCATGGGTTTGGTTTTAGATCAGCCGTGGGAAGGACTGCCCGATTAATGCCCCGTGGAACGATCACGTGGCGTTCAGTCACAGTGCGTTTTCTAAAGTCACAAGTGGCCACGCCTTCAGTCGACCACCGTCTACGGGATGTCGGATGTCCTCCAGCATCCCGGTCATATCGAAGTATACACTGAGCATCAATACCGATAGGAGCGTCGCTCGGGCACGTGATAACACGCTCACCAGTGCGCAGTTCTTCAGGGTCAATGAGTTCGAGAGACGCTACTTGCGCAATGAAGTCGTCAACATGCCTTCAAATTGGACGGGATTCAGGCACGATATCATGAGTCGGATGGAGAACACAAGGAGAGAGAGCGCTATGTATCCGCTCATCTGCAGGTTGCTTACAAAGATAAGTATTGCGGTGAGCGGCTCGAAGGAGGATTGTGAGCATTCACCGCCAAGCTGCCTCGTCCAACTAACTACTACTGACCTCAATCGTTGCTCTCCTTAGCGGATCCGTGCCTCATATTTCGTAAAATACCGAATAAGCCCAGCCAAATGAAGCTCGAAGGCTCGGAACCGAGGCCCGACATTGCGTGTGTCATGTCCACACGCAAAGAAGCAGACCTAATCGCCCGCGTAGGCAGACACACTGGTCTAGTTCACTGGAATGAACTTCTATCTCTGTGTGAGGTCAAGGAGAAGTCCGAAGCTGGTATCCGTGCCCAGGCTGGTTCCTACGTGCATGCCCTTCCCCGCCCTCGACCAGACATGGCTGGCATGTTATATGACCTGGGAGAAGGATCACTTCAACCTCTACTGGTCTGATACTTCTGGGATTATCCGCTCTCCTACTTACTTTTTCTCAAAAGAAAAGAGCTGGCATATTTTGTTCATCTACGTCCGTACGATCTGGGACCCTCTCCCCTTCCTCCCTTCGAGGGACCCGACCATGTCTCTGTCCATGGGTCGATCGTTGACGCCAAAGTGGACTATCCAGACGAGACAGGGGACGTTTTTGGCAAAGCTTTTCTTCTCCGGATCGGCCCACGGAAGGCAAACATGTGTATTTCTCGATGACTGCGGAAAGCGGGTGATCAAAGACCACTGGAAAGATACGCATTGCCGTTTCCGGGAATCAATTGTTCTGGAGAAGATCAAAGGTGTTCCTGGCATAGTACAAGTGGACTTCTCAGAGGTAGTCATAGTGGAGATTGAGGGTGAGGAAGTTCATCTAACAACGAATGAAATGCACTCCGGCCCAGATGCACTCAAAGAGGGCGATGGCTCTACTCGCTCCGCCCCTCATCGTGAGAAGCAGAGGTCGGTTTTGAAGACTACGGGTGATGGCCTCGATAAACGCACGACGGTACGCCAGATATTAATGGCTCTATACGATGCCATCGAAGGTCGGTTCGCTTTTTCTGCTTCGTCAGGCGCTGCACAGACGATGACTTGATTTTCCCAAATTTTAGGTCATCAAATTTGTCTCAATAAGAAGCGAGTACTGCATTGTGATGTCAGCCAGAACAACATCATCATCAACCCGGTACATCATGACACGAAATTGGACGACTATCCCGATTCCAAGTTCATTAACCAGGTCATTGATCCTACTATGTACGTTTGGTTCATCTTTGTACAGGATTAGCCAATAATGATGGACTTGATTTAGAACGGAGGTCAAGGAAGAAGGTGTTCTAATCGATTGGGATAATGCGGTGAACTTGGATGAATTGACCGCAGCTAATCCCTTAACAAACAGGAAGGTATGGCTCATGGAGTCGGTTGTTTCATGCCCTAGCTGATACGTCCATAGGGAACTCCGATGTTTGTTGCCCGTGCTATTGCCCGTGGTCGTGCAACCCGCAATGGCGACCAAAGGCCTGAATTCCCGGAGATATCGGACAGAGCTCGAGAGCTCTACTCGAAGGCGTACGGTTCTGGCAAATACGAATTATACCGCAATGGCGTCAATAATGCGCCTGCCTTTCAAGTTTTACCCCGCACGACACGTATTGTGGTTGAACACTGTGGCCACCACGACATCGAGTCCTTTTTCTGGGTGCTTGTCTTTCAGTTGCTCCACGCCTGGCCAGAGGGAGAAGAAGATTCGTTGGTAACTGACAAAGCTAACGACATGATGGACGCGTTCAATAAGCACGGTTTCAAGGAAGGCGGAACAGACAACCGATCCGATATGCTCGATTATATTGAAGAGAGCATGTGGTGTGAGACCCTTCACCCTCGACTGAAAATACTAGCGGGGATGTTGGCTGGCTTGACATTCTATATCTATACTGAATGGCTGCTATGGAAGGCATGCGGCCTTCCCGAGGATCACTGTCATGAGGCTATGAAGTGTCTTTTACTTGATGGGATTCTGTTGCTGGAAGGCGATCCGATTGCCTTACGGCTGGAGACAAGAAAAATGCGTAAGTACACCCCGTACATCTGGAAGGTAACGTCACACGCGCAACCATCACTGGGGAAACGGTCTCGTGGCGCAGCAGGAGAGGACGAGGTACTCCCAGCGAACAAATACCCAAAGCTCTTGGAAGGGTCGACCAGATCACAGGCTTTGACCAGCACGGCTTGAGACGGATGTGCTTCCTCTAGTAAGGTTTTGGCCAATACGAGGACCAGTCGCGGCCAGAGTAGTTCTCGGTGTGGCACCATACATCCTCCTTCCTACATTCTGAGATGACAAACCTTGAACAGCGCGGATACTCCTCATGGCCAGTTGGCCGCGTCTGGAGGCTCCAGATCTAACGAACAGACCAACCCAGAAGCTTGATTGCCGTGGATCATCTCTCTCATTGCGCAGGATTTACAAACTCTCATCATCGATCGACGCCCTAGATGGGAGAGTTGAGTTTCCACGACGTATTGTATTAACTTCTTTTTTCCCCCTCCATACCGGATTTATTACATTGATTTCATCATCACTAGCACTAGAGCTTGTAGCACCTGGACCCATCATACCTAACCGCGTCCGGTTCGCATTTGACGACACACTAATATGCACGATATTCTGTACTAATATTACATACAAGCCGCTGTTTTCCTCCATTTATTCGCAATTTTTGTGTGCATCATTCCCCATTTACTGAGAGAGCTTGACGTCTCGCTACCGTTTCTGTGGCCCGCGTGGTACTGTCAAGCGTCCGTCGCGTAAACCTCGCGACCGTAAAAAAGTAAGGTCACGTGACTGTACGAGAGAGACGCGGGGCCCGCAATCTTGAAACGCGGCTGTTCGACTAGATTTAGCGTCTGCACCACGACCTGCTGGTTTGCGGGATGTCCTCTAACACCCCAATCAACCCAAAGTATGCTTGCGGATACAGTACTGTACACAATAGCTCCATGAGGACTTTCCAACATATGCTTGGCGCACAGATCATCGAGTTTGAGAGGTTCGAGTGCCGCTATCTCAGGCCGCAAAAGGAGCCAGTGAATATGCCTTCAAATTGGCTAAAATTCGGGCAGAAATATTTGGACGAAATGAACGAGAAGTTGGAAGCGGAAAGAAATCTACTCCTCCGTGAGATGCTTACGAAGATAAGCCTTTCGATTAGCAGTTCGAAGAAAGACTAAGTAACCCGAACCAGGGTCACCTCATTCCGATCGCTGACTTTTCATTGCTACTATTCATAGTCGACCCGTGTGTTATATTCTGCAACATGGAAAATATGGGCGACCTAGGGGGAATAGAAGGCACAAATTTGGGATCCGTCATTTCCTCTATGATGTCTACACACAAACAAGCAATGAATTTTCTCCGCATCGGTAAATTCGAGGGTCTAGTATACTGGGACCAGCTCAGGTCTCTGTGTGAGGTCAAGTACAAGTCTAGCGATGCAATTAATATCCAGGCTGGCTCTTACTTGCAAAACCTGTCATGCACTCGACCGGACTTGGCTGGGATGCTATTTATGAGTTGGGAACCCAAATTCTTCCGCCTCTACTGGTCTGATACCTCCGGGATCATCGGTTCCTACCCTTATTACTTCTCAGACGAAGCAAGCTGGTCCGTTCTGCTCCGCTATGTCCACACCGTCTGGCACCCCCTTCCCCTTCTTCCTACGCGAGATAAAACCATGAAGCTGATGCCTCAGGGTCGGTCCCCGAAACCGAGAAGGTTTATTCGCACGAAACAAAAGGAATTTAAAGGGACATTGATGTTTTCCACACGATCGCACGGAAGGCAGACCTGTGTATTTCATGACGAATCTGCGAAGCGGGTTATCAAAGATCATTGGATGGATATGCACCGTCGATTCAAGGAAGCGACTGTTCTTGAGAGAATCAAGGGTGTTCCTGGCGTGGTGCAGGTCGACTTCTCGAAAGTAGTTAAGATGGACGTTGAAGGGATCGAGGAGATGCACTCCGGAATGGATACAGTTATAAAAACTGAGAATGGTGATCGCATCGCTTTGGGTCGTGAGAAGCAGAGGTCGGTGCTGAAAAGTATAGCGAGGCCTCTAACGGAGCGTACATCTGTGCGTCAAATGTTAATGGCCTTGCACGATAGTCCCCGAGGTAAGCGGCCCTTCCCCGCTTCTTGCATGTTGCCTGTAATAGTGTACTAACTTGAGTTTTGAAAAGGAAACAGGATTTGTCTTCTGAAGAAACGAATACTGCATCGCGATAACAGCGAGAACAATATTTTAGTTGATCCGGTTCATCATGATACGAAACTGGATGACTATCCCGATGCGAAGTTTATAAAGCAGATCCTTGATCCTTTGAAGTACGTACAGCCCATGCTATTTATCTTGGGATTGCTTATAATGATTTGCGCGGTTCAGGAAGGAATTGAAGGAAGCGGGGATGCTGATTGATTGGGATAATGCGGCAAATTTGAACGAAGTGGGTGAAGCTAATCCTTTGACGAATAGGACGGTGCGTTATGTGTTGACAACTATTTCTCGTTCGCTGACGTATCGACAGGGAACGCCGATGTTTGTTGCTTGTGCTGTTGCAACTGGCGTACTTACTCGCACTCTTGACCGAAGGCCCGATTTCCCGGAATTATTTGACGAAGCCAAAGAGCTCTACTTAGAGGCATACGGCTCTGAAAAACACGAACTTTATCGCAATGCCATCCACAATTCGCCTGCTATTCAGAGTGTTCCCGTAGATGCAGAAATTGCGGTTGAACATTGCGGTGACCACGACGTTGAGTCCGTTTACTGAATGCTTGTTTATCAGCTTCTCCACGCATGGCCTGTAAATGAGCAGAGAGAAATATCTAAAAAGGCCGAACACTTGATGAAGGTGTTCAAATCGCATACTTTCGAAGAGGAATATTCAGACTTTCGGTATGGTATCTACAAGTTCGTCACGAAGAAAGCGTGGCGCGAGATTCTCCACCCTCGACTGGCTATTCTATGCAAGACGATGGCTCTTTTAACGCAATACATCTCAACCGAATGGGCTTTGTGGAACGAATGCAATCTGCCAGAGGACCATTGCCATGAAGTGATGAGCCGTTTCTTACTTAACGGGACCATGCTATTGAAGGGCGATCCAATTGCCTTGCACTTGAAGTTGGGACTGCCTCTAGCATCTGCTGGCGTAACTAGCGTTGGAGGTACAAGGAACTTCTCGAGTGCGACAGGAAGCAAATCAAAGCGGACCCTTGATATGGAAGATGGGACTGGTGCACCTTCAACGAGCAAACGCACAAAACCCTCTATTGGAAAAACTGAGGCACAGGGCATACCTGGAACGGTGCAGGTGGGCCGTGATCTTTCGAGGAACGGCTACGGGGATGCACAGATTCCAGATGGTGCGGCGGCTGAGCCTGAGCGTGGCGACGCGAATGAGGGCATGCTCCCTCCTTTTGTGCCTACCAGGAGACGCAGTGCCCGAATCAGTGCAAAGACTATTCACGGTCAGTCAATGGCGTCTGGGAGCCGTAGCGAAGCGAAGCGACAGTCTGATCCCGAGGCTTGACCACCCTCGATTTTCTATCTCTGCCATATCATAGAATACCGTTACTGACGTACTGGTTATTTCATCTTTCTTACGGATACATCTGAACATTTTCTTTTCCCCTTTATTCAAGATTGATTGTCACCATATCATCATCTCTAACCTCATATGATTCGCATTTTTGTTACCATAGCAAGCACACGACCTCCTGTAATTCATGTATATGTATATATATCAGACCTCTGGTTTTTCCACCTCCACGATTCAGATCTCACGCATTTCTCGGAACCTATCATATGTAATTAGCGGTGACCTCTTTCTCTTTGTTAGATTCATGTACCTGATCGGTGTACGGTGAGGTTCCTGTTGTCACACTAGAAGGTTAGACGTAGTATCGCTCATCTTTCGTACGGCTTGACCCGCGGGCTCAAAGCAGAGTAAGTCGGTTTGTGCAGTGGAGAAGAGCCTGCTTGATATGACAACCTATGCTTACGTTATAAGCACGTATCACGTGCAGCCGAGACCAAAAACGCGTTAAAGTTGAACTCTCGAACACATGTACAGGCTTCGTGACTAAACGACGACTAACTAGATCTTTTGCGGGACGTGACTGCTACCACGATAAAACAAGAAGTCGATTACAACATTGTTTTCAGGCCAGTGGACATGACTTCCAGCGCATCCATCGCTGAGGTTGGGCGGTTCGAGACCTACTATTACTCGCAGAAGGACGTGCCAATGGATATGCCTTTGGATTGGTTGACATTCAAAAAGAAGATATTGAACGAAATGACAGGAAAAGAGAAAGAAAGACTTTCTCTGATAGTGTGCAGGCTACTCGGCAATCCCAACAAAGACTGTGAGCGTCCAGCGCCAAACCACCGCCTTATTCTAAACACTAACTTCGTGGTTATTGACGTAGCCCAGTGTCTGGTATTATGCATCACAATATGCAACACAATAAATACGGGATACAAAGGAGGATTCGATGGCTCCGACTTGAAACCCGACATCTCCTCTGTCGTCTCTACATGCAAACAAGCAGAGAGAGTTGTCCGCCATGGTAAATTATCCCGCCCAGTCTACTGGGATCAGCTCGTCTCTCAAGGCGAGGTTAAGTGTGAACCGGCGGATGACGGTGATGGTCAAATTATGCCTTACGCAAAAGTCCTGCCGCGCGCTCGACCAGACTTGGCTGGCATGCTCTATATTTTCTGGGAGAGCCTGTGCTTTCGTCTCCACTGGTCCGATACCTCTGGGATTATCAGTTCGCAACAATATCGGCTCTCAGACGAAGCGAGCTGGTCGGTCTTGCCCTGCTACGTTTTAGCTCTACTCATGGGTCGATTGTTGTCGCCGAGATGGGTTATCCACATGGAACAAGGTGCTATTAGAGCAAAGGTATTATTCGCATCGTCTGCCCACGGGAGGCAAACATGTGTCTTCCACGATGAGGCCGCGCAGCGAATCATTAAAGATCAATGGAGAGATATGCGTCGTCGATTCAAGGAATCAGCCATTCTTGAGAAAATCAAAGGAGTTTCTGGCGTGGTACAGGTTGATTTCTTGGAGACGGCTACTATGGACAGTGACAATACTGAAGTTCTCCTGGGAACAATTGACATGCACTCCGGAACGGATACAGTGATAAAAACTGTGAATGGTGATCGCATCGCTCCGCGTCGTGAGAAGCGGAGGTCTGTCTTGAAGAGTGTAGGGAAGCCCCTAACGGGGCGAACATCTGTACGTCAATTATCAAAGGCCTTGTATGACAGCATTCAAGGTAAGCAGCTTTTCCTGGCTTATTGCATACTGCTTGTAATAGAGTACTAACATGTAAAAAGGAGACGGACTTCGTCTTTTGAAGATATGGACGCTGCATCGCGATACGAAATTGAATGACTATCCTGACGTGAAGTTCATAAATCAGACCCTTGATCCTTCGAAGTACGTGTATCCCATATAATTTATTCTTAGGGTTGCTTGTAATTTTGAACGCGGTTTAGGAAGGAAGTAAAAGAATCAGTAGTACTGATTGATTGGGATAATGCGTCAAATTCGGACGAAGTGAGCGAAGCTAGTCCTTTGACGAACAGGGCGGTGCGTCTTATGTAGCTAATTATTTCTCGCTCGCTGATGTATCATTAGGGAACGCCTATTTTTGTTGCTTGTGCTGTCATAAGTGGCAAACTTACTCGGACTCTTGACCGAAGGTCCAAATTCCCGGAATTATCGGGTGAAGCCAAAGAGTTATACTTGAAGGCATACAGCTCTGAAAAGTACGAGTTTTACCGCAATGCCATCAATAATACGCCTGCTATTCAGAGTGTCCCCATAGATGCAGATATTGCGGTTGAACATTGCGGCGACCACGATGTTGAGTCCGTTTACTGGGTGCTCGTTCACCAACTTCTCCACGCATGGCCAGTGAACGAAGGAAGTCAAGTATCTGAGCTGGCTGGAGAATTGATGAATGTGTTTAAAGCGCATACTTTCAAGAAGGATATTAGAGATTCCCGGTTTACTATCTACGATTTCGTCACAGAGAAGTCGTGGTGCGATATTCTCCACCCCCGACTGGCTATCCTTTGCAAGATGATGGTCCTTTTAACGCAGTATATCTCAACTGAATGGGCTTTGTGGAACGAATGCGATCTTCCCAAGGACCATTGCCATGAGGCGATGAGCCGTCTTTTACTTGATGGGATCGTACTGTTGAAAGACGATCCGATTGCCTTGTGACCGGAAATGAGACAGCCTTGGGAACCCGGGGGTGCTGCTAGTATTGGAGGTGCAATGAACTTCTTGGAGAAATCACGGAACAAATTAAAGCGAACACGTGACATAAAGGACGACTCGGGGATTGAGGCACCTCCAGCAAGCAGACATTTAAAGCCTTGGTAGGAGAAAATGGGGCGCGGGCTATGTCTGGAACGAGGCAGAATGGTCCTGACTTGAGGAATGGCTGCAGAGATGCATAGATTCGGAAAGGTACAGTAGGTGACCCTGGGCATCGTAGCGAGAGTGGCAGCATGTCACTCCCCTCCTATGTGCCTACCAAGAGACGCAGCGCCCGGATCAGTGCGAAAGCTATTCACGGCTAGTCAGTGGTGTCCGGAAGTCAAAGCGTTACGGAGCGGCAGTCTAATCCCGCTGCTTAATCATTGTCGATCTTCTATCTCTGCCATATCATAGAACGCACTTTGTCGACGTACTGGTTGTCGCATTTTCCTTATGGATATATCTGAGCACTTCCCTCTCCTTTTATTTCGGAATTGGTTGTTATCCTACATATCACCATATCATCATCTGTAACCTCATATGATTCTCAATATCATGTGCACGGCGTCCTGTAATTCATGTACATTAGACAGTCACATTTCTTTCTATCTCCATGGTTTAGATCGCAATAGTCGCATACATTTGCCGGGACATATGTAATTTGCAGTGGTCTCTGCGGCTGATAGCGTGTGGCGAGGCTGTGACTGCATTTATAAAGATAACTTCGAGTCTCCGACTGACTTTATGGGATGGATGTAGTACTACTAGTATTTGCGTATAGCATAACCTATTCTCCCAAGCCATTTCTTTTCGTGTATGTGAGTCGGTAAGTTGTGCAGTAGGAATAGACGAGCTGGGGGGAACCTGTAAGCTTGCTTTTATAAGCGTGACAAAGTCTGCTTACGCTATAAACACGCATCACGTGCGGCGAGACCAGACGCGTTGAAGTTGAAGTTCGAAAGAAACCATAACCAGTCCTTTCGCGGGACAGATCTAGTACGTCAAAAAACACATTACGGGAACTCGGATACCTCGGTGCCGTCAAGCTAGTGGTCATGACTTGTGGCGCACACGTCGCTGAGGTTGAGCGGTTCGAGATCTATTACTTGCAGAAGTCGGACGCGGTGGATATGCCTTCGGATTAGTTGACATTCAAAGAGAAGATTTTGAATGAAATGACAGGAAAAGAGAAAGCGGGGCTTTCTCTGCTTGTGTGCAAGCTACTAACCAAGATAAGTTTCTCAGTGAGCAAGTCGAACAAAGATAGTGAGTAACCCATGCTAAGCCACTACTTATTTCTGTCCGCTAACTTTCATTCGCAGCAGCTCAATGTCTGGTATTTTGCAATACAAGGGATGCGGGCTGCAAAGGAACATTTGATGGCTCCGACTTGGAACTCGACATATCCTCTGTCATCTCTACACGCAAACAGGCCAAGAAGGTTGTTCGTGATGGTAAATTCTCTGGCCCAGTTTACTGGAATCGGATCGTCTCTCTAGGCGAGATTAAGTGCGAACCAGCGGACGTTAGTGATGGTCAAGCCATCTCCTGTTTACAAGTCCTGCCTTGTGCCCGACCAGACTTGGCTGGCATGCTGTATATTAGCTGGGAGACCCTGTGCTTTCGTCTTCACTGGACCGATACATCTGGGACTATCAGCTCTCAGCCATACTGGCTTTCAGATGAAACAAGCTGGTCGGTCTTGCTACGCTATGTATGTACCGTCTGGCACCCTCTCCCTCTCCTTCCTACGCGAGACCACACCATGTCTCTATCCCTGGGTCGATCGTTGTCACCAAAATGGGTTATCAACACCCACACGAAACAAAATGTTTTCAAAGCAAAGGTTTTGTTTGCGTCGTCTGCCCATGGGAGGCAAACGTGTCTTTGTTGACGAAGCCGCAAATAGAGTCATCAAAGACCACTGGAGAGATGTGCGTCATCGATTCAAGGAATCAGCCATTCTTGAGAAAATCAAAGGAGTTCCTGGTGTGGTACAAGTTGACTTCTCGGAGACGGTTTTGATGGACAATGACAATACTAAAGTTCCCCTGAGAACAACTGACATGCACTCCGGAACGGATACAGTGATAAAGACTGTGAATAGTGACCGCACCGCTCCGCGTCGTGAGAAGCAGAGGTCTGTCTTGAAGAGTGTAGGAAAGCCCCTAGCGGAGCGAACATCTGTACGTCAATTATTAATAGTCTTATATGACAGCCTTCAGGGTAAGCTGGCTTTCCCCGCTTCTTGTGTGCTATGGTGCTAATTTGTATCCCAAAAAGGACACAGACTCTGTCTTTCGAAGAAACGGACGCTGCATCGCGATACAAGCCAGAACAATATCCTTATTGACCCGGTTCACTATGATACGAAATTGGATGACTATCCTGACGTGAAGTTTATAAATCAGGTCCTTGATCCTTCGAAGTACGTGCAGTCCATGTCTTTTATCATGAGGTTGGTCGTAATGTTGCGCATTGTTTAGGACGGAAGTGAAAGAAGCAGGAATGCTGATCGATTGGGATAATGCGGCAAATTTGGACGATTTGAGCGAAGCTGGTCCTTTGACGAATAGAACGGTGCGTCTCAGGTAGATAACTGTCTCTCGTTCGCTGACGCGTCGATAGGGAACACCCATGTTTGTTGCCTGTGCTGTCGCAACTGGCAGGCTTACTTGCAATATTGACCAAAGGCCTGAATTCCCGGAATTGTCGGGCAAAGCCAAAGAGCTCTACTTGATTGCGTACGGCTCTGAAAAGTACGAATTCTACCGCAATGCCGTCAATAATACGCCTACTATAAAGGGTATCCCTATAACGGCAAAAAATGCTGTAGAACATTGCGGCTGCCACGATGTCGAATCTGCTTACTGGGTGCTCGTTCACCAACTTCTCCACGCCTGGCCAGTGAACGAAGGAAGTCAAGTATCCGAGGTGGCTCGTGATTTGATGACGGTGTTTAAATGGCATACTTTCGTGGAGAGGGCTACAGATTCTCGGAATATTATCTTCCGCCAAAAAAGAGAGGAGGAGTGGCGGGAGATTCTTCACCCTCGTCTGGGTATTCTGTGCGGAATGATGTCCCTTTTAACGTGCTACATCGCGGTTGAATGGGCTTTGTGGAAAGAATGTGATCTTCCTGAGGACCATTGCCATGAGGCGATGTGCCGTCTTTTACTCGATGGGGTTCTGCTCTTGGAAGACGATCCGATTGCCTTGCGGCTAGAAACGAGGCAGCCTTGGGAACCCCGGCGTGCTGTCAATATTGGAGCTGAGATGGGTTGCTCGAAGAAGTCGCTGAACAATTTAAAGCGAACTCGTGATGAGGAAGGTGCCTCGAAAACTGAGGCACGTCCAGCGAGCAAACGCTTGAAAGCCTCGGTAGAAAAGAGTGGAGCACGGATTGTATCTGGAATGGGACGGAGAGGCCGTGGTTTTACGAGGACTAGCCGCAGGGATGCACTGATTCGGAAAGGTACAGTAGCTGACCTCGGGCAACGAGGTGAGAGTGGCAATACTACTAAAAGGCAGAACACCCGAAACAGTGCAAAGACTGTTTACGGCCTATCAATGGCGTCTGGAAATCGTAGCGATGCAGTGCGACGGTCTGACCGACGCGGATAGACTTCGTCTTTTTCTGCCGTATCGTACAACGCACTAACATCGACGCACTGGGACAAAGTTTATTTGTTTATTTCATGGATTTATCAGACATCTGGACGTTTTTCTCCTTCTTCTTCAATTCTGGATTTATTAATTGTCACGGTATCAGCATGTCATCGTCTCTAACCTCATATGATTCGCATTTTTATATGTAAGCATAGTACATGTATACTCACGGCGTCCTATAATTCCCATGAATTGGGCTTGCAGTTTTATTTTCCACCTCCGCGGCTCAGACCGTACGCATTTTTTCGAGAACACCCACATGTAATTGACGACTCGGACTGCTTGCTCAGCCTAATGTACCACGCTAGAGTTGTGGCTCACTGCCTCCTAGCCGTGCGGTGAGGTTGATGTTGCCGTAATTATAAAGCAAGATTACGGATTACTTTGGGACCAAACTTGAAATAGTGTTTCTGGCCTTTGTGTATAGTCTATAACTACTTTACTTCGCATGTTGCATTGGGTAGCAAAATTAATGGGAAAGAGGCGGTGGCTTGCTCAATATCATGATAATTATGGCATGAATTGGCATCACGTGTGGTGAGACTGTAGTCAAACTTCGAAAGGACTAATCCTTTAAACTGAACTACGATTATAAGCAATATCTTTTCAAGTTCTCGAGACAGACTACGCCTCGGTAAAAGCATAAAAAAAGTCGGCAATCAAGGGCGTAGACATGACTTCCAGCGCACACGTCGCTGAGGCTGACCAGTTCGAGACCTACTATTATTTGCAGAAGTTGGATATGCCTTCGGATTGGCTGACGTTCAAAAGAAGGCATTAATTGGATGAAATGTCAGGAAAGGAGAAACTGAAGGAGGACTTTCGCTGCTCGTGTGCAAGCCACTGATTAAGATAAGCATTTCAGTGAGCAGTCCTAACAAAGACTGTGAGCGACTGGTGCTAAGCTAATTATTTCCGACCACTAACTTTCATTCGCAGTAGCTCAATATTAGTAATATCTGGTATTATACAATACAAGGGATGCGGACTGCGAGGGAACATTTAATCATGACTCCGACTCGAAATCAGGCATCTCTTCTGTCATCTCTACATGCAAGCAGGCAAGAAAGTTGTTCGCGATGGTAAATCCTCTGGCCCAGTCTACTGGAATCGGCTCGTTTCTCTGGGTAAGGTCGAGGGTAGAACGATGAAATCCGACTCGGAGCTGCTGATATCGTGGCTGTGGAACTGCACAGCGAGACAGGGCGTTTGAGCCGTATACTGTATACCCGATCGCGGTAGACTAAACTGCATCAGGAAAAAAAGAAATTCCCATAGTCTGCAGATCATTACCATATTTGTCATAGCCGGTTTAGCACCCATAGCACCCCATAGCCGTGCGCTATAGGGACTACAAGGCTATGTGGACTATGCAAGACTACCAGTCCATTTACGAACTATATGCGGGAGCTTGAAAATAGTGTATTGAGGCATGGTAGAGTAGAAACTCGTAACTGAATACAATTGGGCTTGTTGATACATAAATACAACATAATAATACATGTGTTCCGTGTTCAGCATGAAAGGTTGAAAGTGTGACTCAAAACGATGCAAAGCGCCTCGTAAGTTTATTACGCAACGTGAACGTATGCAGGTCTAAAGCTTAATCAAATGTAATGGGCGAAAAAAAAAAGGGAACAACAGAAAATTAATTGCTCAAGAAACAAAACAAAGTCTAAACTAAAGTCTGCAGCCTTAGACACCGAGCCTACATAGACGGTGTGATGTTATTCGAAACCGATAGAAGAAAAAAAAGAAGGACGGCCTACCAATTGACGTAGACATTGATCATCTGCCTGCGCGGTATCATATGGCGCATGAAAAGAAAAGAGACCGTGAGGCGCGGCCATCCATCTGTACATGACATGTGGACAGGCGACCTAGGCCACCCATTAGCCAACAATTTCGCGTTGAAAGAAAGAAAGAAAGAAAGAAAGAAAGAAACCTTACAAAATATCCGCAGTCATAAGAGACACGCCATACAATTTGAGCCCGGCATCCCATACAACATCTTCACAGGCCTCCTGGTAATGCACATTGTTTGCATAAATGTTGTCAGAAAACCAGTTGATGTCCATGTCACGAAGTCCAAACGGGAGACATGGTGGGGAGAGCGATGGTGTGGATGTGAGGACAAAAAAAAAGGAGACCACAAAAAAAAGGAGACCACAAAAGAAGGGACAGTAAAAAAGGCGCAGGAGGAGTACCACTGGTACCTGGGTGGAAAACCGCATGCAGACGAAAGGGGGCAGATGGGAAGCACGAAAGGGGCCAGCTGAGGCACGCATTGAGGGCTATGGATGTGATGTGGACGTCGAGACGCTCCGTGACGCTGACGGAGCGTCGGCGTGAACTGCGACCAGCGACGGGGACATTGACATAATATTATTTGTATTTATGGGAGTAGATCTTGTGCCCCACAATGTATGGGTTTTTTGTTTCGGCATCCATTACTGGAGCTTCGCATAGTCGTCCAGGAAAGACTCTGAAAGCTCCCAATTATGGTCTGCCACGGCCCGGGCTTTCTTTGCAAGCGTTAAAGTGGACCTCCATTTGGTCTGATTTTTCACAGATTCCTGGTCGTTTCGTATTTTCTTGAGTCGATTTTGGAACCAGTTCTTGCAGAATCTCGACCAATACCCACAGTTCATAGAACTGTGTTCCCATATGCATGATTTTGGCCACCATGATGCATGCTCGACTTGTGGCCCGTGACCTGCGTTCCCCCTTAGTTCAAAAACCTCCTTCGAACTGTATGGACTTACCAGTGTACATTTTATAGATGCCACATAAGAGCTCTTCATCCTCCTTGCTTAATGTGTCATCCCACCAGCACTGACTGTCGCCAGCACGGGAATCCGTTCTGTAGACCTCGTCAGCATCTTCACATGAGGGTCCTGTCATGGCCGCTTCCAGCACAGCCTCTGTACCGATTGCTTCAACGACCACTCGCCATACTATACCCCCTTTCGTTATGGCGGCACGAATGTGGGGATTACTCTGCACGAATTCGGATACCCTTTTTTCATATGCAATGTAGTCATACGAGTCCAGTGCACTTTCTTTGTGTCTCCAACTGAGGTCTTTGTGCCTTATGTCCTTGTCACTCGCCTGTCCCGGTATTGGCCTCGCTGAAACTGCAGTGTGGAAGGGTATACCCCTTTCGACGAAATGACGGCATAGGATCCACACACTAGTGTAACGAGACCGCATACAATGTAGAGCAGTGACTGGATCCTTAACGAGGACTACCTGTTAAGCTCAACGGTTACGCGAGGATCGACGTCGGGGCTTCCTGATCGTCAGGACTGATGGTTATGGCAACGGGGCTTCCTAGATGTTGTAAGTCGAAGGTGATCGTCGATGGGGCTTCCTGATCGGCGATGTGGACGTGGTGGCTTCTATAGCGAGTCGGGTTACGACGAAGCGGTTGAGGGCACACTGGTGCACAGTAGACTTGGTGGTAGCAGATAATGGGCTTGTATGAACAAAGAGCACAAGCTTAGGGCTTGTGCTACTGAAGTTACATGCTTATATGCTACTCTATGTGTTTGCTACTGTAGCGACTTGGTTAGGTATGTTTACCAGACTATGGAATGTCATGGAAACTCAAGGAATGCCTTGGTAATACAAGTACGGTGATCAGTAAGCAAAGCACGTCATGATGGTGCAGTAAGGTGTCATCATGGCGTCTTATGGCGCAGGGTGAATAAGGATGAGTAAGGCAGAGAAATGGGGGAGTTGCGCTGACTGATGATGACGAAGTGGAAGCGAGTCAGCACAGTAGAGGAAAGTAAAGGAAAATTGTAACACATATGCCCAATGGTTAGGATTCGATGATGAAAGTAAAGGTCATAGAACCTACCACAAAAGAAAAGTCACAATAGAAAGAAATATTCAATTCATCGATTCACCCCCATCTCGAATTGAAGGGGAGAATAATATTAATAAAGAACAAAATACAGAAAAAGTCATTGAGTTAACAGAACCCAGACCAAAAAGAAATATTATACAAACAAAGTGAGCTAGAGGATTAAATTTTGACGAAAATAATACAGCCGCTTACTTAACAGAGTTTAATGAATTTAATAATGAACAAATGGGTGATCCAAATACCTATAATCAAGCAATCAAAAGGATCGATGCTGGTAAATGGATAATGGCAATGGAAGAAGAAGTCAAAACTTTAATAGAAAGATTGACATGGACAATCATTGATCCACTAAAAGAAGCAAATATAATTGGAACAAGATTCATATATAAAACTAAGTGATTAGCTAATGGAGAAATAGAAAGATACAAAGCATGCTTAGTAGTACAAGGATTTGCATAAATGGAAGGAGTTGATTACTTCTCTGATGACACATTCACACCAGTCGCCAGATTAGCAATGGTTAGAACTATTTTAAGTTGGTGTGCAAGTAAAGATTTTGAAATACACCAAATAGACATAAAGTCAGCTTACCTATACAGTGAGTTAGAAGAAAATGAAAATATTTACATAAGACCACCTCCGGATAGTTTAATTAAAGATATAAAACCTGGACAAGTTTTAAAGTTAAAAAAAGCCTTATATGGATTAAAACAGGCAGGGCACCGATGGTACATGCACTTAATGGAAATTTTAACCAAAAGTGGTTTATACAGATCAGTGCAAGACAACGCTGTATTCTATAGAAAACATAAAGGAAAACTTTTATTAATTTTATTCATACATGTGGACAACATAACGATCTGTGGAATAAATAATCAAATGATAGAAGCCATTAAGAAAGAAATTGGCAAACACATAAAATACACTGATGGTAACGAAATACACTGGTTATTAGGAATTGAAATTCAAAGAAATCGTGAAGATAAAATGATTAAATTGAGACAAACAAATTACATTGAGACAAACAAATTACATTGAAAGTATATTAAAAAGATATCAGTTACAAGATGCTGCAACAGTCAGAACACCAATGGCACCAGGCCAAGTGTTAAAATCATTAGAGAATCCAACTGAAGATGAGTTGAGATATATGAAAAATATACCATATATGAATATGGTAGGAGCTTTAAGGTATGCAGCAGACTGTACTAGACCAGACATAGCATTTGCCACAGGGCAATTTGCTCGGCATCTTAGTAAGCCGAGTATCAAGCATTTTAATGCCATAAAACATTGTTTTAAATATTTAAAAGGAACAAAAGATTATTGGCTTATATTAGGCAGAACAGAATCGACCAAATTAATTGGGTATACTGATGCTGATGGCATGACCCAAGAAGGGCATAAAGCCATATCTGGATATGTTTTCCAGTTAGGAGAATTGACTATTAGTTAGTCAAGTAAAAAGCAGGAACTCATTAGTTTATCGGTATCCGAAGCCGAATTACAAGTGTTAACTCATGGAGTTAAAGAAGCCTTATGGCTTAGAAGATTAATTGAGGAAATATTAGAACCTCAAAATGTTACAAAAATATTATGCAATAATCAAGCTGCTATAACAATAGTAAATTCAACAGAGCAGAGATATACACAAAGAACAAAACATATTGATATACGAAAGGATTTTCTTAAAGATTATATTGAAAAGAAATTAATTGAGATAAAGTATATACCAACTGGGTCACAAAAAGCAGATATTATGACCAAAGCTTTAATGGTTGAATTATGCAAATGTTTCATGAACCTTCTTAGGTTAGTGCAAGTTTGAAGGGGAGTCTTAAATCTTATTACAAATCATATCATGTCATAGTGACATGATAAGGCATGATCAAGTCATGTTACTCACTCCCAGCTAAAGAGCCACAGTAAAACTTATAAGGATAAACTTAAAGGATTAGTTAATAAGTTACCACAGTACTAGATAAAGGAATGGCCAGTGAGCCTACAAGAAATACATTGAATATCCTTTCCCCCACTGCATGATAACACACTGCTACTCTCAACTACAATCCACTCAACTTCTAAAATGCTGACTTCCTTCCCTATTTTGTGCGCATATGCTGTCTGCAGCTTGCTAAGCTTTGTGCTCCGTTTGATCTTGAAGAACACCTCTCTGCCAGCTGAAAGAACCTAGCGTGACCCAAAGACTTCAGCATTCAATAGCCCAACTCGACACGTGGCAGCTCCTAGAACACATCTTGATGTTGATAGGCACATTGGCGTCTTCAGTCTTCAGGATGTGCTCCTAGGGCCCTCAGTGATGGTGACGGCACCCCCCATTCGCTCCACAGACCGGATACGCCCTTTATCAGCTTCGGTGCACTCCGTCCCTGTGCCATTGAGAATGCCATGAACTTTGGCGATGTTGCCCTCTGCCCAGTTTTTTCATGGTTTGTGGATGGACTAAACGAAAACCGGAAGGTCAAAACAGATGCAAGGCATTGTACAGGCGAGTCGTACCTTGCTGGTAGAGGCCGCTAGGATAACGAGGCCTGCGAGAATGACGGTCTCCTCGTTGATGATGTACAGCTCCTGGGGGATGGCAGCGGCCATAAGACCAGTGCTGAGGATGACAGTGCTAGTCTTGGAGGCAAGGCTTGATGATGGTACGGAGTTGAGAATCGCAGACATGCGCTCAGTGGGCGGGTTGACTATCAGAGTACAAATTATACTTTACACTGTGATGAACTAATGCATGGACATACGAGGGAATGGCTTTAGGGAGGACAACCACAGTAGTACAACAGCAATGAAAAGCTCATAGCCTGCATCCATACTGTGAACTGTTTTCACAGGGCCTCAGCCCCCCACCCTATCCAGAGCCTGAACAAGCTCAAAAATCCAGCTGGATAGAACACAGATACACATTAGCCCTACACACAGTGCTGAGCAATGGATACCACTAACCCATTAGATTTCTCTATTAATTCAGTCCATGTGAGAATGGCTGCCAATAATGTGGAGACCTAGTGTTACAGTAATTAGTCAAGAAGCAAATAGCTTGTCAGACACAGCTGTTGGACTTAACAAAGAAAAGGGCAGCAACAACAATGCAGGTTGTCATTGACTTTAATTTGTGTAAGTGGCCCCGGGAACACCCGGAACTGTGCCCATGTCTCGGGACGGATTTCTCCGAGGCCACCAGCCAGAGTCGTGTGACCTAAGTACCAAATGTAGTCGCATAACCAAGATTATTAAATCATAATTCCAACACTATAAGGTATCTAGTACAAGGAATCCGACACAATGACAAGTCGTCACAAGGACTGTCTACTATTATGAGTGTTTATATAGTCCCAATAAGAAATGTCAGAAGACTACATTGTGCAGGCAAGTCTTGTACCACCTTTATAAATCATTACAAAAAATGTCTACTATTATAACCACTGTTATAGTCCCAACAAGTAATGTTGAAAGACTATATTGTGCGGAAAGCCTTGTGTTGCCATTACAAGTCACTCCAATTCAAATGCAAGAATTATATTGCCTTATATATACATATAACTGCTGATAACACATCACAAGGTTTGACTAATGCTTGTCAACCAGGATCTGTCAAATTCCGTGATGAGTGGGCCGCGGCATAGCATGCTCAACTTGAACGCAGCGAGCGGTATCTACATCGACGCCGACGATGCCTCCTGTGCAGAAGGCTGCTTCGGAGGGCTACAGAAATAGGAAGACAGAGCTCAAACGCGCAAGGGGCGAGATCTCATGCGCGGAGTGCAGAAGGTGCGCTGCTCCTTATTACAGACTCGATCAGCTCAACGGGTTTGCGCAGGTTGAAAGTAAAGTGTGATAAAGCCGTGAGTCGCTGGCACGCTGGCTGGTCTTTCCTGACCTTGTTCAATTCCAAGATTCCGTGTAACACGTGCGTGAGGAGGGGCTGCCAGACTATATGTCCCAATGGTGCGCCGTCTCGTCGGCTCACTCCATGTACCTGCTCTTACACCTTTTTCAGGCTCCCTAGCAACTGGTCAAGGGACGAGGTATGTGTTAAGTCGTCCTCGTTCTCTTTGCGTACACTGATCCACTCTGGCCGCCCAGATTCATTCTTGCAGACACGGACACGCTTCACCTCAGGCTGGAGGAGACGAGCAAGCGTATCCGCCAGCTCGAAGATGCCCTGCAGATCGCGCATGCGGCAACGTCCAACGACCAGCACCCCTTGCTTTCCGAAGAGCTTCTACGGATAAAGACAGGCGTCGCATCTCCGTCGAAGAAGGGGAGGGGGGATGACGCTGGAAGCGACGAGCTTGACAAGGATATCATGAACTCGTTCGGGAATCTCACAGTGTCAGAGCGTGCCGGAGCGGGGGAGGTACGTTAGCACTGCTACTCTCCACCACATCATTCTTATTCTATTCATCACACTTTAGTCCTTTCTTGTCGTACGTAATATAAGACCTCAGGAGCAACCCCCTTGCACTCACATGGCCCACAGCACGATATCAACCGCAGCGTGCTCGCGCGACTGGAGCCAGATAGCCCGACAGTGGCGCACCGATCTGCCCTACCGTTCGACATCACCTTTCTCAGCAGGAGCTTCCCCTTCGCACCTCCGCACCTTCAGACGCGCGCGATGCAGGAGGCGATTGAAGACCAGCTGCCCACATACGAGCGCGCGTCCGCGCTGTGCGAGTGCTACATTCAGAATATCTCCTGGTGGGTACGGCCTGTTGCGCGCGACCAGCTCGTGGAGGAGCTCGTCCCTGCGGCGTACAAAAAGCGACGCGGGTACGATGGAGGCGGCGCTGAAGGACAGGGAAAGGGATGGGCCGAAGCCAAAGGTGTACCGCAGCTACATGCGGCCATGGACCCGCACGACCTCGCGGTATTGTTAATGGTGTTCGCGCTTGGCGCGGTGGGCGACTTCACGCTCGAGCCGAACAACGACGAGGCAGAATTGTACCTCCGCCTGAGCCGCGCTGCGCTCTGCCTCAAGCCCGTACTCGACTTCGCGAGCCTGTCAGCGGTGCAGGCGATATGCCTGATGGGCGCATACGACTTGTTTTCGTGCCGCAAGCGCTCTCTGGAGACGATGTGGGAGACGCTGTCGTTCGCCATGAGTCTGGCTGCTGGCGTGCGTGTTGAACGCGCTGTGCCACAGAGAGCATACCAACTGATACTAGTGATATTTACATAGGTTGGTTTGCGTAAGTATCGAAAGAGGGTGAGATGTTGGTATTGTCGTCTCTTACGTTCTTTTATTGTAGATCGAGATCCTACGCATTGGAAGTTTGAGCCCAAGATAGTACAGCGCAGGAGGGTCGTGTTTTGGGAATTGAGGATCCTCGATACGTGGAAGGTGTGTTTTCAATAACCTCATTCCGTCCTTCGTTCCTTCGTTCGCTCATACAAGAGCCACAGTGCCTTGGTTCAGGAAGACCGGCCTCCATTTATAAAGACGATATCGACTGTGAGCTGCCTATCGATACAGATGCTACATTTGATGAGGAAGGAAAGGAGGTCCCCAGCTGTGCGTACATTTCACGCTCGAACTTGGCTCTACCAACCTACATCCTAAATAGTCTGGAGATGGAAGTACGTCCTCCTTCGAGACCTTATAGTGGAGATCTCCCAGAAGCTCTGTTCGGCGAAACCGCTGAAGTACTCGGAAGTCCTGGAGCTGGATCATAAAGTGCGCGAGTTCGGCCCACGCCAGTTTTCTAAGCAGATAGCCATGTCCATCGGACAGGACGGCTACTCCGAGCCAGGGGGCGTCCGGGCGTATTTACAGCGATACGTGCAGAATCTGATGGAAGATATGGGTTTGTATAACCATCTCCTTCATGCCTGATCGTCCTTTCACGGACTCTCCCTTACATCGATGTAATAGTCCTGCAAATCCTGCACCGGAACTTCTTTGCACGCGCGATCCTCGAGAACCCGAAGGACCCGATGCGGAGCCAGTTCGCGCCGTCGTTCGTCGCCGCGTACAACAGCGCCTCGTCCTTGCTGCGCGTCGTCCGCGAGCACTTCGAGGTCAACCCGCACGTTATGCGTCGCTACTGGTCGGTGTGGGCACACAGCCTGAGTGCATGCGTGCGTCGGCTCTCCCGTTCTGGTCTGGCTGGCTTCTTACTTATGTGGGACGGACTGACTTTTTTTGTAGGTCGTCCTTGGGTCTGTTGCCGCGAGGGTGCCGACCTCGGTCCTCGCACCGCACGCCTTCTCTGATTTCGTCGCGTCGTTGAGTGTGTTCGAAAGGGCACAGGCGCATCCGGCCGTGCAGAGCGGACTTGTGAGTCGATTTGATACGTGTGCCTAATTAATCTCGTCTAGAGTTTGTTTTTTGTTTTGTTAACTGGCCATACTGTACAGCCCGTCCTCAGGCGTCTGCAGAAAAGGGCGTACGTAGCGCTCTTGGGCGCTGGGGTCGACGTGGCCTCTTTCATGCAGAAAGCCGCCCCGCCGCCGGCGAAGACGGACGGGGGGCAGGGAGAAGGCGTTCGTGGTTTGGACGGGACATGTATATCCGATCCCATCTCCGCCGCGGCGCGTCCGCATCCACCAGACGCGTCTGACTCGTTCCCCCGGTCCCAGTCTACCCAATTCGCGCCGGGGTCGGAGGATGGGATTAATGGCGCTATTGCGGGGCTGCGTACGGACGAGGTCGCGTATTTCCTCCCAGCCACAGAAGCTAGCTCCGGAGGCCAGGGTTACGCCGGCTTCGCGGATGCAGTTAAAGACACTCTTGGTGCTGGGAGCGGGGGAGGGTTTCGTGGGTTCGTTGCTAGCGACGCGGAAGTAGACCGGTCCGCCCGCACCCAGCCTGCGACAGCCTCCTCCTCTACCGAGAGCTCGCCCTGGACGTTCACCCCCGCGCCGTTCTTCGCGCCGCACGGTGCGCCGGGGGCCCCGGGTGTAGAAGACGGATTTGGATTTGGATTTGAAGGACAGCTCGGGGACGCGCAGTTCGGGGGGTTGGGAGGAGGGGGGTACGCGTCGGTGTTCGACCTGCAGGAGCCTGACTTTGCTGCGCTTATGGAGCTCGATGAGTATGGCTATGGCTATGGCCTCGGGGATGGAGGTGAGGGTACGGGGGCGGGAGCGGGAGCAGGAGGCGCAGCGCCTGTGGTGGGGTTCGATGCAGCGCTGGAAGCGCTCTTCGGCCAGACATTCCCCGGGGTGGGCGGATTCGGCCAACAAGGCGAGTGAACTGAATCGCTGAGGTCGTACCCCATGCTATTCGCGACGAATTCCGTGTCGTGTATACAGTATATACATGTGCTGTATGTTTTATTTTGTTTTCGGATATGGATCGATCTTCGTTGCCTGTATAGGGATGTACTACTACTACTACTGTTACAATATCGTTTTTTGAAGCGAAGCGTGTGGTGTGCGATATGATGCTAGTGTCATTTTTAAATCTACTTGGAGGGGCGGTACTAGGTGCACTCGCCGTCGTCAACCGGCTGGTATTGCATTGCATATTGCTTACTTAGCCAGGCCGCTTCCACCTGATGTGGAGGTCGCTATCGGAGGGCCGTGCAGGCCGCACCTGCGTCAGGTCAATGTACTCCCTCGCCTCAGGCCCATGCTCTTCGCCTACAGCACAAAAGCAAAAGTAGTCCGTAGTCAGTCTAGATCTAGACCAACGGACGACGGAAAGTCGCGTTCGAGTGAAAGAAAAAAAAACAGCCAACGCACTCCTATCGATCATGTCCGCATCGTCTGCATCCACGTCACGGTCTTCGTCCTCGTTGTCTTCGTACTCAGCGTCCGCGTCCGTGCCAGCGTTGGTGTCGCCCCTAAGGGCCCTAACTCAATAACTGGAGGACTTGACTCCTTAATTAATTGCCATATGGATAACTTGGGAAATGTCTTTCACATAACCATTATTACTAGTGATACAATACAGTGTGTACAACTTTTCTCTTAAAATCTACGCACATTGTGGTAGATGATGAGGTGCAGTGGTGAAGTTGAGGCAAAGGTGGTTATCAGTGTAAACCGATGTATTTCTAGGGTGAGACCAGCTCCCCTTATATACACGTTCCGTGAGCTACTTATACTATAACTATCATAGCTCCTATTCGTATTGTGTTATCATTGCGTTATCGTTGACTTAGTAAGATGGTTGTTCATATGACCATCTGTTTATTTATATTGTTTTGTTATATTTATTTAATACTCCCCTTCAAACTTTTACTAGGCGGAGTAGACTTGTAAAATGTTTGATTAATTCTATTGTTAGCACTTTCATCATAATATCAGCCTTTTGCTGTCCAGTTGGAATATATGAAACTGATATGGTTTCATTTTCAATGTAATCTCATAAAAAATCTTTTCATATATCAATATGTTTCATTTGTTGCATGTATTTTTGTTCTGTTGAGTTTACTATAGTTATGGCTGCTTGATTATCACATAATATTTTCGTAGGTGTATCCAAGGTCTGCAGTACCTCTTCAACCAGTCTTCTTAGCCATATTGCTTCTTTTACTCCATGAGTTAAAGCTTGTAATTCAGCTTTGCATACTGATAATGACACTAATTCTTGTTTTTTACTTGACCATGATGTCATTGCATTTCCTATTTGGAATATATATCCAGATATTGCTTTATGGCCTTCTTGTGTCATTCTGTCAGCATTGGTATATCCAATTAACTCGATTGGTTCTTTTCCTCTGAGTATTAACCAATAATCGTTTGTTCCTTTTAAATATTTAAAGCAGTGTTTTACTGCATTATAGTGTTCAATACTAGGTTTGTTTAAATGCCTAGCAAATTGACCTGTTGTGAATGATATGTCAGGTCTTGTACAATCTGCTGCATATCGTAATGCTCCAACCATATTCATGTATGGTATTTGTTTCATAAAGTTTATTTCTTTGTTAGTTGGATTTTCAAGTGATTTTAACACTTGTCCTGGTGTCATTGGTGTTTGTACCATTGCAGCGTCTTTTAGCTTATATTTTTCTATTATATTATCAATATAATTCTTTTGTCTTAATTTTATAATTCTTTCATCTCAGTTTCTTTCAATTTCAATACCGAGTAACCAATGTATATCGTTTCTGTCAGTGAATTTTACATGTTTTCCAATTTTGTCTTTAAAGGCTTTTATTATTAATAAATTTAAGCCACATATCGTTATATTGTCAACATGTATGAAAAGTATTAGGATAGTTTTTTCTTTTACTTTTCTAAGGAATACTGCATTGTCTTGGACTGATCGTACTAGTCCAATTCCTATTAATATTTCAGATAATTTTTTATACCATCGTCTGCCTGCTTGTTTTAATCCGTATAAGGCTTTATTTAATTTTAAAACTTGTCCAGGTTTTGTTTTGATTAAATTTCCTGGTGGTGGTTTTATGTATATGTTTTCGTCTTTTTCTAGTTCACCATATAAGTATGCTGATTTAATGTCGATTTGGTGAATTTCGTAATTATTTGTTGCGCTCCAACTTAATATAGTTCTTGCTGTAGCTAGTCGTGCTACTGGAGTGAATGTATCGTTTGAGTAGTAGTCTATACCCTCTTTCTGGGCAAATCCTTGAACTACTAATCTTGCTTTGTAACGTTCAATTTCTCCATTTGCTAATCTTTTTGTTTTATAAATAAATCTTGTTCTGATTATGTTTGCTTCTTTTGGTGGATCCATGATTTTCCATGTAGATCTTTCGATTAAAGTTTTTATTTCTTCTTTCATTGCTGTGATCCACTGATTTGCGTCAATTCTATTGATCGCTTGTTGATATGAATTCGGATTGCCTATTAATTCCGTATTGAATTGATTAAATTCCGTAAGATAAGTAACTGTATTTTGTTCATCAAAGTTAAGACCTAATGATTGTTTCGTTGGTTTTGTTGTTCTTATTGGTCTTTCTTTTGTTAATTCTTGTATTTGTTTGTTTTGTTTTTCTGTTATATTCTCCCCTTCAATTTTAGATGGTGGAGAATCTAAAAATTGTAGATTTCATTTGACTGAAATTTTTCTGTTATGATAGGTTCTATGACCTTTGCTTTCTTCATCAAATCCTAGCCATTGTGCATAAATTCCTTTTGGTTGTAATTTATTAACATCTTCTTGTCATATAATGCAATATTGGCCGAATTCTTTTAGATCGTCAATATTATAATTTTCGTTATATCATTTAAAATATGGTGTTTTAAAATCAATAGCACTCTTTGGTGTTCTATTGTAAACGTAAGTACTGTATTTTACAGCTTCTCCCCATAGACTGGGTGGTAGTTTCGCTTGTAGCAGATTTACTCGTGTATTATTTAGAATCGTTTGATGTGATCATTCTGCTACTCCATTTTGTTGTGGCGTATCATGAACAGTCAGCTTTCATATCGTTCCATGTTTTTCTAAATATTCAGTGAATTGTTTACTCAAAAACACTGTATCGTTATCGCTTTGTAATATTTTTATTTTTATATTATGTTGAGTATTGAGCATTGTAGCCCATGTCGTATAAGCATTTAAGCCCTCATCTTTTGTTTTTAATAAAATCATTTTTATCCATCTTGTAGCATTGTCTACAAGTGTTAGAAGATATTTATATCCTCCTATAGCATGTGTGGATGCTGGACCCCATATGTCCATATGTATGTGATCGCCAAATTTTTCGGCTAACTTTGAAATATGTAATTTTGGGATTTGCATTCTTTTTATATTTGCTTCAAGGCAAATTGTGCATTGAGTTTCGTCGTAGTTTGAAATTTTGTTATTTGTAATTTGATCTTCTTTTAGTAATCGTTTTATGTAAGCATAACTTATATGCCCGAGTTTTTTGTGAAGTTCAAATAATGTTCCATTTTTTGTAGCCGCTTGTACATCATTGTTAAATATACTATACAATCCATTTTTATTTATGATTTTTCCGCATAAAGATCCATTAGGATACTTTATTGTACATTCGTTTTCTTTATAAATAAATTCGTAGCCATCTTGACATAGAAGTCCTTGAGAGACTAATGTCATATTCATTTTAGGATTGTAGTATATGTTTGATAATATGATGACACTTACTGAGTGTCCGTTGGGGATGTAAAGCTTAAGATCCCCTACTATATTTGCCATGAATGTTGTTTTGTTGGCAGCCGTTATTGTAATTGTGTCAGTTTTGTAAGTATTTTGTAATCAATTTAGATATGGTGTTAAATGTATTGTTGCACCAGTATCAATTATATCCATTGAAGAATAAACATTGTTAGCAAATTTTTCTGTTGTTATAGTGTTAATGCTTACGTCTAAATTGTTATCATCCACATCTTCCATGGCACTATCGTGGTTTCCTATTGTGTCAAGGAAGTCGTTATATGAATAAATTGGGAATTCTCCCATGTCGAAGTCATCGTCATTGATTTCGGTTATAAAGGCGGTTTCGCCTTGGCCTATTATGGCGCTTAACTCGATTCGGGAGCTCGATGCGACGTTTGTTGCTGCTGCTGCTGCAGTATGTTTAGCCTGGGCCACACTTGCCCCAGTCGTTGTCGGTGCGCTGACGCACCTGTTTCCTTCCCTTTTCCTTTTTCGTTGTTCGCATTCGCATCCTCTTTTTTCTTTTGAGCTGCCTTTGTCCATTCCGTTTTTGGCGCCCAGCAGTCTCGACTAAAGTGTCCTAACTTATTACAGTTATAGCACTTAATAATGTGTGATTGTTGGTTAGGGGAATATCCCCCTCGTCCTCGTCCTCGCATATATCCTCCACGGCCCCTATAGCTGCGACCTTGTGGCTGAACTCCGCGGCTGAAACCGTGTCTGCAGCCCCTAAAATAGGGGTGGTTCCGCTCGTCCTTGGGCAGGTGGTTAGCCGCTGTTCCTGTTCTCTGATGATTTTTACACCACCCCTCGAAGGCATTTCTCAGTGCCGTTAGTAAGAATTGAGGGGTTAGTTCAATTTCATCTTTGTCTGGATTTGTTTTGTTAATCATTTTAATATATAACTCACTCTGCATGAGTACGTATTGATATTGTTCGGGCATTGCCCTCGTAATAGCCGATATGTATGTCAACTCTGAAACTTTTACCCCTTGGGCTATTAGTTCCTCGTATTTATTGCTGAGGTTATCAAGCATTCCATCGAAATGGCTGACATGACCTCGGATATCAAAAAGGGCAGCCTCGTTAAAGCCCTTTGTAATTGTTGTCTGGACATTATATTGTCCATCAAGCACTTTGAGTAGTGCTGGAATATCTTTGTTAAAATTAAGATAATAAGCCAATATCTTGTTGGGCATAGTGCGCATAATGCCATTATATAAAGTGCTTGATATACCAATCTCTCCAGTTCCTGGGGAGTTAGTGAGCAGGTTACCGTAACCTGCACTTTCGATTGCACTTTGGACTCTGTAGTTCCAGAGTTTGTAGTTTCTGTGCCCGTCAAGTTTCTCAATTCCGTCGAAGAATTTCTGGAGTTCTGCGAGTTTAGTTGCCATACTCGGTTCATCTTCCTCAGTATCATTAGCATCTGAATCGTCAGGGTCAGATGGTTCTGATGGCTCACGTGATGGGTTATTTTTGGATTCTTCTGGGTTTTCTTCTTTGTTATCTTCTTTTTTATCGTCATCTTCTTTTTTATTGTCTTCTTGTTCTGGCTTAATATAAGGATTGTCAATTTTAAATTGTTCTTTTTTGTTTGGATCTGATATGCCCAAATATGTACTGATTTGATATCTGATTTTGGATGATTTTCCTTGGTCGGATATTCCTAAATCTTTAGCGTGATTCATTAATTCCATTTTATAGTCAGCTTTTATTTTTAATTTTTCATCTTTGGTAGAATTATCATACCTGTTAATTTGATCTTGTATTTGTTGTTCCATTCCGTTAATTGGTATTTGTCTAAGGTTGCATTGAACTATTAAGTCAACTAACCTTTTGCTATCTTTGGCTTTTTGAATTTTTTCTTCGAGTTCTTCGATAGTAGATGACTGTGTATAGATTATTTTTAATTCGTTAGCGATTATTCGTAATCCTGATAATTTTTGCAAACGTGTTTGCTCACGAGTGTTTGGTTTCTGTCCGTCAGACATAATTTTGTTATTCGAGGATGTATAATTTGTTAATTGTTTTGTTAGTTTATAGAGTCAAGGCTCATAACCTCTTAAAATCTACGCACATTGTGGTAGACGGTGAGGTGCAGTGGTGAAGTTGAGGCAAAGGTGGGTTATCAGCGTAAACTGATGTATTTCTAGGGCGAGACCAGCTCCCCTTATATACATGTTTCATGAGCTACTTATACTATAACTATCATAGCTCCTATTCGTATTGCATTATCATTGCATTATCGTTGACTTAGTAAGATGGTTGTTCATATGACCATCCATTTATTTATATTGTTTCGTTATATTTATTTAATATTTTCTGTCATTAGGCTTTCACCTGCACCTAAGTACAGTACTATGATTTGAAACCGGCATGTGAGTCGTGACTGATGCTACCGTGACGGTGCATGACAGACTCGCACTCAGAGCTGGGGCCACAGCGCAGAACATGTTCACCTACTACCATGTCATTGCCCAACAATCAGGTCTCGCTCAATCTCCAACTCACTCCTGACGAAGAAGGCTCGGCCTGGTTTACTGCTCTGACCATTCCCCACAATCTCTTCTTTCTGTATACAGTCAAACCACGTAAATGGCTGAGTTACCTGGCATACGCCATCACGGGTTCCGAGGGCGTTCTTTCCCTCACTCACGACAAGTCACCCTGTGTTGTGGATGACCCCGTCAACGCTGGAGATATCTACTACTTCCATGCCACCAACACTGTCCATTTCGTTGATCCCGATGTCATAAGTACGATTACGAGCGAACACTCCTCTCAAAGTCCCGCCTCCATTCGAGACGAACTGATCGAGCAATACGGAGTGTGTCCTTTCTCGGGATTCCCGGGGGATTTCTGCGACGCTTGTCATCTCGTCCCGCACGTAAAGGGAGACGCAGTCAGTCATATCTTCGATGACCATTATAACCTCACTGGTTAACTCTACGTTATCAGTATATACAATGTCTTACCCGGGAACGAAGCGCGGGTTTTACAGTCATCGAAGAGATTGGTGACATCCGAAACATGCTTTTTCTATGGGTTCATCTTCATAGACTTCTAGATAGGCGTATGATTGCCTTCCTACCGGTATGGTCCTCTACCTAAACGTCTAGTCCTTACTTATCGGCGCGTCTGATCAAGACCCCGAATGTCGTACTCAAAACGGACGACATCGTCCGGGGTGCTGACCCTGATGCATATCTCGTTACCCTTCATTGCTTTGGGCAATTTGGTCCGGATTTTTTGGCCAGCGCTAGTCACGGAAAATCTGCCGCTTTGTTGTACGAGGATACTTCGTTGAACGAGGATAAGCGACCTCCGGAAGTCATTTACTCCATGGTTTATGGAAGCGCTGCCCTTAATGCATGGGCACCGCCCTCGGCACTGGCGACTGTAAAGCAGCACACGCAGGACAACTATTACCCTGGGGATACAAGGAGTCGAGGAAGGGAGGAGAGGGGGAAGGCCCGGAGAGAAAGGAAGGAGAAAGAAGCAAGGGAGCGGCGTGAGCGACTACAGAATCGGAATGAGGACGGGTCCGAGAAAATATCTCAGGACGAAGAATCCGACGACTTCGATATATTTGACATGATGATGGCTTTTCGATGTGCTACTCGGAGGACGCCAGAGGGTTTGAGGAAGGCTGCAGAAGATGAACGCAAGAAAGCGTCTGTAGAGAAGGTACAAGGCTGGTTAACGGATCATTAGACCGTATGACGAAGCCACAAAAGTCGCACTTGTTCACCTTATTTTTTTTTTCCCCCTCAACGGTGTATATGCATGTTTTAGGTGCATGTACACTAATTTATTATTATTTAGTTCATGATCACAGTGTTTGCAAGGTTAAAACACGATTTATAAATAGGGGAATCGGCTGTTAGTAATTACCATTATAGTTGCGAAAAAGTTAAACGGGGGTGCTTTCTTCAGCTCCTGTCGGAGGTCGTCACTGAGTGCATGGACCCCGCAATTGCATTCCATTCAGACGTACTCGGAAGCGACTGGATGGCGATCATAGCAAAATGCTTGTCGTCAAGTGGTAGGCCACTTCCTACCACTCGAACTTTGAGTCGACAGAGTTCGTTTATGTGCGTTTTCATCTCCATGCCTTCCATATATTTCTTAGATGCTAATGCCGCCATTGCCATTGACTGTGCAAGCACAGACGTCCCTTGGAAGCGATTTTTCAGGCTGTTGAGCATGGATTTCGAAGTTGTCGTGTCGATGTCGACAAGCGTGTCGGCGGCAACGTTTAGACCAATTTGCGTACATACCTTTTTGTCTTTGTCCAGCCATGTCGCAAGACCTGCGTCCCCAGCGGGTGGTCGGTTCTCCGTACTGTCCGCGACTCCCAAGAGGTCGCGATACTCTAATGCAAGGCTTATCTGCATGAACCACGGTCCATAGTTCTTCCTTTCAACTGATAACTTTTCATCTGACGATAGCATCAAAATATTATTTGTTGGGGTCGACATTACGACACGATTCGATTCTTTCAATGCGTTCGGTTTGTGTGAACTGGGTCGTTTTTCGGATGGATTGGAATCTGCGTTTTCGGGTGCGCTGGTTTTGTCAAGGCTCATAACCTGTGCAAATAACTCAGCCCGGGTCAAAAGGACTCTATTATATAGTAGACTACCTGTGCAAATAACTAGACTATGGCATCAATATACGGTCGCCTACAATAGAAGAATGGAAGCGCTCACCTCAGCCCGGGTCAAAAGGACTGAGGTGCGCGGATGCCTCGGGCGCGACTATATGCGCCCGACTGTACAGTTTATGCTTTAGACTACTAAAAGGGAAATTAGATCTACGCGAGCTGATGTAATTACCAATTACAATCACAGTTCTGCAGGTGTCCTTTCCTTCACTCAGGAAAAGTCAATTCCCTGCGATATGGATGACCTCGTCAACGCTGGAGATATTTACTATTTCCATGCCACCGAAGCCACTCATTTCGTTGATCCCGACGCCATAAGCACGGTCACGAGCGGGAACTCCTCTCAGAGTGGATGTAGTATGACGATTCGGAACAAACTAATCGAGCAATACTCTGCATGTCCTTTCTCAAGATTACCGAGGGTTCACTGCCATGCTTGTCATCTCGTCCCACATGTAAAAGAAGACGCGGTCAGCCATATCTTTGATGACCAAATAATGTCACTAATCAACTCTATGCTATCAATATATACGGCGTGTTACCGAAGAACGAAGCGAGGGTCTAACGGTCATCGAGGATATTAATGACATTCGAAACATGCTTTTCCTGGGGTTTCATCTTCATGCATTTCTAGATAAGCGTACAATTGCCTTCCTACCGGTACAGTCCTCTACCTACCTAAACGTTCAGTCCTTACTTATCGACGCGTCTGGTTCAGACCCCGAATGCCGTACCTAAAACGAACGACATCGTTCAGGGCGCTGACCCTGAGCATATCTCGTTACTCTTCATTGTTTTGAGCATTATGGTCCGGATTTTCTAGCCAGCACTAGTTACAGAAAATCTGCGGCTTTCTTGAACGAGGATACGCGGCCTCCGGAAGTGATCTACTCCATGATTTATGGAAATACTGCCCTTAATGCATGGGCGCCTCCCTCGGCACTGGCGACTGTAAGGCGGTATACGCAAGACAACTATTATCCTGGGGACACACGGAATCAAAGAAGGGAGGAGTGGAGGAAAGCACGGAAAGAGAAGAAAGAGAAACAAGCGAGAGAGCGCCGTGAGCGGCGTCAGAATCGGGCCGAGGGGATGTCTGAAGACGAAGAATCCGACGACATTAACACGCTTGACATGGTGGTGGCTTTTCGGCGCGCTGCTCGAAGGGCGTCGGAAGATTTGAGGAAGGCTGCTGAGGATGAACGCAAGAAGGTGTCTGTAGAAAAGGTGCAAGACTGGTTAACGGGTCATTAGACCGTATCCATCGCAGAGCGAAATTACATTTGTTCACCTGTTTTTATTTATTTATTTGACAGTGTATTCATGTATGCACGTTTTAGGTGCATGTACGCTAATTTATTATTATTAAGTTCCTGACTACGGTGTTTGACAAGGTTAAGGTGCGATTTGTAAAAAGTGGAACCGGTTTCATATACATGTACTGTATCTATACATATATACACAATGATAAAGGGAGTATTCAAAGTCACACAACACTTACTTAATGCTCATTGAAAAAACAATTTAAAAAAGCTGCATTTACCCAGTGTGAATTGAGCAGGGGATGGCTTTGATGTTTCATCCTCCTTGTCCTCTAACCACCACCATCTAGGTAGTCTTTATGAGCACTTTGCCCTCTATGTCTGATCAACAACAACAAGAACAACAACCCCCTTGCCCCATCGATGAGACCTTCTCCGCCCCTGCTGTTTCTACACGGGGTGGCTTTCGGTCTCATCGTGGACGTGGGCTCAACCCACTGTCTCCTCCAGGAATGGTCGCGGCTCGCTCCTCCTCGTTCTCGGGGTCGATCTCGAGCTTTTCCCGTGCGCCTCCGGTGCCCCCTAAAGTCCTCCCCACAGTTTCCCCACTGGCGGCAGAGATCACGTCTTGCCAACCCTTCCACCCCCTGTCCCGCCCTGTTTCGGTGGTGAGTGACCGAGGAACTGGCCAGGCTCAGGCTCACATCTCTTGCCCGGTTACCCCGGGATTCCCCCTTTTAGGTCCACTCATGGGTGAACCCCTCCTTTTTGGGGGTCAAACAGGACCTTCCTCTCTTTTGGCCCCTGCCCCGCAGGCCCCCCAATCCACCTCTGGTTCTATGTGGGCAACGCCTGCGGTACCCGCCACAACCTCCCCGATTGTTGCCCCTGCCCCCCCTACCACACCCCCCGGTGGTGGTGGGTCGGCTCCCCGTGTAGACGAGACCCCTCGGGGCCCATCCCGCCCGACTTCTGCGGCCCTCTCATCCACCGACTCCGACACTGAAATGTCGGAGGCTGCAGAGGATGACGCCCAGCTTTCTATGGCCTCTGCCTGGAAAAAGTGCAAATCCACCAATGCCCCCGCTCCTCTGTCTCCCCAGGCAGAAGAGCTTAAGGTCCCCTACCTCTGGCTGGCCGCTACTACAGCAATGCGCACCTCCCACGAACTTCTCGCACTCGGAAAGACGACATCTGCGTCGGCCTCTGCGACTGCCACCCTCCTCGGGGAGATTGCCTTCGCGGTCAATTCTCTCAACAATGCTCTGGTCCAGGAGGATCCTCTAGCACACTCTGCCATGACACAAGCCTTTAGGGCAGCGGTGGGCCCCCGTCCCAGCCTGGCTCCCCTGCTGGCGTCCTCTCTTGCCCCCCCCCAGCCCCCCCTAACTGTGGTCGGTCCCCCATCTTCTCCCTCCCTGCCCCAGCAGATGGTTCAGGTCATGTCTGACCTGACACGCCAAATGTCCTTCATGATGCAGTGGATGGACGCCCTCGAACGCCCCCCCCCCCACGGTCCTCGGGGGTCGGGTCTGCCCCCTCTGGAGACAGGAAAGGGAAGGGTAAAGCCAACCCTAGTACTGCCCCTCCTCCACCACAAGGACCTTTGGGCCCTTCTAACCTCACTGCCAGGTCCACCTTGCTGACACCTGTCCCTCCAGGTCTTGCCGTGGGTGGGGCTACTCCTGCCACTTCTCCTGCTATTGCAGCAGCAGTGTCGACAGGAGCCCCCACTTCTGGTAGCGCTGTGAAACAAGAGCCGAAGCATGCAGTCCTCCCGGTTATCTGTACCATTACGGACCCGACCCTCACCATCCGCTTCCATGGGGCACCACCCCCTGCTGACGTGCGCCCTACCGACTCCCAGACGACTATCAACGTCAGGACTGCCCTCTCACGCTTCCCCACTGCGGCCAAACTGGTCGTACACGCCGCCCACTGGAACGATCGAGGCAATTGCTTCGTCACGTTCACTCACAACACTCACATCCCTACTATGAACAGTGTGAAGGAAGTTGTGATGGCAGCCATGCAAAGCGTCTACCCTGCCACAGTCTCCCAACTCGTATCTTGGGCCTGCCTCCAAATTGCTGAAGTCCCTACGCGCCCTGCACCGGGCTTGCCTGCCTTCACTGCGTCCGACCTCCAAGCGGAGTTCCGTGCCACCAACCCTCACCTCCTCTCTCTCCCAATGACCCTTGAGCCCGACTGGACCCGGGCTTATGAGCTCCTTGGCGAGGACGTCATGTCCGCCCCTATCGCCTTCTCCTTTGAAGACCCTATGGGCGCCCATTCCATGAGCATCCTCTCCACCCCGAGGAACCGCGTAGTCTACATGTTCAGCCGCCGCCTTAAACTGGTAGCCCGACATGACCTCCCTCGCCTGATGCAGTGCACGAAATGTGCCGTGTTGGGCCACCTGGTTCAGAACTGCAGGAATTGGCCCTGGTCATGCCTCATATGCGCTGGTCGTCATCGAACCGATGACCACCACATGCGCTGCCCCAGGTGCGTCCGCGACGCCCTCCCGGCCTCCTCCCCCTGCACCCATCCCCCCAGGTGCTCGAACTGTTCCGGCAAACACTGCGCCGACTCTTCCAGCTGCCCCAAACAGCGCAGCCGTGCCCGTTCCTCTTTCGCCCCACCCCTGGTAGATGAGTAGTTCCTGGACGTTTATGCAACACAACGTTGCAATGTCCCGAGTGCACGTCAAAGCACTCGTCCACTCCTTCTCGTCTTCCCCCGGTGCCCCCCTTCCACCTGCAGTTATCCTTCTACAGGAGCCTCCTTGGTACCCTATTGGTGCCTCCCCTTCCATGTTTGTGGCATCAGGTACGCCTATCTTTGGTTTCCCTGCCATGCCCAACTACCACATCTTTGTGCCCCCCTTGTCGGGAGGCACTGAACTAACACACCCACGTGTGGTTACACTGGTCCACCAGTCCATCCCTCTGTCCCGAGTGGTGTTGGATGCTTCGTGCTCCCCCACTCGCGACATACTCACACTAATTTTTGACACCGGCCTTGGGCCTCTTTTTGTCACTAATGTATACAATCACGATGCGAATAAAACTGCCACCATCACCTCTCTCGCTCTACTTGAGCTCCCCCTGAGTGCACACTGGCTGGTTGCTGGGGACTTTAACCTCCACTCCATCCACTGGGACCATGGCACCCATTCCGCCAGTGACACCCATAAAGCTCGCCCACTTGAACATTGGGCCGCCTCTCATGCCATGCACCTCCTGAACCAGCCAGGCTTCGATACCCGGCACCGCCCTTCCACCCAATTCACAGAATCCGTGATTGACCTCGCCTGGGCTTCCCCTTCTTTGGAAGACCTTGCTTTGGGCGATTCATGGACACGATCGTGGGATACCCCCTCTGGATCTGACCACGCAGTTATCACCTGGTCCATCCCCCTCTCTTCTAACCCATACATCAACCCCTTCCTTCGCCCTAAGTATGATGACTCGCTCTCTACTCAATGGTTGGAAGCTCTCGATGCCCCCCTTACTGCCGCCTTCGCCCTCTCAGGCGCCACTTCTCGCCTCCTTGACATCAAAATCGCCGCTATCCACGATGCGCTGGTTCTTGCCACTGACTCTTCCCACCCCCCATCATCTCAGAAGGCGGGGGGCCACAAGGTCAAGTGGTGGGACGCCTCCTGCTGTGCACACATGGTTGCTTTGCATGGAGCCACTCTGGCAACTCGTATCATGCTCCGACGTGAGTCGGCCGGTATCTTTCGCCGTGCTAAACGCGCATGGGCTGATTCGTTTACTGCTTCCGTCAAACCGGACAAAATCTGGCCAATGGCAAAATGGGCCATGGGCACGCGACATGCGCCCATCCCTGCCCTGGTTACAGGACACACCACCGCGAACTCCCCTGTGGAGAAGGCCACCACCTTTCGGGTCAAGTACTTCGGTACCCAACCTTCCGCCACCCCCCCCGACATACTCCTTCGTCAGCGCCCACCCTATGCGTGACCACCCTATCCTTATGGAGGAATTAGATCACGCCCTCAATCTCACTTCTAACTTGAGTGCCCCAGGCATTACAGGTATTGGCTACCAGGCCCTCAAAAGCCTGCATGCCATACACAGTGTTCCACTCCTTGCGCTCTACAATGAGTGCCTGACAGCTGGACACCATCCTCGTCCTTGGAAGGATGCCAAGGTGGTGATGCTCTGCAAGCTCAATAAGAAAGACCCTACAGCGCTTAATGCGTACCGCCCCATCACCCTCGAGGAAACAATGGGCAAACTCCTCGAGAAGATCATCACCAATTGCATCCAGTTCATTGCCAACGAACTTGGAGCGCTCCCTCCTTCCCAATACGGTACTCGCCAAAAATCGGGCGTATTGGATGCCACCTCTGACCTCGTCAATGAAATTGAGTCTGCATGGGCCAAACACCATGTCACGTCGGCACTCACTGTCGATGTTGCGGGTTTCTTCCCCTCAGTACAACACCCTTGTCTGATGGCCGTCCTCTCTGAACTAGGGTTCCCCCCCCTCCTTATTTCCTGGGTTCTTTCCTTCATCTCGGATCGTCGGGTTGCCTTGTCCTTTGACGGGTTTACCGACAATCTCACCCCCATTCCTAATATGGGGGTTCCCCAAGGATCTCCCATCTCACCCATCCTGTCTGCACTATTTGCAACTAGCCTTCTCACCTCTCTCCAGGTTTCTGATCCTCATGTGTTTGTCCAAGCCTATGTTGACGACCACCTCCTTTCTACCTCTTCGACCTCTATTGCCACTAACGTAGCACGACTCAAACAGGCATACATCTCCTTCTCCGCAGCATGCCATGCCCTCGGCCTATCTCTGGATGACGACAAATCCGAGCTCATCCACTGGACCCGACAACACGCCCTCCGCACAGACTCCCTCATCCACCCTATTCACCTGCTGCGACAGGGCCTCAACCCCCTTCAAATCGTCCCCTCCCGCCCATTACGCTGGCTGGGGATCTTCTTCGACGCGCAATTACTGTTTACGGTACACGTCCAATGCATGTGCTTTAAGGCCATGTCCTCCCTTTGTGCCCTGGAACTCCTAGGCAACACCCTATGCGGCCTCGACCCGCTCCATCTCCGACGAATCTATATTGGGTGCATACTGCCGGTGTTACTCTGGGGCTCCCCCCTATGGTTCACCGGCATACGCCAAAAAAGTAAATGTGACAAACTGACTCTAGTACAGTCCGCGGCGTGCCACCGCATCCTCGGATCCTGGCGCACGTCTCCATGCGGCCCCTCTGAGGTCCTTGCGTCCATTTTACCTATCCCCCTTCGCTTAGAGCATACAAAATCCCGTGCAGCCATTTGCTACCTTACCACTATGCACACCCTCCTTCCTCTGTGCACTACACACAAAGGCGCCATTACCACCTCCTTCATGTCCCGTGTCCCCCCCGGATGCGAACGAGTTCCCTGATACATTCGCCTGCCTTGGATCGCTCTACCTGCCCTGAGACATGTAAGCATCAATCGCACAATTGACCACTCTCAAGAAGCCCGAGACGTGCTCATACAGTCACATCATGGTCTCATCAACTGACTGAAGGACACCCCCTCCCGCCTTCTCATCTACACCGACAGATCCTGCAAGGGCATGTCCCCCTCCTCTTTCTCCAGCGGCGCCGCTGGAGTCTGGTTCTATCGCGGGGAAACCGTCCTCACCTGCGAAACCTCTCTAGGTTCATCAGTCCATGCTACGGACTGTGAACTTGCCGCTATTGCCAACGCCGCTTGGCTTTTGGCCTACTCCTATGAGCTCCCACCTGCAGTTACTCAGGTCGAGCTTTACACAGACTGTGAAGTGGCCCTCACCCTCCTTGCCGATCCTCGTCCGGCCCCTGGCGTTCACGTCACCCTTCTCATCAGAAAGTGTCTTAAAGCCGCATCTAAACGGTTTCCCCATGTGTTTTTTCACTTGCACTGGGTTCCTGGACACTCTGATGTGGAAGGCAATGAATTTGCTGATGTCCTCGCCTCCGGTATTGCAGACAACCCTCCCCCGGACACTACCCCGTTTCCGCCTACAATACGCTTTCTTCATGAAGCTGCCTCCTCCTCGGCACTTACCAAATGGAAGAACGACTGGGCCTCTGCCTGTTGCAAACTCCGAGGGACTTCAGATGCCCACTCCATGGGCACTACCCTAACTCCCTCCACCAAGCCGACTGCCCTTATGCAGAACCTCAAGCTTGGTCGCCGCACTAAGTGCAAAGTTTTCTGGACCCTCCTTGGTCATGCCGGCTTTGGCACATACTTTGGCCACATTCCGGGATGCAACCCCCTCTGCCCCTTCTGCCATGTCCTGGAGACATGAGCGCATTTGCTCCTCTCCTGCCCTCACACCCTCCCCGCCCACCGCGCGGTGTGGAAAACCCCCTTACCCTCTACAGAAGCCAAATGGTTCTCCAAAGATGGGCTCCCCCTCCTCACTTCTTTCCTCGACACTCACCCTGCTTTCGAAGCGGAACCCATCCTTGTCTTTGACCTGGGTGGGCCCACTGTGGTCCATGTTTCTGACCTAGGCTTTGCACTCAGCAACTAGGCGGGACACCACTTTCCTGATGTCACTACCTTCAGGTAGCCCCCTCTCTGCTGCCAGCATCCCGCTCATATTGTACTCTTTATAACAACTACCATCTCACTCAATACAGGGGCCTAAAGGCCCCTGGAGTGTATTTTGTACTAGATAGTCATGATGCGCTATAGAAATGCATTTAAAAAATTTAAAAAAAGGCTTTGATGTTACCGCATCCGCTGACTAAGCTAGCATTTTGTTTTCACAGACGCCACCGTGACCGTGATGGGGCATGACAGAGCAAGCCTGAGGTCACGGCGAATTGACAGAATTTGGACTTGATCACTTACCATGTCATTAATACTGCCCGACTCTAAGGTCTCACTCAATCTTCAATTCACTTCTGAGGGAGAAGGCTCGGACTGGTTTACTGCCCTGACGATTCCACACGACCTCTTCCCTCTGTATGCAGTCAAACCACGTAAATGGCGAGCTACCTGGGATACGCCGTGACGGGTTCAGTGGGTGTTCTTACCCTCGCTCAGGACAAGTCAATTCCCTGTGATTTGGATGACCTCGTCAACGCTGGAGATATCTACTACTTCCATGCCACCAACGCTACTCATTTCGCTGATCCCGATGTCATAAGTAAGGTCACGAGCGAGCACTCCTCTCAAAGTCGCAGTACGACGATTCGGAACGAGCTGATCGTGCAATACGGAGCGTGTCCTTTCTCGAGAGCCGCGGAAGATCTCTGCGACGCTTGTCATCTTATCCCACACGTGAAGGGAGACGCAGTCAGTCATATCTTCGATGACCATTATAACCTCACTGGTTAACTCTACGTTATCAGTATATAAAGCGTCTTACCGAAGAACGAAGCGCAGGTCTTACAGTCATCGAAGAGATCGGCGACATCCGAAACATGCTTTTTCTGTGGGTTCATCTTCATAGACTTCTAGATAGGCGTATGATTGCCTTCCTACAGGTACGATCCTCTACCTAAACGATTAGTCCTTACTTATCGACGCGTCTGATTAAGACACCGAATGTCATACTCAAAACGGACGACATCGTTCGGGGTGCTGACCCCGAGGCATATCTTGTTACTCTTTATTGTTTTGAGCAACGTGGTCCGGATTTTTTGGTCGTCGCTAGTCACGGCAAATCTGCGGCTTTCTTGAACGAGGATACGCGACCTCCGGAAGTGATTTACTCCATGATTTATGGAAGCGCTGCCCTTAATGCATGGGCACCTCCCTTGGAACTGATGAATGTAAAGCGCCACGCGTGGGACACGTTTTACCCTGAGGGTACTAGGAGTCGAGGAAGCGACCGTGCAGGTGAGGAGAGTGAGAAGGCCAAAAAGGAGAAGGAGGAGAAACAAGCAAGAGAGCGCCATGAGCGGCATCAAAAGCGGAATCGGAAAGAGGGTAGGGACGAGGGAATTCCTGAGGACAAAGACCTCGACGACATTGACACGCTTGACATCTTGATGGCTTTTCGGTATGTTACTCAAAGGGGGTCGGAGAATTTGAGGAAGGCTGCAGAGGATGAACGCAAGAAGGCGTCGGTAGAAAAGGTGCATGACTGGTTAATGGGTCATTAGACCGTATGACGAAGCCACAAAAGTTGCACTTGTTCACTTTATTCTTCTTTCCCCCTCCTCAACGGTGTATATCCATGTTTTAGGTGCATGTACTTTCCACTATGTTATGTTTATGTATAGTCCACAGCTATGGTGTTTGACAAGGTTACTGCGGATCACAAAAAGGGGAATCGGCTGTAAGTAAATATCATTGACATGCATAGCTGCGAAAAAGTTAAACGGGGTCGCTTTCATCAGCTAGCAAAAATATAACTTAACCTTCCTCATTGAACCACGACTATGAGCGATCCTTTCTCCGGACAGACGTCACCTCAGTATAAGCGTACAAAAAGTCGGAAATCAAGGGCATAGGTATGACTTCCGGCGCACACGTCGCCGAGGCTGAGCGGTTCGAGGCTTATTTTCGCGGGGGACTCCGTTGTTTATTGCCTGTTCTCACGGGGAACAAAACTGTATATATAGCTGCCTCCTAAACTGTAAATATGATCAAACATTTGTGATTTGCTATGGCCCTTTACTGCATATTGAGTAAAGTTTCCTGTCTTTTTTTCCAGCTTTCTAATTTTAACCTAGTCAACTTATCGCACTCACTTCAAGTTGTATTCTTACAGTATACACGTATCTAGGTGCCCTCATTAGACCTAGAGGCTACCTCCCCGCATAAACAAAGGTACCGATAAGAAAAGGGTCCTTTCCAAAAAAAAAATTAAGCCTGCACCAGTACTCCTAACATTACCAGCAATTAATATCTTTTTTCCCACCTCCTACGCCTCGCCTCCAACCTTCAGCCCGAGCACGTCCAAGTAAAAAGCGAGCTCAGTCTCAAGTGCAATCTCGATATTCTCAGCCTTGCGCCAGCCGTGGCCTTCGCCTTCGAAGATCTTGTACTCTACCCGCCCGCCCTGTGCGCGGATGACCTTGATCATTTCCTCCGCCTGCGATGGTGGGACGACTTTGTCGAGCGAGCCCTGCAAGATCTATGCACACGCAGCGGTACGGAGGCAAACAATAGTCAGTCGAGGGATCTCATAGGCGCTCGGAGAAGGTGGGGCGGCATGGGATATGGCAGCACGTACCAGCAACGGCGCCTTAATCCGCTCCGCATGGAACACCGGCGAACGGGCCCTATACACCTCAGGGATCTCCACCGCCGTGCCCCCCAAGAGCTTCTCCCCATAACGCGACTCGAACTTATGCGTATCCTCCGCGAGGGCGAACAAATTCGAGATCCCGTAGCTCGACGTACCAGCCGCGCACAGCGCCTGCAGCACCGTGTACCCGCCTGCGGACCCGCCCGTCACCAGCACGCGCGCCGGGTCGATCTCTCCGAACGCGGGCGACGCCAGCGCGCGCACTGCGTCTACGCAGTCCTCTACGTCTGCCACGCCCCAGTTCCCCGCCAGCCGCTCGCTGCACAGCATATCATAGCGTCAGTAGGAGAAACATGTAACGTGAGGCACGCACATGTATTTGCGTCCGTATCCCGCCGACCCGCCATAATTGACATCGACCCATGCGAACCCGCGACTCGTGAAGAACTGCACAGCCATCCTCAGTCCCTGGCCCGTCATACCCGTCGGCCCGCCGTGCACGCTCACAACGCATGGTGGGCGTTCACCCTCAGGCCCCGCGTACACCGGGTTCGTCGGCGCATAGAACACGGCGTACACCTCCGCGTCACTGCGCGTGCGCAGCGTCAACGGGCGTGGAGAAGCAAAGTACGTCTTTTCGATCTTCGCCTCGTCGCCCGCGCTGCCAGCATCGGCGTCGCCACCCCGGATTACGGCGAAGTTCGCGCGGCTCCCTTCACCCAGTGTGAGCGTGACGATTGCGCGCGGCGCGTTTGTCGACTCTGCGATAAAGACGGCCGAGTGGGGGCTTGTAGAGCGCACAGCCGCGACGCCCACGTACGGCGCGTCAAGCTCCTCCAGCGTACCACTCGCAACGTCGAGCAGGTACAGCACGGCCGCGCCGTCCCTCAGCGCAGTACACAGCACAAGCCCACCAGCGAGCGGCGCGCTGTACGAGCGGCCAAGTCGCCAATCGGGTTCAGTAAAGTCTTGCGCGAGCGGCTGCGCGAGTACAGGACGTGGCGACGCTCCAGCAGCAGAGCCGAGGTCAAGATCGACGACCCAGGGGTTCTGGAAGCCCGCCACATCCGAGAAGAAAAGCAGCTGGTGCGCGCCGAGCCAACGAGGGTGGACCGCGCTCTCCTTTTTCCACGCGCCGCCCACCTTGCGCGCGTTCTCCAACCCCAAAGGGAGCGAGTCGCCGCGCACGAGGTCTGCGACGTGCACCTCGCCGCCCTCCCAGGGCATGTCTGGATGGCGCCACTGCACCCACGCGAGGCGCGCACCGTCGGGGCTGATCGCGGGTGAGGCGTAGAAGTCCGCGCCCTGCGCGAGCGCGTGCACAGTGCACGCACGCGTGTCGAGCACGACGAGCGAGGTGGCGACGTCCGCTGGTGCAGGATGCGTGTGGTCCTCTAGCACAGCTACGAGCAGGCGCGATGCTGTCGGGTGCACGGCAAAGTTGGCGAAGCGATGGTTCGCGTTTTCTTGGGGGAAAAAGGGTAGTTAGTACTGCTGTTTGTACGCATATAGCCAGCTACTACGACCGTTGTCGCTACTTGCAACTGTACGATGTATTCGATAACAGCGACAAAACGCGGCCGGTCGCTCACCTGGCGTCACAGGCTCTGGCTCCTTCCCCTGCTCGACTCTATACACCCTCCCATCCACAAAGTTCGAAAAGTACACAACGCCAGCATACACCACCGCCGGGGCGCCTCCATACTCCTGCACACCAGTACGGGCGTTCCAGCCGGGGCCAAAAACGTCCTTCCCTGTCGCAGTCTCGACGAGGACACAGCGGCCGGCCTCTGAGGGGCGCGATTCGAGATGGTAGATGGCGGCAGTGACGGGGTCGACGAGTACGTCGTCGATGACCGTGCGGGCACGTGCGATGCGTGCGGCGCTGATGGGCGACGCCCAGGTGCCGAACGGCGCGATCGTGGGTGACATGCTGTTCACTTGCCGAAGGAGAGTTGATGGCGGTCGCGGATGGAGAGATTGCGTTGAGCTCGTTCGTCGATGTAGCAAGAGACTCGACAGATCCGGAGTCAGCCTACACGATTAATAAGCGAATACTGATTTAGTGCTACAAAAGACCGCAACTCGAAAGCTACATATATAATTGCAGACAGTATAAAACATGAACATACATATAAATGAGTGTGCATGACTACAGACACCTTTCAGCTCTAGGTGGTTTCGAGGAAGAACATGTTCAGACAAGAGGAAACAGGGGAAAACGAAGCACAAGCCATAAATTGAGGGAGGTGTGTTGTATACGGAGGTGTTATGGGGCGGACATGAGGGAAATCAGTGTCTCGTATTGCGCAGAAAAGAGGAAGGATAAAAGATGAAAGTGCCGAGAAAAAGAATACTCTAAATGTAGGTGGCATTAACACATGGGGTAAAACAGCAGAGGGGGGAGCAGACCAGAGACACCGGGATAAACTCGGAAAATGACCAGAGGTAGGGAGCGTGGAATAGCCACACAAAATTTTGTTGGATATAATTAAGATGGGAGAGGAAGACTACGACAGCATGGAGGACACGAAACCTTGGTGGTGTAGAGGCTCTGTCGTTCGATGACACGAGTGTATCGACTTTATTGCTTGCCATTCACATGTACTTGCTGACTTTCGCCTACGTGGCTCAAAGCCGCGTCCGCACGCTGGAGATCGCGTTCGCTAAGACTTCTGTACGCGCCACCACCTGGTGTGCTGGCACCGGATATCACCGAACTTGTCCGCGAGCGTACCTTCATAACCAGCGGGCTGGTTAAGTAAAGCAAACCGTCCGCCTCGTCAGCATTTTACAGTTCATCGATCACCAAAGAAAAGCGGAAACGCACAATGGATAACCCTCATCTTCCTCTTCCTTCGATACGGGCCACGCCGTCCCGCGATAGTCACTCGTCCCTAGAGCCTGCATCTGAAGTTAACAGGTACCGTTCGGAGTCAGTGCTCCCTTTCTTCCCAATCTCGATTCAAGAAAAACGCACCTCTTCTGTGAGCGTCCCGATATCTCCCGGTGTTGCCATTCCCGGTCGGAAACGAGGGCTTCCGGGAACGGAGAATGGTAAACGTTCAACCCCGGAGAACTCAAAGTCATCGTCTTCCTCGCTGAATGCGTCCGGATATGCGCGGCGCAGTGCAAGCTGTCTAGCTTTCGAATACTCGATACCAAGGTTCTTCCAGTCAAGCAGTGGTGACAGGCGTTCAACGCGGTTACGCTGGTTGATACGCTGCCTACGAGTCTTCGCACAAAACGAGAACATGTACTCCGTAAGCTGGTTCACTGACTCCTCGATCGACTGCATGCGCCTGTCGATGATGTAGCACCCTTCGTCCGCGGGCTCCTCAATTAGGTCTTGCATAAACGAGCCGAAACCTGATAGGTTCGTCGTAATTGAAGGAACACCCATCTGAATCAGATCAAGGTCAGCGTCCGAAGCCGAGAGAGAAGACGTGATAATGAAAGAATACGGACAACTGTACACTCCGCTGGGGTATAACCCCATGGTTCATAATAGCTCGGAAAAACGCCGAGATGACAGCCCCTAACGAACTCCTCGTAGTCAAGCCCCAAGATTGGGTTGTTAGAATTGAGGAAGTCAGGGTGGAATATGATCTTGACACGATCGTGATGGGCATTGAAAAGCTGAACGCGGCGAATCTGGGTCAGGATTGGGTCCGCGCTGTCGTCCGTCATATTGTGAGTTGTGACGGGAGGTAGTGAATTGCGCTTAAGCGCAAATATTCGCCTCTTCAGAAGCACCTTGTCCTGGTCCGACAGGAGGCTGTCTAATGACGGGAACTCCGTGCCGGATTCGCTGGAAGAATATCAGCGATGCTTCTATCGTAAGTCCCAGATCACGCTCACCCCGAATAGCGCGCGGCATGCTCAAAAATACGTTCACCGATACGCGTTTGGATATCGGAAACAGTATCACGGAGTTGCTTGATCACGGCCTGCCCTTTGAGCGCCTCGACCGTGTAAGACTGTGTCGAAGCAGGCATGATAATGAAAGCAACAACGGTAACAGTTGACCCCGCCTTCTGCAGGCGGTAGTTGAGTCGTGCGAGCGACTCTATGAACATATCAACTCCCTTGTTACGGTACTCGTACCGGCCAGCGGTAAACATGTACAGCGTATTGTCAATGTCGAAGTCATAGTGACCGTAGAAATGGCCGCGAATGAACTCATTGATCTTGGCCTTGGACGTGGAGTGCAAGTTCTGAAACTCGTGCATGGCCTGGAATTTGACGACATTTAGACCGTTGGGGAGAACACCGTCGGGCTTGCGCTTGAGGAGATGCTCTGACTCGTACGCGGTAATGTGCGAGACGGTCGTGAAAACGTCTGCGCAATGTGCGGCGGAGCGCTCTATGCAGTAGCGATGATAGATACCACGCTTGCCCGCCTCATGATCGACGTCGAAATACTGCAAGTTGTTATAAAAGTCGACGCTTCCCGCGCACAGGTAGCGACCGAGCAACGTTGCGTGAGTCGTAAAGACGGTTGTGATGTCAATGTGCCGCTTTCTACACAGCGGAATCGCAAGACCCGCTTGCCACTCGTGGAAGTGCGCTATCACAGACTTGTTGAGCTCGCGCGTCACAAACTACAGCAAGCCGTTAGGACCAAACGGACATTAAAAAAAGGGGGATGTAAGTGCGCACTTCGCCCAAAAACCAGGCGACGAGGTAGCCAAACACGATCGTCTCGTTTGTCTCGTGGTCGTTCGGTGGCGTCGGGATACCGGCGAGGTTCCAGAGGTCAGCTTTCCATTCGTCAAGGCGGGAATATGCGCTTCCGGTGTCGAAAAGCAGGACACGGGGGGCACCTTCGATAAGCCAACGGCCATACAAAATCTTAATTCCGCGGGAGCGCATAGACTCTATCGTTTTGCGCACGGCGTCATCCTCCGGCTCCTGCGCTTCTACTTCCATGGGTGCGGTCTTATAGCTGAGGGGACCAATGAGGCAGTAGCGGTCGCCATACTCGGAGACGGTGACGGGGACCTTTGTCTTGATGACAGTGTATATGCCGCCGACTGCAGGAGCGGCGAGATAGAAGAGAGGTCAGCTGGACTGCGATAGCGGGATACGTGCGACGCCACGGACCTTTATTGGCAACCTCCCAAGCGCATTCGAAGAGCAAAGGCTTCTTTACATCACGCTTGTCGGGCACGGCGGAAGACATTGTCGTCGACGAGAGAGGCGACGAGGGAACGTCGGCGGGGAGAGCGGGAGGGGGGAGGGAGAGGAAGGCAGCGTGTGGCGAAATTCGAAGGAGGCTGGGGTTATATCCACTGGGAGCAAGCGCTAATACACAAGTGACGCAACGGGACGCCACGTGACGCCAATTTTCGGCACGTGGGCCGACGCAACCGATTGCGGGGAAAACTCGCATATGGGGCTACACGTCCGTAAAAGGAACTTATATATCGCGTATCTGCATTTCCCCACACCTCTCCTTTGCTTTTATCGCCGTACGTCTTGGTTTTATTTCGCATCAGTGGAGACGAACCACGAGTCCTGCGCTACTCAATATAAATGATCGGAATGGCGCTGGCGAGATCAGACAATCCCCGCAGCAGATATCAGACCTACTCCTCCTCTTCCAATAATCAAATCGTCCTTCACAGCGCCCGCACGCGCCACGGCGTCGGCGTCTTACCCAGAGCGAGACTCTTCTCCGTTCGTCGGACTCTCGGGGGACATCGATAAGATTCAATTGTCCGTTGCCCATTATCGTTACCATAAAAGAAGAGTCCACTTACGTTTTTACGTCGGATCGGCGCGTACCCCCTCTCGCTTACCTGATTGGCTATAAAACACCAATGGGATTCGATTTTCAAGTTCTGTCGGGCAGATCGATGGGCTCTTTCAACCCAGGAACCGAGAAAATACTGTTATACTATCAATTCATTCAGTAGGTGCAGTATACGAGCAATTCAATCCGTGGACGGGACTCTAGCCCGGACTCCCGGCCGACCGACCGAAGTCTCAGTAAATATAACACGAAGAAGAACGGGAGAAGACTTCTCGACTCCATCGAGCGTATTAATAATATTAGCGTCCGAGCTACGATTACGAAGAAGGTTGAAACCCGAAGTCTGGGGACGCGCAGAATCCCGCAGAACGTGCATCTCCAATTCTCTAGACGTACACACTACATCCAGATTCCCCGGCCCCGGCCCCCGGCACCGTCATCTCCGAGTCTGGTTCGCGATTCCGTAAGGCCAACCGTTAACCCATCCAGAAGCAAACCCGCCGTCCACTAACAGACTGCCCGGGCCGCAGAATCCAGTACTCAGAATCCAGAATCCAGGATGCATCCTCGGGCTTCCACAGAAGCCCCGGACTCTCAACCACACCTCCGATATCTCTGCGCTGCATCTGCACATATCTACATACATTTACATGCTTTACATCTTCATCTTCATCTCCATCTCTCCGTTCCGAGCACCCCCGCCAATCCAATCCCTCGATCCTCAACCTTCGAAACTTTGCTTCTCGACTCTCCAGCCGGCCCGTCCCCCGTCTTTAGTCAGACTTGTCACCAACCACGGATACCGACACCGACTCAGATCTCCAACTTCGCAAGCAGCCGCCAGTGCCAGTGCCCTGCCTGACCCCAACTCCGACCCCGACCCGGACTCGGACTCGGACTCAGATCCGGACTCAGATCCGGACTCAACCTGTACTTCCGCCGATTATCAAGTCAACAACCGAGCCCGAGCCCCGAGTCAAACAAGCAAGGAACACAAGAGCCTGAGAACGCTATCACACAAAGCTTCCTCCGAATCGCAATATCAGTATCAACGTATTACTGGACAGTACTCCCGAATCCCAATCTCATGACAACTACTGTAACTAGCACCGCTACCTCCAGCTCCAGTTCTAGTTACATAAGGTACAGAAATAACCACCGGCACCTCGCACTGACAATATACTGTATGACCCGACAACACCAGCTTGAGTGCTACCGGATCAGAAACCTCCAAGGACCCCAAACTTCTATACTACTACATGTACTGTACACACGCCTAGGACACTCGCTGCTCGCCGCCCGCCGCTCGGGCCGCTCAAACACAAACACAACCACAGATGACAGCAACGTTTTAAGTACAGTACGTACAATACTATATAAGCATAACGTACAAGTAATCAAGTATTCATAGGACCCCACACACTGGCACTCACACCCACACACAACGCCATTAGTCCGAGTCGTCAGTCCATATTACATACAGTACATCCGAGTCATTCCCATTTCTAATTCCTTTCTTCCGTTGTCCGTCACGGACTCACAGTTTCCCGACTCAGGCCCTCATCATGATGCCCACGCCCCAGACTGGCGTGAACCACAAAAGACGTCACGGTACGGCCCGGAGGACAAACGACTGCAGGCCCGGGCTTAGGCTCCACTAATTTTTTTTATTTTTTATTTTAAATCTAATATTTATATACCGCTATATCCGTATGCTCTACACCGCTATATAGACTAGCTACATTAATAAGCAAATGCAAAACTGGGAAAGGCGCGGTGCCAGGATTAGTGAGGTTGACCACAAGTCTCCTATGGCTAAATAAATGAACACAGTTCAGAGGTTTAAAGGTAGAGGAGCAACTGCAATTTGTGAAGTGTCTGGTTTTTAATCATTTTAGGGGTGAAGGGAAGATTAACTTAATCAGCTGGGAAGTGGGGAAGGAAGAGAAAAAAGAAGTCAAGATTAGCAACTGCCTATAAAACCGTCCCCCCAAGTTTACGCAAGGTTCCCAACAAGGCTCTTGAAAGTTCCCACTACCCCCATAGAGGGCATTATTAAATAAATATAAACGAACGATATAAATATAGTACATGGTCATATGAACAACCACCTTACTAAGTGAATGATAACGCAACGATAACACCATACGGTATAGGAGCTAGTTAGTTATAGTAGTACTAGCCCACGGAACATGTATATAAGGGGAGCTGGTCTCGCCCTAGAAATACATCAGTTTACGCTGATAACCCACCTTGCCTGAACTTCACCACTGCACCTCATCGTCTACCACAACATGCGTAGATTTTAAGAGGCATGTTGGTGATAATAACTTGTCGACCCAGTGTAATAACGGTAGGCCTACATCAAAGTTCCAACCAGTTCCTAATACTTGACAGATGGCAAGGGTGTCTACCTCCCCTTGATGTTTATACTCCATGTGAGATATACATTCGGCTTCATTGGAAGCTATGGCGAGTCGTCCAATGGGGTGCTGTGACGGCAGTGTTCTGGAATTGCGCTGATCCGGTCTGTCCTCCCTTATTTATGTGTGATTTTCGAAGTTGTGACATGTGAAATGTGATGTGTGCAGGTGCCACAGGGTCCGGCATGCATCTGGCTTGCACTATGGCTTCACCATCGCCGCCCATGCCCCCTTTAAGCCAACCCTTGGACCAAAGTTGCTTTGCATATGGACACTGATTTTGAAAGATGATGCCAATGATAAATGGGTTAACAATTGTGGAAAGCCATCTCTGAGAAGAGGAGGACAAGTTGGAGGAAGTAGAGTGAAGTATGAGTTTTGGTGTCTGAAGCTCTAGTCCAAAAAGCCCTTCCAATGTCTGGAATGGTCCAAGTCACCCTGTTGTTAAGCTCAACGGTTACATGGTGATCGACGTTGGGGCTTCCTGATCATCAAGGCTGATGGTGATGACAACGGGGCTTCCTAGATGTCGTAAGTCGAAGGTGATTGTTGGCGGGGCTTCCTGATTGACAATGTGGACGCAGTAGGCTTCTTAGCGGAGTCGGGTTATGACAAAGTGACTAGTGGCTCAGCGGCACACAGTAAACTGGTGGTAGCAGATAATGGGCTTGTATGAACAAAGAGCACAAGCTTAGGGCTTGTGCTACTGAAGTTACATGCTTATATGCTACTCTATGTGTTTACTACTGTAGCGGCCTGTGCAGGGTAGTTTACCAGACTATGGAAGGTCATGGAAACCCAAGGAATGCCTTGGTAATGCAAGTAGGGCTATCAGTAAGCAAAGCACATCATGATGGTGCAATATGGTGTCATCATGGTGTCTTATGGTGCAAGGTGAATAAGGATGAGTAAGGAAGAGAAATGGGGGAGTTGTGCTGACTGATGATGATGAAGAGGGAATGAGTCAGCACAGTAAGGGAAAGTAAAGGAAAATTGTAACACCTGTGGCCACTCTGCACAATGAAGAGAAGGCATAGCTCCTCTGTATGTAGTGCAGAGAGGGAGTGCTAGAGGCATCCCTCTGTGTGTAGTGAGCTGACTGAGCAAGCAAACCGTGGGAAAAATCCTTAGAACATGGTGGTTCAAGGAAGAGAGAGGCCACCGGGCTCCGCTAATGTAGCAGTAGCGGTATAAAGATAACCGAAATCAAAAAATGCAAAAATCAATTCTATACAAGACTTCCGAACGAAACTCCTACAGTACAGTACAGTACAGTACATACGTAGGTAACTACATGCACGGTACATACCACACACAGTCCTACATCTTCGAATTTAACACAAAACTCAGAGGGTACACGAACGACTCGAAGGGAGAAAAAAGAATACGAAAAAGGGTGGGGTGAAAGAAAAGATAGGACACGCGCACACGGTGTGGCACGCTACGAGAACGAAAACGAAAACGAACGCGGGGATGGGGACAGATATGGGAACGGGGATAAGGGCTGAAGTGGGGTGGGGGATAAAAACGAGGACGGCGAAGGAGACAGAGACAAAGATAAAGGGGACAGAGACAAAGCTAGGAACAGACAAACACGAAAACGAGATGAGCGGAACGAGACGAAACGAAATTTCTAGCAAGTACATACAGAGAGAGACACTGGCACACACACAGAGAGAGAGAAAGAGCGAGAAAATCAGAAATAAAAATACTACAAACCCTCTTCCCTCTAATAACACCTTTTTTTCCCCGCCTTTTCCCCCTCCTTTCCTTTTCCCGTTTTCCGCGCGGGCTTTCGAGTCGATCCTAAGCACCTAGGCCTAGGAAGTGTAACATTTCTCCTCCTTTTCCTTGATTCGTGCTCCGTGGTCTGTGGTCCGTGGTCCCGGTCCAGGGGGCCCAAGTCCAAGTCCGTTTTAGATATCGACATCCGGGTCCAATAGCACATAGCATAAAAAATAAGGAAAGGAAAGGAAAGTAAGAACTTCGCAAACCGGAGGCGGGTGGGTGGGCGGGTGAGTAGGTGAGGGCGCTGTTTAGACTCGGCAGGTTTCCGGATCCAGTTCCAGTCCCAGTTTCAATGATTCTGATTTTGATTTTGATTTTTGACGGAAGGCCTCGCCCAGCTCCCATCCTTTAGCCCCCACGCCCAAGCAACCTCATCGCCCCACCGCCTCACCGTCTCACCCCCCACGCATCGACCCCAACCCCGGACGCAGCCGCGACGCCGACCCATTCTCATACCCAGCATAAAACGACCTCCCGTCCTCGCCCTCGTCCTCGCCCTCCTGTTCCTCCACGTTCTCGAGACCCCACACCGGAGAGTCCCCCCCTCCCCCTCCCTCGTCTTCGCCATCGCCCTCACCGCCATACGCACGCCCCACACCCGCGCCCAGTTTCGTCGAGCCCGGAGACGCAGGGGACGTGACGAGCTCGAACGTATCCGTCGCCGGGCTAAGGCTCCCCGCGCCAGAGCCAAAGCCGGTGTTGATCCCGATACCGATTCCGGTGCCAGAACGCCTAGTATAGGAATGGCGAAACGAGAAATACGCATTGGTATCCCGACTCGTTCCTTCCCCAGCTCGAGATCCAAGGTAGCGTTGTTGATCGTCATTAATATTGCTAGCTACGCCCCCGCCCCCGGTCCCGGTCCCGCCGGGTCCACCGCCGCTCGCGAAGAGCAGGTTATTCGTATACGCACCGCGGATATGCAACAGTACGCGCGTGCAGAATATACTATGGAACACGCGTTGTGTGCTGTTTTCACGAAGACAAAAGAAGGTATGTTCAGTTGGCGAAGAGGCGAAGGAAGAAAAGAGAAGAGAAGAGAAGAGAAAGGAGACGAACACGATGAACATGTTATGCAGCTCGACCTGGAAGAGGGGGGGGGGTCATGATTATAAGGTTTAGACGACGTGGAGATAAGTACGTACGGGTGCAAGGAGGATAGTACACAGGTTGATGACAGATGTTACTACAATGTAACGTCAATTAATAAACGCCAGAAACAGGTAGCAGGACGTACTAAAGATATAAACGAAATAGACGACACCGTCGTTGAGCATGCGGACCATAAGGGAGTTCCTCGAGTGCTTGACTATGGCAAAGTAAGTCAGCCCGCGACTGGTAACAAGGAGCAAGGGGAATAAACGAACAGTACTCGAGTGCCTTGATGACGAGCAAGACGAGCATGGCAGTCTCGAGTACAATAACGGCGATAAAGTCGACATATACGAATCGGTTAGCGAATTGCAAGAGACAGCCACCGATGGAAGACGTGAAGAGCGTGACATCTAGAAGTTCAAAAGTCAGAGCTAGAGCCAGGTAAAATAATATATATACTCGTCACGCACAGGAGACACCGCCAAGGTACCGCCTGAGGACGTAAATATCCAAAGAGAGAGCAGCGACGATGAGCAGGACAAGCGCCACAGTGACGGATCTCCGACGGGCCCAGACAGCCCACGTGCGCATCGCAAGAATAACTGCATTCGGACATGTCAGGGTTCGGCAATTAAACCATGAAAGAACCGCTTACGGACTTTGAGCGACGACAAACCCAAACGCGGTCGTCCCTGTAACGGTCAATTCGTTATACCGATACTACCCCGAACATGTCTACTACGCACCTCCGAGCGTCTGGAAAGTAACCACGCACGTCTACGAACAATAATCAGCACCTCTCTACCATCCAAAGACCAAAAACTCACCTTTGCGTCTCTCCCAAATACAAGAACTACGAAAACCCATTAATATTAGCAACCCAACCCACCAACGACACCATCGACACGCACCATAAATCAACAGCGCCGGATCGATAAACACCAAGTACCGATTCAAGATATACAACACTTTCGGCCAGCTCCACCTAGACGGCCACACCAGCGCGACCTACACCACGGGGGAAGGGGGGTTCAGCTATCACACGATTCTTGATCACGTGCCAGTGTGGTACTCTACCTCCTCGTCAATCGTAAGTGTCCAGTCGTACACCTGCGTTCGTCAACTTAGCGTATCCCGGCCAAGCGAAATATGAAGGAACGTACCAGCACCGCAGCGGAAGCCACTGTATGCACAGGTCAGCCTCCATTCAGCCACTCGCGTACATGTACCTCTCAACTCACCAGCGACGTACTGCACCACCGTGACAAGCAAAGAGTCAGCAATCCAACAATGATCGAATGATAGCCATGCATCGCAATTAATCGCAATACCATTACAATTACACACCTTGGCCACGCTTAAATACAAATAAGTCTGCGCCAGCGTCTGTGCCTCCTGCGCCAAAGCCTGAGCCTGCGCCTGCGAAGCACTAGCACCCGTAGGCACCCCGTCCATCACACTAATCAGACTACTGCTGAGCGCAGCGACAGCGTGGCGATGGCGATGTGGGATTCCGAAGCAAGTGAGCAGAGGAACAGAGAGGGGGGTGGGAAACTGGGCAACGAACGGAGCACAGCTAGCAACGGACGGACGCCGTCCGTGGTATCCCGCACTACTAATAGTCTAATCCCGGGGGGTTACCAAGCGGCCGCTCTCCATTCCACCCTTTTCCCATTCCCTGCCCTTCTTTTCTTTTTAGTACTTAGTACAGCTCTGGGGAAAGCGTCGGCGCATCACTAGACCGGTTACTACAAACAAAAACAGGAAATCGAAATCGGCGCCGGAAGGGAACTGAGACAAAACACCGAGATGCATATGCACAGCCCTTTTTTTTTCTTTTCTTTTTTTAATCACGGTTCGCGGTCCACATGGGTTGGGAAGGCAGGAAGCGGGAGGACCTTTTAAGCATCCCGCGCTCAAATCATATGCAGATCTCATCGTCTGATTACATTAGCTAAAAGTAGGCTGCTAACACGACCTACGTCCATGATCCCCGGCCCATATGATAGTGATATAGTGCCAGCAAGGGCGCCCGCTCTGAGAGAAATTTGAAGGAAGTCAAGAACCACAACGAATACTATAGCACTACTCACAACTCTATGCGAGATACCGCGCTGTCGCGAACGCAGTGATAATTGACGATACAAGGTTCACCTAGCACACAATACGCAAAAATACGCCTCTTTTAGTATTTTTGTATTACAGGCCCACAGGGACGGGGAAGCTTTCTCGAGGTACGAACAATGGGACCGTACCTGGTTGTTAGTGAGCAAATTTAGGCCGCTGACTATTTTAATGTCTGCGGGCGCGGAGACGACCGTGTCATCTTGCAAGACACGCTTCGTCGCGTTCGAATACCGCGTCCGCTGGATCGTTGCACCCATGAGCGAGTCGATCTGCATCCCCGCATCACATCACCGAATAGAAGAAAGAATAGAAGAAAGAATATAATAGAATAGAAAATCAGCCACCTTGGTTCCCCAAATCACAATATCACAAGGGAAGAAAACCCAAGAGCTAAATCTTAAACTAAGAAAGAAAAAACGCACCAGCGAGCCAAAGACCCCGGCGATCACGCCTTTGACCACGAGCTCTCCCAGAAGCTCAGGCCAGGCGAGTCGGCAAGCAGCGTTTTCAACGAGAAGCGACAGCGCCATGGTGGTGCCCATGATAAGACCACCCGCGGCCGAGGCGGCGGTGCCGAGAGCTGAAATACCGCCGTTCGTGCCCGGGGGAACGCGCTTGAAGGAAGTGATAAGCACTGGGGGCGCGTTGGCGAGGATACCTAGTTCTGATGCGAGCGTATCGCCGAGGCAGCATGCGAAGTGTCTGAGCGGTGAGAAGTGAGATGCAAGCATGCGAAGGAGAACAGAAATTCGTCGAGCTAGAAGGACTAGAGACGTACCCGAGCGCTACGAACAGCAACCACCGACTCCAGCCGTGCCCGCGGTCCAGCGATAGCGGACACCACTCACCGCCGGCGTACGGCTCTCCCTGCCTTCCAAGCGCCGGTGGTAGCACACCAGCGACGTACGATGTCGGGTCGAACATCCCCGTCCACAGCACACACGCACCGAACGCAGCGAACGAATTACAAAAGACCTGCGTGGCAGTCCGGTACCCAGCTTCTGTGTGCCCTTCCTCCCGCGCAGCTTTAATGTTTTTGCCGACTTTTGTAGCGCGCGAGCCGACGAGGTAGAAGACGAGGAGAGAGACCCCGAATGTGTGAATAAGCGGGGAGAGCATGAGTGACCCGACGAGGAAGGCGGCGAGTGCGCCGGAGGGCGAGAGAGATTTTTTGCGCAGCCCGTGTGCGGCGAGCGCTGTCGCGAGGAGGAGGGGGACGAGCGGTACGTGCATGATGGTGGCGGAGGAGGTCAAGGCGCGCGCGCGTGTCGAATATTTTTGGTTATTTCTTCCTCCTACTCCGACGGGCACGCAACATGTCCGCACCGACAGCCTCAAGCTCAGCGTCGGCCTCAACGGCGCCGCCGCCGCCCTCTAGCCCCGCGTCCAAACTGCCAGTCGTCATCATCACGATCGGCATGGCGGGCTCGGGGAAGACGACGTTCGTGCAGCGCATGAACTCACATCTGCACGCCCTCGACCCGCCCGCCCCGCCATACATCCTGAACCTCGACCCCGCCGTCACGAGCACGCCGTTCGACACCAACATCGATATCCGCGATACAGTCAATTATAAGGAGATCATGAAACAGTGCGCATCTTCTCTCCTTCTCTGCCGCCCCTCGCGCTTAACGTTCGAGTAACGAGTACAGGTACAACCTCGGCCCGAACGGCGGGATCCTCACCGCGCTCAACCTCTTCACCACCAAGTTCGACCAAGTCCTCGGGCTCGTCGAAAAGCGTGCAGACACACTCGAGTTCGTCGTAAAAAAAATCATTCCGTTCAATAGCATATATGCGAACCTTTCGTCATCAGTCATGTTATCCTCGACACCCCCGGACAAATCGAAATTTTTACCTGGTCGGCGTCGGGTGCGATCATCACCGACGCCGTCGCCTCGACATTCCCGACCGTCATAGCCTACATCATCGACACGCCGCGCACAGTCGCCCCCGCCACGTTCATGTCCAACATGCTCTACGCATGCAGGTGCGTCCCGTCGTGACCCCACCCCCACACACACTCGCTAACAAAAACACCCAGTATCCTCTACAAAACAAAGCTCCCCTTCATCCTCGTATTCAACAAAACAGACGCACAGCCGCACGAGTTCGCGCTCGAGTGGATGCAGGACTTCGAGGCGTTCCAAGCCGCACTCGCTAGCCATGGCGGCTCGCGGGACGCCGAGGGCGAGCCAACGTACATGAACAGCCTCATGAACAGCATGTCGCTCGTCCTCGACGAGTTCTACAAGCATCTGAAGGTACGAGGTTCCGATCACAGCCGTCTTGCAGTTACTGATCAAAGCACGGCATTTAAAAAAAAATTACTAATTCAGGCCGTGGGCGTCTCGTCCCTCACGGGCGCAGGGATGAAGGAGTTCTTCGAAGCAGTCGAGGCTTCGCGCGACGAATACGAAAAGTAACTTCCCTCCCTCCTCCCCCCCCTTTCCCTATCTCTCTTGAGGTAACTAAGTTGCTATCCCTACACCTCGCAGGGACTACCTCCCCGAACTCGCGCGCGTACGCGCTACGAAAGAGGCGCGTCTCGAAGCCGCAAAGGCCGACTCCATGTGCCGCATGATGGCCGACCTCGAGGTCGACCGGAAGCGCAACCCCGCCGCGTTCGCGAACGACCGCTGGGAGGACAACGCCGACGCCAACGCCGACGCGGACGCTGAATACGAAGACAACGAAGACGAAGACGTGGATGCGGACGATGCGGACATGATCGATAGGAGTGCGTTGGCTGGTTTTTTTCGCTCGACTTCCGTGATCTAGGCTAAACTGACTACTTACTACTTTCGTGCTGTAGGCGAGGAGCGTGGGCCGGAGATGGGGGAGTACATTGACCTGACGCAGGTGCGGCCTGCACGGCCGTCCGATAGCGACCTCCACATCAGGTGGAAGCGGCCTGGCTAAGTGAGCAATACCGTGACAATACCAGCCGACCGACGACAGCGAGTGCACACAGGCGCACTAGTACTGTCCCTCCAAGTAGATTTAAAAATGACACTAGCATTATATCGCACACCACACGCTTCGCTTCAAAAAACGATATTGTAACAGTAGTAGTAGTAGTAGTTGTACAGTACATCCCTATACGAAGAACGAAGATCTATCCAAAAGCAAAATAAAACACATACAGTGTAGTCCGCCTCCTTTGCACACCACTGCTCCTTTGCACAGTACACGTTTTCCACATCAATTCTCAAGATCTTGTTGTGAAAATATTTGTGCTTGTTAACTAGGACTAGGACTATCTGAATACAAAAAAAGAGAAGCAGGGTAAAAGTTTGGGAATTGCAAGGAACAAAATTGTGCCGAAAGTCGGCATCTCTTCATTATTTCATAATGGTGTTCAGTCATCTATGGTCCAATTTAGTAGACAAGTACAACCATAAATTGGACTGGAGTACAATAGGTGTTAGGGCAACACTATACACCAACACAGCACACAGGTTCTACCAGTGAAATGACTTAGGAGAGGGATATGCAAGTTGACAAGGAGGGATCACACAGAGATAGTGGATATCCTAAGAGAACTCAACTGAGTTCCCCAGGTCTGCATTGGCTGCTACTTATACACATTTGACTACTTAAGGGTGTTACAATTTTCCTTACTTTCTCCTTATTGCACTGACTCATTTCCTATTTGTCATCACCAGTCAGCGCAACTCCCCCATTTCTCTTCCTTACTCATCCTTATTTGCTTTACACCATAAGACACCATGATGTTGCCATATTGCACCATCATGACGTGCTTTGCTTACTGATACCTTCACCTGTGTTACCAAGACCTTCCTTGGGTTTCCATGACCTTCCATAGCCATGTAAACAACCTTATACATGACCCTACAGTAGCAAACACATAGAGTAGCATATAAGCATGTAACATTGGTAGCACAAGTCCTAAGCTTGTGCTCTTTGTTCATACAAGCCCATTATATGCACCTCAGTGCCTTCTGTGTGCTCTACCTCATCATCTGGCACTTCGTTGTAACCTGACTCTTCTAAGAAGACCTTCAGCCCCTTCTTGACGATCAGGAAGCCCCCACCATCGATCTCCTCCATTACCAGCATCTAGGAAGCCCTGTTGCTGTCACCATGAGCCTTGATGATCAGGAAGCCCTGATGTTGATCACCGCGTAACTGTTGGGCTTAATGAAGGGCAGGTCAAATGTTACAAATTTCCCTTACTCATCACCTTTATCAGCATTAGTCATCTCCGCTGACTAATCCACTTTGTACACTGACTGATCCTAGCTCCATGATCAGTCAAACTCTTCTACTATCTTCCATCCCTTTCCATGCTGACTGATCCTTGTCTTCGCTCAGTCAGCCTTCCACCTTGTTCCATAGGGTTCTATGCATGTATATAAGGACTCACTTTCAGAACACTAAGCCTTAAGCTTGTGCTCTTCATTCAATAGAGCCTACTCATTCACTATCTCCTCTGCAGGATATTAAGTCAACAGTCTACTAGTCCTTGGGGAAACCCTTGCTCAATTATCATCTCATCTCTATCTCATATTGCTTGGTCAATCCTTGTCGATCGCTTAATTAAGCCTTACCTAATCAGTAGGCTTAACATCAAATCTATAATAAACTACCAATCAGAAGCACAAAACAGTCATGATGCCATTACTACATAATATGTTGCCATACTGATGCAATATGGTGTCATTGCTCTAGAACCTTCTACTGTGATGTCATAGATCTAGAACTATCTGTGCCTGCTTACTACTGATCAGACAAAGCATACCTAATGACTAATCCATCATTATATAATAAAAGATGAAATATGAATTGAAAAATGTATATATCATAACAATAGGTATCATAACTACAGTCAAACTTCCCATATGGTATCCTCTTCCCACATCCCTTCTTGATCTCTTACCACCACCATTTCATACTCTACTGCCAATGTGCAACAGAGTGGAGCTCTGGTGTTTTAGAGGGGGGGTCCATCTAAGGGAGGGGGTCTAAGTGGTTTGCAGACACTACCCCAACCATACCCCTATGGGCAACTGTAGGGGGGGCTACAACATTAATGCCTGCAGTGGGGAGTCTAGGGCAAGGGGGACATCCAGTTCCCTGTTGTTGCCCCCTGCTGCCTCTGCCCCTTTTAGAAGTTGAATGGGTTGTAGATGTTAAGTAGTGGTGTGTTATCACACAGTGGGGGAAAGGATATTCAATGTATATCTTGTAGGCTCACTGGCCCTTCCTTTATACTAGTACTGTGGTAACTTATTAACTAATCCTTTAAGTTTATCCTTATAAGTTTTACTGTGGCTCTTTAGCTGGGAGTGAGTAATGTGACTTGATCATGCTTTATCACATCATTGTGATGTGATATGATTTGTAATAAGATTTAAGAGCCCCTAACAAGGGTGGACCCTGCTGGTGGTCATGTGGATGAGTAAGTCCTTGGCTTTCTCACACCAAGAACAGCTGACTGCCATCATGTGGTGGCAATGCCAGTCTGGAGCATCTATTGCTGGCCCAGTGGCAAGTGCTTGTACCCTATATTTGACTGGAGGCACCTCAGGAGATATGTTGCAATGTACAGTGACTCAAAAAACTGTTGCAATGTTTTGTGAGTCTGGAGTAAACAGCCTATATCTCAACAACTGGGGCATGTAAATAAAACATAAAATGACTCCTGGAAAGCCCTATATTTCAGCTTTCCAGTGATATATAATATACAGCATAAATCGAAGAAATGGGGTAGCTATGGACCACTCAATCAGGACATAACATTGCAACAGTTTTTTGGCCTGCAGAAATGAAACATTAGAATACTCTATGTCTCCATTTTTTCATAAACAACTTTCTTGGAAACAAATGCTGGATGGAACAGTAGGCCATATGCATAGTTTGGAATACTTTCCATGGGCAGAAGCCATCTTCATAAAAAATAAATCCCATTCTGCTGTGTGAAAAATGCACATCCTCATCTTTCTCAATGCTGGACAATCCCCCCTCAAGATTGCATTGTTTATTGGTGTAATACATAGTATTATATCCAGGCCTTACTCTATGAATGTCACTGACCTTGAAAATGCCACTGGCAGTTGACCATCAAGGGTGTTACCTGCAAAAGTTCAATACCATCACCACTTTAAGTATAATGTACAAGGCTATCCTGGAGTTTTTCTTCACTAACCTCACTGCAGAGCTTCCCATACATCCTACCAACATCCTTGCAAGAAAGATACAGTGAAAGGAAGGCTGCAGTGAGTCAGAGAAAGCCCATACTGTCTACACAGTGTCAGAAGGAGTGGCTGGACTTTGAAGTAACACACAAAGGCTAGTCATGGAGGACTGGGAAGAGATATCATGGTCAGGATAGACCATTACTGGTCACCCAAGGTCAGATGTGGGGGAAAAGGCCTGGAAAAAGAGTTGAACAGGCTTCTCTGATAGGCCAATGGAGAAAACACTCAAGATTGGAGGCAGATCAGCCACAATACAGGGCTTTATGTTATGGGAATGGACTGAAACTACTTGCAAGGATGTTGGTAGGATGTATGGGAAGCTCTGCAGTGAGGTTAGTGAAGAAAAACTCCAGGATAGCCTTGTACATTATACTTAAAGTGGTGATGGTATTGAACTTTTGCAGGTAACACCCTTGATGGTCAACTGCCAGTGGCATTTTCAAGGTCAGTGACATTCATAGAGTAAGGCCTGGATATAATACTATGTATTACACCAATAAACAATGCAATCTTGAGGGGGGATTGTCCAGCATTGAGAAAGATGAGGATGTGCATTTTTCACACAGCAGAATGGGATTTATTTTTTATGAAGATGGCTTCTGCCCATGGAAAGTATTCCAAACTATGCATATGGCCTACTGTTCCATCCAGCATTTGTTTCCAAGAAAGTTGTTTATGAAAAAATGGAGACATAGAGTATTCTAATGTTTCATTTCTGCAGGCCAAAAAACTGTTGCAATGTTATGTCCTGATTGAGTGGTCCATAGCTACCCCATTTCTTCGATTTATGCTGTATATTATATATCACTGGAAAGCTGAAATATAGGGCTTTCCAGGAGTCATTTTATGTTTTATTTACATGCCCCAGTTGTTGAGATATAGGCTGTTTACTCCAGACTCACAAAACATTGCAACAGTTTTTTGAGTCACTGTATAATGTGAATCACATTGGATACATTATTTCAGTGGCCAGAATATTGGATATTCATTACCATGTATATCCAATATGCAGATCATATGACTAAGTAATTATGTAAATTAAAAATAATCCAGACATGGAGTTGAACCCAGAGCCTTGAAATTACCAAATCAGTACACATTAACCACTTAGCCATAAAACCTTTTCATATTCTCTTAAACATAGGTAATATATAGGCTTGCTTAGCGTACTTAGTTACTAATTTTACTAATAGCATTACAACGTGTTTGCTAATTACACTACAACGCGTTTGCTAATGACATTACAACATGTTTACTAGTAGAATTAGAACGCGCTTGCTAATTACATTACAATGTTTGCTAATTACACTACAACGCGTTTATTGATTACATTACAACGCATTAACTAAGGCATTGTAATGCCATTAGCAAGCGGTTTGTAATTCTATTAGCAAACATTGTAATGTAATTAGCAAGCGCGTTCTAATTCTACTAGTAAACATGTTGTAATGTCATTAGCAAACGCGTTGTAGTGTAATTAGCAAACACGTTGTAATGCTATTAGTAAAATTAGTAACTAAGTACGCTAAGCAAGCCTATATATTACCTATGTTTAAGAGAATATGAAAAGGTTTTATGGCTAAGTGGTTAATGTGTACTGATTTGGTAATTTCAAGGCTCTGGGTTCAACTCCATGTCTGGATTATTTTTAATTTACATAATTACTTAGTCATATGATCTGCATATTGGATATACATGGTAATGAATATCCAATATTCTGGCCACTGAAATAATGTATCCAATGTGATTCACATTATATGTTGCAATGTATCTCCTGTGGTGATCGTTGACTGGTGATGTATGTTTTTCATTGGCTCACCCACCTTTTGCATTCCGAATCCTCCCCCACCTTCACATGGCACCCCCCCTTTATCATTTATGATATCTGCATCAGGCCTCAGCTCCCACCCCACCCATGCTTGTGCTACCTCCCTTTGTACCTTTTTAGAAGTTAAGTGGGTTGTAGATGATAGTAGCGGTGTGTTATCACGCAGTGAGGGAAAGGATATTTCAATGTATTTCTTGTAGGTTCACTGGCCACTCCTTTATACTAGTACTGTGGTAACTTATTAACTAATCCTTTAAGTTTATCCTTATAAGTTTTACTGTGGCTCTTTAGCTGGGAGTGGGTATTGTGACTTGATCATGCCTTATCATGTCATTAAGATGTGATGTGATTTGTAATAAGATTTAAAACTCCCCTTCAAACTTGCACTAACCTGAGAAGGTTCGTGAAACATTTGCATAACTCAACCATTAATGCTTTGGTCATTATATCTGCTTTCTGTGACCCAGTTGGTATATATTTTATTTCAATTAATTTCTTTTCAATATAATCTTTAAGAAAATCCTTTCATATATCAATATGTTTTGTTCTTTGCATATATCACTGCTCTGTTGAATTTACTATTGTTATAGCAACTTGATTATCACATAAAATCTTTGTAACTCTTTGAAGTTCTAATATTTCCTCAATTAATCTTCTAAGCCATAAGGCTTCTTTAACTCCATGAGTTAATGCTTGTAACTCGGCTTCACATACCAATAAACTAACAAGTTCCTGCTTTTTACTTGACCAACTAATAGTTGATTCTCCTAACTGGAAAACATATCCAGATATGGTATATTTTTCATATATCTCAACTCATCTTCAGTTGGATTATCTAATGATTTTAACACTTGGCCTGGTGCCATTGGTGTTCTAACTGTTGCAGCATCATGTAATTGATATCTTTTTAATATACTTTCAATATAATTTGTTTGTCTCAGTTTAATCATTTTATCTTCATGATTTCTTTGGATTTCAATTCCTAATAAACAGTGTATTTCGTTACCATCAGTGTATTTTATGTGTTTTCCAATTTCTTTCTTAATGGCTTCAATCATTTGTTTATTTATTCCACAGATCGTTATATTGTCTACATGTACAAATAAAATTAGTAAAAGTTTTCCTTTATGTTTTCTATAGAATACAGCATTATCTTGCGCTGATCTATATAAACCACTTTTGGTTAATATTTCTGTTAAGCACATGTACCAGCGGCACCCTGCCTGTTTTAATCCATATAAGGCTTTCTTTAATTTTAATACTTGTCCAGAATTTTTATGTCTTTTAATTAACTAATATTACCCAGAGGTGGTTCTTATTGTTAAATTATTTTTCATTTTCTTTTTTTTTTTTTCTTATTGCTGATCATTATTCTCATCATCATCACACATATTTCTTCTAACCATCACCATATAGGTATAGCCTAGCCAGACTCTTTATGTCTATTAATTTGGTGTATATTTTCAAACAATCTTTTGCTTTGCACACCACGCAAACTTATAAAATTGGTTCTATCATAACCATCGCTAAATCACTGGCGAACTGGTTGCACAAATGTGTCATCGGAGAAGTAATCAACTCCTTCCATTTGTGCAAATCCTTGTACTACTAAGCATGCTTTGTATCTTTCTATTTCTCCATTAGCTAATTGCTTAGTTTTATATACAAATCTTGTTCCAATTATATTTGCTTCTTTTGGTGGATCAATGATTGTCCATGTCAATCTTTCTATTAAAGTTTTAACTTCTTCTTCCATTGTTGTTATCCATTTACCAGCATTGATCCTTTTGATCGCTTGATTATAGGTGTTCGGATCACCCATTTGTTCATTATTAAATTTGTTAAACTCTGTTAAGTAAGCGGCTGTATTATTTTCATCAAAATTTAATCCTCTAGCTCACTTTGTCTGTACAATGTTTCTTTTAGGTCGAGGTTCTGTTAATTCCACAACTTTTTCTCTATTTTGTTCATTATTATTTTTATTATTATTATTATTCTCCCCTTCAATTCGAGATGGAGGTGAATCGATGAATTGTATATTTCTTTCAACTGTAACTTTTCTTTTGTGGTAGGTTCTATGACCTTTACTTTCATCGTCAAATCCTAACCATTGAGCATATGTGCCTTGTGGTTCTAATTTATTTGTTTCTTCTTTGCATATTATGCAATATTTTCCAAATTCTTGTAAATCATCTATATTGTATTGTTCATTGTAGTGCTTGAAGTAAGGTGTTTTAAATGCTATAGCGCTTTTGGGGTTCTATTATAAACATATGTGCTGAATTTAACAGCTTCTCCCCATAAACTTGGAGGTAGTTTTGCCTGTAATAGGTTTACCCTTGTATTATTTAAAATTACTTGATGTACTCTTTCTGCAACTCTATTTTGTTGAGGAGTGTCATGGACTGTTAATCTCCTTATTGTTCCTTGTTCATCTAAAATTTTTGTAAATTGTTGACTTAAAAATACTGTGTCATTGTCACTTTGTAATACTTTTATAGTTATATTATGTTGAGTTTTTAATTTTATAGCGTAGTTTGTATACACTTGATATCCTTGATCTTTTGTTTTAAGTAATATCTGTTACAATTTTCCTTTACTTTCCCTTATTGCACTGACTCACTTCCTATTCATCATCATCAGTCAGTGCAACTCCCCCATTTCTCTTCCTTACTTATCCTTATTCACTTGCACCATAAGACGCCATGATGTCACCATATTGCACCATCATGATGTGCTTTGCTTACTGATACCTTCAACTGTATTACCAAGACCTTCCTTGGGTTTCCATGACCTTCCATAGCCATGTAAACGACCTTATACACGACCCTACAGTAGCAAACACATAGAGTAGCATATAAGCATGTAACTTTGGTAGCACAAGCCCTAAGCTTGTGCTTTTTGTTCATACAAGCCCATTATATGCACCTCAGTGCCCTCTGTGTGCTCTACCTCATCATCTGGCACTTCATCATAACTTGACTCCTCTAAGAAGCCCACCACGTCCACATCGTCAATCAGGAAGACCTACCGACTGTTAAGCTCAATGGTTACACGGTGATCGACATCAGGCTTCCTGATCATCGAGGCTGACATCGAGTCACCATGTAACCATTGAAGTTGAACAGTCGGTAGGGCTTCCTGATCGACAATGTGGACGCAGTAGGTCTTCTGAGAGGGTTGGGTTACGACGAAGCGACTGACTGGCTACAGGCACACAGTAGACTGGTGAGGAGCAGATAATGGGCTTGTATGAACAAAGAGCACAAGCTTAGGACTTGTGCTACCGAAGTTACATGCTTATATGCTACTCTATGTGTTTGCTACTGTAGGGTCGTGTATAAGGTCATTTACCAGACTATGGAAGGTCATGGAAACCCAAGGAATGCCTTGGTAATACACGTAGGGCTATCAGTAAGCAAAGCACGTCATGGTGATGCAGTATGGCGTCATCATGGCGTCTTATGGCACAATGCGAATACAGATGAGTAAGGGAGAGAAATGGGGGAGTTGCGCTGACTGATGACAATGAAGAGGAAGTGAGTCAGCGCATAATGGAAAGTAAAGGAAAATTGTAACACTGATGATCACCTTCAACATTACGACATCTAGGAAGCCCATTGCCATACTACCAGCCCCGATGATCAGGAAGCCCCAATGTCGATCACCACGTAACCAATGAGCTTAACAATATCATTACTAAACATCTTGTGGTGTCATCTACTAAAGTTAGAAGATATCTATATCCTCCAATAGCATGTGTACTAGCAGGTCCCCATATATCCATATGTAAATGATCACCAAATTTATTAGCTAGTTTTGATGTTCTTAATTTAGGAATCTGCATTCTTTTAATATTTGCTTGAGTGCAGTCATTACACTGCTTTTCTTCCATATTTGTAATTTTATAATTTGTTATTTCTTTTTCTTTTAATAAGGTCTTCAAATAGCCATAGCTAATATGACTTAAGTGCTTATGTAAATCAAATAATGAAATTTCAAGTCTGGCAGCGCTTGTTACATTGTAGTTAATTAAATAAAGACCATTTTTCTGTTTAATATTTCCACATAAAGATCCATCAGGAAACTTTATTATACACAAGTTATTTTCATAAATAAAAGAAAATCCGAGGTTACATAATTCTCCTTGAGAAATTAACCCCATATCCATTTTAGGATTATAATAAACTCATTCTAAAAATATAGTACTTACCCGATTTCCATTCGGGATGCTTAGGGTCATTTCCCCTACTATTTCTGTAATAATTTTTGTTTTGTTAGCAGCTGTGATTGTTATAGGTGCTGTTCTGTGTACATTTTTTAAGCGCCATAAATGAGGTGTTATATGTAATGTAGCACCAGTGTCGATTATGTCAGTTGCCATATATAAATTTTTAGCAATATGTTCTTCTTCAATTAATGCAAGACTTATGTCTAAATCTGCATCCATAATTTCTCCTTCTTCAGCAATGCTGTTATATGCATCATTCACCATGTATGCGTCATGCTCTTCATATCCAAGATTTTCGAGGAAGTCGTTAAACGAGTACACGATCCTTGTCTCATCGACTTCTTGGATGAAGGCTTTGACAATTTTGTCAATGTCTTGGCTCAACCCTTGAACAAACATTGAATTGGTGGTTTGCTTACCACCTGATGTTGCTGCTGCTGCTGTTTCTTTTTCCTTTCCTTTTCCTTTTGCTTTCTCCTCTTCAGCGGCCTTTTTAGCAAATGCGCGCTTAGTAAGCTCGCTTCACGGCACCCAGCATTCAGGCGTGATGTGGCCTATTATGTGTCTTTTTAGTACTGTTAGATCGGTTTTTAATTTTTTAGAGTTACCGGTCTTCCTGCAATTAAAACAGTGCACTAAGCACTTCTTTTGCCATTCCGGCATGTTTCACTGATCTCCTTGTCCGTTGCGGTTATAACTGCCAAATAGAGTGGGATTATAAGTCCCATTGTGGGTCCCACAGCTAAATCCACCGTGTCCATGTCCTCGATGGCCTCCTTGGCCTCGACTGCGGCTAAATCCATGTCCGTGTGGTTGGTAGCTATCCTTGTAAAAAGGATGTGCATGCTTGTCCTTGGGCAGGTGCTGACCTGCCACTCCTTGATGCTGATGCGTCTTTTTCCATCCCTCAAGTGCATTCATTAGCATTGTGGATAAATATTCTGGCATTAGCTTGATATGCTGAGCCATATCTGTTTGAAGCTGATTAAATGTTTTAATATAAAGCTCCATTTGATAGAGTACATATTGGTACTCAGCCGGCGTTGCTTTGACTATTGTGGCCATGTACATGCCCTCAGACACATCAACCCCTTGTGATTTTAACCCTGCATAGGTAGTTGCTAATTTGTCTAGGGTTTGATCAAAATTAGAAACATGACCCACAATGGAAAATAAAGCTGCCTCATCAAGGCCCTGGGTCATCGCTGTGTGGACATTATACCGCTTGTCCAGTGCCTTTAGCAATTCTGGAATATCTTTGTTAATATTTAAATAATGTGCCAGAATCTTGTCTGGTATTGTGCATAATATGCCATTATAAATGGCAGTATGGGCAACTAAGTGCTCTGTTGCTGGTGGTGTTGTTAAAAGATTGCTGTAACCGGCACTTTCGACAGCTGTGGTGATCCTGAAGATCCACATTTTGTAGTTGTTTGGCCTGAGTTGATCGATGCCATCAAAAAACTTGAGAAGGTTGGTGGCGGTGTTGGACATGTCTGAATTGTCCTCTTCTGTGTCAGATTCTTGCCAACCATCAGACAGATCAGGGGGCTCACTTGGTTCTTTTTCTTCTTTTTCTTTTTCTGTTGTTTCTTCAGTTTCTTCCTGTTTAATAAAGGGGTTGTTATTTTTAAATTGATCTTTTTGTTCATTATTTAATGAGTTATACATATGGAGACGATTGCTTATTTCGACTGCATTGCCGGAATCGGATATACCATTATATTCAGCTAGTCTTCTCATATCATCATAAAAAGTAGCTCTTACCGCAAGTTTTTGAATTTGGGTTAGCTTTTCGTAATCTTCAATTCTTGTTTTTAGTTCATTTTTACTTCCTGTAGAAGGTATTAATAATGTATCAGCTTTTATTATTAATGCGACATGCTCATTTAGAGATTTCTTTTTGCTTATAATTTTTCGTAATTCAGGTAACGTAGTTGCCTGCGTAAATTTGGCTCCTATTTCAGTGCCTTCTTTCCTTAACTCTGTGAGTTCTAACTGCTCATGCGCTTGGGTTTGAGATCATGTTTCTCTGTCACCACTAGGCAATTTCTGTTAGTAAATTGATGAAAATCGTGATCGCCAGATCAACAGATTAGCAAGATCGACATGGCAAGACCTGTAACTCTAATCGATACCAGGAACCTATGCCAATGCTGTAAAGATGCAGATCAAGTAGCATGGAAAGCTTTTAATATTGCATGCACAACAGTAGGACAGAATGCAGGATACGACAACTGTCAAATTACATTTGATCATACTACAAGGGAACAACAAGTGGCAGAAAGGCTAGAAGTAATAATTGAACATAGAGCAACTATGTTCTCATATCAATTGAATAGATATGTAATCAGTGCTTACACATGAACCAAGATTTATAATCAGCCACATAATGAATTATGTTATCAAAGGGCAGTTATTACATCAACCGATTATGCAGAAGCAGCACACCAAATAGTTCATACTATCAATAAACAATTACAAGAACAACTATTTGCATACAAGGCCAACTTCACAGCCAAAGGACACACAACAGTAGATCGAAAGGAACCAAACCAAAGACAGGAGTTAGTACCAATAGATAAAGAGATTATAATATGGTGGTTCAATGATGAACCTTCATATAGAATCACACCTGGGTATAGCAGGATAATGAATATAAACACTATAGGGCCTGAGGAGCTCTTTATGCCAATAGACAATAGGACACCAGAACAAACCCCTTTCAATGAAGCAATGGAAATGACTCAATCTTAGTCTACAGTAATAAGTAACAAGCCACAACAAGATAAGATTAAGAAAGCTAGCATAATTGCTGAGCCACACAAGTATATCTAAGTGTTTGGCTAAGAATAGCCAATGGAAGCAGGGCGATCAATTAAAGATGTGATTGATGGGAGCCAAGTACAGCGCATTGCACAGCAGAACCAATTAGGAAATAAGGAGAAGCATCATAGGTATAGTAGTATCCAAGAATGGTTAACTTAGGTATTGTACTATATGACTCAATGGAAACTCAGAGGAGGTTCTAGCATAAGATAAAGATAGCATGGTAGGCTGTAGAATGTACTGGAATATGTAACTGACTCATAAGAAGCTAAGAATAGTAAATAGCATGTACAGGATTGTACCAGAACATTCTTATGACTTATAAAGTGAGAGTAGTATGTTGTAGTAGCTACTGGAACATAGTAAATAGGCTACAACATGTAGGGTATAAAAGCCCAACGTAAAATTGCAGTAAAAAGCAGTTTAATTCATCTCTTGTCTCTTACCACCATCATCAGCTCTAACACTCTAGCGAGTGAAGGGTAACAAGCCTACCCTAAACTAACTAGTATTACTGTGTGAATCTGTTATCACTTGTTTCAATCCCTTACTCAGGGAGCGAATCTAACAATTTCAATCCTGATGCCTGTGACATTGTATATCAAAATTTCAATATTTATGTTGCACTTATGCAATGGGAGCTGTTAGATTCGCTCCCTGAGTAAGGGATTGAAACAAGTGATAACAGATTCACACAGTAATACTAGTTAGTTTAGGGTAGGCTTGTTACCCTTCACTCGCTAGAGTGTTAGAGCTGATGATGGTGGTAAGAGACAAGAGATGAATTAAACTGCTTTTTACTGCAATTTTACGTTGGGCTTTTATACCCTACATGTTGTAGCCTATTTACTATGTTCCAGTAGCTACTACAACATACTACTCTCACTTTATAAGTCATAAGAATGTTCTGGTACAATCCTGTACATGCTATTTACTATTCTTAGCTTCTTATGAGTCAGTTACATATTCCAGTACATTCTACAGCCTACCATGCTATCTTTATCTTATGCTAGAACCTCCTCTGAGTTTCCATTGAGTCATATAGTACAATACCTAAGTTAACCATTCTTGGATACTACTATACCTATGATGCTTCTCCTTATTTCCTAATTGGTTCTGCTGTGCAATGCGCTGTACTTGGCTCCCATCAATCACATCTTTAATTGATCGCCCTGCTTCCATTGGCTATTCTTAGCCAAACACTTAGATATACTTGTGTGGCTCAGCAATTATGCTAGCTTTCTTAATCTTATCTTGTTGTGGCTTGTTACTTATTACTGTAGACTAAGATTGAGTCATTTCCATTGCTTCATTGAAAGGGGTTTGTTCTGGTGTCCTATTGTCTATTGGCATAAAGAGCTCCTCAGGCCCTATAGTGTTTATATTCATTATCCTGCTATACCCAGGTGTGATTCTATATGAAGGTTCATCATTGAACCACCATATTATAATCTCTTTATCTATTGGTACTAACTCCTGTCTTTGGTTTGGTTCCTTTCGATCTACTGTTGTGTGTCCTTTGGCTGTGAAGTTGGCCTTGTATGCAAATAGTTGTTCTTGTAATTGTTTATTGATAGTATGAACTATTTGGTGTGCTGCTTCTGCATAATCGGTTGATGTAATAACTGCCCTTTGATAACATAATTCATTATGTGGCTGATTATAAATCTTGGTTCATGTGTAAGCACTGATTACATATCTATTCAATTGATATGAGAACATAGTTGCTCTATGTTCAATTATTACTTCTAGCCTTTCTGCCACTTGTTGTTCCCTTGTAGTATGATCAAATGTAATTTGACAGTTGTCGTATCCTGCATTCTGTCCTACTGTTGTGCATGCAATATTAAAAGCTTTCCATGCTACTTGATCTGCATCTTTACAGCATTGGCATAGGTTCCTGGTATCGATTAGAGTTACAGGTCTTGCCATGTCGATCTTGCTAATCTGTTGATCTGGCGATCACGATTTTCATCAATTTACTAACAATGACAGAAAACACCTCCTGGCACAGAAACTATTTAAATAAATTATTTTCGGAGTAACCCACTCAGTTTCATTCTGGAACCTGCCATTATTAGAGATACTATGCCCATTCTTGGTTATTTCATTGCATTTTACGGACTTATTCCCGATTACATAATAGAGTCTAGTTTCCCTGCCTGCATAACCCTCTGTATTGCATAGACTGACCCTTCCACTGACCCCTATACCATATGAGAAGTTTGACTGTACATCTTCCAGAAAGAACAACAGTAACAGGAATCAGACCTTGAGCAGGGTGGATGAAAATCTGAATTCAGGCCCTCTTGGGCATGACAAAAGTGCATTTTCTCAGCCACAGCATGGCCTAATTAGGAATTATCTCAGTGGTGTCATGGGTGTGCAAAGGACCAGAATGTATGACAAATGCCCTGGATTCTTGTATATTTTTTTGCTGCTGGACCAGTGCTTGTGGCATATCAAGTATTTTACTGAGCATTCTGAGTGTACTTTACCTTGGGTGTATAAGTTTTTCGAGATATAAAAAATGTGTTGGGTGGTGTCAAAATATGAAATATCATCAGGAAAAACCCAAAATGCTATATAGTACTATATAACACTATATAATTAAAATAGGGCCCATAGGTAAAATAGGTTAATTCAGCCCTTCTTGATCATATATAGTACTATATAGTACTATATAGTAGGCCCCCTTACTATATAGCACTATATACTATATAGCCCCCTTTCTCCACTATTTTGTACTATTTTCCAACTATTTTTCACTATATTGTGTCTACTTTCAGCTATTTTCTCACTATTTACAGCTATCTTCTATGATTTTCTGGCTATTTCTGACTATATCTGACTATTTCCCACTATATCTGACTGATAATCTCCCTGATGCTGGTCATATGGTTGATCACATTCTTTGTCTAGTCCTTTCAGAGAAAATATGTTCTATTTAGTTATAATATACAGACATCCAACTCTTCAAGTCAGGTGTATGTAAGTAATACTTAAGAGAAGCATAAAAGCTAGCAAATCAGTGGTCATTGGGACCAAAACATCCTAAGCAACTATAAAAAGAAACATTCTATGGGCATGGTAGCAGGATCTGTCACTAAAGTCTTGTTGATGAGAGCATAACTAAATCAGCTATAAAGAGATGTTCAACAGATTTGTGAAACATTACTTACCTACATAAGTAGACCTTCTGGATGTTCAACTGGTATGGTGGATGAATCCAAGAGTCAGTCAAAATAAATGGAAAGAATTACATCATAGAATGTTTAAAAATGTGATATGCACTGGTGACAATGGTAAGGCTATTTGGGAAAGCAGTGCCAAAGTCAAATGAGGGACAGGCTAGATATAGCTTTGATGATGTACTCCCAAGGACATGCAAACCAACAAGCATGATAAGCATTGGGTCCTTTTGGGAGGAAGAAGTAATGGAGCAGAAATCTGAAATTAAGAGATGATGCATTGCAAGCATGTTATGTGGGAGTGAATATGGAGAGGAGAAAGTAGTTTTATCTATCAATCTCCTTCTCCACTTCCCAAGACATATTTTTATGATCTAGGATGACCAAAATCCCAAATGTGGAATATTTGCAAATGGGATGATGGTGGTAAAAGGAAAAGAAGCAGAAGACCCTGAGTCCAATTTATAGAAGTTTGTCACATGTTGTCACATGACAGGCAAATACCTACAAACAGGGACATATTAGGAACTAGTTCTCACACATTGCATAAGCCTGCCTGGTTTGTTTACTACTTGAGTGTATTGTTGTAAGCACTTATTTGGCAGTGCCTCTGTTTTGCCATCTCCATCCTCTGTCCTTTTGCTATAGCCACTTTATTCCAACATTTTTTGCCACCACTGCTTCTGCTGATGCATCAGCAACTTGCTGTTGCTGCTGCTCAAGCAACTCAGGCAAGTCACCAGCTTTGAGTCTGTGTGTCACTGCATTGCAATAGCTTTCTCCTCATAATAGTTGTCAATCTGGATCCTTCCATCTGTTAGATTGTATAAGCTATAGCTGCAACATACTAATACACTACATGCACCAATAAGCATTTTCCCACCATGTAGCTTAAAGGCACTATGTGCTGTGACCAGAGTTACACTTTGTGTGCAGAGCTGTCCACCAAGTTTTCCTTGTTCAATGAAATAGTCTTTTTCAGGCTGGGTCACATTAAGCTTAAAAGCCAGTAAATTATGGTGGAAGTAGTACAAGGAATCCAAGACCAGGCCCATCCATGCACAGACCACCAGCAAAAATAATAATCCTTCTCTTCCCCACCCACAGGCCACAACCCCCAACAACAACACGTGCTTGCGCAGACCTCGCCTCCAGGTGTCCTGGGCCCGATCATGTCCCGGCACTGGCAGCAGCAGCTGCTCAAGTATGACGTTCGTGTGCCCATTTATTTCTTTGTGCCGTGTTTGTGTTCGACTCATATGCGTCCTTGTCTGTGGCTTGCATCAGATGATCCGTGCCTCCAGATCTCCGTTCCACCGAGCATGACAGAGTGCGCTGGCCGCTCGGCCAACGATCGAGTCCGCTATCACAATAATCGATCCAAACCACGTAAAGCCGCCTCCTGACACCAAGGAGGAGGGCTTGGGGCCTGAGAACGATAATGGGAATGGAGAGGACCGTACTCCGGAAAGTCACCCTTCTTCGACCGCAGTGCTTGTTGCACCTGCGCCATGGTCGTCGACCATGCATGCTCCGGAAAACTCCTGGTCTTCGCTGGATATGGGTGGGATTAGCCTTAAGAACATCCCGCGCAGTTCGGGCCTTTCGTCCTTCACCTCCTTTCAGAACCTTTACCTTAATCGCGATTCACAACGCCCTCCGAACGATCCCTCCTGAAGTTGCGCGGCTCAGGCAACTGGAGCTTCTCGACCTTTCTGGAAACGCATTGCGGGTTATTCCGCCTGAGCTCGGCATGCTAACGAATTTGAAAGAGCTCTATCTGTTTGACAACCATCTTGTTACACTTCCGTATGAACTAGGAACTCCGCACCAGCTTCGGACCATCGGTATTGAAGGCAAGCCGCTCTGTCCTGACATGAAAGAGATTGTGCAGAGGGACGGGTCACCGGCGCTCATTGCATTCCTCAATAATTCAGCACCGCCACCGAAACCAACACCGAAACCGCCACCGCCACGAATGTGGCAAATGCTTCGGACGGAGGCAAAGCGAAAGGCACAGGAGGCCGACCCTAATGTCAAAACTGTCACCGCTCGTTGTTACAATATTCTGTGCGAGAGATGCGTAACGGAGAGGCTGTACGGGTATACGCCGAAGAAAGCACTTGAGTGGTCATATCGCAAGGAACTCATCACGGATGAAATCCGGAGCTACAACTCGGACTTCATATGCTTACAAGAAATAGGTGTGGCGCAATATGGGGACTTCTTCTTGCATCACCCTTCAGAATGTGGTTATGAAGGTGTGTACTGGCACAAGGCGAGGGCAAATGCGATGGAGGATTTGCAACGGAGATTGGTAGATGGATGTGCTATATTCTATAAGTCAGCCAAGTGCGTAACCTGCCCTTTTTGTGGTAGCCGGCTTTAACGAGCATGTTGTTTCCAGATACCAACTCATAAAGAAGCAGCTCATCGAGTCCCGCCGCATCGCAATGCAGCGTTCGGGCTTCAAGAAAACGGATGATGTGTTCAATCGTGTACTCCAGCGGGATGACATCGCTATTATCGGTCTCTTTGAAAGTAAGGCAACTGGATCGCGTTTCATCGTCACCAACGTGCACATATTCGAGGAGTAGGTGCCAAGAGCTTCGTAGAACTGGGGCGATTGGTCCATGCATCGTCGTCAAACCCACTAACAACCGGTACAGCGGAACTGGCTCTCGGGGGGCATGTAAGGGTACTCATCGGGGAGGCAACAAGTGTCACAGCTGGGCTACCGTGGCGATTGATTTGTTCTGACGCAGTTGTGACGAAAAGGAGGTCAACAGGTGCTGGAGGCGTGTTCTTGGACAAGTCACTTGCAATGCTACCCCGGCATCAGAAAGCGTACAGCGCCTGAATAGCCTGCCCAGGGTGCGGCGCAGCGTGATTCTGGGGGCTCAGCCCGAGCATGTCCTGGATCTGCTCCGGCAAGTAGTCCTTCGATCCATGGAACATGTACACCTTTGTGCACACTGTGTAGCCAAGCTTGTGTACTTGGGTATGTAATCACGTTAGAATTCAATTGTGAGCAAAAAGCAAATGAACGACACATGTACCATTGTCCCGAATGTAATAAGTCCGACAAGTGTGTTTGGGGGTAACATCCCAACAGCCACAGCAAGCGGACCACGGAGCACTGTGAGGTACTCCCTCCTCATTGAGACATGTACCAGCAACTAGGCGGGACCTGTGCAGGGCGCACAAGCGTGTACTTGATTGTTGTGTACTTTGGGAGCAACTCCGCAGGGAGGTTTGTGTTGGAGACGTCCCTGTAGTGGGGTGGGAATGTGTTTCACTGTAGGCAGAATGGGCAGATCCATAGCTTACCGCAGACGTCGATTTGGCTGTGCAGGACAGAGGGGGGAAGGAATATGCTGTTGGCACATATGTGGTGCATGTTGACGAGGTCTGTGGCTGTGGGAATTGAGTAACTTATTAGGAAAAAATAAGAAAAATTCACTTGCTTTCACTGGGCTTGAACCCAGGACTTGGCCCTCCTACCACAGCAGCTGGGGGAAACCCACAAAAAACATAAGATAAAATAAAGAAAAATGGGAATTGGGGTGGCATTTTCATACCTACTCAATACCATATGTGCTGCAGTTAAGCATAGGTCCACCACCTTACATAGTATCTGCTGCCAATCCCAGTAGCAGATGCATAAGGGTTCAGAAACCTGAAAGCACCTGACTCTATGCGAGCCTCAATATGGTTCGGAAACCGCTCAACCACTGAGCCATTCAGGCCATGAAATTTCTTCAAAATCCATCCCCTATGACTACCTCACTGACCTAATTTCCATTTACAGCCATGCTTTCTAATTAACATTACTGGGTTTAGATTATAGACTCAAATGAAGTCAATCGCCCGGAGGAGATCGACCAGCTCATGGACGCGCTCAAGGGCGCCAGCACTATGCTCGCCAAGCTGTGCACCTCCTCGCTCTCCCCAAAGCAATACTACGAATTGTGTACATGCGCAGTCTCCTGCTGTTCCATCTCCCGATGCCGCAGCACTAACGCGCGTCCTCCTCCAACGCAGACATGGCCGTGTTCGACGCCCTCCGGCACCTCACTAATTACCTCTATGACGCGCACACGCAGGGGAAGCACCACCTTGCCAACCTCTATGAGCTCGTTCAATATGCAGGCAACATCGTCCCGCGTCTGTACCTTATGATCACCGTCAGTGCCGTCTACATGTCTATCCCCAACGCACCCATCAAGGAGATCATGAAGGACATGATGGAGATGTCACACGGCATACAGCACCCTGCCCATGGTCTCTTCCTCCACCACTACCTCAGCGGACAGTCCTGGGATAACCTCCCTGTAGGCGACGACAAGGGGTACGTGTCCTACCCCCGCTCTGATCCCTGACCTCATTTCCACTTTCACAGCCCTGTCGGAAACCTGCCAGACTCGATCATACACCAGGTGTGCTGATGCCGACTGGTGCTGACGGCGACGATGGTGATGATGGCGATGACAAAGGGGGAAAGGGAGACAAAAAGTAAAAGAACAGCTACAGACATCTCATCAAGAGCATTCCAGGTGCTTTGCTCGTTTGATTCTTGGTCGTGCGATGCAATTTACACTTTCGTGAATCAGGTAAACACTTGGCGAAAGCAAATGGCGAGCGGCACTTGCTTCGGGTTTTCAGTTTGTCAAGGTGGATACTGAGGACCTCACCACTCGTGCTGTCCAAATTTAGTCGTACTACAATCCTCATCCCGCCACATTGTCATCCCACCTACCCGGGGTGCGTGGACGTGCTCACGACCGTATATCAGGCCTTGCTACATGCCGTGTTAAAGATATGGTCTACCCCCCCTCCCATGTCCGCAACTCAATGTTGTATTGCTCGTCGCTTTCATTTGGGGCGTTCTCGACAACCTACCATCGGCATCTACTACCTCAACCAGGCACCTGCACAATCTTGTGTTGTTTGGCGAGTTCATTGTTGACATTGTCTGGGCTGTGGTTGCGGAGCTGGACGAGCTCTTTGGAGATGTCCTCCAGGCCTATCAGGGTCTTGCAAACGTTGCTGGCATGCTCGGCCTTGCAACGCTGCGGGATGCGTTCCTTACAAGTCTTGCAAAGTTTGCGATTACTGCGTGTGTCGTTCAGAGTATCGATGCGTACGTTGAATCGCCGACACCGTGGTCGTCCAGTGCATTGCAAGACGGCTTTAACGTCTTTGCGGGCAGCGCAGCCGCTACACAGCCACCGGGACTGTCTGAGCGTAACATGGTGTGCTTGAAAGTATTTGTCTCAAGTGCACTGTTCCTGGCAGGCAGTCTTGGCCCCGCATGGTACCACGTGCTTGAAGCCCTACAAAATGCGGAGTATGTACTCACCACAAAGGGCCAGAATGCTTTGGGAGCAAATCGTTTGTTGGCATTGGGTGTTGGTACGGGTTCCAGTCCTGTGAGTAGGTCTGTTTCAGCACCGGCAGGCTTGATCGCGTTCGAGCTCACCAACTTTATAGAAATTGACAAGCTCTGGGTACGGCTGCAGCACCAAGGACATTTCCGCAACTGCGAGAAGTGCGAGATGGAGCAATGCAAGCCGCGTATCCTCGTCGGTACCAACCTTGTATCTAGGAGCAGCTGAGCGACTACAAGATTCACACTGCAACTTTTGCAGACCCCTCGACGGGTAACCCAGAAGGTGCACCGATGTGTGGCAGATTGCAAGACGCCGAAGCGACGTGGTGGACAACCTGGAGACGATGGTTACACACGCTATTGCAAAGTGTGCAGGAGCTGCCGGCCGCGCAAAGAGGCACTGCAAGTGCAACCCAGAAGCGAGCATCGTCATGGAAAAGGCTCCTGTCGATGAGGACTCGTCGATGAATGTCAAGATGTTTGAAGTGAACGTGGACATGATGCATGAGGAGATGAGAATGGTTATAAAGGTGGGCTAACTCTATTATGCATTGTGCTCCGTAACTACACAATGCTTACTAGTTGATATTATCAGCTCGATATAACTGTGGTCGAGATGAAGTTAGACGATCGCTTTAAGTGGGATATTGAAAATGAAGGCCCGATGCCGGAACAGTTTGCAGAGATTTATAGCGGTGATCTTGGCCTCGCTGGAGACTTTAGGTGAGTGGCACAGCCACAGAATGCCAGCGGCATAAAATCCTAATTGAGTTTACAGGACAGCCATCGCACACTCAATATGAGAGCAAGTTGATGCCTACCAGAAGTTGCTCTTCTTGGTTGGACATCCGTCCGATGGCTCGGCGGTGCAAGATTTGCGCATGTCGTTCTTGCCATCGATCGCTCCTGTGTCTCGGTCCATCGATCAAATGCAGCTGTTCCAGCCGGTCATCGATTATCTGAGCGACGGAGAACTTGAAAGGCTCGATAAAGAACGTGAAAAGGAAGCTAATAAACGATGGAAACGTAATACGCGTGGACGTCGCGGAATTGCTCTACCTGATCGTGAACCACTCAAGACGCATCGTACTCCGGCCATTGGGTTCCTTGAGATCGATCCGTCTATGCTTGCGCTCGCCGCAGCGGCGTCTCTTACTATCGCAAATATAGTCGCTTTCAAAGAACAGCACAGTGATAATTCAGCTTGTCTTGAGCACACTGGTCGCACCCGCAGTTCTGTTGTCAAAGATTCCAAAGGCAAAAGGCTCTTTCAAGGCACCGAAGTATTCTTCGTCCTTGTTGACTGCTTGCGCAAATGTCACCACACCGGTGCCGTCGACTGTGGCAGATGTGGCAACATACAAGCCCCGTTAGAGGGCGATCTTCCGTTACTAGTGTCATTGACATTGCCTACAGCTGCATTGGATTCAAAAGCAGCTAAGGTTGTTTCGGCCCATCGGCAAAGAGAGCTCGAGAAAGAGGCCAAGGAGTGTGAGTATGCAGATGGGCAGTGCGCAAATATAATCAATGCTGTCCGACATTGTTCCAATTGTGGCTGTCCCGACAGTATCGCTATCGGTGGACGAAAGGGTCTGCCAGGGAATAAGTCTCAGTGCTATGCGTGTGTTATGGATCTTATATTTTCCTTGTGCTTGACAGAATTCTGTCAATAATTTCTTAGGCAAATTTTGGCATCACCATTGTTGTCCGCATCCGGTGGAGTATAGTATATTGGATAATTAAATTGAGTAATATAAGCACATGTTCAACTATTATCTGGCCATCCAATAGGTGTGCCATGGGCAGCTAAGCAACATTGAGCACTATCCATAGTACAGTATCATAATACTTCAATCCTTTGGGGATTTGGGACTGAAAAAATAGCCAAATAATCCAAAATACTCAAAATACTCAAAAATAGCCATAATACTTATCAGAAGGTAGTATAGTGGTATATACTCCTTTATAGTATTACTTGAGCAGTATATAGTACTATATACTGCTATATAGCACTTTTGGCCAGTATATAGTGCTATATAGTGCTATATATGCTATATTATCTCAAAGATACAAAAATAGTCCTATTTAATGCTATATAATGCTATATAGTTATCCTGCCACACTATATAGCATTTGGGCTTTTCCTGATGATGGTTGGGTGTGCAAAGGAGCCGGACTACACTGTAGCGGATGTATATACACGACACGGAATTCGTCGCGAATAGCATGGGGTGTGATATCGGCGATTCAGTTCACTCGCCTGGTTGGCCGAATCCGCCCACCACGGGGAATGTCTGGCCGAAGAACGCTTCCAGCGCCGCATCGAACCCCACCACAGGCGCCGCTCCTTCCGCGCCCGCGCCCTCGCCCTCATCCTTACCCTTACCCTCACCCTCGTGGCCGTGGCCATAGCCACTGCCATAGCCGTACCCATCGAGCTCCATAAGCGCAGCAAAGTCGGGCCCCTGCAGGTCGATTATCGACGCGTAGCCTCCCAATCCCCCGTACTCTGCACCCTCAGGCTGTCCGCCGCCAAGTCCGCCTTCTACACCCGGAGCCCCCGACCCATCGTACGGCGTGAAGAACGGCGCGGGGGCGAACGGCCAGGGCGAGCTCTCAGTGGATGAGGAGGCTGTCGACGTCGACGCAGGCTGGGCGCGGGTGTGGGCGTGGGCGTGGGCGGACCGGTCTACTCCCGCGGGTAGTGGCCGGACGTGCCCGTCGAGCGGTGCGGCGCTGACGCCCACGTCGCTAGCAACGAACCCCATAAACCCTCCCCCGCTCCCAGCGCCGATTGTAGCTTTAACCGCATTCGCGAAGCCGGTGTAAACCTGACTTCCTGAACTCGTTTCTGTGGCCGGGAGGAAATACGCGACCTGGTCCGTGTCCGTGTCCGTATGCAGCTCCGCAGTAGCGCCATTAATTACATCCCCCGACCCCGGCACGAATTGGGTAGACTGGGACTGGGGGAACGGGACAGACGCGTCTGGTGGATGCGGACGCGCCGCGGCGAGATCCTCCGCTGCGGAGATGGGATCTAATATACATGTACCATCCAAAACACGAAAGCCTTCTCCTCGCCCCCCGTCCGCCTTCGCCGGCGGCGGCGGGGCAGCTTTCTGCATGAAAGAGGCCACGTCGACCCCGGCGCCCAAGAGCGCTACGTACGCCCTTTGCTGCAGACGCCTGAGGACGGGCTGTGTGGCCAGTTTAACAAAAGACAAACTCCAGGCGAGATTAATTAGGCACATATATCAAATCGACTCACGAGTCCGCTCTGCACGGCCGGATGCGCTTGTGCCCTTTCGAACACACTCAACGACGCGACGAAATCAGAGAAGGCGTGCGGTGCGAGGGCCGAGGTCGGTGCCCTCGCGGCAACAGACCCAAGGACGACCTACAAGAAAATCGGTCCCACATAAGAAACCAGCCAGAACAGAACGGGGGAGCCGACGCACGCATGCACTCAGGCTGTGTGCCCACGCCGACCAGTAGCGACGCATAACGTGCGGGTTGACCTCGAAGTGCTCGCGGACGACGCGCAGCAAGGACGAGGCGCTGTTGTACGCGGCGACGAACGACGGCGCAAATTGGCTCCGCATCGGGTCCTTCGGGTTCTCGAGGACCGCGCGTGCAAAGAAGTTCCGGTGCAGGTTTTGCAGGACTATTACATCGATGTAAGGGAGAGTCCGTGAAAGGACGATCAGGTATGAAGGAGACGTTTATACAAACCCATATCTTCCATCAGATTCTGTATGTATCGTTGTAAATACGCCCGAACGCCCCCTGGCTCGGAGCAGCCGTCCTGTCCGATGGACATAGCTATCTGCTTAGAAAGCTGGCGTGAGCCGAACTCGCGCACTTTATGATCCAGCTCCAGGATTTCCGAGTACTTCAGCGGTTTCGCCGAACAGAGCTTCTGGGAGATCTCCCCTATAAGGTCCCGAAAGATAACGTACTTCCATCTCCAGACTATTAAGGATGTAGGTTGGGTCAAGTCAGAACAACGAGCAAGCGTAGGGAGCGTGGTAAAGCCGAGTTCGAGCGTGAAATGTACGCACAGCTGGGGACCTCCTTTCCTTCTTCATCAAATGTGGCATCTGTGTCAATAGGCAATTCACAGTCGATATCGTCTTCATAAATGGAAGCTGGTCTCCCTGAACAAAGGCACTGTGGCTCTTGTATGAGCGAGCGAAGGAATGAAGGATAGAATGAAGTTACCGAAAACACACCTTCCACGTATCGAGGATCCTCAATTCCCAAAACACGACCCTCCTGCGCTGTACTATCTTGGGTTCAAACTTCCAATGCGTAGGATCTCGATCTACAATAAAAGAACGTAAGAGACGACGATACTAACATCTCACCCTCTTCCGATACTTACGCAAACCAACCTATGTAAATATCACCAGTATTAGTTGGTATGCTCTCTGTGGCACAGCGCATTCAACACGCACACCAGCAGCCAGACTCATGGCGAACGACAGCGTTTCCCACATCGTCTCCAGAGAGCGCTTGCGGCACGAAAACAGGTCGTATGCGCCCATCAGGCATACCGCTTGCACCGCCGACAGGCTCGCGAAGTCGAGTACGGGCTTGAGGCAGAGTGCAGCGCGACTCAGACGGAGGTACAATTCTGCCTCGTCGTTGTTTGGCTCGAGCGTGAAGTCGCCCACCGCGCCAAGCGCGAACACCATTAACAATACCGCGAGGTCGTGCGGGTCCATGGTCGCAATGCCTTTGGCTTCGGCCCCTCCCTTTCCCTGTCCTTCAGCGCCGCCTCCATCGTACCCGCGTCGCTTTTTGTACGCCGCAGGGACGAGCTCCTCCATGAGCTGGTCGCGCGCAACAGGCCGTATCCAACAAGAGAGATTCTGAACATAGCACTCGCACAGCGCGGACGCGCGCTCGTATGTGGGCAGCTGGTCTTCAATCGCCTCCTGCATCGCGCGCGTCTGAAGATGCGGAGGCGCGAAGGGGAAGCTCCTGCTGAGAAGGGTGATGTCGAACGGTAGGGCAGGTCGGTGCGCCACTGTCGGGCTATCTGGCTCCAGTCGCGCGAGCACGCTGCGGTTGATATCGTGCTGTGGGCCATGTGAGTGCAAGGGGGTTGCTCCTGAGGTCTTATATTACGTACGACAAGAATGGACTAAAGTGTGATAAATAGAATAAGAATGATGTGGTGGAGAGTAGCAGTGTTAACGTACCTCCCCCGCTCCGGCACGCTCTGACACTGTGAGATTCCCGAACGAGTTCATGATATCCTTGTCAAGCTCGTCGCTTCCAGCGTCATCCTCCCTCCCCTTCTTCGACGGGGACGCGACACCTGTCTTTATCCGTAGAAGGTCTTCGGAAAGCAAGGGGTGCTGGTCGTTGGACATTGCCGCATGCGCGATCTGCAGGGCATCTTCGAGCTGGCGGATACGCTTGCTCATCTCCTCCAACCTGAGGTGGAGCGTGTCCGTGTCTGCAAGAATATATCTGGGCGGCCAGAGTAGATCAGCGTACGCAAGGAGGATGAGGACGACTCGACACGTACCTTGTCCCTTGACCAGTTGCTAAAGAGCCTGAAAAGGGTATAAGAGCAAGTATATGGAGCCACACTAACGAGACGGCGGACCATTGGGACATATAGTCTGGCAACCCCTCCTCACGCACGTGTTACACGGAATCTTGGAATTGAACAAGGTCAGGAAAGACCAGCCAGCGTGCCAGCGACTCACGGCTTTATCACACTTTACTTTCAACCTGCGCACACCCGTTGAGCTGATCGAGTCTATAATAAGGAGTAGCGCACCTTCTGCACTCCGCGCATGAGATCTCGCCCTTCGCCCGCTTGAGCTCTGTCCTCCTATTTCTGTGGCCCTCCGAAGCAGCCTTCTGCACAGGAGGCATCGTCGGCGTCGATGTAGATACCGCTCGCTGCGTTCAAGTTAAGCATGCTATGTGTATTGCGCCGAACGCGTGAGCGCGGCGCCGCGGCCCGACTCCTGACTACGGTTGGCTCCAGTGGCTGTATAGCATCCCGAACGAGCCGTCGCCGAATGCTTACAGTCAATCACCCTTGGAGCTGGGCAAGTTTATTTTCACAGTTTTGTGAGAAACATCTTGAGCTATTTATGAGGAAACCGAGCAGATTTGAGTGAGAAAGAAAAATCCAGTGAAATTGAGCCTAGGAAAGTGCTGAAGCCACTAAATATCAAAAAGGAAAGAGTGGCTACGCGCAAACAAAAGCGAGACTAATTTTCCTAAACAGAGAACGTAATCTTTGATGGCAACATTTCATTTTGACCTTTTCTCGACTATTTGTTTTCGATCGCAGTGGTCTTTTTTGACCTAGTGCCCCTCCCTTGTGCTGATATAAAGACCAGTAGAACTAAAGCCGCTCATGTCTTATGCTTCACATACTACATCCTGCTAACTGCTTCTGTCATATCTTTATTCTAAGGATTTTACGGGAAATTTTTGCCTTTTCTTGCTCATTTTTCATTGAAACGAGCCACCTTACTTTACCCAAAAGCAAAGGTACATGCTTAGTCGTAAAAATTCAAAAGAAATCAACCGGATATGGCACCCTCTAACCCGGTGACCGATCGTAACTATGTTAATATATGTGGGGAGCCCACATAGAGTGGAGAGGCGAAGCTATGCACACGGCTTAATCCTAGTTGAGCAAGGGAATGGCCTTTTTTCGAGGCTGGCTTGAGGGGCAAGAGGATGTTCTCACGGGGGGGGGGGGGGGCCGCACAGCATCAAGCTACCGCTGACTAAGCTAGCTTTTTGAGAGCCCCTAACCGGATAACTGGAGGGCTTCGCCCCCCAATTAACCTTGATCTTACAGGTCTTGGTGCTGAAAACACCACTAGCAGTTTCTTTGATTACAGCACTGGAACCGACCATGGGATTTGTGCTTCCGACCCTGAGAACACACGAACAGAGGGGAAAAGGTCAGATGTAAGTACCAGTTATAACTGGTGATGAAATTTGTTTTCGTTCTGACCCTATCAATACTGGTTATATAACCAGTTATAACCCAATTCTGTGTGCAATGCAACACTTATTGTCCAGTAAGGTCCCCAAATAGCAACGCCCTCGAACAAATGCGGAAATCCCGGATATATCTGTGACACTATCGTCACACAAACGTGACACCTGGTCAAACTCGGTGGACGGTGGTCCTTGGACCCCAGGCCTGGCATGCAGAACTCTTTTACCACCGCGCCGAAACGCTCACGATCCTTATCGCCCACGGCAGACATGACGAGCAAAAGACCACGTCTATTTCTTCCAGATAGGGTCAAGGCGGCTATAAGTACTACTTACAGGGCCATGATCTCTTCCTTGACCGATTTTGAGAAGGACGAGACAGTCGATCTAGTCCATGCTGTTCTCCTAGGGTTTCATGACGCCATCCGACGGGAAAACATAAATTTTAACAGCGAGCTTTGCAACGGTAATAGTCAGCCTCAAATGTCATACTTAACTCGTATCAAGAACAGCGCTCCTGATAAATGGCGCGCTCTATGTCAAGCGATCCAGGCGAAAAACTGGGATGCATTACTGGACTTGCGTATGCATACTATCCCAATGTGCATATTAGCACATTGATATTTACTCTGATTTGTCTCGTTTCTTTTCGTGGCAGTCACCGTCAAGCTGCTCAGACACAGTTGGTACCGCTCTTGCTCCACGCGGTCTAGTCGCTCAATTATAATTATTCAGGCCCGAGTCCCGAAAGCGATGTCACTGAAGATGCGATAGGTGAATTGGTACTTTCTAGTTTGAGCAAGCCCCTCCTAATAATGGCTTGTAGCCACGACCCTTTCGTGGCAAGAATCTTACAAGGGGGACGCTGCGGATTTGCTTTGGGCTCACATCACAAGGCACTACAAACAAGCTAGAATACAGAGGCTGTATGCGCATGTTTCCGCCATCGTCCAATCTTCCGGCATGGGAAAGTCCAGGGCGGTCGATGAACTCAGCAAGAAGCATTTTCTGATACCTTTATGTCTTTGGCGCAGTGATCAGACTGGTGCGCGAAAATTCTTTCCAATACACTTCAACTTCTGACCTTATCTCAACTTTGATATACATGCAGGCTTTCCACCTCCCGATGCGGCAGTTCGTGATTATCTTCTGATTCCCAATCCGGAGTCCAGAGTCGCCATGTTCAAACGCAGTGCGGCGCTGCTCGCTGCTCTATTCCACACGACGACAGGAAGGCTTCGTGCACTTGGAGAAGATAATGTAGAGGTTGTATCCATTCCTACTAAGTTTCGCGACTTAATGTCCAATAATCAAAGCATGACGCGGCCGAATGAATTCTGCCAGCGATTTTATGACGACGTCGTCGCCTTAGCAAAGAGTTATGAGCCTGAGATCCCTGATGTACGAATTCTATGTCCCTACCTAAACTTCCAGCTAAATTCTTTCGTATTAGGACTACGCGCGGTCCTCGGGACCCTACGGAAGTGAAAGCCCAGATGGGAACGCCGATAAATCCATTGGAAATACTTATTCCCCAACCTTGAGGCTTCGAGTCCTCCTTGAACTACTGTGTAAAGAAAAGCCGCAAGAGTACGGAGGATCGGGACTTTCAGATGATAAATCGGACTATTCTCAGGGAACCGTGTCGTACAGTGAAGAGGGGCCGAAAGTTATTGTTGCTTTTGACGAGGCCCATATCCTGAAAAATCCGGACAAAACTGTCTCTGATTGGTCTCCTTTTTCTGAACTCCGTCGTGCATTTCGCAGATTGCAGCATATACCAGTTTGGGGCCTTTTCCTCTCTACTACAGGCAAAATATCCCAGTTCAATACTAGCAAACTGGAGGGTGAGTCCGCTCGCATGCAGTACAATATCTACGCCAATGTCCCCCCGTTCACTGATCTGGGGTTCGGTATGTTTGTCCGCCCTCCGCTGGATCTCAATGGTGATAAATGCGACCTGACATTGACCGAGGCATCGAGTACACTCTTTATGGTCAAATTTGGACGGCCACTGTGAGCTTGCTATCCTTCTTGAAGCATAACTGCCTGCTTACCCGCTATGACGTGTTATTTTTAGGTTCCCACTCCGGTACGAGCTTGGCGGCGCATCGACCAAGCGGGAGATTGTGCGTTTCGCGATCAGGAAACCGATAAACGAAAACTTTGATAGCATTGAAGATTTTACAAAGCTGGAAGACTCGCAGAGGACGGCATGTCTGTCCCAGCGTCTAGCCCTTGAGTTTAATTCAACAACGTACAGCAGCCGTCGGGAAGAAGAAAGGCAAGTGGAAGCTCACATGAGGATATGTCTCAAGGTCGAACACGGATCCGAGCATATCGTGACTATTTCGGGATCCGAGCCTCTTCTCTCAGAAGCCGCATTCGTAGTTATGAGGCAGAAAGGATTCAACGCCCCGCAAGCCCTTAAAGCCGTCCTTAGCGGCTTCTCAGTTGATAAAGGGGACCGTGGCGAGCTCATTGCATTGCTGCTCCTGACACTTGCCCGTGACAACGCTGTATACGAGTTGAATGTTGGACAGTCGAAGGGGTTTTTAATGTCTGGGATGCTCAAGGACGACGGCGAAGGATGGTCTCGGAAAGTGCCTGTTACCAGCTTCATGGAACGTCCATTTGCTGGGCTAGATGGCAACACGACTGCAGCTCTAAAGAAGCGATTCGAAGACGCACACGTGCATTTCAACCACTTTATCAAATCGAATGAGCAGGCAACCTGCCAAGCAAAGTATCTCCTGCGTTATATAGTGCGGGGAGCAGCACTTCTGTGTGCCCGCTCAATGCCAGGGATCGACATGGTGATACCGGTACTTTACAACAATCTCTTCCGGGTGGGGAATCTAAGCTATATCCTGGCCCAAGTCAAGAACAATAGCAAGGTGAACGAGGAACAAGCAAATGTACTTTTTAAGGCCATGGACCCTTCGGCTCTTGGGATGTGGGATGAATACCAGACGCCGCGACACGTCATTTGTATTGTGTTTTCATTTGCGTCAAGACCATTCTTCGAATACAAGGAAAGAGCACTTGACCATGGTGGTGTTAGCTATACGTCCCATGACTTCTGGTGTGGGGGTGTCGATCCTAGTGTTCTGGGGCCAGTATTAGACACAGAGAAGGACACATGGCGTGCATTGGTGCTGTCTTCAAAGAGGTGGGAGAATGTGTACAACGAAGACGGTAAGATAATCCCGACACGCATGAGTATGCATGCCGGTGGGGCATCGGATGCAGAATTCTGGAAGTGGGCACCGGTGGCGTAAGTCCAACACTAATCCGAGTTTATTCTTGCAATTCCTGGGCCTCTGAATCTTAACGTCGAATGTTGATTTATGAAATCGACTATGAGTATTTCTCTTAGGCAACCCGTTTCACGGCTCCGTCATAGGGAGGGGGAGCATCATCAAAAGATCCTTTATTTCGTTCGTTTGGTCCATTTTATCGTCAATGATCTGCTCATATGTTCGGAGGAAGGAGAGCCTGGAGACGCCCGACAGTAGTACAAACATAGCGGAAAAGATAGGTTAACTTAAATTTATTTCTTTTGTAGATGATTCTGGAGGGCGTAAATAGAATTGGTAAAACCTGCTTCCGTAGCTTTTGCCAGTAGACCGGCCTTGTCAGTTATTACTTATGGAAGCCATGTTTATTTATTATTTATCGCCGTCACAGTGACTCGGGGTAATTATTGTTGAGGCTGATTTGTTTACCATCCATGGCGGAGCGTTCGAAGGGGACTAGTTCGAGTATCAAGTCGGACGTGCAGAGCTGTAGTTTGCACCTTGTAGAATTGCTCTGTCGCAATATACATGTACAACTGTTCGCAAACTTGTACAAGTAGCGGATGAAAGCGACAACGAGCCCTATTTCTACCAGTAACGTGGTTGCGCGCGGAGTTTGCACTGGCAGCTATGCATGTAAATGGTAAAGTTTGGGCCGACTCCACTTTTTATAAATCACGACCCGCAGTAACATTGTAACCTAAATAATCATAACTTAGTAGGAAGTATATGCACCTAAAACTTGCCAAGGAAAGAAACAAAAATAAGGTAAACAAGCGCGCTTTTGTGGTTTCGCTCAGCGACAAGATACGGTCTAGTGATCCGTTAACCAGCCCTGTACCTTTTCTACTGAGGCTTTCTTGTGTTCATTCTCTACAACCTTCCCCAAATCCTCCGACTTCCTTCGGGTAGCGCACCGAAGAGCCATCATCAAGTCAAACACGTCAAAGTCGCTGGATGCTTCGTCCTCAGACATTCCATCGGATCCAACCCTATTCCGTTTCCGATTTTGTAACCGTTCAAGTCTATCTCTTGTTTGTTTCTTCCTTCCTCTCTCTCCTTCCCTCACTCCTCCCTTCCTCGACTCCTTGTATTCACAGGATAAAAGTGGTCCTGCGTGTACCGCTTTACAAGCGCTAGTGCCGAGGGCGGCGCCCATTTCTTTACGGCAGCCGGGCAGCGCCACCATGATGTAAAGGCACCAGGAACACTTTTGTTACTCTCTGAAATAAGTGATTACTGGATCGGCGATGTAGATCCCTCCAATATTCTTTGATAATGACATCTCGTTTAGCGACGTCGTCGACAAAAAACACACGTTTGCCTCCTGGAGGCACACGACGTGAACAGATCCGTTGCTCTGAAGGCACTTTGTTCCGTGCGGATTGTCCACTTTGGCATCGACAATTGGTTCGTGGACAGAGGCATAGTGTGATCTCGCGTTGGAAGAAGGGGAAGAGGATGCCGGACAGTACAAACATAGCGGAGTAAAACCGAACAGCTCGTTTCGTCTGAGAGCCAATATCGGCGCGAGCTGATAGTCCCAGACGTATCAGACCAGTGGAGACGAGAGCACAGGGTTTCCCAGCTAATATATGGCATTCCAACCAAGTCTGGTCGAGCGCGGGGCAGGACTTGTACACAGGACGTAGTTTCATCATCGTCATCTTCCGTCGTCTTACTCTCTATCTTACCCAGAGAAACGAGCTGATTCTAGTAGACTGGGCCGGAAAATTCACCAGTGTGGACAACTTTCTTTACCTGCATACGTGTGGAGATGACAGAAGAGATGTCTGGTTTCGAGTCGGAGCCATCGAATTCTCCCTTGCAGCCTGTATCTCTTCTATTACAACATACTGTACCAGATGTTCAAGTTGATCTGCCGCGAACGAAAGTTAGCGGTCAGAGATAAATAACCAAGCTTAGCACCGGTTGATCACTGTGAGAAGTTTCTTAGTAAGTAATATACATACGAGCAGTGAGAATCCTTCTTTCTCTTTTCCCGCCATTTCATTCAAAATCTTATTTTTGAATGTCAACCAATCCGAAGGCATATCCACCGCGTCCGAGTCTGCCTTCCGCAAGTAATAGGTCTTGAACCGCTCAGCCTCGGCGACGTGTGTGCCGGAAGTCATACCTATGCCCTTGATTGCCGACTTTTTGTACGCTTATACTGAGGTAAAGTCTGTCCGGAGAAAGGATCGCTCATAGTCGTGGTTAAATTGGGAAGGTTAAGTTCGACTTTTGCAAGTTTATGCCGTAATCATCATTTGTCATATCGAGCAAGCCACAGCCCCTTCCCCGCCGCCGTTGCCATTCAGTACGACCTGCGAAATAAAGTGGTTACATGCCATACGCAATGGACAGAAGCACTGCTTCGATCCCACAGCCCATTCGGAATCTTGCGTTACAATCGCGGCAACAACAGCCTCGCCGTATAGCTAGGAGGCAGTCGCTAACTACTGTGTATAGATACATCGTTCTTGAAAAACACATACGATATGAGTTGCAGGGGTAGAAAACAAAACTAGAGGCCAATTTATATGAGTTACAGGATGCCGTGAGTATACTATATCTATAAGAATGCGAATCATATGCGGTTAGAGACGATGATATGATGATATCGTGACAGTAAATCCAGGATTGAATAGGAGAAGAAAAATGTTTAGATGTGTCCACCGGGTGAGAAAATGCGGTAAGTCTTTGTCCCGTGCGTCGATAATAGTGTGTTGTACGATATGGTAGAAAAAGACCAAGTCTAAAGGTCAGACCGTCACGCTGCATCGCTACAATTTCCAGATGCCATCGACAGGCCGTAAATGGTCTTTGCACTGTTTCGGGTGCTCCGCCTCCTAGTAGTGTTGTCACTCTCACCGCGTTGCCCGAGGTCGGCAGCTGTACCTTTCCGAATTAGTGTATCCCTGCGCCTAATCCACGTGAAACCCACGGCCTCTCTGCCCCATTCCGGATATAATCCGTGCTCCCTTTAAGCGTTTGGTTGGCGGATGCGCCTCAGTCTTCGAGGCATCTTCCTTATCACGAGTTCGCTTCAGTCTGTTCAATGACTTCTTCGAGTAACCTATTTCGGTCCCAATATTGACAGCGCGCTGGGGTTCCCAAGGTTGCCTCGTTTCTAGTCGCAAGGCAATCGGATCGTCTTTCAGCAGTACGATCCCATCGAGTAAGAGACGGCTCATCGCTTCGTGGCAATGGTCCTCGGGAAGATCATATTCTTTCCACAAAGCCCATTCAACCGCGACGTAACACGTTAACAGGCACATCATCTCGCACATAATACCCAGACAAGGGTGAAGAATCTCCAGCCATTCCTCCACTGTTGTTGTGCGGAGGATAGTATCCCTGGTATCTGTAGCCCCCTCCTCGAAGGTATGCCATTTAAACACCCTCATCAAATGTTCAGCCTTTTTAGATATTTGTTTCTCCTCATTTACTGGCCAGGCGTGGAGAACTTGGTAGACAAGCACCCAGTAAGCGGATTCGACATCGTGGCAGCCGCAATGTTCTACAGGAACTTTTGCCGTTATAGGGATACCCTTCATAGAAGGCGTATTATTGATGGCATTGCTGTAGAAGTCGTACTTTTCAGAACCGTATGCCTTCAAGTAGAGCTCTTTGGCTTTGCCCAACAATTCCGGAAATTATCCCAATCGATCAGCATTCCTGCTTCCTTCACTTCCGTCCTAAACAGTGCGCAACATTACGACCAACCCCATGATAAATAACATGGGCTGCACGTACTTCGAAGGATCAAGGACCTGATTTATAAACTTCACGTCAGGATAGTCATCCAATTTCGTATCGTGGTGAATCGGATCAATAAGGATATTGTTCTGGCTTATATCGCGATGCAGCGTCCGTTTCTTCAGAAGACAGAGTCTGTGTCCTTTTATAAGATACAAATTAGCACCATATCACACAAGAAGCGGGGAAAGCCAGCTTACCCTGAAGGCTGTCATATAAGACCATTAATAATTGACGTACAGATGTTCGCTCCGCTAGGGGCTTCCCTATACTCTTCAAGACAGACCTCTGCTTCTCACGACGCGGAGCGGAGCGGTCACCACTCACAGTCTTTATCACTGTATCCGTTCCGGAGTGCACGTCAGTTGTTCTCAGGGGAACTTTAGTATTGTCATTGTCCATCAAAACCGTCTCCGAGAAATCAACTTGTACCACACCAGGAACTCCTTTGATTCTCTCAAGAATGGCTGATTCTTTGAATCGAGGACGCATATCTCTCCACTGATCTTTGATGATTCTCTTTGCGGCTTCGTCAACGAAAACACACGTTTGCCTCCCATGGGCAGACGACGCGAACAAAACCTTTGCCCTAAAAGCATTTTGTTTCGTGTGGGTATTGATAATCCACCTTGGTGACAACGACCGACCCAGGGATAGAGACATGGTGTGGTCTCGCGAAGGAAGGAGAGGGAGAGGGTGCCATACGGTACAGACATAGCGTAGCAAGACCGACCAGTTTGTATCTTTTGAAAGCCAGTATAGCCGAGAGCAGAAAATTCCAGATGTATCGGACCAGTGGAGACGAAAGCACAGGGTCTCCCAGCTAATATACAGCATGCCAGCCAAGTCTGGTCGGGCACGAGGCAGGAGTTGTAAGCAGGAGATGGTTTGACCATCGCCATCATCCGCTGGTTTGCACTTAACCTCGCCTAGAGAGACGATCCGATTCCAGTAGATTGGACCAGAGAATTTACCATCACGAACAACTTTCTTGGCCTGTTTGCGTGTAGAGATGACAGAGGAGATGTCGAGTTTCAAATCGGAGCCATCAAATGTTCTTTTGCAGCCCGCATCCCTTGTATTGCAAAATACCAGGCATTGAGCTACTGCGAATGAAAGTTAGCGGACAGAAATAAGCAGTGGCTTAGCATGGGTTGCTCACTACTATCTTTGTTCGACTTGCTCACTGAGAGACTTATCTTAGTCAGTAGCCTGCACACAAGCAGAGAAAGTCTTGCTTTCTCCTTTCCTGTCATTTCATTTGAAATGTTCTTTTTGAATGTCAACCAATCCGAAGGCATATCCACCGCGTCCGACTTCTGCAAGTAATAGTAGATCTCGAATCGCTCAACCTCGGCGACGTGTGCATCGCAAGACATGACCACAAGCTTGACGGCACCGAGGTAGCCGAATTTCCGTATGTGTTTTTGAGGTACTAGATCTGTCCCGCGAAAGGACTGGTTATGGTCGTCGTTCAAGTTTGAGAGTTAAGTTCTCTCGAAGTTCGACTTCAACCTTGAGATTTCGATGAAAACGGTAACTACGTGACACGATAGTGCGCGTGTGACAGCAGCGCGTCAAGGTCACCCGGGCCGACGTCCAAATTTCCACTTGAATTACATTCATCGGTATTCAACCCAGGCGTCCGGGTTCAAAACTCTCGTCTCTTAAAAAACTTCAAGTTCAATACCACGTCTGAACACCAATTCCGAAGAAAAAATGCGGCCCTCGTCGCCCTCGATTCCCGAGCGTGACTTTACGCTCGAGGCGCTCAAGCAGTCCTTGCGCGTCGACGGGCGCAGCCCTCTCGACATGCGTCCCGTCGAAATCGCCTTCGGGCCTGAGCTTGGTTGGGTAGAGTGCGCGTTGGGAAAGACGAGGTGTGTCGGCCGTTATACGGCTCCGAGAATGAGAACGCACTGTTGATGGCATTCTGCGAACAGAGTACTCGCGCAGGTGGACGCGAAGATGGTGAAACCACCGGAAGACCGACCGCTCGAGGGAATCATCAGCATACACTCGGAGATCTCCCCGATGGCGTCGAGCGAGTATGAACCTGGCCGGTAGGTGCGTATGCCCTCGCGACGCAGGCTGAATGCGCGCTGATATGCTCAACTCTTCCGTATACAGTCCGGAGGAGGAGGAGGAGGTTCTGATCACACGAATGCTGGAGAAGGTACTGCGCAGGAGTGACGCGGTAGACAAAGAGTCTCTGTGTGTGCTAGCGGGGCAGCGGGTTCGTCGCGTCGTCTTCCCCGTCTTTGTTACCTTTTTTTAAGTCCACCATTTTATTTTTACGTAGGTTTGGCATTTGCGGTTGACGATGCACTACCTCGCAGACGCAGGGAACATGATGGACTGCGCTTGTCTGGCCGGGATAGTCGCCCTGAAGCACTTTAGGAGACCAGAGGTCGAGGTCATCGGTGACGAAGTCACGATCGTAAGAGCATATTCCGGCTTCTCTCTAATATTACTACTGTTTGACGATTCTCCTCCAGCACCCGCCGACTGAACGCGCACCCGTTCCGCTTTCGCTGCACCACACGCCGTTCTGCCTGACGTTTGCGTACTTCGATGCCGAGGGGACGCCACCCATCCTGGACCCGGCGCGGCTCGAGCAGACGCTTGCGACGGGCACGCTCTCTGTCGCGCTCAACGCACAACGCGAGCTGTGCGTCGTGCAGAAGGCGGGGGGCGTGCCGCTCGCCCCGGACGAGATTGTGAGGATTATCGAGGTGGGCGTCGTGAAGGTGCGGGACCTGGATGCGCTCGTCGAGGCGCGGCTGCGGGAAGATTGGGCCGGCAGAAACGTGGAGGTCAGATAGTACTGTATTTACTGGTAGGCCACTGAGACCAACTTATTTACCATCCATGGCGGAGCGTTCAAGAGAGTCATAGTTCGAGACGTGATGAGTAGCATGTTGGGCGCGCAGGGCTACGGTCCGCACTTTGTAAAAATGCTTTATCGCAATATGCATCTATTCGTCAATACCGTACGAGGGAGCTGAAGAAAGCAGCCTCGTTTAACTTTTTCGCAGCTATATAATGGTAATTACTTACAGCCGATTCCCCTTTTTATAATCGTGTTTTAACCTTTTCAAACACTGTAGTCAGGAACTAAATAATAATAAATTAGTGTACATGCACCTAAAACATGGATATACACCGTTGAGGGGGGGGAAAGAAAAATAAGGTGAACAAATGCGACTTTCGTGGCTTCGTCATACGGTCTAATGATCCGTTAACCAGCCTTGTACTTTTTCTACGGTCACTTTCTTGCGTTCATCCTCAGCAGCCTTCCTCAAATCCTCCGACTTCTTTTGACTAGCGTACCGAAAAGCCATCAACATGTCAAGCGTGTCTATGTCGTCGTATTCTTCGTCCTCAGACATTCCCTCGGCCCGATTCTGACGCCGCTCACGCCGCTCTCTTGCTCGTTTCTCTTTCTTCTCTTTCCGCGCTTTCCTCCACTCCTCCCTTCCTTGATTCCGTGTATCCCGAGGATAATACTTGTCCTGCGTGTGTCGCTTTACAGTTGCCAGTGCCGAGGGAGGCGCCCATGCATTAAGGGCCGCGCTTCCATAAATCATGGAGTAAATCACTTCCGGAGGTCGCGTATCTTCGTTCAAGAAAGCCGCAGATTTGCCGTGACTAGCGAGGACCAAAAAATCCGGACCACGTTGCTCAAAGCAATGAAGAGTAACAAGATATGCCTCGGGGTCACCACCCTGAACGATGTCGTCCGTTTTGAGTATGACATTCGGTGTCTTAATCAGACGCGTCGATAAGTAAGGACTAATCGTTTAGGTAAAGGATCGTACCTGTAGGAAGGCAATCATACGCTTATCTAGAAGTCTATGAAGATGAACCCACAGAAAAAGCATGTTTCGGATGTCGCTGATCTCTTCGATGACTGTAAGACCTGCGCTTCGTTCTTCGGTAAGACGCTTTATATACTGATAACGTAGAGTTAACCAGTGAGGTTATAATGGTCATCGAAGATATGACTGACTGCGTCTCCCTTCACGTGTGGGATAAGATGACAAGCGTCGCAGAGATCTTCCGCGGCTCTCGAGAAAGGACACGCTCCGTATTGCACGATCAGTTCGTTCCGAATCGTCGTACTGCAACCACTTTGAGAGGAGTGCTCGCTCGTGACCTTACTTATGACATCGGGATCAGCGAAATGAGTAGCGTTGGTGGCATGGAAGTAGTAGATATCTCCAGCGTTGACAAGGTCATCCAAATCACAAGGAATTGACTTGTCCTGAGTGAGGGTAAGAACACCCACTGAACCCGTCACAGCGTATCCCAGGTAGCTTAGCCATTTACGCGGCTTGACTGCATACAGAGGGAAGAGGTCCGGGGGAATAGCCAGAGCAGTAAACCAGTTCGAGTCTTCTTCTTCAGAAGCGAATCGGAGGTTTAGCGATACCAGAGTGTTATTCAACGACATGGTGGACACTGGGTGATCATGTTCCGCGGCGGCTTGCCACTGGCAGTCAGTAGTCGCCCAGGCTGAAGCCGGAGTAGGCCGCTCTGTAGCAGGTCACGCGACCGTCACGGTGGCTACAGAACACGCGTCTGATTTTTAACAATATTAGCGTCCGGTTTGCACGAACAGTCTGAAAAAGACTCGCCTCCTTCGAGTGTATTTGACGTAACGGATTCGATAAGGATGATTGGAGCACAATACGTCGCGAATTGTGATTCGGCGGTGAGAGAAAGGCCTGGCAGCGTGGATTCGCCGCCACGCGCGCGAGTGAATTGCGAACCCGGTTCTATTCTGTGCTATCATTAGGTCGGGGTCTTCCCTTCGCGAAGCAGATCCTCAGGGCTACCGTCCGTGTCGGGGATTTGCAAGAAAGCTGAGAGCGCCCGAGAGTCCGACCAGCCTGAACACACTTGAGCGCGCTTTCCCAAGTCACGTTTTCTTTTACTCAGATGCAGGTCACGTGCGGTCACGCCAGCGGATGCCCGTTTACTTAGTCAGAGCCCCTAGAAATTTCTGCCCGGAGTCGCGCGATCCGCTTGCGCCAGTGCGTTTCCGAGCTTTATCTACCATCCTTGCTCTTTCACTCCTACACTCTCCGTCCCTTCCCTTCGTCGAAAAAGACAAAGCAAAGTATCTACAATGGTTGCCGCTGTGCAGAGACCCGCGCCTGAGTTCTCCGGCCCCGCCGTTGTCGATGGCCTCATCACCGACATTGCGTCCAAGGACTTCATCGGCCAGTGGTGAGCACGCTCAATTCCGCGTTTTTGCCCCTGTTCTTCGCTGACGACGTGTGGTTGGGTAGGGTTGTCCTGCTGTTTTACCCTATGTACGTTTCTCTGTCTTTTCTTTCTTTCTTTCTTTGATACGCCGAGCTGATGCGCGCGTTTTTGGGTAAAAGGGACTTCACCTTTGTCTGCCCGACGGAGATCCTCGCGTTCAACGACGCCATCAGCGCGTTCAAGGCCATCAACACCACTGTCATTGGTACGCGTCCACTTCCCTCATCCCATTGCATAATCACCGATTATTGCTTGCGTACACAGGCGTCTCTACTGACTCGCACTTCTCGCACCTCGCGTGGACGTCCAAGCCGCGCAACGAGGGAGGTCTCGGCCCCGACCTCAAGCTCCCTCTCCTTGCAGACAAGTCGATGAAGATCTCGCGTGAGTACGGCGTCCTCCTCGAGGACGAGGGTATCGCGCTCCGCGGACTCTTCATCATCGACCCCAAGGGCATCCTTCGGTGAGTTTACGTGTCTTCCTTACTGTTTTCCTTCGGCCGAAGGCTGGGGGGCTGTAGCGCTCGTTCTCAGCCGGCGGTGTGGTAATTCAGACACTTATTCCTGTTCTTCCCTATTCCTCCGCACCCGCTTTACCCGACCCGACCCACCCCGACTCCCCAATCACTAGCCAGATCACGGTGAACGACCTCCCTGTTGGGCGCTCCGTCGAGGAGACCATCCGCCTCGTCAAGGCCTTCCAGTTCACCGTACGTCTCCTTGTCCCCTACCCCAAGCTATTCCTTGGTAATCCCCGTACTTACTTGACTCCCCTGGCGCAGGACGAGCACGGCGAGGTGTGCCCTGCAAACTGGACGGAGGGCTCGGCGACGATGAGGGCCGACCCGAAGGGCTCCCTCGAGTATTTCAACGCGGCGAACCCGAACCTCCCGAACAAGCGTAAGCGCGTCGATTGATTCTCCCGCCCGACGGCCCCTCCCCTGCCTTTGCTGACCACCGCCCCCGTCCCCTTCTTTTCCCCTTCCCCTCATTTCTCTCCACCACGCGTTCTCAAAAATCTTTTTTGCGCATACTCGTCATGGTTCGGCCCGGCCCGCTTTTGATTCCTGCGCCCACCGGACTATCTACACCCATATTAATCCGCTTTCGTGAAAACATCTGAACAATTGATAATCGACTCTGCACGCCGTCTCGTGATCCTTGATCCTCGTCTATCCGCATTTATCATCGTCGTGGCCCGGTTCATCCCGCTCTATTCACCCTTCTACCCTTGTTCTTGATCCCATCCGCATCGCTGCCCGTCATTTCCTTGTCTATATCCTCACGCCTGTCTTCCCCCCTTTTCGTCTCCGTCAACCCGTTACGTCCTCCGCCTGCCCGCGACACATCATGCAGACTAAATATGGTGCCCGCCCGTCCGAGTTTCGGGAGACTCCGAGCTAGAGTCGGAGTTCCCGTGTTCCCGACATAGACGTATACGTAGACGCCTAGAGGGCGAAGGGAGAGTCGGTGGGGGTTGATATAAGATATTTAATGATCGAGATACATAGATGAGTACGGCAGGTAGACGGAATCGAGTTTAGACATCGTATACGGCAGTACCTTAAGTGGGTAGATGAATAAGACATGATGATCACTGCTCTCTCTTTGCGTCACGGTGCTGCTAGTCATACATCGGGGTCGAGGTGGGGCATCACAACGACTGGTTGTAGTGCTGCCTGTCTAAGCCGCTTTAGTAGCGAAGAGAAAGAGAACGGTGTGGGCTACCTTTATATGCGTTGCGCGGAGGTGCTTTTCGTCCTCTAAGTACTGTATGATATGGCTAGCGAAGGCAAAGTGTGTGTTCACGTTTTCAAGTTGCAATAAATATTCCACGAGCTGATTGGTGTTGGTAAGAATGAACGTAAGTATGCATATCCAAAGAAAACAATTTAAACAAAATATGTTCCTCGCGACTCGCGTCCGAATTCTTCGCGCTCACACCCCTTGGGTATAGCGATTTAATTGTTTCGACTGAATGCGCATATAAGGTACCGGCTGCAGCCAGTTGGCACGACGTATCTTTGTGGAAAAACAAACATGTACCCAAGCCTCACTGTCTGATAAGCACAAGGCGGCAAAGCATGGTAAGGGTAAAATCCTACTACCAATTCGTAAACGATCACGATGCTCTACTTGACAAAGCCCGAAATGCACAAGTATGGTGCTCGTCTTAGGTGAGCGGCAAGTAATATGTGAACAAAACCTCCCTTCACTGCGGAGAATTAATGAGAGGAATTAATATTGTGCAATCAGTGACTATGATACCATGAAAAAGGTAAGGAAAGTACAATGCGCTCGCCGGCAGATCCCGGAATAATTGCCTGGAAAATCATGTGGTACTGGTACCTGGATTGCGCATCGTCCTTTGTACTACCCACTGCCAGTCATCATGGCTGACTCTGAGTCCAGGATCGTTATCATGGACATGGACTCCGGAAACTCAAGTTGTTCTTAGCATTTTTTACCGTATCGATTGGGTTTAATCGCCATCCTCAGTCCTCTGCGTCTGTCTGCCTTTCGGACCTTGGTCGGACATCATCAGACCCATATGGATTTCTGGAAGTACAAAAAGTTACGGTGAATCACGGTTTCGCTCCTTTATCGCAACGTCCCCTTTGACCACTGCCATCCCCTCTAATCCCAGGCTCGGTCTTTGCCTGAGGCTAAGCGGTGCCCCAGCATTGTCTCTGGTCGCCATTTTTCACCTTTCACATCGCCTGAGACTCTTATAGCTGGTCGGATCTCGAGATCTCCAAATGTCCCGAGTCGTCGGGGGTCGACTTTCTCCGAACATGAAGTAACTCGCAAAAAATAAAGACAGGTGAAGAAACCAAAGGTTTGTAGATAAATGATCTGGGATGGGAACTGAGTAGAAACTTGTCTGAATGATGGGTTAACCAGTACCAGGAATCGCGACGATTCGTAAGTTATACGTCTAGTCGACTGTAGAGTACACTGAAGCTAATGCAATTCAGAATACTCTTCGGGCGACTGTAGTGGCCCGCGGTGGTCTTTTCCCGTAACTTGGGCATGCCTGAGCCTTTGCGGGTGCTGTTGATCAAGGACGACGTGAATCAGGCAATAACATTCAACGATATTGCGGTCGCGCCTCCTTCAGGACTATGGGCGTGCTCGATGCGCTTCCTCGGCGGGGCGTCCTCAGGTGCGTTGTCCTCGAAATCTCTTCGCGTTCTCTTGCTTCCTCGCTTCGGCTGTTCCTTCTTTTTCTCTCTCGTTGTTCCTTTGCCCATGACGGGGAGCATCTCTGGCTGCCTGCGGATGCGCAGACGGGGAATTGGAGTCTCCATAGAGACGAGCCTTCTGCGTCTCAACTCGCGCATCCCGTCTGGAACCACTAGAGTCGGAGGGATAGGCTCGTCGGCACGACCTTTTCCCTTCGCTTGACAGGAGATCGCGGCTGCACCATCGCATTTTTCCGCCCTAACCAAAAGACGGACGCGAGGTCGGGATATTTCTGGAGGGTGGGCCGCGAGCTCATCTACGTCGCCCCAGGGGCGAGTGGGTTTACCAGTCGCCTTGTCCGAAGGAGCGGTGTCAGTGGCGCTCTCCTTGCGTCTGTCCTTGCGTTTCTTCGCTTCCGCCGAAGGACCGGCAGGCCTTTTGTTTTTGTCTGACTTTGCCCACGCCTTATGGGCACGGGGTTTTTGTTGCTTAATGAACTGACCTAATTCTGGTTTGTTGAGGGCTATATGGTCAGGAAGTGCGTTGAAGAGGGGCCATACAAAGGCATATCGCATGCTCACCCTTTTTTTTAGTCTCTTCGGCTTTGCAGCGGCTGCTTGGGACCTTCGGGTTATCTCTGGTTTTGTTAGGTTGGAGAGCACCGTTGCTCTCTAAGCCGTTATATACGCTGCCGAGGGCAACGGCGCCTTCATCCACAATTCCATAGATACCGTCTTTGGTCTCGGTTGTATCGTCTGCGGTGTCTTTAACTTCCCCAAGCCTCCGTAACCTTGCTCGTTCAGTATCGACTACATAGAGCAGCGCTCGAAAAGCAGTAATGCGTCCTTGAGGGACGACATGCTGTTGGCGCAACGATGTCGGGTCATTCGTTCTGCGCGGCAACTCCGCTTCCTTCATCCTAACGATAACTTTTGCCGCAGAGACCGTCCTAGCTGCATTGGTTTGGCCGCGAGCATTATGGTTAGGTTGTTCCATCCTAGCATTAGTGTGTCCCAAAACGAGGCCCTCTCGCTTTCTAGTTGCTGAACGAAGATTCATGGGCATGTCGATTCACTGACGAGGTTAAACGCAGACAGGTGAAGTCTCGAGGGATTATAAAGAGAGACGCGGCAGTGGTGGTTAGAGTGGGAGATGACAGGCTTTCGACCACTCGGCGGGTCGAGTTACTTTTCAACGACGGACCACGCAAAAGCGGACCGCCTCGTGCTCCGGTGGTTTGCGGTGTAGCTAAAGCTTGTATACTCTAATCCCTTTGTTCGGGTTTTTTGGCTAAGGCCCATTGTTCTATATCCAGTGGCGGCCGTGCCACGGTTCAAGTGGCAGGATACCGACTTTTTCCTTGGGTAAGACGTGTCAATTCCCCTCTCTCACAAAATAGAAAGCAGCGACATTGAAAACCTTGAAAACAAATTCAGAGACTCAAATTAACACTGCGAGATAGGGGGGACGGATAGGCAACTTGCCTAATGAGATATAAAATGGAGGTTTGGTGTGCATTTTGGGCGCTTCCTTGTTCCTCATTTGGTAGTCATCATAAACCTTGATCACTGTTCGTACATGCTCTCAGGTCATCCAGTTACACGAGGGATCTTGTCACCGAGGGCATACCGATTGACTACATACAGGTAGGAAACGAGATAAACGACGGTTTGCTCTGGCCTGTGGGGCAAATCAGTGTGAATGGCTATCAAGGCGCACCGGAATTGCTTCATTCGGCCGTCTCCGGAGTCCGCGCAGCGTCACCATCTGTCAAGACCATCGTACACATTGCAAATGGATGGGACGCCAGCGGGGTAGATTCCTTCTTCGGCGGCATATTTATTCCGGGTGCCCTCTCGGAGACCGACGTGGACATCTTCGGGTTCTCATTTTATTCGTTTTACGGCACAGGTGCAACACTTGATGCGCTGTCCTCGAGCATGAAAGGCGTCGTATCGACTTATAAAAACGTTCGCCTTTATAGTGTTGCTTCTAAGCCGCCCTTGCACCCACGAACGCTTTATTCATCATAATGTACAGGATGTCCTCGTGGTCGAGACAGATTGGCCCTTCTCTTGCCCTTCGTCCGTAGCCTTATCAGAGCCCAGCATCCCGTTGTCTGCTGCGGGACAACAAACATGGGTTCGAGACATTGAAAGCGTCCTCTCCGGACTCTCGGGGGGCATGGGCTCGGCGTTGTATACTGGGAGCCCGGCTGGGTGGGAAATGCGGCTTTGGGAAGCTCGTGTTCGGTACGTTTCTGTTGCAGCGCATTTCATAATAAAACTTCTCGCTAAAGTGAGGTTTGACCCTGGCGCAGGATGCCTTGCTCGTGGATAGCTCAGGTGCAACACGTTCGTCGGTCAGCTTATTTTAACATCTGTTTCTCCTACGCATAACCAAACGAAATCGTCACAGTGCACCGCGACACCCTTTTGATAGCTCATTTTTGGCATCCACATGCATATGGACAATATTCCGGCATCCCGAAACCTGAAACGCAAAATGCGATCTGGTCTCTAGTAACGTATTTGCCATAGTACCAAGTGCAATACCCGACCGGCTTGCACAGGCGCAGCGAGCGTTGTCGGCTGTAGTGTTCAAACTTGAAGTTGTAACTAAAGATCATATCTAGTAATTCGGGTATACTAGCGACCCGCTCCATTGCAGTAGCAGATATCCCTGGCTTTGCGTTCCGCTTGCTGGATGCCATGGTTTGTAGACAGGTTCGGATGTCCCGTGGTGGTTGTTAGAGTCCGAGTCGTGCGCGTGGCTTCAAGCTGCGAAGGAAAAAGTCTACATAGATATTAGTTCGATACACGAACGCTGAGCTTTGTTTGAATTTGAACTTCAATAACAATAGGTTAAGCAATGAGTGTCAAGGAAAAATCCATAGCTGATGCCAGATAAGCCTTCGCACTTGTGTGTTCCGGGAAAAGGCAAATGGAATCATGAGCGACTTCATTGCTACTCAGTGTTGTAGACACTCAGTGATGGGCAACAGCGCACGCAAAAAGCTCGAAGTACTCAGTACAGTATGTTTGGCCAATTCGCCATGTCTTCCGTGCGCAAATGCTTAGCGTTCTGTGTTCTCGATATAGTCCTTGATGCACTTGATGGCGTCCTTCATGCTGGGTCGCTTCTTCGGGTCGGAGCTCATCAGATTCTTGCTCAAGCCCATCAGGAACTCTCGATGCGACGCTTTAGGGCATTTCACACACAAATCGGATACCACCTTCCCAGCAGCCCACACGTCTGCCCACATCGGATTGTACGGCTCAGCACCCCCGACCTCGGGTGCCGTCCATCCTTTGGTGCCGATGAATCTACCGTCAAGCTGACCCACACGGAGAACTCCCAAATTAAAGTCGATGATCGAAACTCGGCCTGTCGTCTCGTCCACAACAATGTTTGAAGGCTTCAGGTCGTTATGCGCCACTTCCTTTTCGTGCAGGAACGCGACCCCTTCAAATAACTGCCGAGCAACCGCTAGCAGATTATCCGATAGGTTCTTGTATGAAGTCACTTTGGTGCCGCCATCCGGCAACACCACCAGTATGCCGTCATTCACAGCGTGGAACGCCATCCCACCCACTACAGGGTTGTGAGGAGAGTCAAATCTCGACAGAAAAGAAAGTATCCGGAATTCGTTGTCCTTATCTGGGCAGAGGAACTTGACGTAGTATAGCTCGGTGTCTCTGTACGCTACTGCCACGAAAGGGTGCTGCACATGCAATAGTTAGTAAGGGTTAACTCAATGAACGCGTTGCTTACATCAAACAAGATGTACGGATCTGGTCTAAAGCCTAACTCGACCATAACGTCTTTCACGGCAGACCCGGAAAAGGGCTCTTCTTTAACTGAATCAAGTGCGCTCGTACTTCTGCCTGGCGCTTTACTTGAGCGTTTCCGGCTTGTGTGTTCGGCGGGTCTACTTGACAATGAGCTCAAGTCTTTGCCCGCCTTCGTTATCTCCTCTAACTTATCGAACTTGCTGGAATCAAGTTCTTCTTCAATATGGCGTATCTCCTCGCCATAGTTGTACATTTCCCGAAGAAACTGCTTTCCCTCAGCACTTTTCTTAAGGTCATACTTATCACATAAAATATCCACCTGGAGATAGGGTGAGAAGAGGTCTGATTGCATGATAAAAATGCTTACGCGGCGATTATCTCTTTTCGGCTGATATACGAGGTACCTTTCCGCGATAAACTCATTCGTGATATATACAGCCATCACAACGAAGGTTCGTGCAGACGACGTCTTCAGCAAATACGTTCCGACACGCGCCAGGACAATGGCCTGGCAAAGCATCCGCCACCTGTCTGACACCACCTCTCCAATGATGAAGAGCATTTTGCTACTAGTAGCTGTGGAACTGAAATCACTCTTCGGTCGGTATTTCGTGATCTTTTTTTTTCCGTTTCCTTTCACAAACATGCAGGAAGGCCACTGTTTTCCCCTAGATGAACTTCAAGTTAGTAATAGCTGCGCACAACAACAAAAATCCTAACATTTCGAATTTGGCGATTCCCTGCCTGGCAAAAGCCATGCTTGGCGGTAAGACATACACGCTTACCGTTATCACTGCAATCAGCTCGGATCGACGCTCATTCCGTTAGGAGACATCTGAGTGCAGCTCTTCCTCGAGGGTGGTTACCCGTGCGAAGTACTCAAATTCTAACTGGGATTCAATGGGCACTAAGGCGACCGAGCCCTTCCGCAGAGTGAAATAATTTTTGAATCCGTTCCCAATCTTGTTCTTATAGAATTTCATGTTCTTCTTCGCACGCTTGTTGAGCTAGAGAACAATGCTGAACCGTCTTTTTCAAATGGCGAAGGGTAACTTACCATGTACTGCCTTGGTGCCGAAAGCCTCGCGATCATCCCCAACACATCGCTTGGCACGTCTGAATTCGGCACGTCTGGATCAGGGCCGCCGGTCCGCTGTTGTTTGGTTTAGTTTGCACTCTTGAAGGTGGGCTGTTGCTCTGTAGGCCCTGTAGACCCGGCGGCGGTCTGATCATCCTTAGCAATTCTCAAGACGTCACATGGCTTCCATGTCGACTTTCCATTCCACACAGTGAGGCAGTTGAATAGTGTCTCATTTACTTGCTTCAACATCGTTTCGTCAGAATCTGGACTCTCAGCGTCAGGAAGAATTGCATAATAATAAGCAATTGCGTACCGTCGGAACGTTCAATCAGTAGGCACACGTGATCCCCGGGAACCTCGTTCGGAAAATATTTCTTGATGATATCATAATGATCCAGAATTTCTGTCTCACACTCCTGAAGTATATCCGCTTTATTCTTAGCTTTGTGAGGGGACTTGTCCAGGAGGACAGGAGGTTTGAGAAGGGAATATCGACATTGGGCAGGCCTGAGCCCTTTAAGGTATTCTTCCACATCTAGATCTTGTTCCTTCACCAGGTGGAAGATCGATCCCACATCCTTGTTTTTCGCGACTTCAACATGGACAGGGAAGTCCCCAACTAGCACGAAGAGATAGAGAGTATCTGCGGGAGGCCGAGAAACGGGCAAGACAACGTGATGAGAAGGCATACTGGCCATGGAGGTGGGAGGTGTTCAAGTTCAACGTGGTCGTCCAAGTTACTGGTTGTCATCAACATTTCCCACGGTTAGTCACGGGCCAAGCATCGCAGCGCTCGAGCACACACGTGACACACCCTTTTTTTTTTTTTTTTTGATTCTCAATTTGTATTCTGCTATAGCAAATTAATTACAAGACGCAGTTGCCCAATCAATGTATCTAGGGCATTTATGATGGCATGTGGAGTGGGGTAGAAGGGGATCTGGCATAGTAAGATGGTTCTGGGGTCGAATTGCGGGAGGGCAGCTACTGAGGTGGGTGGCTAGTAATTACTTGTCAGGCAGAATGAGGACAGGGAGTGAGAAGAGTGCTGGTGGAGGGGGTTGGTAAGAGGGCAGCTGCAGAGAGAGAGAGAGCTGGCAAATGAGCAGTGCTATTCCCAGGTGGCTACTCAGGGCAGTAGGGCAGGCCAAAAATGGGTCCCTGGGAAAGGGAGGTTTTTGGGAAGTGGTGGTGGGGAGGGTGGTCCTAGGAAGGGGCTCCCCTGTGTGGAGGGAGTGTTTCAGTGGGGGGGCAGTGGCTGTGGGAGTAGGGGTGGGTGACGTGACAGGTGACGTGACCAAGCCTTGAGGGGGCAGTGTGGGTTGAGGGCTGGGGAGGCTGGCATGTGGTGTGACATGTGATGTGACATGGGCATGAGGCGGCAGAGTGGGCTGAGGGTTGGAGGTGGGGGTTCTGAGGGTGTGGGCCAAGAGACCAGGAGGCTGGTTGAGGTTGGGGTGGTGGAGGGGATTTGGCCAAGTAGGAAGGGTATGAGAGTAGTGGTGGGCAACACAGCCAGTTTCATGGTGGCAAAAGATGATGTTGGTTATTGCAGTGGGCAGGGGAAGGATGAGTGGGGCCTCAGTGAGCCCAGGTATGTAGGGAGGTATGGTGGGGTGGCAGAGACCAAGGGTGACCTGGAGGGCCTCATCTTGGAGGAAGTAGGTGGAGAGGTGGGGGCGAGATAGAGCCCAGGCTAAGAGGTCAACAGAGAGTGGGTCATATAGTGCATAAGTGGTGGTGGTGGAGTGGGTTGGCACCGGGAGAGAAAGGAGGCATAAAAGGGGGCAGGGGTGGGGGGGAAAGGGAAGTGGAATAGTGGTAAAAGATAATGATGCTGTGTAGTAGCAGCACAACAGTTTGGCTAAGGGAGCCGGGTGGTGCCTTTCGGTGGGATGGGGCGGCTGGTGGTGGTAAGAGGGAGAGTCGACCGACGTGACACACCCCACCGGGCCACCGCCCAGCCACGGACCCAAGTTCTTGTACAACAACCAAATTTCGGTGCGTTGCACTCATTCACCTACGTGTGCTTGTTTCTGTTGTACTCCATTCTTGAGGACATACATGCTTTCAGGATACCTACGCACTTCATACAGATACTCGATGGTGCGGGTATGCCCTATCATAACGTTATGTAGGTGCGCTCGTGGTGCTATTTGCCTACTGCCGACTCGACACTACGGGTTGTCTTATCGTCATGCTGGTCGACTACAGAATAGCAAACGCAAAGGATCCTGTGCCGAGGAGAATCCAGACGTGCAGCGGGTCGTTCTGCGTCCGTGCCCAGAGACTATATGGGCGAATGTCTGTATGTTGAACGCAAGGGCTGATTGGGCTTAGTCGATTGGAAGCTTTAGATACTGAGGCTAGGCTTGCTGGTGTGTCACGGCGCTGTTAATCTGATGCATTAATCGCTTCTCATTCACCCTCTGGCCATCAAAAAAAACCATCTACTTCAACGCCTTTGTGTCTAGACCCTGACCCGCATCCAACACGTATCGTCAAAGACATGCTTCGGGTGGATAACTAGGCTCAGAACAGGGACCTCGTCGATTACTCTGCGAAGCAAGAAATCGTACTCGAGGCCTACAGCTTACTCACGTCAGTAGTACCCCTACATTTATCTCCGCTTACTGGCCCTGACGTCCCGAAGACGAAAAAAAAAGACGAATACAAATACAAATACAAATACAAATCATACGGTGCACACTTGTAACACCAACACGTCAAGATTTCCTTGAACAATCCCCTCGCCCCTCAACCACAGTACGAACTCCTGTGATTCTTCTTCTCAACAGTACAGTACAGTACAGTACTCCACTGCGTGGGCCGAGACTGGGACTGGGAGACCAAATAAAAAACAACACATCTTCCTAATCCTTAAAAAAAAAACTCGTTCGAACCGGGTATGTCAGGCACAATTTTAAAAAATCATAATAAAAGAGAGAAAGAGGTCCAAACCAATTCCGATAGGCAAAAAAAAACCGGTTGGGGTTTCTAGTAACGTATAACGTACTACTGTAAATTAATTGCCGTACCACGTATCTAAATCTCACTCGAACTCGGATGTATCACACGTAAACCCCGAGTCGGAGTCCCGACCCAGCGAGGCGAGGCGACCTTACGCTTCTCACGTTTTAATTCCAGGACAACCTCCCTAGCCCTCCTATCTTTCGTCTATCCCTTCTTGATCTCTTACCACCACCATCTCCCTTTGGGTTTTGGTGTTGCAAGGGGGGTATCTGTCTAAGGGAGGGGGCCTGAGTGGTTTGCAGGCACTACCCTGACCATACCTGGGGTTCCCCTGGGCGGCCATGACGTTAACGCCTGCTGTGGGCTGTCACGGTGAGGGGCTTCCGACCCCCCTTGCCACCCATGGCGCAGCCCCCCCGAGAGGGGAGGGGCGCTCAGTGTGTGAGTGGATCAAATCCTCACACCAAGTGTACTGACCGCCACCGCATCGTGCGGGGTGGGTGTTGGACAATTGTTACAAATTTCCTTTACTTTTCCCTATTGCGCTGACTCACTTCCTCTTTGTCATCATCAGTCAGCGCAACTCCCCCATTTCTCTGCCTTACTCATCCTTATTCGCCTCACACCATAAGACGCCATGATGACGCCTTCTTGCACCATCATGACATGCTTTGCTTACTGATCGCCGTACTTGTATTACCAAGGCATTCCCTTGAGTTCCATGACCTCCCATAGTCTGGTAAACATACCTAACCAAGTCGCTACAGTAACAAACACATAGAGTAGCATATAAGCATGTAACTTTGGTAGCACAAGCCCTAAGCTTGTGCTCTTTGTTCATACAAGCCCATTATCTGCTACCACCAGTCCATTGTGTGCTTTCCAGCCACTGGTCGCTTCGTCGTAACCCGACTCGCTATCAGAAACCCACCGTGTCTATATCGCCGATCAGGAAGCCCCGGCAACGATCCCACCTTGACTTACGACATCTAGGAAGCCCCGTTGCCGTACCACCAGTTCCGACGATCAGGAAGCCCCGACGTCGATCACCACGTAACCGTTGAGCTTAACAACAATGGACCTTGGACGACGTGCAACAAAGTTCACCGACTTACGGGTGCCTGGCCTGTATAGCTCCTTATATGCTCCCTGCTGGACCAGTGATGATTAACTGGCTATGGCATTTCTGCTGCCCTCTGCCCTGCCCCTGACAAACCTGCCCACCACAATGGTGCTTCGTGACATCCAGTTCCCCTGGACTCCCCCATTTGGGCGCCTCGGCACCCACGCTCGACCCGGCCCCTCACGAGGCCCCCACCCATGCAGCCCTCCAATCGTAATAGTGCGGACTGGCATTAGCACGCAACGAAACCCTAGCCTGGACAATTGTAGTTGTAGGATGAGTTTTCGAATGCCCCCCCCCCCTCCCTGCCACAAACTTTCCTTTCCCAAACCAACACCAACGACCATCCTCCAATGTGAGGCTCTGAAAAGTCTAGTAGCTAGTAGTGTGGGTCATAGGGTCTCAGTAGTAGTTGGACCTGCCTTCCTCCCCTAATCCAAAGAATGAATGACCAACCTCCCCAGGGCTCTGATAGTCTAGTAGCTAGTAGGTGACGGGCTAGTAGGGTAGTATAGGGACTTGGGCACGGCCTACGGCCGCGCACTGTTCTTTTTAGAATGACGCGCGTAATAAAATCCATCTCTCTCTCTCTCCTATCTTTCGTCTTCCCAATTCACGTCTACTATATCGACATGGACATCTTAAACAAACAGCAACATAAGAAAGAGCCCCAGTCAAAAGAACTAAAGACCGAAATAAGGAAGAGGAAACCCAGCCAACAGTCAAGAGCCAACAGCGAGTCGAACTCAACAGGGAAACAAAGGCTCAGGACGAAGAGAGACCCACGCTAAAACTTGAACAGACACCAGGCCCGTCCACCCATTCCACCCCCATCTCCATCCTCAACCCGCCTCAATTCTCAATCACACATCCCCCTCTTCAACATCCCCGTACCCAAAGAACCCCCAAGCCGAGCCCGCATCAAGGTCGTCCGCATCAACCGTGTCCTTCCGCCCAATCACGCCGTTGATCTGGTACAGCGACTTGCGGCCCTGCGTATGCGATATGCGATATGCGAGGAAAGAGAGGAAGACAAGGAGGTCACGTTAGCGCGGATGTATAACAGGTAAGGAGGGGAGAGAGAGGAAACTCACGATCCCGAGAGAGACCTTGATCGCTGGCGGGCCAGGCTCATAGCGTTCGAGCTCCGGCTCCGACCCCGGCTGCCGCCCGACCTCGTCTTTATCCTCAGCCCGCGCCCGACGACTCGCCGCCGCCGCCGCTGCAAGCCTCAACACATTCCTCGCTGCCACTTCCGCCTGCCAATACGCCGTGTGCCCCGCCTTGATCGCGCCAAACGCGTCCGCCGCATCGCCAATAACGAACATGTGCGGATAGGGCGTCTCAGGGAGCGGTTCTTGCTCATCCTCCTGCTCCATCTCTTCCTGCTCCTCCTCGTCAGGCTCTGCAAAGTCACTTCCGCTGCTAGGAACCAACACATCTGCGCCGAGATTGAGCTTCTCAATGCCCTCAGAGAGCTCCCCCGCCTCTTCATCCTCACCAGACATTAGCTCGAGTGGGATCACGCCTAGCTGCATTGTCGGCAACGCATACGCAAGCTTTGTCTCCGGATCGACCGAGCCGGGTGACATCTCCGCAATGAGGCCCGTGTTGGGCGTCTGGCCTGTACACAGCAGCTGCAAATTACGAATCGGTCAGAACCAGAAGACTGAATAGCGAACTGGAATGCAATGGACGCACGAATGGCCTTGCTTAATTGGATAAAAATGGAGGTTTGATGTGTGTTTTGGGCGCTTCCTTGTTCCTTATTTGGTAGTCGTCATAAACCTTGATCCCTCGTCTACGGAGACGGATTCCACCGTCGGTTTTTCAGTCTTTCGGTAGAAGACATATGGCATAATGCGAGGAATGCTTTTACCATTCGTAGAAGTTACTTGAACCAAAAATCTTTTCACGACTTGAGCAGCTCCTTGAAATCGAAGAGTTCACTATGAGGCATATGACAAAAAGACCTCTAAGACACCTTGTCAGGATTACGTCCGTCCTTTAATGATTGTTTTTTTTTTTTAAATTTTCCATGCCTGCTACAGTCAACCACCTTTCCTTTAGACACCCAATCAAAAAATATTTTTTGCTATTTTTTCCGAGTTGTTTGCTCTTTCAAAACCAGCCAAGGATGATCCACAAAGTGCTAAGGGCATTCTGTGAAATCCTCAGCAATGTAGCTGCAAAGAATCAATTATAGTGAATTCTTTAGTGAAATCAAGAGTTTTGTCACAGATCCAGGTCCTTTGGACACCCGTGACAGCGTGATAAACGTGTCAATCAGGGGTTTACATTTCCATGCAGGCTGGTATCTCGTCTGCATAACCAAAGGTCTGGAAGCTTCAGGCGTGGGAATTGACAATGTGGTCCAATATCACACTCAGTGCCTTCAGAATGGTATTTTGCTTATTCTGCCCACATTTTTTGTTTAATTGTTTTACTCCAAAGTCAAACACATGGAACTAGATCTCCTGCATGCTTGTACATAGATTTCATGGGCAAATATGACAAAGTCAAATTTTAAGAGAGTGTTTTTGATTGCATCGAATAGAGCAAATCCTACTTTTTGACATCTTTTTTTTTTTGTGAAAGAACTGGGACAGCACTCTGCACCAAAATTATAATATATATAGCTAGAGCCAGCCTGTATCTACATGAATTTTTTCAAATGAAAAGAGATGGAAATGAAGGAGAAAAAGACTGGTGTCTAAAGGATGGGTGGTGTCTAAAGGAATGGTGGTTGACTGTAGCATGATAAGATTCGTGAACGTAGCAAAAGCCCTGCTTTTTATATAACGTGTCACGCGTGACGAGTGTCACTGTTATACCTGCGGTTTTGGCACGAGAGCTTTGCAGCGCTGCGGGACAAGTAGATGGTTCGGGCTCAGCTGCTGCGATTCATGCGCACACAGCGAAACCGTCCTCGCACAGCGCATTCCTCTCTCTCTCTTCGACCACGACCCCTATCCACGAACACCAGTTCTCTCGGACACCGACGCGCGATGTACGGCGACGATTCGGATTGCTACTACTACGCCGGCAACGAGGAGGGCGCGAATGGCTACTATCCCGACGCCCATGACCGCTATTATGACCCCAGACACGGTGGACGCGGACGCAGAAGAGGAATGGGTCAGGGGACGTCGACGGGCCGCTTTGCAGGCAACACCAACTCCGATACATGGAATGCGGGCGCGAGCAGCAACGGCGCACGCAATCGCGACCACTACACGAGTCGCACCGACGCGTATGACGAGTACTATGCTGTGCAGGGGCAAGAACAGGGGCATGCATCATCCCAAGTCGCGTACAGCGCGTACTACGATGCGTCTCTGGTAGAAACGCGGTCGCGCAGTCCGTACGGGGATCCGTCGTACCACGGAGCCGGGAATTATCAGGCCCGTCGGTTTTACCAGACGGGCGCACGGCGTTCGCCCCAGCCTCCATATTTCCCCCCTCCACGTCCCCCCTTCCTTCGTCCGCAACTACCACTGCAGCAGCAGCCGCAGCCACAACCCTCCATCGCTCCCGGCCCCTCCGACGAATACCTCCTCACCGCCTCCTCGCCCTCGCGCACCTGCACGCCAGAATCCGAGCCCGAATCCGCACCGCGCAAGCTCCTGATACTCGATCTGAACGGCACGCTGCTTGTGCGCAAAGAGCGCCGCTCGATCCTCCCGCGTCCATACATGCCCGCGTTCCGCGCGTACCTCTTCGCGCCGCAGACGCGAGCGTGGCTTGATACGATGGTGTGGAGCAGCGCGCAGCCGCATAACGTCGAGAAGATGGTGAGACGCTGTTTTTTTGAGCACAGGGAGGAGGTGGGTAAGAGCTGGGGCGGGGGCGGGAACGCGTGGAATAGCGAGGAGACGGATAAGTGGGAGGGGAAGCTTGTTGCGGTGTGGGGGCGCGATACGCTGGGACTCTCGCACGTTGATTACTGTGAGTGATACCTTCTTTTTCCTGCTCTTTGCCAACACACGATAGAGTTCGGGTATCAGTAGAGACCTGTCTATATGCGCGAGATCTCGTCCCATCTCCACCGTCATTATCATCACAATAATCGCGTCAACTAGCTAACCCGCCCATTTTGATATACAGCGCGTAAATCTCAAACGACCAAAGACCTCGCAAAACCCTGGAGCGCACTGAGCGACGGCGATCATAGTGCGTTTACGACGCTCCTGCTCGACGACTCGCCCGCGAAGGCGCGTCTACAGCCATACAACCACGTGTGCATTGCGGAGTACGGCGAGGAGTCGCGCGAGCGGGACGTGGCGAGTAAGCGTGGGGCAATCCTGAGGGAGCTGACGAGGTTCGTAGCAGAGAAGGCAGAGGAGAAGGCGGCCGTCCTTGAGGGAGACTCGGCTTCGTCGCGCACGGCGCGGAGGAAGGAGAAGAAGGAGCGTGAGAAGCGGGAGCGCTGGATGAAAATGGGAGAGCGTGCGGAGAGTGCGCTTGTTGATCGGCAACGGCGGGAGTTCGGGGATGCAGCTGAGGACGAAGCGCAAGTCGAGGCCGAGGTTGAGGCTGAACTCGAAGTCGAAGCCGAGGTTGAAGTCGAAATCAAATCTGAAGGTGAATCCGAAACCGGGGACAAAGACGAAACTATACCTTCACCCGAAACCAGCACCAATACCAATACCGACCCTGGATCCAACCCCGACCACAAACTTAAACCCGAACACCCCAAGCTGGACGAAACGCTTCTCGCAGTCGTCGGCATCCTCGACGCGCTGCGGTACGAGAGTAACGTCGCAGGCTGGGTGCGCGCGGGCGGGCTCTGGTGTGGGGATGCCCCACCCGCGGTCGATTCGCTCCACCCCGCAGAAGAAGGATATGCAGTGCGGGCGCCGTCCCCGACAGACGACGAGGTCGGCGTCGATGCCGATGCTGACGATATCGGCTCTGGAGCCGGACCTGCGTCGGATGAACCGCCGCCTCCGTCGTCGTCCCCCCAGGAGCGTGGGCCGTCGCCTGCTCTTACCTTTGCGTCTGCCACCGGTGCTGGGTCCGGGGGCGGGGGCGCCGTCTTGAGTGGTACCGCACATGCTGTAGCAGCGTTGACGCGCGACCCGAAGCGCCAGCGCTCGCAAGGCTCCCCTGCTGCGCCGGACAGGGAACCAGGCGTAGGCGCGAAGAAACGTGCGAGGCGGGGTGGGACGGCACAGGCACCGGCGCCGGCGTCTGACAACGACGGCACGGCGGGAGTGAAGGTTGTCGTGGCGAGGAACGACGCGGAGACATTGGGCGTCGGTGCCGATACTATTACCAATGCCGACGCCGGAGTCGACACGTCCACGCCCACCCCTGCACCCGCCCCAGCACCCGAGCCCACAGCGTTTACAGCGACTGCAGCTGCAGCGGCGAAGGCGGCACCTGTAGGTGTCCCAGGGACGCACGTGCCGATGTGGTTCGAGGACGCGGCGGTGTTCGACCGGTGGGTGGTGCGCGGGCGGGCTGCGCTGCGCGCTCTGGGAATTGAGGAGCAGGACGGTGTGGATATCCAGGATGCGCCTCCGGTGGTCCCGGGTCGTTGGTAGTACAGTAGTAATAATGAAGAAATATACTACTGTAGTGACTAGTGGGCACGGTAGGCGGTAATCGACGGTACCTGTTGTTTCGAGGAGACTGTTCCTGGGCTGGGTACCTTTTCGAATTCATTAGCTACTGTCCATCCTTATTTTTTTTTCTTCTTTTCTTTCTTTTCTTGTTCTATACGTCTTTCGTCGATCTGCTCTTTACTCTCTTCAGCTATTTCATATGGGCTGAGCTTGATTTTGGTTTTAGTTTTACAATACTTAGAAGTTAGTACCTTACTTGCATTGCATTAGATGTCCTATTTCAATTATGTCTTTTTTTCTTTTCTTTTCTCGGCTCACTACACGATACGATACGATACGATACGATACACATGAAATAGCCAAAATAAGAGTAGAAAAAACAAACGCTGAAATACGGAACGAGAAAAAAATAAAGCAAGGGAAAAGAAAAGTCAGGCTGGATGCTGGTAACATGGTCATGGATACGGCACCAAGAGCGCTCTGGACTCCAACACTATCCAGAGAATCAACTAAGAAACGGACAGTACTACTGTAGTAAACAGCTCTGTAAAAGGGAGGGGGGTGGCGATAGCGGGCCCTAGGCGGCCTCCCGCTGCTCGCTCTTCCACTTGTCGTAGCACTCGAGGGTGACGCTCGCCATAAAGCACGGGATACACATCTCCTCGCGGATCCACGTATTCATCAATCCCTCAAGCTCACGCGGCCCCCCCTCTCCCGCCGCGATCAACTGCATCCGCGCGCCGTCCTCCGTCCCCGTCCCCGTCCCCGTCCCCGTCCCTACCCCTGCCCCCGCGCCTGTGCCGCTACCGCGCGAACGCGCAGAAGGCTGGAACACAAACGAAGCAGAGACATCATACAGACTCGTAATCCTTACCTGGCCATTCGGGTAAAACGCGAACTTGAGCCCGAGCAGCACCTCGAGCGCGTCGCGGAACTCGGCGCTCTTGCCCGCGAACACCTGCTGCAGTCGCAGGAGCCGCTTCTCGCGCTGAGCGAGTGCGCTTTGTAGCTCGTTCGTTTCTTCCCGTAGGACTTCGTAGCTCTCGCGCGGCACGTATTGTCCGTGCGTCCCTGCCCCTAGTGCCGCGTTTTCGGTGCCGATGCCGATGCCGGCGCCGGATTCGCCACTCGGGGAAGATGCTGCGGGCGCGCGCTTCTCAAGCTCCTCGATCCGCGCGAGGAGCGCCTCGTTCTCGCCCTTCAACCGGTCGAGCACCTCCTTACGCGTGTCCGCCCATGCCTGTGCGGGGTTTGCGCGAAGGCTTAGCACGCGCATGCCCGGCGGGACATGCCGTCCGCCCCCAATCTCCCCACCGAGCTCGAACAGCTTCTGCTCGAGCTCTTCGACGCGTGATGCGTGCGACGATACGCCTGCCTGTGCGTTCTTGAATGCTGGTAGTCATAGTCAAAAAGAAATAAGAGGGGGAATGAGTGCGTGATGTGAATGCCTGAGCCGAGTAAACGGAGTACATACCCTCTTCTAAGAGAGACGCCTTCTGTGCAAGCTGGTCCCACTGCTCCTGTGGTCTGCCGGATGCAGAAACCCCGACCCGCTGCAAACGATTCACCTCGTTCTCCAAAGACGCAGTCGTCGCCTTGTACTCTTCAAGCAAAGACTCGAGCTGAACGACACGCTGCTCAAGCTTCTCCCGCGCCTTCGTCCCGTCGCCCTCAGCGTCCTCAGGAGCGGCGTACACCGCCTCCTCGCTCTTGTAGCTCGCCACAAGCGATTTCAGGAATATCACCTCGCGCTCCGCAAGTGCGCGGTCCTTTTCCTTGCGCGCCGCTGCATCTCGCAGCGTCTCTGCCTCCTTCCGCAGTACGTCGAGCTCGTGCGCGGAGCGTTCGGCCTCCTGACGCACGTCGGCGAGCTCGACCTCGCATGCGCGCCGCGAGGCTTTCAGCTGACCGTGTTCGTCGAGGAGCGCCGCGTGTGTCCTACGCAGAGTCGCCAACTGCTGTGTCACGCCCGTAGGCGTCCTCGACGGCGTGCCTCCACCATTACCACCATTCTCGTCTGTAGTCCGCATCGCACCTTGCTGTACCTCCCGCAGACGCGTCTCAAGTTCCCGTTCGCGTGCCACGTGAGCTGCACCGGTCTCCTCGAGCTCTGCGACGCGCCGCCGAAGCGCATCCGCGCCAGCCACGCGACGCTCAAGCTCGCGTTTCTCCTCGCGCAGCACCTCCGCGCCCTGTGCGCGCGTGCGCAGACGTGCAAGTTCGCTCGTTAGGCGCGAGTTGGCTGATTCGAGCGACGCGAGGTGCGCGGTCTGCCGTGCGAGTTCGGCGCGCACAATCGCTGTGTCCTTTTCGCGCTCGCGTGCGCGCGAGATGGATGCGGAGAGCGGGGCGGGGGATGCGGATAGCCCGAGGGAGGGGTTGCGTCGACGGGAGGGGGTACCGAGGCTTAGGCGGTTCTTAACGCGTGCGAGAGGGTCTAGGTGGGAAGCTGAGGCTGAGGCTGAGATGGAGGGAGAGCGGAGGGAGGGGGTCACACTTGCAGTACCACGTAAAAGTCGTGTGGGTGTGCCCTCTTCAATTATGCTCATCGCGCTGGACGACGCGATGGATTCAGAGCGGGGGGTAGTTGGAGCGGACGGGGGTGAGGAGACGGTGTACGGAGGTGGGGCGCCTGGGTCTGGATACGCCTCGGCTTCAACCTCAACCTCAGGCTGCTTATCATCGACAGTAGCGATAGCCGGTTGTAGAGCATTGGGGGAGGATGCGGGGATGGATGCGATGTCAATATCTTGAGTAGGAGTAGTGTCGCCAATGACATCGGCGTCGTTAGGTGAAGAGACGTCCGCGACTTCGCCGCTGATGCTGGTGGCCGCAGTCGTGGCAGGAGCGAAATTAACAGCCATGGACAGGTCGTCTTCGTCTTCATCGATCTCACCGTCGGCGTCTGCATCGAGGTCGTCCTCTTCTTCTGAAGTGGTCCACCCCTGCATCCTCGGCACAGACTCCCATTCTGAGCCAACTGTGCCACTTACAGTTTCCTTCTCGTTCTTGTTCTCATTCTCGTTCTCCACATCTAATTCCGCCTCTTCTTTCACGTCCATGTCCACATCGACGTCCTCAACCTCCTCCTCCTCAAGCTCATCGCCATCCATTTGTTCGATGATCGCCTCCAGCTCCCTGATGCGATTCTCCTTCCCGCGTGCGCTTTCCTCTGCTTCGTCTCTTTGACTTTCGAGGAGTGTGACTTGCTGGTCATGCGTCGCAAGTTCAGCCTTCAGTGTGGCGATTTGAGACTGTGAGGTGTGGGATAGCTGGGAGTAGGCATCATCGAGGTCTTCATGGTCAGCCTCGAGATCCGCGAGTCGCTTTTTAAGAGAGGCCGACTCCACTTCGTACTCTTTCTGTAGAAACGTGTAAGAAAAACCTGATGAAAGGAGAGAAGACACAACGCACGGATAGACTTGCTAGCTCCTCCTCACAGCGTTTCCGAGACTCCCTCTCCTCCTCCTCTCTTGCTGCCATGAGCCGCAGGTCCGCCTCTAGCCGGTCGACCTTCCCTTGTCTCTCGAGCAGCGCATTTTGCAATTCGGTGACTTGTGCCTGCGCTGCGAGTAGCTGGCGGTTGAGCGACGTCTGTGTAACGTGTGCAGAGAATGCGCTACTCAGAGCGGGGCGTTTCGCAGATGCGGGGTCTGAACAGGTTCATAAGAAAGGTCATACAAAGGGAGGACTGAGATTGTACCTTTGTCGGCGTCGCCGCTCACTGTGCGCGTTTTACGCTTCATACCCGTCGGAACGCCCGGGAGAGTAGCAGCAGCACTCGAACGAGAAACATTTGAGGCTACAGACGAAGGGCGGGATGTCGTCGTGGGTACTGTCCGTGGTCGAGTAGTACCCGTAGTTGTGGTCGACGCGGTAGAGGAGCGTAGGGGGCGGAAGCCACCCGATGGGCCAGCTCTTGCGTTGCTCATGACAGTTTATAAATGTAAGGCCAGAGTCATGCGCGGTTTACGGCGAGCTCGTCGTTGTCGGGGACGTGCACGGATGGTGAAGCGGACGTACGGAAACAAGAGGCGCGTCTGGAAATGGCGCGCGTGTGGGCTACCCACTCGGACGCGTCTTGCGCCCATACCTTCGGACAAAAATAAATGCAAGATTTCTGGAACTCGACAAACGGACCCAAGGTGGACATTAATTTATTACAGCACTGAAAAAGGCCCGAAAAATATTCACTTATTCGCGAGAGGGGTCACGAACGAGGGACGCGGTTGTTGGGAATTGGCATATGACCCTCTGGGCGGCCCGCCAGCTCGTCGCTTCATGCCCAGCGAACGCTGCACCTGTGACGCACCCGGCTGTCTTTTCCACCGTGCCTGCAATGCTTTTTCAACAATCGCACACATATAAATGGGCCTCGACGTCGGCGACGGAGGGACAGGTGCCCCCAGTGTCAGCGCAACGATGGCCTTCAAACCTCTTCTCAAGTTCGCCGCAGTCGCAGCCTGCGTTCTGCCCACCCTTGGTCTGACTATCAGCATCGGGCCTATCACTATTTCGCTCCCGCTCGGTAACCTCCTCCCTCGTCCGAACACCTGCACGATCAAGCCGCTCGGCAATGGACGCGAAGACACTGACCAAGCAGGTCCTGTTATAAACGACTCTGGGCCCTTTGCTAACCCTCTAGCTTGCAGGTCTTGGACGCCATCGACAAGTGTGGTAAAAATGGGCATGTTATCCTCGAGTCTGGGGAGTTCAACATCACCAGGTATTGACTTTCTGCCGTTATTTCCTTAGTGCGTCTAACATGCATACAGGAAAATGACGTGGAACCTCGATAATGCTCAGGTAGATCTCTACGGTGTTCTCAGCGTAGGTGTCAATTACACTCTGCTATATCGTCTTAACTGAAAGCCCGCACCGCTCAGTTCGTTCCGGACATCCAATACTGGTTGAACTCGAACAACACTTACCGTGTCGTCTACATCCAAGTAAGTTCGCCCTTCTTCGGGTAGAATAAGACGTCCTAACACACTACTCACACAGGACCAAGCTTCCTGGTTCGTCGTCTCGGGCAACAACTTCATCATCGACGCGCACAACGAGGGCGGGATCAACGGTAACGGGCAACCGTGGTGGGACTACTACACCACCGTCCCGCGTCTCGACGGTGACGGCCGCCCGCTCTCCCTCACGCTGTACCAGGCCACCAATGGCGAGATACGCGACTTCAGCATCAAGGATCAGCCGTTCTGGTGCAACGCCGTTGCAGAATCTAGCAATATTTTGTACGACGGCATGATTTGCAACGCGACGAACACCAACCCTGAGTTCTTTGGCCAGAAGTGCGTTCTTTGGTTTCCCACCTCGCTGGTTTGCATCGCTGAACGGCAGTTCGTTCGTTTCTAGCATCGTGCCGAACACAGATGGTATATCCGTTTCTTCCTGTTTGTGACGCGTCTAACGACCCATTCCAAGGTATCGACACATACCGAGTCGACCGTGTGACTCTCAAGAACTGGGACGTAAGCAGACAACCCCCCACTCCTTGCTCATGTCGACGTCAGATTCTCACATACTCGAAATATAGGTCACCTGCGGAGATGACTGCATAGCAGTCAAGGGTGTAAGTTCTTCCTCTCCAAGTCCAAGCCGACCGAAGACGAAAGACACAAGTAATCTAATGAGAGCTCATTATTCTATACACTGCAGAACACGACAAATCTCTCCGTGAGTGGCCTTACATGCCGCGGCGGGAACGGTATCGCCTTCGGCTCGCTTGGGCAGTACGTGCAGTTTGTACGTACGGTTAAGCACTTTGGAGAGCGCAGAAACTGATCGGTCTGGATGACATATATAGGAAGAGATCGTGGAGAATGTAGTTTTCGAGGACGTCACGGTACGCTCTTGCTCGCTTCCAGGGTGCAGAGGAACAAATGCTAATGAACTTTGTCCTTATTCTCTTCTGAATAATAGCACGTCCGCTTAAACTCGTCTATCCAGCCGAACATGAAGAACGGGGTACGTCGTACTCAGTCCATTACTAATAATCGTGACTCACCTTCGAATCCTCATGGCAGGTGTACTTCAAGTCGTGGACGGACACTGTCAACGGCGTCCCCCCGAGCGGTGGAGGAGGCGGAAAGGGTGAGCGCGCCTCCAGCTTCTTCTCCCCCCGTGAAGAAATATTACGACTAATACGATATCACATAGGCTACGCGAAGAACGTAGTGGTGCAGCGCATGTCACTCGACCGAGTCGACTCACCTGTGCACCTGTACCAGACGAACGGCGGCAGCTCGTCAGTACCCATGTCATCCTCCCGTATATCCCTCTTTTACTGATTTCGACTCTCTTCCTTTTTTATTTTTATTTTTCCTTGTCTTTGACTCGCCCTCTTTAATAATGCTGTTTGACACGTGCAGCACGGACACTCCCTCGTACTACCAATTCAGCGACCTCAGCTTCATCGACTGGTCCGGTTCGTCTACGTCCAACAAAAGTAAGCAATCGCCCCTCCCCCTCCCCCCTCTCAAATGCCCTGGTATCAATTCCGATCTGACTGTACCCTATTGAAACCCAGTCGTCGACATCGAGTGCAGCGTGAACGCCCCCTGCCCGGGAATGACGTTCCAGAATTTCGATATCGCGACGCCGAGTAACGAGGCGCCGGAGTATATCTGCATCAACGTTGAGAGCGAGAAGGGACTGTCCGGTACGTCTCGCGCCGTTCCTCATTCCGTTCCCATTTTCGAAATGCGGGTGATTCTTTAGTTTCTGACTCGCTCTCGCTATGTGTTTTCAGCTCCTTGTAACTTCACGGGAAAGGCTTGAACGGGGTGAATACGACACGACTCGGACTCGGAGCGCTGAACTCGGGTTAGGGCTTGATGGTGGGCGAACCTCTCTCGTCTTGGGCAGGACTAGTATGCGTGGGGTATGACTACTATTAAACTACTATGGCCACTCCTGGATATGCATACACATACGATATATTATCACTTGCTAATTCGAACTCTGCTTCGGATTTGGATTTGGACTCGGAATCTAACCTTTTTTTTCGATCGCCGTTCGCTCCCTCGTGGATCGTGCTGTAAATTGTTCGAGTGACGCAACTAAACCCCCTTGTCCGGGCCGGTCCGGGATAGCCGCGCGTTCCGGATTTCGTTTCTAACCCTTGACAAAGAACCATCAAGGAACAAGGACTCGGAGCCTCTCCTAGAGATACGGTACACAACGCAGAACGCGACCCAGGGCTGCTGCCAAGTGAGTCCTGACCGAACGGCGCTGTATGATTCCGAGTCGCTAGACCGTGACTGTCTCCCGGGCAGCCTGGCCCCGGGTGCATCGTATGTATGAATGACTACATAGGAAGACCCGGGGGCGAAGAAGACGTGGAAGAAGTCGGCGCAGGCTCGGACTTGGAAGGACGAGAACTGGGTGACGTTCGGTCTGAGATAGACTTTTATTGAGTTTCCAGCGGCAGGGATTGTACTAGTATACGGGCCGGATGTGGTTTACGTACGGATTAGACTTGGGTTTGGATTTTAGTGGCCAAGAATAAAGCTTTATGAGGTATATTCAAAAGAATGGGTGTACACTCTACCTCGCATTCCTCTACTCAATCAGCGTACATTATTCCATCTTCTACCAAGGAAATAAATAAAAAAATAACGGTAGAATCCATCCCCATTAGACATGAGAACGTGGTCCAGGGATCAAGGTTTATGACAATTGCCAAATAAGGAACAAGGAAGCGCCCAAAACGCACATCAAACCACCATTTTTATCCGGTTAGGCAAGGCCACTATCGGATTCCCTATCCTATCCGTCTCCTCTCACTCGCAGTAGCACTACCAGTGGAATAGTAATCTGAGCCTCTGAATTTTATCCATCTAGGTCCTTCGTCGTCACCACTTCTAGTTTGTGAGAGGAAGGGGTCGTGTCTTACCCCCCAAAGAACAAGTCGGTGTGGTCAGTATCCTGCCACTTGAGCCGTGGCACGGGCCGCCACTGGAGAGAACAATGGGCATTAGGCAGGAAGACGAACAAAGAGGTCAAAACTTACAAGCTTTAGCTACACCGCGAACCGGCGGAACACGAGGCGCTCCGCCTTTTCGTGGCCCGTGGTTGAAGAGAAACTCGACACGCAGAGTGGTCGAAAGCCTTTCATCTCCAACTCCAACCACCCACTACCGCGTCTCTCTTTATAATCCCTCGAGGCTTCACCTGTCTGCGTTGAACCTCATCAGTAAATCGACATGCCCATGAATCTTCGTTCAGCGACTAGAAAGCGAGAAGGCCTCGTTTTGGGACGCACCAATGTTAGGATCGAACAACCTAACTATAATGCTCGCGGCCCAACCAACACAGCTAGGACGGTCTCTGCGGCAAAAGTTATCGTTAGGATGAAGGAAGCGGAGTCGCCGCGCGAAACGAATGACCCGACATCGTTGCGTCAACAGCATGTCGTCCCTCAAGGACGCGTTAATGCCTTTCAAGCGCTGCTCTATGTGGTCGATACTGAACGAGCGAGGTTACGGGAGCTTGAAGACGATAAAGACACCGCAGAAGATACAATCGAGACCAAAGACGGTATCTATGGAGTTGTGGATGAAGACGCCGTTGCCCCCAGCAATGTATATGACGGCATGGAGAGTAACGGTGCTCTCCAATCTAACAAAACCAGAGATAAACCGAAGGTCCCGAGTTATCTCTGCGGGGCTGGGGAGACTGAAGGTGAGCATGTGATATGCTTTTATATGTCCCCTCTCTAACGCACTTCCTGACCGCATAGCCCTCAACAAGCCAAAAGCAGGCCTTCCAGTGCTTGCAATCGATCAATCAGTTAAGGACGAAAAACCCCGTGCCCGTAGAGCGAGGTCAAATAAAAGTAAAGAGCCTGCCGGTCCTTCTGCGAAGGAGAAGAAACGCGAGGACAAGGGCAAGGAGAAGACAGCCAACACTGGTCCTTCGGACGAAGCGGCTGGTAAACCTGCTCTCTCCGGGGACGACGTAGATGAGGTCGCGGTCCACCCTCCAAAAATATCCCGACCTCGCGTCCGTCTCTTGGTTAGGGCCGAGAGATACGGTGCCGCGGCCACGATCTCCTGTCAAGCGAAAGGAGAAGGTCGTACCTTCGAACCTGTCCCCCCGCCTCTAGTGGTTCCAGACGAGATGCGCGAGTTGAGGCGCAGAAGGCTCGTCTCTATGGAGACTCCAATTCCCCGTCCGCGCATACGCAAGCAGCCAGAGATGCTCCCCGTCATGGGTAAAGGAACAATGAAAGAGAAAAAGAAGGAACAGCCGAAGCGAGGAGGCAAGAGAACGAGAAAAGATTTCGAGGACGATGACGCACCTGAGCACTCCCCGCCGAGGAAACGCACGGAGCACGCCAGTAGTCGCGAGAGAGCCGGAACATCATTGGATGTTATGGCTTGATTCACTCCATCACTAATCGACAACACCCGCTAAGGTTAGGACATGCCCAGGTCGCGGGCATAAACCACTACAAGTCGATGTAATCGGGAGATGAACGTTCTGTGCCCCTAATATTTATTTTCACTGTTTTAGCTTAGACATGACCGATTAGATTGGATGTACAACTTACAGATGCTCGGACGTCCGCAATTCCCTGTATTGAACAGCTTTCTGCTCAGTTTTCAAACCTTTACGGACCTTTGGACTCTTCACTTGTCTGCATTTCTGCGAGCTGGATCATCGTCTGCGTATAGCTTGCAACATAATTGCCACTGTTTTGCTGAACAAAAACGAAGTCGTTTCTCGCCAAACAATCGGGCACCGACCAGCTGTAGGAGTGTAAGACGACCTATGAGTGGTGATCGGCGATGACAGACAATGTAGGGGCGCTTCTCACCACCGAGCGGATATGGGATATGAGGACGAGAGGGGACGACAGTGGTCAAAGGGGAAGTTGTGCCAAAATGATAGCGAAACCGCGATTCACCATAAGTTTTTGTACTTCCAGGAGCCACACATGGGCCCGACGTCCGATAAAGGTCCGGAGAACAAACGCAGAGGGTGACAATTAAAACTCATCGATACAAAGGAAAGATGAGAACAACCTGAGGGGGAATGAGAATGGCCATGAGTTGCCAGCACACGAGAGTTTCCGGAGTCCACGATAGCGATTTTGGAGTCGGCTATGATGACTAGCGGCGAAACTTTGAAAGTACAAAGGTCAAAGGACTGTACGGAATCTAGATAATCTAGGATCTCTTGAGTTATTGAGTCGGTATTGTTGTAAAAATTTGCGAGGGCCCGTGGCGTACATTTGTCAAGGAATTATTCCGTGGGATTTACTGTAACGGACGCCAGCACATCCCGATTCGTGCGCTTTCCTCTTTCTCCACAGAGTGGACCACAGTATTCTCCGCAGCGAGGAGGGATATATTATTTACAATTTTATATATTCTCCCGTTGGTACTCGCTGCCAAGGGTTTTATCAAGCAGAGTACCATTCGCAAATGCGGTGAGTTTACTCCAGGTCTTATGCCTTGTGCTCCGCGGCAACGCCGGTGCTTGAAGACACGCTTGCGTTTTTGCAGGGACGCACTCTGCATGTCGGTCTCCGCATTTTTTTAAATCATATCGATTGAACTTAGTTGTCGGATTCTGCTTTTACCCTTCAACTTGATCGGACTTCACGGCCCAAGTGGAGAGGTGATACAAAGTACGGGGTGACACGGTTTCGCCCTTTGACAACTTCTTTGACCACAATCATTCCCTCTAACCCTCCTCCCCCTCCTCCATACCTTTTCTCTGGGCTGAGGAGAGCCTCCGAATTTTCAGTGCTCGCCGTTTCTCACTTTTGCTGCCAAGACCCTTTCAGCTGATTGGATCGCGAAATGCCCGCGCGTTTGTCGAGAAACGAATTCTTTTCAACGAGACACAAAACAATAACAATTGTGTTACAAGCTATACGCAGATGATGAACCAATTCGCAAAATATAGACGGATGAAGTGTTCAAGAGTCCGTAAATAAAGGGTCTAATGATCCAGGGAGGGCTATCCGAGCGATGGGTTACCCGGGGCCAGAAATTGTGACGATCCGAGCATCTGTAAGTTATACATTCGCTACGAATTTAGGGAAACGTTGGAGCTGAAGCAATAGAAAATGAATATTAGGGACGAAATACGTCCAGACGAGTCCATCGTTCGATTAACGGCGATAGACTTTTCCGAAGAGCAGAGTCGTCTCAGAACGACGTAGCGGCCTGTTGAGTGGGATAGCCGCAGGCTGAGCGGGTACGAGATCTTGTGGAATCTGTTGATTAGGGACTGGCACGGCATGGAAAGCCGGAGGAAGTACCGCGAGATGAGCGGGAAGCTGCGGGGCTGCTACGATAGGTGGTGCTGCGGCTTGTTCTTCAGCAAGTGCTGGTCCCTCGACTGCAGGGACTGCGGGAACTTCTAAGACTGCGATTTCCGAAACTTCAGGAGCTGCGGATTCGTCAGCCTCGACTTCGAGCTCGACGGTGTGAGTTTCAGGGACAATGAGCGCAGCCTCTTCCTCTTCAGGAGCAAAGTGAGATTCGGGGGCCTCCTCTTCGGCAGTCTCTTCGGCCAATGGCTCCAGTCGCTGCTCGACTGCTTCCAGAGGAGTGTGAGCGTGCTTGCTGCGCTTCTTCGGAGGGGCATCCTCAGTTGCGTCGTCGCCCTCGAATTCGTCTCGCGTCCTTTTATTTTCTCGCTTTGGTTGCTCCTCCTTTTTGTCCTCGACTGTTTCTTCCTTCACAACGGGAACTATCTTCAGTTGTTTGCGAGTGCGAGTGCGGGGAGCCGGAGGCTCAGCAGAGACGAGCCTGTTCCCCCTCAGCTTACGCATCCCTTCTGGAACTACCAAAGGAGGGAGTGGCGAAGGGCTCCGCGGCTTAACCGTGGGTTTTACACCGCGGGTGCGTCCTTGAGAGGGACCCGGAGCAGCATCGGGGCGCGCAGCATCGGCGACATTACCATCGGTAACTTTCTTGGCCTTTTGGCCGCGTCCTCTGCGTATCACGACATTTTTCGCTGGTGGATGTGGGGCTGGTTCGTCGGCACGACCCTTGCCCTTGGCTTGGCGAGAGTCGGCGGCTGCGGCTGCGGCTTTTTCTGCTCTGACTACAGCACGAGTACGGGGTCGAGTTACTTCAGACGGATGGATTGTGGCCTCTTCGTCAGCCGCGGAGCGAATGGGCATATCAGGGTCTTCATCCGAAGGTCCTGTGCTAGCCGCCCTTTCCTTTCCCTTGCCTTTCTTTACCTGCGCAGGGCCTGCGGGGTTTCTGCCTTTCCCCGTTCTTGTCCTACGAGGGGGACCACTATCCTCTTCCTCGATCGCTCGACTATTCGCGAGCGCGGACACGCTGGCTTCCGGTTCGTTGGGACCTATCGTGGTCAAGAAGAGCGTTAGGGGGAGACTATACGAAGACATATTTCATTGCTCACCTTCGCTCACGTCATCCCAGGGTGAAATGTTGAGACCGTTAAGTACCTCGGCTTCGCCGGTGAAGCTCATGAAATCGGGGTACTCTAAGGGGTTGTTGGAAATGGGAACACCGTTGCTCTCTAAATTGCCGTTGTACACGTCAGCGAGGGCAACGGCGCCTTCTTCCACAGCCTCATAGACGACATCGGTTTCGGACGTGTCGCCGGGGAGGACTGCAGTGTATGTTGCGGCATTATCAACCACAGGGACATTCGTTTCTGTGATGTCTGGGTAATGAATGTCGTGGTTAGGGGGCGCAACCCTACGATTCTGGTCGTGACGTCCCAAAGCGCGATTTGCGCGGAGTCTTTCCACGAAGCGAGGATGCATTGGCATGCTGATTAACCTATGGCGCTATGACGCTCAAGGCAGACAGGAACAGGGTACAGTTATGCAGGTGCAGCCTCGAGAGAGGGGACGGGATGTAGTGGTTGGAGTTGAAGACGAAAGGATGCTGGGCCACTGAACGTGTTGATTTTTTCTTTCAACCACTCCGCGCGCCTCGTGTTTCCGGCATTTCGCGGAGTCGCTAAAACTTGTAAGGTCTTATCCTTGGTTCGTTTTTGCCTCACATTTGTTGTTCTTTATCCAGTAACGCCTGTGCACCAGAATGCCGACACAGGGCTCAGGGTCATCGGCGGACTCAATAGCCTGGCCAAGCTCTCTGGGCTTACAGATACTGTGTGTCCCCCTCCTCACCAGCGGAAACCGGGCAGTTTTGGAAGCCTCAGGTCGGCCATACAGACGGCAAGGAGGTTGTCATCAATAATCGTGGGTTGCTCGCCAAAAAAAAACCGTACGGCACGGGAAATGCCATTGACGCCGTTGAAATGATGCGTGTGGTCGAGACAGAAGACTCTATACTTTCCTCTTTCACAATGAGCTTTTCACAATTTCCATTCCTACGACATTCCATCAGACCGAATGTCACTTCCCGCGCCGTGCCGTGTAACATATTTAGATAAATAACAAGCCCGCTTATCCAGAAAACGATCAATTCATTCGGGGACTCTGAAGATCGGCACATCCTCTCAGGTTGTGAGCTTCAAAACGAATTCATCAGACCGAACACTACATTTCTCTTTCGTCATGTCGGCCGCTTACGGCATATGTACAGTGATACAGTATCCCAAAAATAATAGCAAGCACCGATCTTTGAATGTATGAGATTGAGTTTTGTGTGCGACAGTTGTTCTGTCAATAAAGTCTTTGCTCTGCAGAACTTGAAGCCGCTTAAGTTACTCTATATTCGATGGAAAGAAATATTCGGTTTTGATTTTACCAGAACAAAGCTTCGTGACGTATTCAAAGGTACTTGTTCCTCTACCCAGTTATCATGCATTATGCTGTCTGTCTTCTTCCAAGAGACCAGGGAGAATAACGGTGGTCGAATCTGAGAGTACAGTTAAACCTCCCATAACGGCCCGGGGTACCTCTCATAACGGACAACCTCCCATAATGGGTAGTTTGGGGCTCCCACCAAAGTCCACGACAAAAGAACTGGGCATATTCATTGCTCAGAAAAATGAGTACTGCCTGTTTCACCCAAGCATGCTTTAAAATAAAAAGAAGTAAGTAATTACATAATAATTCGGACCTCTCGTAGTGGGATAACCTCCCATAATGAATGTATATTTCTGTGTTCCACCGACCCCCATCCGTTATGGGAGGTTTGACTAGTGATAGGTTCAAGGTTTATGACGACTACCAAATAAGGAACAAGGAAGCGCCCAAAACGCACATTAAACCTCTACTTCTATCCGATTAGGCTTACATCATCGGAAAGGGCCACTATCATATTCCCCATCCGTCTCCCCTCACTCGCAGTTGCCCCACAGTGAAATAGTGGTTTGAGTCTCTGGATCATGTCCTTCAGTGTCCTCCGTCTTCGTCGCCCTTTGTTTCGTGAGGGAGGGGGACGTGTCTTTCCTAAATAACGATGTGATTAGTATCCTGCCGGCTGAGCCGTGGCACGGCCGTCACTGGATAGAGAACAATGGGCGTTAGGCAAGAAAACGAACAAAGGGATCAGAATTCACAAGCTTTAGCGACACCGCAAACCACCGGAGCACGAGGTGCTCCGCATTTTCGTGGTCCGTATTGGAGTGAACCAAACACGCCAAGTGGTCGACAGCCTTTCATCCTCAACTTCGATTACCGCCTCTGCATCTCCCTTTCCTCTTTCTCAAGCCTTCACCTGTCTGGATTGAAAACCGTCAGCAACATGCCAGTGAAGCTTCGTTCTGCAGCTCGAACTTGCAACTTGGCTGGGAATATTACCGCTAAGACGAAAGAAGTTGTGTTAGTGTATAAGACGAATGAGTTGGTATCGTTGTGCCAGCACTATGGCGTTCCTCAAGGACAAGTTACTGCATTTCAGGCTCTTCTACATGTGGTTGACGCTGAACGAGCACGGCTACGTGAGATTGAGGAAAATAAGGACACCGCCGTCCTCTCAGGCGATACAACGGAAATCGACGACGACGTCTATGGAGCGGTGGATGAGGGCTCCGTTGCCCTCGGAGACGTACGCAACGACATTGGGAGCAACGGTGCTCAACAAAACCACAACCCCATAGATTTCCCCGTGGTTCCAAGTTATCGCTGCGGGACTGTGGAGCCTGAGGGTGAGTATGTGGCGTGCTTTCGTAATGTTTTCCCTAACGCAGTTCCTGACCGTGTAGCTCTCAACAAACCAAAAGCGGGTCCAGTGCTTGCAACCAGTCAATCGACTAAGGACGACAAAAGACGTGCCCGTGTGGCGAGGTCAAAGAAGAACAAAAGGCCTGCCGGCCCTGCTGCGGGGGAGAAGAAGCACAAGGACAAGACCAAGGAGAGGACCATGAACACTGGTCCTTCGGACAAAGCGACTGGTAAATCCACTCGTTCCGGGGGTGATGTAGATGAGGTCATGATCCACCCCCCAGAAATATCCCGACCTCGCGTCCGTCTCTTCATTAGGGAAGAGAAATACAATTCTGCAGCTGCGATCTCCCGTCAAGCGAAAGGAGAAGGTCGTGCCGACGGGCCTAACCTTCCCCCTCTAGTGATTCCAGACGGGATGCGCGAATTGAGGCGCAGAAGGCTCGTCTCTATGGAGACTCCAATTCCCCGTCCGCGTATCCGCAGGCAGCCAGAGACGCTCCCCGTCATGAGCAAAGGGACAATAAAAGGGGGGAAGAAAGAACAGCCGAAGCGAGGAAACAAGAGAACGAGAAGAGATTTCGAGGACGATGACGCACCTGAGGACGCCCCGCCGAGGAAGCGCAGCGAGCATGTCCATAGTCCTGAAGGAGGCGCGGCCGCAACATCGTCGAATGTTATGGCCTGACCCACGCCATCATTAATCAACAGCACCTCAAAGCCCCAGACCTGCCCAAGTTGCAAGGCATAAATCACCACAGGCGGCTGTGATCGACAGACGAACGTTCTTCGTCTCTAATATTCATTTTCATTGTTTAGCTTCGATGAATCCCTACATTAAACTGAATGTACAACTTACAAATCCCCGGTGCTTGTCAGCCCGTCACCTGGACAATTTTCGACGCCGTTTTTCTTCCAGCCCTCTTATTTACGGACCTTTGGACTCTTCACCTGTTGATATTTTTACGATTTGATCCCTTGTCTGCCCATAGCTTGTAACATTATTATTATTGTTTCGTTGAACAAAAATGAAGTCGTTTCTCGCCAAACATTCGGGCATCTCGAGACCTGACCAGCTGTAGGAGTGTGAGACGACATATGAGTGAAAGTCGGCGATGACAGACGTTTCAGGGGCACTTCTCACCACCGAGCAGATACCGGAGATGGGGACTGGAGGGGACGATAGTGTTCAAAGGGGAAAGAAATTGCGCCAAAGGAGCGAAACCGGATTCACCGTAAGTTTTTGTACTTCCGGAGCCACACATGGGCCCGATGTCCAATCAAGGTTCGGAGAGCAATCGCAGAGGGTGACAATTAAAAATCATCGATACAAAGGAAAGCCGAGAACAACTTGAGGGGGGATGAGAATGGCCATGAGTTGCCAGCACGAGAGTTTCCGGAGTCCACGATAGCGATTTTTGAGTCGGTTATGATGACTAGCGGCGAGAAGTACAAAGGTCAAAGGACTCTGTGGAATCTAGATAATCTGAGATCTTTTGAGTTACATTAAATCGACCTTTCTGTTAAAATTTGCGAGGGCCCGTCAAGGAAATCATTCCGTGGGATTTAGCGGCGGACGCCAGCACATCCTAATTCGCGCGCTTTCCTCTTTTTTCCACAGAGCGGACCACATTCTCCGCATCGAGGAGGGATACCTTCTTTACAATTTTATATATTCGCCTATTACTGAAACCAGTGCGCCAATGGTTTTATCAAGCAGAGCACCATTCACAAAAGGGATGAGTTTACTTTTATGCCTTGTGCTCCGCGGGGCAGCGCCGGTGCTTGAGGACACGCTTGCGTTTCTCCAGGGACGCACTCTGCATGTCGGTCTCCGCATTTTTTATCATATCGATTGAACTTAATTGTCGAATCGGACTTCGTTGCCCAAGTGTGGGGAGGTGATACAAATTCAAGTTACGGGGTGACACGGTTTCGCCCTTGACAACTTCTTTTTTGACCACAATCATTCTCCCTAGCCCTCCTTCCCCTCCCCCATACCTTTTCTCTAGGCTGCCAGTGAGGAGAGCCTCTGAATGTTCGGTGCTTGCTGTTTCTCACTTGACCACCAAGACCCGTTCAACTGATTGGATCGCGAAATGCCTGCACGTTTGTCGAGGAACGACTTCTATTCAATGAGACACGAAACAATAACAATTGTGTTACAAGCTATACGCAGATGATAAACCAATTCGCAAAATTCAGACGGATGAAGTATTCAAAGGTCCGTAAATAAAGAGTCTGAAGGAGAAGCTAATGATGCGGGGGAGAAAACTGTCCGAGCGATGGGCTGACCAAGACCAGAAATTGTGTGACGATCCGAGCATCTGTAAGTTATACGTCAACTGCGATTTTAGGGAAACGTTGGAGCTGAAGCAGTAAACAGTGAATATTAGGGACGCAATACTTTCAAACGAATCCATCGTTCGATTAACGGCGATAGATTTTTCCGAAGAGCAGAGTCGTTTCAGAACGACGCAGCGGCCTGTTGAGTGGGATAGCCGCAGGCTGAGCAAGGACGAGACCTTGCGGAATCTGTTGATTAGGGGCTGGGTGAATGGCGGCATGGAAGGCCGGAGGAAGTACCGCGAGATGAGCGGGAAGCTGCGGGGCTGCTACGATAGGTGGTGCTGCAGTTTGTTCCTCAGCGTGTGCTGGTTCCTCGACTGCAGGAGCTGCGGGAACTTCTAGGACTGCGACCTCAGAAACTTCAAGAGCTGCGGGCTCGGCAGTCTCGACTTCAGACTCAACGGTGTGAGTTTCAGGGACAATGAGCGCAGTCTGTTCCTCTTCCGCAGTCCCTTCGGCCAATGGCTCCGGTCGCTGCTCGACTACTTCCGGAGGAGTGTGTGCGTACTTGCCGCGCTTCTTCGGAGGGGCATCCTCAGGTGCGTCGTCGCCCTCGAAGTCGTCTCGCGTCCTTTTATTTTCTCGCTTCGGTTGCTCCTCCTTTTTATCCGTGACCGTTTCTTCCTTTACAACGGGAACTGTCTTTAGTTGTCTGCGAGCGCGAGTGCGGGGAGCCGGAGGCTTCGCAGAGACGAGCCTGTTCCCCCTGAGCTTACGCATCCCTTCTGGAACTACCAAAGGAGGGAGTGGCGAAGGGCTCCGCGGCTTAACCGTGGGTTTTACACCGCGGGTGCGTCTTTGAGAGGGACCCGGAGCAGCATCGGCGACATTACCATCGGTAACTTTCTTGGCCTTTTGGCCGCGTCCTCTGCGTATCACGACATTTTTCGCTGGTGGATGTGGGGCTGGTTCGTCGGCACGACCCTTGCCCTTGGCTTGGCGAGAGTCGGCGGCTGCGGCTGCGGCTGCGGCTTTTTCTGCTCTGACTACAGCACGAGTACGGGGTCGAGTTACTTCAGAAGGATGGATTGTAGCCTCTTCGTCAGCCGCGGGGCGAGTGGGCATATCAGGGTCTTCATCCGAAGATCCTGTGTTAGCTGCCCTTTCCTTGCCTTTGCCTTTCTTCGCCTGCGCAGGGCCTACGAGATTTATGCCTTTCCCCGTTCTTGTTCTACGAGGGGGACGACTATCCTCTTCCTCGATCGCTCGACCACTCGCGAGCGCGGACACGCTAGCTTCCGGTTCGTTGGGACCTATCGTGGTCATAAAGAGCGTTAGGGGGAGACTATACGAGGGCATATTGCACCGCTTACCTTCGCTCACGTCGTCCCAGGGTGAAATATTGAGACCGTTAAGTACCTCGGCCTCGCCGGTGAAGCTCATGAACTCGGGGTACTCTAAGATGTTGTCGGATTGTTGAGCACCGTTGCTCTCCAGATTGCCGTTATACACGTCAGCGAGGGCAACGGCGCCTTCGTCCGCAGCCTCATAGACGACATCGGTTTCAGACGTGTCGCCGGGGAGGACCGCGGTGTATGTTGCGGCATTATCCACTACAGGGGCATTCGTTTCTGTGATGGCTGGGTAATAAATGTTGTGGTTAGGAGGTGCAACCCTACGATTCTGGTCGTGATGTCCCAAAGCGCGATTTGCGCGGAGTCTTTCCACGAAGCGAGGATGCATTGGCATGTTGATTAACCTATGACTCCCAAAGCAGACAGGAGCAGGTACAGGTATGCAAGTGCAGTCTCGAGAGAGGGGACAGGATGTAGTGGTTGGAGTTGAAGACGAGAGGATGCTGAGCCACCGAACGTGTTGGTTTTTTCTTTCAACCACTCCGCGCGCCTCGTGTTTCCGGCATTTCGCGGAGTCGCTAAAGCTTGTAAGGTCTTGTCCCTTGTTCGTTTTTGCCTAACGTCCATTGTTCTTTATCCAATGACGGCCCGTGTCCCAGATGCCGACCGTGACTCACGGCTCGGGGTCATCGGCGGACTCAGTAGCAAGACACCAAGCTCTCTGGGCTTACAGACATGTCCCCGCGCTCCCTCACAGAATAAAGAGCAATGTCGACTAAGGACACCGAAGGGTAAATTTCCGTAGGATGAGTTGCCATTTCAACCCATGGGGCTACAGGGAGACGGATATAGATCAGATAGTGGCTCAATGTGAAAGTCTTATCAGATAAACGCAGCGTCTTTTCTCCTAATTCGGTAGTCGTTATAATTTGACCCCTATTAGAGTCAGTACACACTCATAAATCCACGGAGGAAATTCGGACATCTTTTCGTTTTCCAAGTCTTGCGGGGCGACTTCAGCCTACTGCAAATACGTCGAATGCGTTCCGACTATTAAGCCAAAATCGAAAGATCCAATCCAAGGACATTCTGCGTTAATCACGCTAAACAGAGCTGTAAGCCTCGCCTTTCATTTCCATCCGCACTCTCTTCGTGCCTCGTTGCCTGTAGATGGCAGACCCATAGACGTAATCAAGTTAGAGCTGTACATGAACGCAAAAGTCATTTACGTCTGCACTTATTGGCAAAGATTAAAAAGACTATATTGACTCTTTTATTGCCACAAACCCGGATCGAACGGGTGACCTTTAGAAGGTTGATTAGATATCTTCAGTCTACTGCTCTCCCAACTGAGCTATTGCGGCGACGTAATAAAGTAGCTTTAGAAAATCTCATTAGCATGTTTGAAAAATACCGATATACTATGACGTAGATTGATACTCCACCTTGTAGACCCTTCAAAAGAGCTGCTGCAATGCAGTATGACCCAAAAATAAAACACCAGATTGATGTCCTACCTCGACTACTATCGCAGCGCACCCAACTGGGCCACAGGCCAATGGCAGTCCGTCAACCCCCCTGCACCCGCTTTCCAGCCGCAGCCCTCCTGGGGCGGCATAGACTTCTTCCGCGCGACCTCGGGTCTCAACGACAAGTACGCGCAGCTCCTGATCGACGATTCATTTTGCTGATTTTTTTTAACCTCGTTTTAGCTCCATATACGACTATGGGTTGAACAGCGCCCAGGGCCTGCAGGGCAATGTCGGCCCTTCCCTCCTCGACTCTAAGATCATGCACCGCAGGGCGTACGGAGGTCTGGTGCGTTTTGTCCTTCTTTTCGCGCTTACATGCATATAATGACGCCCATCCGTGCAGGGAGACATCCTCGTCATGACCCCGAACGAGATCGGCGCGGCTGCCGCGTACGAGGTCTGGCGCAATTGGCGTTACAACTACGGCACCCTCGCCCAGCCGCTCGGCGGCGATACCGAGCGACAGCGCGAGGCACTCATCGGTCTTGCAGTCGGAGAAGGTGCGTTTCTGGACGTATGCTTTTTGGTCGCGGCCGGCTGAATATATGCATCTAGCGACGTGCCTCTGGCAGTACACGACGCGCGTGGCGGATACTGCGGGCCGGCTCGCGGCGGTAGAGGCTGCAGCAATCGCTGCGTCACGAATATTCGCGCAGGGGAACGGCACACTGATGCAGCAGGGCGGCGCGTATGGCGGGAACGGAGCTGTGGGAATGGGTGGTCCTATGCTGTCTCCTGCCCTTTCCGGGGGCGCATTAGGGGGTGTAATGGGAGGTGCGAGTGCAGGAATGGGTATGGGAGGCGGAGGCGCGGGAATGGGAAATGCGGGAATGGGAGGTGCAGGAATGGGGATGGGAGGCGGAGGCGTGGGAATGGGAGGTGCGGGAATGGGGATGGGAGGTGCAGGAATGGGAATGGGAGGAGGAGCAGGAATGGGCGGTGGAATGGGCGGAGCGGGCGTGGGCATGGGCAGGGCAGGCATGGGCGGAGCGGGCATGGGAGGAGCAGGCATGGGCGGAGCAGGCATGGGAGGAGCAGGCATGGGCATGCCTCCACTCGTACGCCAGCGCTCGATGTCCACTGGCGCAATCTCGCCGTTCGGTCCAGCGGGTGGTGCCAGTGCGGGAATGTACGGCGGCGGCGCGTACGGCGCGACGAATGGATACCTCAACGCGGGCGCCACACCTGCGCTGCGCCGTCCGCGCTCGTTCACATCGCTTGGAGGCGCGGGTGGGTACGGTGGTGGGGGATACAGTGGTGCAGGCTACGGCGGTGGCGCTGGGTACGGCAATGCAGGCTACGGCAGCGCGGGATATGGTGGCGGCGCAGGATATGGTGGTGCGGGATATGGAGGTGGTGGGCTTGGAAGCAGCGGCGGCGGCGGGTCTGGGGTCGGTGCCATGGTAGGGGAGGCGGAGCTTGCGCGTCATGAGCGTCACCGCTTACGAAGGGCGCGTCGTTCTGCGGAGCGGGCTGCAATGGGTTCGGGGGGAGCGTTAGGAGGCGGTGGATTAGGGGCGGGAGGCATGGGAGGTATGGGGATGGGCGGCGGGGGCATGGGAGGCATGGAAGGCGGAGGAATGGGTGGTAGGGGAATGGGTGGCGGAGGTGGGGGTATGGGCGCGGGATACGGAAGCAGTGGGTGGGTCGGGCAGGAGCTGCGCTCAGAATTGGGCTTGCATGGTGGAGGTAACGGCGGTGGATATGGCGGTGGCGGATACGGAGGCGGTGGCGGATATGGCGGTGGTGGATATGGTGGACAAGGAGGTCGATACTAGACCTACCAGGACTCTGATTTTTCTTCTTTACATGCCTAACTTATCTTCGCTCACCCTCTCTTGCCATATATCGTTTGTTCGTTCGTGTCTAATACCCTGTTGATCTTTGAATATCTGCAATGAATACTTTACCCGTACATATAGACCACTGATAGTGTTTGTAAAAATAAACAGAGTCTTGGAAGTGCCAGTGTATGCGGAATCAATACAACCTAGGAAAAATAATATAACGTTCAAAGATTAAGCAACCATCACAAGCCACAAAAACTATTGCTGGAGTCTAGTTAAGCTTCTGGAAAGCCGCAATAGCTCAGTTGGGAGAGCAGTAGACTGAAGATATCTAATCAACCTTCTAAAGGTCACCCGTTCGATCCGGGTTTGTGGCATTTGTTTTGCATTATTTGTTAATTTCCTTCTTCCTTTTCATCAAAGCCTCTTCCTCTATCATCCACGCGACCCACGCCTTGGTATGTTTTCATCTGGCATAAGCCATTTATGTACTTTTTGGTGTTCTGGTCTCATCGGGTTCTGTCCCTTGCCGGTAATAACCCGGATTCAAGTCTAGTGCTGGCATTGAACGCTGGAATGGAGGCTATAGGGTACTTTGCGTCGTTCGTACTAACTGAGAATATGGAGATGGCCACATTGCACTCCCGAGATGACTCGCCACAGCCACTACCGCCTCTGGATCGCCTATGGAGCCTCAGGGTTTCACTTTGCCCTCTCGCCATTAATTAAAAGAGGAATTATTTGGTATGATTTTTTTCACACTAATCCGCCCGAGTTTGTCGTCCTCCTTGGAGTTCTACTTCCATAGGCGATGCTGGGTCGCATGAATGTCTCTGCACTGAGTAGGGTATAAATACTCCTTTGAAACGTCTTCTATCATCACATCACATTACATCGCAAAGGTCCTTACTTGTCTTTCTTGACGAACTCTGGAACTTGTTGAGGCAGATTTACAGCTCCAAGTGGCTGCAGATCGCGAATTAAAAAGGAATATTAACACAACTATGAGGCTGCATCCGGCCTGGGATTATCTTGTGCTCTTCGTACTGTTCTGCTGTGCTAGCTGTCGATCGTATTCAGGCTCTAACTTTTACTCTTACTCTGACGTTTCTGGTTCGGGTGCAACTGCAAGTGCGAATGGTAATACCTTGACAAGCAATAGCTCAAGCCCAAGCCCAAGCCCAACTTCGAGTGTCAGGCAACAGCACGTTTTCGGGAAATATCACTAGTGCTTCCGGGAGCGGCAATTTCGCGGGATCAAACCTCTACTACGCTGCGGGACTGAACTCGGGCCAACGCAAGACCTACCTCTCGTGAGCGAACTTGACTTGCCTGCTGCTTGCTGCCCCCTCCCTCTCTCCTTCTCTGAGTGCTGTCCTCATGGATGACATCTGTTTTCTTTAGTGCGCTGAAAGATGCGGATATGAAGGTCTTGCGCGTCTGGCTTGACGGGCAGTCGACTGGGTCGACGAAGGTACGTTTTGTTACAGCTTACTTCGTCCTTCTTCGAACAATCAAGGATGGAACTCAAGGTGGACTAATGGCTAAGTTAAACACAGGGGAACGACAATCACAGCTTATCCGAGCCTTGAACCGAATGAGATAGGGCAGTACGACGATACAGTGCTCAACAATCTAGACGACTTCATGCTAGACGCAAACTCATATGGAATCAAGGTGAGCGCATTGTTGTACTCTAGCAGTCCATTCCCTTCCGTGAGCACGAACACATGTTTTTGATTACTATCAGCTACAAATAAGCATCCACTCGTTCAACGCGCTCAGTGCGAAAGATGTCTACGGTGCGAAGTACGGCACTTCGAGCTTCTACACCGACAGCACAGCACAGGCGGCCTTCGACGCGCGCATCGCGCATGTCCTCGCGCACCAGCATAAGAGCCTTGGGAGGCCTTGGAGCGATCTCGGCGAGTACATCTTTGCGTTTGAAGCGCAGAACGAGGCTATGATCGGTAATGTGGGCATCGCATTTACATAGTTTCCTGAGCGTGTGCTAATGGTGAATGGTCATTGCAGGGTCAGAGCTTCGTGGAGGCGCACCAGGGCTGGCAGTGCGACAGGGCCAAGACAATCAAGACCGCACTCGGTGGGAATAGCACCGTAAGTCCTTTTGCTACTCGACACCTAACGTATGTGGCTGATATTCTGAGGGATAGTACAAAAGATTCTCGTGACGACGGGCGGCGAGTCCTAGCTCGACGAGTCGATGCAGTCCGATTACTTCACGTGTGCTAGCCTCGACATCATCGCTATACACGCGTACGGCTCGGGCGACTTCGACACCGGAAAGATACAAGCGTACGTGCAGAAGGCGACAAGCGCAGGGAAGAAGCTGCTTTTTTAAGAATGGTGCGTACTGCGTACCGCCGCAGGTCCACTTCAATTCGTACGCATACAGTAACATTCGTCTGCTATAGGGGTTCATGTTACTTCAGCTCGGACAACAATGTATGCAGCCGGGGCTCTGCGCTCTGCGCTGACCAGCGTAACGCGAACATCAAGCAGTGGGCAGGTGCGATCACCGCCGCGGGTGTGCCGTAGCTCTATTGGCAGGTCATCCCTAACGCCGACCCTCATGTACGTCTCTTCCTCCTCCCCCTGAATCACTTGCACCTCATCGACTGAACTATATTTAGTACGGGAGTGACTACGAGATCGGAGTAAACACAGACCCGTCGTGGGAGACACTGAAAGAGGCAGCGCAGGCCGCGAACGCAGCCAAAGGAGCCTTCGACTACTCCCCCTATGGCGTGCCAGTGTTGCTGCAGAGTTTCTGGACGAAGCGACGGGCATTACAGGGACTTATTTTCATCTATGTGTATTTTTCTATTCACAAATTGGGACGTCTGGGGAAGGGGAGGGGTCACGATATCACGATGGGAGAATTGGGGAGGGGTGGTGTACGGTACATATAGTAATACAAGACAAGAACGGAACAAAAGGGAAGAAAGCGGCAGTCATACAAGCTAACGGCGGAAGCCGGGGTGTGTGCAGGTCCTACGTCTGTTTCAAGGCGCCTATAATGAAACCAGGCTTCCCTCCGTTTGTAGAAGCTACCGATTCACGTCAGAACGATACAAGTGAAATAGCTGTGAACTGCAGGCTTACCTGCTTTGATGTGACACAAATGACGCGCGCCCAACCATGCAAACGCAGACTTTCGAGACTCGTACCCGATCCGATACCTGCGGGAAGAAACGTCAGAATCAAAAACTCAGTAGCCCATTCAAGAATTAGGAGAGACGGACCACGCGGACGCGCGTATGTAGCATTGCTTGCTCTCCTCACTGACAACGCTGCAGCCTAGGGGCAATGAGAGATTAGCACGAGACTGGAGGGAGGTTCAGAAGCGTGTATTAATGCGTACTTGGGAAGTATTTCTCCATGTAAGATTTCTTCACCTTGTCCGCATGCGACTGAATTTCTGACGAGGGTCGAGAGGACGAATCTACTTGTCCAGTAAGAACCATCTCAGCCACAGAGACCGGGCGAGTAGACGTACCCGGGTGCTGGAGCGAATCGACTTTGTCTTTCGTAATTGCGCTATATAGATCGCGGTTGAACTTCTCCATGATCTCCTTCCCCATAGCGACCTCGCGGTCGAACCCCACCCTGTTATCTTCACGTAGGATCAACGCAGGGTCGGTCTTGAACACCGTAGGCTTCGGGCTTGATGTTTCTGCTGGTACGAGCCCACGGAGCATGTCCAACGGTTTGTCGCCCAGTTGAACCACGTCTTTGGCTTCTCCCTGTGTCTCAGCAGCATGTGCTCCCTTAATTGACTTCAGCTCTTTCCAAAGACGCTCGGAATCTGCACCCGTCTTCAATATATCCTATGGCGTGCCAAAGATAACGTTCAGCTCATTGGTTTCATGGTGTATCATAAAGATAGGAATAAGTGGATGACTCACCAGTGCGGCTTCTATGAGTTTCGCAAGCTTCCTGGGATACGGCGCGTCTGCCAGCCTAGGGGACTCTTCAACGGCCCGCATCCATTCGTTTGCAATTGCACCGACGAGGGTGTTATATCTTAACTTCACGAAGTTCTGGGTTAACGAGTTATTGAGGTCATTGAGCTCCCGAATCTGTGATGAGGCATTGCTGTCCATGGAGCCCCGGTCCTCCGGAACGTCTATCTGTTTCGGAATAAGCGTCTGATCCCAGCATACGAAATAAATATCCCCATCCAAATCGCTGTGGTGTACTATGAGACGAGAAATGTATGGGAGTAACGAATTATACGCACCCTCCCGACATTGTATCCGGAACGGAATGGTGAGATTTACGGGAAAATACTAGAGGAGGGTCCGGTATGAACACTTAGTCTAAAATTGGGTTAAATCATGACATACCGATGCAATTGGTCAAGAAGGAGAGCTCCGGAGCATTGACTGCCTTGAAGACACGGATGTCTGTAATGACATTAATTAAAGAAAGAAAGCTCACGAAGGTACAATATACACATACCTGAAGGGAAGTACGACGGGTTACTACGAAGCCAGTATTAGTAGTCAGTCTCTTTGAGTGATGGGTGCACCTGGACTCACCGGGCGACAAAAACCTTAGAGGTACAAATGCCGTCTCTCTCCGGGAGGTTCACATACACCTCGTTTTCTCCGAGTACCCCGAGCTCGTCCACCACGCCGAGAAGGTAACCCGATTTCTTACATCAACCACTAATTCAGCTTGTGTAGAAAATAAGACGACACATACAAAACAGCGAACCTTAACCTTGATGGACAACTTCTTTCGCAGGTTTCCATATTGATATTGCTGGTACTTTTGAAGGGCTTCCTGCAGATGCGGTTCATCCAGACCAAATCCAGCATAAAGCATTTCATACACTGCACCAGTGCAAATAACGTCAATAGAAAATTCCCCACATTCACAAGTCCACATACCGTCTTGGAAAAATCCTTCTCCTTTCGCGTCTTTCTCCCCGAAAATGAATTTCAAAGCAGCATCTCTGTCAATTGCAATATCGTTAATCAAGCGGAGATGTTCGAGGAGAAGTTCCTTGAATGACTGGAGAAATTGACGTTCATGAGAATGAGGATTAACAGGTCGCAGGGAAAGCGAAAGACTAGCTTCAAGAGGCACATTCAACGAAAGCAATAGCACAATAAAGGCGAAATTCAGAGTCGCGCCTTGCGGAGGGTAAGAATAGCTGTGGACTTCAATCGTATCGGGTCCACCGCTGTATTTCAACATGGAATAGCGATACGAGTATTTGTACGTGCTGAGGTCCTCGCACGGCTGGTCCGTTTTGTTCATACGCCTGCAAATGTGCTTACAGACGCTTTCGAAAAGGTAGTCAGGGTATGCGACAAGAACTCCCTTGACGCCGCCAACACGAATATGGAAGACTGCGCAGGAATGCTTAATCCAGTTCTTTCTCTTCAGTTATCTTAGAACCTTACCGGATGTACTTGAGCTCAAGTGAAGCTGCTTTCGAATAAGTACTGCCTGGCTTTCTCGAATCATGCTACAGCCATCCGTGGCAAGCGAATGATCTACTGTCTCCCTGTCCGCCAGCAGTAGCGCCTCCTCACGAGGAACCTATGGGATTGTAGGCTAAGCAATGTGGAAGATAAGAAGCAGAAGCGGCGTATGACTTACAGTGATAGTGTCGGCAGTGGATGAGAAGTTGAGGCCCAGTCGTGCAGCGTACTTCCCAGGTCCATCTTTCAAGAAGACTTCATCCAGGTTACCAAAGGCCCTCAGGAGGCTCTGGCAGGTCCAGTTCTCGTCCTCCTTGAAAAACATCACTTGACCAGACTTGATGTTCGACTCGGTGTAGCCTAGGAACTTGTACCTAGGCTTAGTGTCAGCCGGGAGTCCATGACGCTCAAATTGTTCACACCTACGTCGGAATGTCATCACGTACTTGAACCCCTTCGTCGACGAGGTTCTGCAGAATGCGCTCCATTTGGGTATCTGACGCATTCCTCGAGAACGCCACGAAGAGGAATCTGGTTGAGTCTCCAACCATTCTCAGCGCTCGGCATGACTTTCGCATAAGCAATTCCGGACGGGCGGTCCTGGCGGATCCATTGTCCGTCCAGTATATACGCATTGAGTAGACAGGACAAACATCAATGGGCAGGGACATCATGGTGGGTTAGACAAAGGAAGAAAGATGAAAGTTGGTTTGGTCCATCTCAGAGACTTCGAGAAAGCTTTTATGTGGAAGGGGGACTTGCACAGCTGGTCAATATATCAATCCCGCAGTTGCGGACTTCGCCTGTCTCGACCGCCCCTGCTGTACTAGTCTCCCAAGGAGCAGTGCCACACCTTTGTGTAAGACATGCCAGGGAATCTGGGCTGTTTGGGACATCAATCTTCGCCAAAGTCAAAAAAGTCATACCCAAGGACATACGAAACTCTAAGAACTGGACAGCTCAAACCTTTTATATCGGAGAAGTACAGAGGGGGTCCTAGGGTGGGGGTGCTAACAAAGATGGCGAGACCATGATACAAACAGTTTCGCTGCGGCGGAGGGCCGCGACGCATCAGATTGGCTCTTATTGAAAGCAGCGCGTCGTGAAGATTTTTTTCTGTTGAGTCAGAGTACGGAGCAGATGTTTCAAACGGCTCAAGCCTGAGTCATTCAAAAGCCGCCAACTGTGCTGAGGCCACGTTCCAGTGTGGCAGAGCTGAGAAGATTTATACAGAGTCCAGAGCAGACTTCGTGATTTCTATTCCGTATGAAATAGTACCGTAGATATCTATGTCCGCAGCGAAGCATCACCGCCCCGGGCCACTAGGACGCCTTTCTGGAACCACATCAACTTCCGTCCTGCGGCACGGTCTTTGGCTTTTTGTCGCCCAAGACCTGTGCCACAAAAGAGGGGTAATGTTAAGTACAGCAAGTAGTAGCGAGAATTGGAGGTGTATAACAATACTCGTCGCGTTACGGCCGTGCTATCCAAAAAAAACACGTGTCAGATTAGCCGTACGTAATCATGCATTCTTTCTAAAACTATTCAACAGCTATTCGCTGGAATCTTTCACTCGACCAGCTTGCATTACGCCGATTTTTACCAGAGACTTGTGAGATATAACGTTGGACTTCGTAGACCTGAGAGCGTCACGGTGTACAATTAACAATGAGGCTTATAAATTAGGAACGAAAACGTTCAGAAAGAAGCGCTCAGATCGCATATCAAGCCAATCTGATAAGGCTTCCGCATCAAACCACTATCTTTTCCATATCCGTCCCTCATTCGCCGTACGGGGTGAAATGGCGACTTATCCCCTAGAATTTTACTCTGCAGCGTCCTCTTCGTCATTGCTCCCCATTTTGTAAGGGAGGAGAGCGACATGTCCGTAAGCACAGAGAGTTTGGCGTGACGAGCGCCTTGTTTCCGCCGATGACCCCGAGCCGTGAGTCACGGTCGGCATCTGGGACACGAGCCGTCATTGGATAGGGAACAATGGACGTTAGGCAAAAAACGAACAAAGGATAAGACCTCACAAGCTTTAGCGACTCCGCGAAATGCCGGAAACACGAGGCGCGCGGAGTGGTTGAAAGAAAAAACCAACACATTCAGTGGCTCAGCGTCCTTTCGTCTTCAACTCCAACCACTACATCCTGTCCCCTCTCTCGAGGCTACACCTGCATACCTGTACCTGCTCCTGTCTGCTCTGAGCGTCATAGGTTAACCAGCATGCCAATGCATCCTCGCTTCGTGGAAAGACTCCGCGCAAATCGCACTTTAGGACGTCACGACCAGAATCGTAGGGTTGCGCCTCCTAACCACAACATTTATTACCCAGCCATCACAGAAACGAACGTCCCTGTAGCGGATAATGCCGCAACATACACCGCAGTCCTCCCCGGCGATACGTCTGAAACCGATGTCGTCTATGAGGCTGCGGACGAAGGCGCCGTTGCCCTCGCTGACGTGTACAACGGCAGTTTAGAGAGCAACGGTGCTCAACCATCCTACAACATCTTAGAGTACCCCGAGTTCCCGAGCTTTACCGGCGAGGCCGAGGTACTTAACGGTCTCAATATTTCACCCTGGGACGACGTAAGCGAAGGTGAGTAATGAAATATGCCTTCTTATGGTCTCTCCCTAATTCTCTTCCTGACCACGTTAGGTTCCAATGAACCGGAAGCCAGCGTGTCTGCGCTCGTAGTTAGTCGAGCGATCGAGGAAGAGGACAGTCGTCCCCCCCGTATGACAAGAACGAGGAAAGGCAGAAACCCCGCAGGCCGTGCGCAGGCGAAGAAAGGCAAAGGCAAAGAAAGGGAAGCTAGCACAGTATCTTCGGATGAAGACGCTAATATGCCCACTCGCTCCGCGGCTGACGAAGAGGCCACAATCCACCCTCCTGAAGTGACTCGACCCCGTACTCGTGCCGTAGTTAGAGCAGAGAAAGCCGCAGCCGCAGCCGCCGACTCTCGCCAAGCCAAGGGCAAGGGTCGCGCCGACGAACCGGCCCCACATCCACCAGCAAAAAATGTCGTGATACGCAGAGGACGCGGCCAAAAGGCCAAGAAGGTTACCTGTGATAATGTCGCCATTGCTGCGCGTCCCGACGACGCTGCTCCGGGCCCCTCTCGAAGACGCACCCGCGGTGTGAAACACACCGTTAAACCGCGGAGCCCTTCGCCACCTCCACCTTTGGTGGTTCCGGATGGTATGCGTAAGCTGAGAGGGAACAGGCTCGTCTCTGCTGAGCCTCCGGCTCCCCGCACTCGCACTCGCAGACAACTAAAGACAGTTCCTGCTGTGAAGGAAGAAACAGTCGAGGATAAAAAGGAGGAGCAACCGAAGCGAGAAAATAAAAGGACGCGAGACGACTTCGAGGGTGACGACGCACCTGAGGATGCCCCTCCGAAGAAGCGCAGCAAGCACGCCCACACTCCTCCGCAGGACGCAGCCGAGCAGCTACCGAATCCATTGGCCGAAGAGACTGCGGAAGGGGAGGCCCCCAAATCCCATTTTGCTTCTGAAGAGGAAGAGACTGCTCTCATTGTCCCCGAAACCCATACCGTCGGGCCCGAGGTCGAGACCGCCGAATCCGCAGCTCCTGAAGTTTCTGAGGTCGCAGTCTTAGAAGTTCCTGCAGTCCCCGCAGTCGAGGAACCAGCACCTGCTGAGGAACAAGCCGCAGCGCCACCTGCCATAGCAGTCCCGCAGCTCCCCGCTCATCCCGCGGTACTTCCCCCGGCTTTCCATGCTGTGATTCACCCAGCCCCTAATCAACAGATTCCGCAAGGCCTCGTACCTGCTCAGCCTGCTGCTATCCCCCTCAACAGGCCGCTGCGTCGTTCTGAGACGACTCTGCTCTTCGGAAAGATCTATCGCCGCTAATCGATCGAGGAGCACAATTTAGACGTATTTCGTCCCTATTATTCACTGTTTACTGTCTCAGCTTCAACTTTTTTTGAATTCATAGCGAATGTATAACTTACAGATGTTCAGATCGTCACACAATCTCTGGCCCCGGGTAACCCATCGCTCGGATAGCCCCCCCTGCATCATTAGACCCTTTATTTACGGACCTTTGAACACTTCATCCGTCTATATTTTGCGAATTGGTTCATCATCTGCGTATGGCTTGTAACACAATTGTTATTGTTCCGTGTCTCGTTGAATAAAGTCCTTCCTCGACAAACGTGCGGGCATTTCGCGATCCAATTAGCTGAAAGGGCCTTGGCAGTTAATGTGAGGAATGGCGAGAACTGAAAATTCGGAGGCTCTCCTCAGCCCAAAGAAAAGTTATGGAGGAGGGCTAGAGGGAATGCTTGTGGTCAAAGAAGAAGTTGTCAAAGGGCGAAACCGTGTCACCCCGTACGTTGTATCCACCTTCCACTTTGGCCGTGAAGTCCGATCAAGTAAAAGGGTAGGGGCAGGATCCGACAATTAAGTTCGATCGATACGATTGAAAAAATGCGCAGACCGACCTGCAGAGTGCGTCCCTGAGAGACGCAAACGTGTCTTCAAGCATCGGCGCTGCCGCGGAGCACAAGGCATAAGATCTAGAGTAAACTTACCCCATTTGTGAACGATGCTCTACTTGGTAAAACTACTAGTGTACGACTGTGGTGTTTCTTTTAGGTGAGTGGCGAGTATCAATAGGCGAGTGAATAAATTTGTAAAGCAGTTGTCGTTGCGGAGGATGGAAGGAAGTGGTCCATCCATTCTGTGGAAAAAAGAGGAAAGCGCACGAACTGAGTTGCTTTAACGTCCGGTAAATCCCCGGGCCGGAATACTTGACTTGAGAAATGCGCCTCGCACCGTGACATTTCAACAGAATGGCTTTCCTTGCCCCTCGATTACTATTTGTCGGGTGCCGATTTATTTACTCAAACGATCCTAAATATATCTGGATTGTGCGTCGACCCTTGTACTTCTCCCCGCTAGTCGATATAGCCGACTCCAAAATCGTTATCGTCACGGTGGACTCCGGAAACTCTCGTGCTGGCAAACCCACTGGCATGGGCCATGGTCACTCGGACTCACTCCCCTTCAAGATGTTCTTAGCGTTCTTTTGTATCGACTGAGTTTTATTGTCATCCTCTGCGTCTGTCTTTCGGACCTTGATCGGACATCAGGCCTATCATGCGTGGCTTCTGAAGTACAAAAACTTACGTTGAATCACGGTTTCGCTCTTTTAACACAACTTCCTCTTTGAACACTACCGTCCCTCTAATCACCATCTCCGGTATCCGCTCGGTGGTGAGAAGTGCCCCTGCATTGTCTGTTGTCGCCGATTCTCACTCATAGGTCGTCTTACATTCCTACAGCTGATCAGATCCCGAGATGCTTGATTGTCCGGCGAGAAACGTCCTCCCTTTTGTTCAACAAAACAACAATAATAATGTTACAACCGCAGACGATGGGTCAAATCGCAAAAATATAAACAGGTGAAGAGCACAAATGTCCGTAAGAAAGGGGGCTGGAAAGAAGAACTGCGTCGAAAATTGTCCAAGTGATGGGAATTTCGGACGATCTAGGATCTGTAAGTTATACATCCAGTCTAGTATAGGGATATGTCGAAGCTGAAACAGTGAAAATATATATTAGGGATGCAGAACGTTCAAGTGTCAATCACAGCGGCTTGTGGTGATTTATTCCCGTAACTTGGGCAGATCTGAGGCTTTGAGGTGCCGTCGATTAATGACGGCGTGGGTTAGGCCATAAAATTTGACGATGTTGTAGCTGCGACTCCCCCGAGATTATGGGCTTGCTCGGTGCGTTTTCTCGGCGGGGCGTCCTCAGGTGCGTCATCGTCCTCGAAATCTCTTCTCGTTCTCTTGTTTCCTCGCTTCGGCTGTTCCTTCTTTTTCCCTTTCATTTTTCCTTTGCCCATGACGGGGAGCGTCTCTGGCTGCCTGGGGATGCGCGGACGGGGAATTGGAGTCTCCGTAGAGACGAGCCTTCTGCGCCTCAGCTCGCGCATCCCGTCCGGAACCACTAGTGGCGGAAGGGTAGGCTCGTCGGCACGACCTTCTCCTTCCGCTTGACGGGAGATCGTGGCCTCAGCATCGTATTTCTCGGTCCTAACCAAGAGACGAACTCGAGGTCGGGATATTTTTGGTGGGTGGACCGCGACCTCATCCACATCACCCCCAGAGCGAGTGGGTTTACCAGTCGCCTCGTCCGAAGAAGGAGCGGTGTCAGTGACCCTCTTCTTGCCCCTGTCCTTGCGTTTCTTCGCTTCCGCAGAAGGATTTTATTTCTATTTGACCTCCCCGTACGGACACGGGGTTTTTGTTGCTTAATGGATTGAACTGGTTCTGGTTTGTTGATGTCTATACGGTCAGGAAGTGCGTTAGAGAGGGGCCATACAAAAGCATATCGCATGCTCACCCTCAGTCTCTTTGTCCTTGCAGCGACTGCTTGGGACCTTGGGGTCATCTATGGTTTTGTTGTGATGGAGAACACCGTTGCTCTCCATGCTGTTGTATACGTTTCCGAGGGCAACGGCGCCCTCATCCACAACTCCATAGATACCGTCTTTGGTCTCGGTAGTGCCGCCCGCGGCGTCTTGTTCGTCCTCAAGCTCCCGTAACATTTCCCGTTCAGCATTTACCACACAGAGAAGTGCCTGAAAGGGAGTGACCGATCCTTGAGGGATGCCATAGTGCTGGCGCAACGATACCAACTCATTCATCTTATACGCTAACACAACTTCTTTTGTCTTAACGACATTATCCCCAGCTGAGTTGTGAATCCGAGTTGCAGAACGAAGCTTCATTGGCATGTCGCTGACGGTTTTCAATACAAACAGATGAAGGCTTGAGAAAGAGGAAAGGGAGATGCAGAGGTGGTGGTTAAAGTTGAAGACGAAAGGCTGTCGACCACTTGGCGTATTGGGTTCACTCCAACCACGGACCACGAAAAGGCAAAGCACCTCGTGTTCCGGTGGTCTGCAGTGTTGCTAAAGCTCTTAAGTTCTGATCCCTTTGTTTGGTTTTTTTTCTTAACGCCCATTGTTCTCCATGCAGTGGCTCTCGTACCATGGCTCAAGTAGTAGGATACTAATCACACTAAGACACGTCCCCCCCCGAGTCCTTTCTCACAAAAAGAAGAGCAACAGAAACCGACGACACTAAGGGACATTATACAGTTTCCCGGATGTTCGTTTCACTAGAGGGCCACTGCAAGTGAGTGGAGACGGATAGTGGCCCTTTTCGACGATGTAAACCCTATCGGATAAAAGTAAAGGTTTGGGCGCTTCTTTGTTCCTTATTTGGTATTCGTCATTAGCCTCGCCCTATCACTGTTCGTACGTGCTCTCAGAATCGACCACCGTTATTCTCCCCTGGTCTCCTGGCAGAAGACAGATAGCATAATGCATGCTGTCCGGGATAGAGGAACAAGCGCAGTTTCGCCAATACAGTACCTTTGAATACGTCACGAAGCCATGTTCTGGAGTGGTCCGCATTCTTTCGTGTTGAACGTCAACCAATACCACTGCATCCTGTCCCTTCTCTTGACGCCGCACTCGCGTACCTGAAACTGCTCCTGTCTGTTTTAAGCGCCATAGGTTAATCAGTATGCCAATGGATCCTCACTTCGTAGAAAGACTCCGCGCGACCCTCACTCTGGGATGTCACGACCAGAATCTTAGGGCCGCGCCTCCTAACCACAACATTCGTTACTTAATCTTCACAGAAACGAATGCCCCTGTAGCGGATAATGTCGCAACATACACCACGGTCCTCCCCGGCGACGCATCCGAAACCGATGTCGTCTATGAGGCTGCGGACGAAGGCGCCGTTGCCCTCACTGACGTGTACAACGGCAATCTAGGGTGCTCTCCAATCCAACAACCCCTTAGAGTACCCTGAGTTCATGAGCTTTTTCGGTGAGGCCGAGGTACGTAACGGTCTCAACCTTTCACCCTGGGACGACGTGAGCGAAGGTGAGTAATGAAATATGCCTTCTTATGGTTTCTCCCTAATTCTCTTCTTGACCACGATAGGTTCCAACGAACCGGAAGCCAGCGTGTCCGCGCTCGTGAATAGTCGAGCGATCGGGGAAGAGGACAGTCGTCCCACTCGTAGGACAAGAACGAGGAAAGGCAGAAACCCCGCAAGCCCTGCGTAGGTAAAGAAAGGCAAAGGCAAGGAAAGGGCAGCTAGCACAGGATCTTCTGATGAAGACCCTAATATGCCCATTTGCTCCGCGGCTGACGAAGTCACAATCCGCCCTCCTGAAGTGACTCGATCCCGTACTCGTGCCGTAGTCAGAGCAGAGAAATCCGCTACTGCTGCCGCAGCCGCAGCCGCCGATTCTCACCAAGCCAAGGGCAAGGGTCGCGCCGACGAACCGGTCCCACATCCACCAGCAAAAAATGTCGTGATACGCAGAGAACGCGCACAAAAGGCCAAGAAGGTCACCGGTGATAATGTCGCCGATGCTGCGCGTCCCGATGATGCTTCTCTGGGCCCCTCTCAAAGACGCACCCGCAGAGCGCAACGCAAGGTTAAGCCGCGGAACCCCTCTTCATCACCACATTTGGTGGTTCCAGATGGTATGCGCAAGTTGAGGCGGAAAAGGCTCGTCTCTGCAGAACCTCTGGCTCCCCGCACTCGCACTCGCAGACAACTAAAGACAGTTCCTGCCGTGAAGAAAGAAACAGTCGAGGATAAAAAAGAGGAGCAACCGAAGCGAGAAAATAAAAGGACGCGAGAAGACTTCGAGGGTAACGACGCACCTGAAGATGCCCCTCCGAAGAAGCGCAGCAAGCACGCTCACACTCCTCCGGAAGCAGTCGAGCAGCAACCGGAGTCATTGGCCGAACAAACTGCGGAAGAGGAGGTCCCCGAATCTTACTTTGCTCCTGAAGAAGAAGAGGCTGCGCTCATTGTCCCCGAAACTCACACCGTCGAGCCCGAAGTTGAGACCGCCGAAGTCGAAGCTCCTGAGGTTCCTGATGTCGCTGCCCTAGAAAGTCCCGCAGTTCCTGCGGAAGAGACGCCTGTACCTGCTGAAGAAGAAGAAGCTGCAGCACCACATGCTGCAGTAGCCGCGCAGCTCCCCGCTCATCTCGCGGTACTTCCCCGGCCTTCCATGCCGTGATTCACCCAGTCCCTAATCAACATCTTCCGCAAGGCCTCGTACTTGCTCAACCTGCGACTATCCCTATCCTCCAACAGGCCGCTGCGTCGTTCTGAGATGACTCTGCTCTTCGGAAAGATCTACCGCCGTTAATCGATCGAGGGACACAATCTGGACGTATTTCGTCCCTGTTTACTGATTCAGCTCCGGCGTTTCTCATATTTCGTAGTGGATGTATAACGTACAGATGCTCGGATCGTCACACTGGTCTTGGTTAACCCATCGCTCGGATAATTTTTATCCCCCGCATCATTAGCTTCTCTTTCAGACCCTTATTTACGGACCTTTGAATACTTCACCTATCTATATTTTGCGATTTGGTTCATCGTCTGCATATACTGTAGCTTGTAACGCGGTTGTTATTGTTTTTCGTTTCTCGTTGAGTAAAAGTCGTTTCTCGATAAACGTGCGGGCATCTCGTGATCCAATCAGCTGGAAGAGCTTGGACGGCATGCGAGGACTGTACAGGTGAAAGTGCGGAGGCACTCCTCAGCCTTGAGAAAAAGTCTTGGGGGCTAGAGGGGATGATACTAGTGGTCAAAGAAGAAGTTGTAAAAGGGCGAAATTTTCGCAGTTTGAGCCACCTCAAGACACGCCCGATCAAGCTCCGTAGAATCAGAAGCAAAGGATGGCAATTAAACTCAATCGATGCAACGAAAAAAAATGCGGAAACCAGCTTAAGGTCAACCGGAGTTTCCGGAGTCTACAATGAGACAATGAGATACTAGTCGGCTATGAAACAAAGACGGCGCGAATATTCCGACGTTCGGGCCAAGATCTTTTGTTTAAATAATTGAATTTCAGGCATCTTGACGAGAAAGATGTTTGACAGGGGGCTGGTCTTTTTGAACTTTGGAATACGCTTGAAATTTTGGCTGTAATTATTGCGGGATTTACCGGGCGCCAGCGCATCTTATATACGTAAGCGGCGGTACGCTTTCCTTTTCTTTCTTTCTTTCAAGTTATCCGCAAGGACCACCACCCTCAGTTTTCGCGACAAAACGTCAACCATAGTTGATTTGTGACATTTGTCCTCCCAGTGATGCCGGAAAACGCATTATATATCGTTCTTACGGGGATAAGATGTTCGCCTATCGCTACTTGCTGCTCGCCTGAAACGAGCGCCGCAAATTGCACACTTCAAGCTTTGCCGAGCAGCCCGCATCATTTGTAACCTGGGTTTTTAATCTTGTTTTACCTCAAGAACGGCAAGGCTTGGGAACACAATTGCATTTCTGCAAGGTCAGCAGGCGTCGGTACCTTGTGCATGCGTGTGGCCTTTTGAAATGACTGGTCGATAGCTATATCCAAGACCTCTAAACCTCGTGTCTTAATGGGTTTTATTGGCGAAGCCCTTGATACGAGAGACACAGAACGGGTGAGAAGTGTGGCGTACGATCCGGGGGAACCTACCGTTTTGGACTTGCAGAACTTGATACATCAATCGTCCGGCTACGGCGTCGATCCTCTCTTCAGCTTGTTCTCCAATCTGAATGCTAGATGTACTTAAGCGAGTAACTTACAATCATTACCGATGACCTCCTTGTCCTCTGGATGCCCATCTGATGCGGTCGAAACTACTGAGCTTCCGGTCTTGACAGGCACCCTGTCTCCGCGCTTCGCCGAAATCTTATTTGTCTACGATAGCGAGGCAGCCTCCTTCCTCGAAGCTAGGTACGCAAGTGGTACGCAATTGAGCGCGCCTTTGTGGCCCTGACTCCTGATCCGAATGTGCTCATTTACAATGCATCGAATGTGTCATGCACCGAACCCATGTCCACCCCATCCCCTCTGTAACAACACGGGGTTTTCGTGCAACACTACGCACAGGAGCACGGCGCGCACCGGTACTCCCGGGGATAAGCTCTACGTAAAACACGTATACGATCTCCACCGTTGAGGTCTTATAAGTTCGTTTAGGCGCCACGCAGTTCTTTGCTGCTTTCTACACCCCTTCGTCTCTAGTTCTTTCTTGTATACGATGCATCGCCAAAGCGACAGTCTGGCAAACATGGCGCTGCTTGGTTGGCAATCGCCGAGGCGTTCTGTGTCTCCAGTGCCTCCCAGGTCGTCGACGCTCTTTACCCGCAACGAGAACCGTGTAGACAAGTCATCTTCCTGGCTCGATCCATTTTCCCAGTCTCCAAAGCTCCCACATCTTGCCCTTCTTGATGACTCTCCAAAGCGGATGGCGATTTCTATTGGGCCAGCTATGCATCGCATGAACGATAGTATTGCTTCCGATATATCTGACCCACGAAGTCAACGTCCTATGGCATTCCGTTCGACCACCATGCATGAGAGAGATGACAGTATAGCTGCTCTTGGATTCCTCGGGAATTTTAAGGAGGGAAAGAGTGGCGTTACCAACCCAAAACCTCTTAATGGCTATGACGAGATATTTGTCAATAATGTTGCGTCTCAGAATATTTCGAAACGGGACTTCAAGTTTTGGATGTGTATTGTTGCCCTGATGATGGCATCGTTCCTTATCGTGCTCGATTTGGTTGGTGGCATTCTCTTTCGTATATATGATTGGATGGCTCATCTGTATTCTTCAGTCTGGTCTCGGTACCGCTCTTCCGACAATAGTAGACGACCTCCATGGAACTGAATTCGAATGGGTCGGGTCCGCTTACGCTCTGGCTTCAACGGCACTACTGCCCTTGACCGGGGCCCTTGCCCAGGTTTGTACTTCCGACGTCTCTAGTCGAAACCCATTTTAATAATTTGTTAATACACTGGCCTACTTTAATAGGTTTTCGGAAGAAAATCTGTTATGCTGACCCAGGTCTTCATGTTCGCGCTTGGAAGTGCTCTATGCGGCTCTGCAAAGTCCATGAACTCCCTCATTGGCGGAAGAAGTGAGGTTTTATTCTCGGGCGAAATATCGACGATACTCATTCACACTTTCCGCCCAGCCCTTCAAGGAATCGGCGCAGGAGGCATCGCTTCATTGACGCAGATCGTCATTTCAGATCTAGTCCCACTTCAAGAGCGCGGTACATTCAATGGTTTGATTGCATTGTGAGTAGTTTACTAAGTTGTGGCTGCTTCAACATGTTTTTTAATTTTTTAAATCAGAGCATTCGGCCTCGGTACAGCGATGTCTCCTGTTATCGCGGGTGCTCTTGCTGAGCGGGGACTGTGGCGATGGTTCTTCTGTACGTTCTTTCAGCACAAATTTTCAGGCAGCTGATAGAACCTCACAATTTCCGTCAGATATGAATCTTCCTTTAGCAGCTATCACTGCCACCATGATCATGCTTTTCCTAGATGTTCGTATTCCGCGTTCATCCATAGGACAGAAGCTCAAAAGCCTTGACTGGATGTAAGCTTCACTTCCCATCTTATTCTGAGTCACCTTCAAATATCTTTTTTTGCAGTGGGAATGCCCTCGTCATCACAAGCACCACGTGCGTCGTACTAGCTCTCACTTGGGGTGGAGTTATGCATCCCTGGACCTCGGCCAATGTCTTGATTCCGCTGATTCTCGGACTACTTGGTCTCGTCGGGTTCATCTGCTATGGGATTTACGTCCCGGATTATCCCGTGGTAAGTGAAGTCGCGATATAGTGCTATTATCCTTTTGCTGAAGTTTTCTGCAGCTACCTTTCCAAGTTCTCTCGTCGCGCACAGGCTTGTCCGGATACGTCCAAGCCTTCTTTGGAAACTTCTTCCAGTTCGCGACCGTCTGTAAGTGCTCTTATCTTTTGCCATCTTCATACGGTACTGAGGAAACTTTCGGGGACTTGTAAGACTATCTACCGCTGTACTATCAAGCTTGCAAAAATGATTCGCCACTGTTATCTGGTGTCAATACTCTCCCGCTTTCCATTGGTATAATGCCGTTTGCCATGGCTTCGGGCATCAGTATTGCCAAGACTGGGAAATATCGTCCGCAGCTCTGGGCATCATGGCTTTTCCTGATGGTTTCCGCGGGCCTCTTTAGCACAGTGAAAGCGAGCTCTGGAAAGGGTAGCGCCATTGGATTTCAATTACTGATGTCTGTAGGCCTCGGAATCCTGCAGACATCGCCCTTTTTCCCGATCCTTGCGCCGATCGATGTCTCATTAAATGCGAACGCGCTTGCGTTCTTTATGTTTGTGCGCTTCTTTTCACAGGTGCGGTACTTCCTCTTCTTCTCACATGATCCATATAACTCAATTACGTCTCCGGCGCAGACTTGGGGGATCTCAATTGGTGGGGCCGTCATTCAAAACGCGCTCGAAAAGAAGCTACCCCAGGAGCTTATTACGCAACTGCCGAAGGGTACTTCAATTGTGTATTCGCTCGTGAAAGTCATACCCACACTCGATGAGCCGTTGCGCACGAATGTCCGTATCGCATTCGCCGAATCCTTGGGCACATTCTGGAAAGTCTTGATCGGAATAGCTGCCTTGGGCCTCGTCGCGAGTGCGTTCATGAAGGGCTTGCCTTTACACACTTCGATGGATAGAAAAGTTGCTTTCCAAAGTGAAGCTAAGGGTGATGTACTTCCTAAGGATCTAGAACCCCCTTTTACCTCTGCCTACAAACAAGATTATCCATAACGACATCTTGAATTTACGCACTTATTATTTCATATCATAGATCCCTTAGTTCACTCTAATTGAGATGTCAGTTTCTGGCGCTCCTGAATGAGTCCATATTTATCTTAACTTTAACATATACAATTCCCAGTCGAACATTACACTTGTGTACATTACTCCCATTAAGGCGTTACAGTATAGGTCCGCTAAAAGTATGAATCCTCATATTGAAGGACTTTTCGCCTCCGAGAGTATCGGACGGCAGCTATTAGTCCTGGGAGAGTCAGAACATCGACTTTCTCCATACGGTAATTTTCTGAATGAAGGCTGTCCCTTCCGCTACGTATCGCCGGTTCCTCTTCCGCCATGGATAGCTTATGCGCGACTGCTTCCATGGTCGGCCTATCACAAGGATTTGTAGCCCAACAATCGACCATAAGTTCCCACAAACTATTGTCAAGGCCCCGCTCCAAAGCGTCCCGGCCTGGGCGTCGAGGTGTTTGCTTTTTCACAGCAACTTCAAGGACAACTTCGCCATCGCGAAGATAGGAGAATGGGACGTCTTCCGTAAATATCTAAATTTGAAAAAGTTAAGAAATGTCGTTTCGGGTCTTTGGAGAAATGATTACCTCTAGACAGACAGCTGCGAATGCATATACGTCACTGCTAGTGGAGATCCCAAGCGATGCTCCCGGAAAAAGACTTGATGTTAAGAGTTCCGGCGCTTGCCATCGCATTGAACCCTTTCCATTGAAGTTACTGGTTGCAACGGAATTCGCTTGGGAATCAACGACTTTTGCAAGCCCAAAATCGGCGAGCTTCGGTTGGCCCTCGTCATCAATGAGGACGTTGGTCTGCGAATGACTAGCTTAGGTCTAGCGCAACATTTAAAAAACCGTATGGTGCGTACCGCACGCAGATCGCCGTGAACCACTTTTGGTTTCAAGGAATGCAAGTAACGTAGACCGAGTGAAATTGCAAAGACCTGTGTGGCCACCAGCTTAAGAGTGTCCATATGCTAATATATCTAAAAGGGTCGATACGAACCATCGCTTTCCTGTTGGCGTTTGGGCGTTCCCGGAGATACGTCAAAATGTCCCCGTTCTCCATCCACGGGGAAACCATGGCCAGCTGAGGAGAAAACTCGTCTATGCAGACCCCCCAGAATTGGAAGACATGACGGTGGTTGAATTGTCTCCATATCATCGACTCTTTACAGAATTCCTGGTAAAAATCCAGTCAGAAACTTAGTCATAGTGAGACGTCATGCGGTACCGGCTGCACCTGGTTAATACGATCTCGTTCCGATGGGTGACCAAAGATGCGCAAGACCTTCAGAGCGACAGTTCGTCCTCCAAACGTGCCTTTCCAAACGTCTGCGAATCCCCCACCGCTAACGGGATGACTGCCGATACGCGTTACATTGGAGAGAAAAAGATAATGAGGGAGCGATCCACTAGCTTTTACCAGTTTTTGTAAGAAGCGCTCAAAGAGCCGATGTGACGTTGCCTGTCTGTCTATCAACTATATAAGTGGTTAACAGTATTTAGTGAATGGATAAAGAGACGAAACAAACGCAAAAAGAGAAAGAAGAAGCTGACCGATTGTAAGACATCCATCAGTGTATTGATCTCTTCAAAAGAAAGTTCCGCTGCAGATTGGGCCAGATCCGTCTCAGAATCGATTAAGAGGACAATCTCTCTCTCCATATCGTCGATGTCATGATCTACTGCGTATCTGATAACCCTGCACCACGCGGAAAAACCAAAAAGACCGGAATCTTTCTCGATCCCAGCGATCATTTCAACGTGACTAAGCACCTCCATTAAAGTTTCTCTAATCAAATTATGCCTCGCGAAGGATTGCAAGAGTGACCAGGAAGTCCATTCTTGAATTTGCACGGGAAAGCTATGGTGGTCCCTGACCAATAGATGTATCCCGTTAATACATTGATCAATCAAAGAAGATTGGCTCCAGAGAGGGAAAGCTCACATTCCGTTGATTGTTTTAGTAAGGAAACCAAATTGAAGAGTCGACGATGCTATATATTGCAAAGCCTGAATGGCATAATGCACAGAGAACTAAAAGAACAAGCCGAAAAATGATTTATTAGCCAATATCCGCCGATCCGCCGATCCGCGTAGCGCGAACTAACCGGATATATCTGCATTTTCTCTTGAAGTTCGGGCCAGTGCGAGGCTCTACACGCCGGAAGGCAGTCCTGAAAAGAGTCCTCGATTCCGCGTAGAATAATATCCCTCCAAGTAGCCTTTCCAGACAGCGCCACAGAGGCAGTTGTGCTAAACGAGATATTGTCATCGCTGAATACGACCTGTTCGTCCGTAGCCCCTGCGCCGCCACCCAGAGAATTCTCATTTTCGTCTGCAATAAGTAGAATAGAAGATCTTGAACAGGACGGTTCGCTGTACGAGGGTGGCGCGTCATTCGACACAAATACACGACGACTATTGTGAAGATCCGCGATTTCGTCTTGATTGCCTACTTCCGTTAATGTAGTCTCTGGAGTGATTTCCATCGTCGGATGCCCTTCATTTATATGAATATCACGCGTGACACTTGCGTTCTCAGCGGCTCTAGTCAGTCCCTCCCGGCCGCCACTATTAAGCTCACGACCGCTTAACGGTGGATTAAAGCCAGACGTTACTTGAGGAGAAAAGGTTGCAGATGAGTGGTCTGACGCATGGGGTATGCAGCTCCGTGTGCAATTCTGAGTGCCGAAGTCAAAAGCTGATCCATCGGACCAATCTGATCGACCCGTAATCGCGCAGTTCTCAACAGTATCGATAATTTCAGTCTTTGCTTGAGCGGGAAAAAGCCTGCAAATTCTGTGAACGTGCCCTGTAGGCTCTTTAATTTGGGAATTGATACTCACTCAAGTGCATCCGATGCCATCTCACTGATTTCCACTTCACTCGAAGGATACAGATCTCTCCGAGAAGGAATTACGATATGTGGTCCTGACACATGTCTGGCAGAACGAGGAAGGATCGGAGATCTTGGATAGAATGGCGACGCAGGGGAGCACGATAACGGTGACGTTTTCTCCATAAGGACCAGATCCTCGCCTTCCGCCAACCAGTCCTCAATACTCGTGGCAGATAGAGTCATCGGGCTTTGGACTGAGAACAAGTAAGTATTATTGTGAACAATCAGAGGTGTCAATGTTCCCGGCTGTTTCGCCAAGGGTATGAGCAGAGGAATGTGCGTAGCGGGAAAAAGCTAACCCGAGCAGTTGTGAAAATCGTACGGCGTTGCGCATGCGTACCACGGTCGTTGGAGGACATAGAGATGGTCACGCGGAGACAGCACCTTCGACAATGACGAGATTATAAGACCTAGTAAATTAGAAAAGCGTGTTGCGTGCAAGGCTAATGATGGGCCCCGCGGAGCAATCATCCTTGTACCGTCATAGGCGCGTCCAGAAGCTCTAGGAGAAGTTTGATTTCTACTCAGCGCTCGATCGTATAGACGATGATTATGCCGACCAGTTTAGACACCATGTCGAGTAACCCATAAAGTAGCCACAGCTTTGCGCAACTAACATCCAGATCTAGAATGGTAAGGTGGGGTACTCGGTTGGGAGACAGCATTAGGAGCTCAGCAATGCCAGTACTGGTAGGGATAGGGCGGAGTACTAGTGATGAAAACAGCCCTGCTGCAATGCGGCATCACAGCCTGGTGAGTTCCGGATTCACTGTTGTGACCGAAGGCCTCGTCGTCTTGGCAATCAACAGCCTTCTCCCAAAATAACTTGCATAGCGTATTGGTCCGGGAAATTGTGTTTGTTGCTCTCTAGACATTGTAAGCGTCGGGTAGAATAGTTAAAGGGCGCTGAAGTTGCTGGGATATTTCTGCAGGTTTTTCCTTTGTCCCGGCAGAAGCACTTCCAATTAATACCGCCCTGAACCGTCATGATACTCATCGGCGGGGAAGACTCGCGGTGCATCAGTACCAGCGCTTAGATGTGTGCTTTTGATTCCTTGCTTCCTCTGACGCAAGTACATGCGCTCTGAGCATGCTGACCGTCCTTTCTTGGTCTTGCAAACGGAAATGAAGTTCACCCCAGGGACTTATCGCGCAACTGCCGAAAAGTACTACTTCAATAGTGTATTCGCTCGTGAAAATCATACCCACACTTGAGAAGCCGTTGCGCACGAACTGTTGGATATTCGAGTTGGCGTACGGAAAGCATTTGCACGCGCCGCAAATTGATGAAAACCAGTAGAATAATCGCGCGAGGGAAATCGTTCAAATCGAGCGCGCAAACAGCAAGAAAGAAATATTAACGCTGCGAAAATTTTTAAAACTCCGACGGCCAACCTCGGCATCGAGCTCGAACTTCAACACGTTCTGGAAAGTCCTGATCTTAGTTACCTTAAGCCTCTTCGCGGATGCGTTCATGAAAGGCTTTCGTTCACACACTTCGATGGATAGAAAAGTTGCTTTTCAAAGTGATGTTGAAGTTCGAGCTCGATGCCGAGACGGCGTCGGAGTTTGAAATGTTTTTCGTAGATTTTTCATTGCTTGTTGGCATACGGAAAGCATTTGCAAGCGCCGCAAATAGCTGAAAACCAATAAGCGAAGCCAAGGGTGATGTACTTCCCAAGGGCCTAGAACCCCCTTTTACCTCTGCCTACAAACAATATTACTCATAACGACGTCATGAATTTACGCACTTACAGTATTATTTCACAGATTTTACAAGGTTCGCTATAATCAAGACAATGGTTTCTGATATCCCCTGAACGGGCTTCATATTTATGTATTCTAACATACTCGAACGTCACACATATTTGCAATACTGACATTGTAGGGTATACATGTTTTAGTCTACTGAAGGTATGATTTTCTTATTGAAGAGCGTCCCGCCTTCGAGAGTATCGAACGGCAGCCATTAGTCCTGGGAGAGTCAGAACGTCAACTTTCTCCATTACATACTTTTCCGATTGAAGGCCGCCCCTTTCGCTACGTGTCGCTGGTGTCTCTTCTGTTATGGATAGCTTATGCACAACTGCTTCCATAGTTGGCCTATCGCAAGGATTCGTACTCCAACAATCGACCATAAGTTCCCACAGACGGTTATCAAGGCCCCGCTCCAGAGCAACATAACCTGGACGTCGAGGTGTCTGTTTTCTCACAGCAACTTCAAGGACAACCTCGCCATCGCGAAGATAGGAGAACGGGACGTCTTCTGTAAATATCTGAGATTTTGAAAAAGTTAAGTAATGTCGTTTCGGGTCCTTGGAGAAATGATTACCTCTAGACAGACAGCTGCGAATGCATATACGTCACTGCTAGTGGAGATTTCAAGCGACGCTCCTGGAAAAAGACTTGATGTTAAGAGTTCCGGCGCTTGCCATCGCATTGAACCCTTCCCATTGAAGGAACTAGCTGCAACGGAATTCGCCTGGGAGTCGACGACTTTTGCAAGCCCAAAGTCGGCGAGCCTCGGTTGGCCTTCGTCATCAATGAGGACGTTGGTCTGTTTAAGGTAACTTAGGTCTGGCACCGCAGGTCATAAGTCGGTATGGTTCGTACCGCACGCAGATCGCCGTGAACAACTTTTGGTTTCAAGGAATGCAAGTAACGCAGACCGAGGGCAATTGCAAAGACCTGTGTGGCCTCAGCTAAAGAGTGTTCATATGGTGGTATATCAACAAGGGTCAATACTAACCATCGATTTCCTGTTAGCGTTTAGGCGTTCTTTGAGATACGCCAAAATATCCCCGTTCTCCATCCATGGAGAAACCATGGCCAGCTGAGGAGAGAACTCGTCTATGCTAACTCCCCAGAATTGATGAACATGACGATGGTTGAATTGTCGCCATATCATAGACTCTTTACAGAAATCCTGGAAATAAGTTGGTCGGAAACTTTCGCCATAGTGAGGTGTTATGTGATATCGGCTATACCTGGTTAATGCGATCTCGTTCCGATGGGTGCCCAAAGATGCGCAAGACCTTCAAAGCAACAGTTCGTCCTCCAAACGTGCCTTTCCAAACATCTGCGAATCCCCCGCCGCTGACGGGATGACTGCCGATGCGCGCTACGTTGGGGAGAAAAAGATAATGAGGGAGTGATCCACTGGCTTTAACCAGTTTTTGTAAGAAGCGCTCAAAGAGTCGATGTGACGTAGCCTGTCTATCAATGTACTGCATAATCGGTCAGTAATGATTAGCGAATTTATAGAAAGTAGAAGCTGACCGATTGTAAGACATCCATCAGTGTATTGATTTCTTCAGAAGAAAGTTCCGCAGCAGATTGTGCCAGATTCCTCTCGGAGTCGATTAAAAGGACGATCTCTCTCTCCATATCGTCGATATCATAGTCTACTGCATGTCTAATGACCCCGCACCACGCGGGAAAGCCAAAAATATCGGACTCATTTTCGATCCCAGCGATCATTTCAAGGTGTCTAAGGACTTCCATCAAAGATTCTCTGACCAAATTATGCCTTGCGAATGACTGCAAGGGCGACCAAGAAGTCCATTCTTGAATTTTCACGAGAAGGCCAAGGTGGTCCCTGATCAATAAACATATCCCGTTAATACATTGCCCGATAGAAGAAGGTTTGCCCCAGCGGAGAGAGAAAGCTCACATTCCGTTGATTGTCTTGGTAAGGAAAGCGGATTGAAGAGTCGACGATGCTATATATTGCAAAGCCTGAATGGCATAATGCACGGAGAACTGAAAGAACAAGCTGTAAATAAGCTACTCGCTATTATCTATCAGTCCGCGTAGCGCGAACTAACCGGGTATATCAACATTTTCTCCCGAAGTTCAAGCCAGCACGAGGCTCTACATGTTGGAAGGCAGTCCTGAAAAGAGTCCTCGATTCCGCACAGGATAATATCCCTCCAAGTAGCCTTTTCAAATGGGGCCACGGAGGCAGTTCTCAACGGTGAATTAATGGCAGCTGTTATTTGGTGAGAAGAAGTTGCAGATGAGTGGTCTGGCGCATGAGGTACGCTGCTCCCTCTTGAATTCTGAGGGTCGAAGTCGAAAGCTGATTCACTAGACCAATCTGGTCGACCTGTAATTTCGCAGCTCTCAACTGTATCGACAATTTTAGCTTTTGCTTTAGAGAGAAAGTATCTGCAAGATCTGTAAACGCGCGGCCCGTTGGCTCTCTAACTGGCGGGTTGACACTTACTCAAGTGCATCCGATGTTGTCTCACTGAATTCCGCTTCATCCGAAGGATACGGATCTCCCTGAGGAGTTATAATACGTGGTCCTAATTCCGATCTGGCAGAACGAGGAAGAGCCGGAGATCTCGGAGAAGATGGCGACGCGGACGAGAACGTTGACGGAGACCATTTCCCTGGAGGGACCAGGTCGTCATCTTCAACTAACCAGTCCACAATGCTCGTGGTAGACAGAGCTGCCGAGCTCCGAGATGATGATGACGTTCTCTCCGGAGGGACCGGATCATCGTTTTCAACTGACCAGTCCACAATGCTCGTAGTAGATAGAGCCGTCGAGCTTCGAGCTGACGGCGGCGTTTTCTCCCGAAGGACAGGATCGTCGTTTTCAACTAACCAATCCACAATACTCGTGGTAGATAGAGCTGCCGAGCTTCGAGATGAGGACAAGTAGGTATTATCGTGGACAATAAGAGGCGTCAGCGTTCCCAGCTGTTTCGCCAAAGTCATGAGCTAAGGAATACGCGTAGCGAAAAAAGCTAACCGGGGAGGTTCTGAGATTTATCGGGCGTTGAGCGTGCACACCACGATCGTTAAAGGACATGATGGCGGTTACGAGGAGACAGCTCCTTTGACGGCAGTGAAAATATAAGCCCTGGCGGATTAGAAGGACGTGTTGCGTGTGAGACTAATGATAAGCTCTAAGGAACAGTCATTCCTGTACTGCCCCAGACGCCCATCGATGATAGTTTTAGTTGAAGGGTGTCCAGCAATGCTAGGAGCAATTTAGATTTTTTACCCAGCACTCGGCCGTGTAAACGATGACTATACCGTCCGACTTATACACCATGTCGAGTAAATCGTGAAATAGCTATAGCTTTGCGCAACTAACGCGTGGTACTGATATTTCCGCGTTTTTTTTTCTTGATTCCGCGGAAGCACTTCTAATTAACACCGCCCTGGACCGTCATGGTAATCATCGGCGGGGAAGACTCGCGGTGCATCAGGACCAGCGCTATGATGTGTGCCTTTGATTCCTTGCTTCCTCTGCCGCAAGTACATGCGCCCTGAGCATGCTGATTGTCCTTTCCTGGTCTTGCAAACGAAGGCGAAGTCCATGTTCGGCAAGTGTATCTCTGCTTCCAATGGTCTCCCTCGTCGAAAAGCCAGATACAGAAGACAGGCTCATTGTTGATCTTTCGGTTTCGGTCTTCAGAAGGATCCGGTCCTGATCTCCGATTGTCACGGCATCCCTTGAGTCGGCGTTTTTTCCCTCCAATAAATCACGAAGTTCGTGTTCGGCACGTGTATCTCCACTTCCAATGGTCTCCCTTGTCGAAGAGCCAGATACGGAATACAGTCTCATTGTTGATTCTTCGGTTTCGGTCTTCAAAAAGATCCGGTCCTGACCTTCGATTGTCACGGCATCCTTTGAGTTGGCGGTTTCTAGCTGATTTTGCAGTGCTGCGAATCTTTCCGCCAGATCGCGGTTTTTCCCCTTTAAAATAGCGTTTTCACTTCTCAAAATCGCCATCTCGCCGACCAGCGCCAAAGCTCGAGCTCGTCTCGGATCTGGCATGCCCGAATTCGTACTGGTAATTTCTTTCTTCAATGTTAGGATCCCTACGTCTATAGTTCCGGATCCAGGAGCTGACAGATTGTTCTTCATTAACTCCAGCTCGCTTTTCAAACTTGTAATCTCTTCTTCGAGATCCATAGCGACAAGTCTCGCAGTTCCGAGTTCGTCTTCCAACGAGCTCATCCGATCTTGCATCGCTTCTTGGCTCTCCATCTGACTTTTTAGCTCCTCTCGAAGTATTTTACCGTCTTGCATCATTGCAATAACCCCTCTGTCTTCTCGCAGAAAGCACCGAAGCGACCGCAGCGAATTCTTCGCTAGATCCCATTTGTACTCTTCCGACAGTCTGAGTCGTTCCTCCGAGAAGTTTCCCCGGATGGCGGCAAGGGATCTCCGTACAGCTCGTCTAGGATGGAGGAGCTGTTCCCGAACAGTCGATTCCTCCAACTTAGAAATCCGGTCCAACTGAGATTTTACCTTCGAGGTTGTGTGATTCAGTTGCACAGCCCCACCTTCCAGTTTACATGTTTCGGGAAGAACCTGGCAAAGAAAGCTTGCAACAGAGTCCGAATCATGGATTGGAGTGCTCCCAAGGTCGAGCTCGAGCAAGCTCGGGAACTCAGGCGCGGATGAAGTGACGTCCGGCGTGCTGGAAGTGTCAAGGTATAGCCCGAGTTTCGAGACATTACGGAATTGTTGTGCAATCAATGGAAGAACACCGAGTGTCAAAAGGGCGGGACCTTTGACGTTCATAGGACGCTTGTTGAGGTTCAGGACTTCCAACGAAGCACACCTCCCAAATATCTCGATGAGCTGAGCATCATTCACGGAGACGGGGTTTGCGTGTGTGAGATCAAAGACGCGAAGGCGTGACAACTTGCGAACGGGAAGAAGAGAATTATATGTGATTGGGCCATCAGTGCGTTCATCAGTGCGGCGGTCTGCACCGTTTTGACTGATGTCGCGTGCCCAATCCTCTATTCCCAGATATTGTAAAGAAGGGCATGCAGTAGATAACGTGTTGAGAAGAGAGGTGAGATAGCGCGAATGACTAGAAAATCTGTCGTTGATGCACAGCTCAATAAGATTCCTGAAAGCACCCGTGGAGCTGACGAAACTGCACATTTCCTTCAGATTCGCTGTGAGTGCCAGTTTCTCGATACGAGGGAAAGCATTTGCGACGCCCAGCTTCTTGAATCCCCATGAGTTCACGCTCCTGACGCGGGAGGGATACGTGGTATCCACGTCTTTGCGGAAATGTTTGTGGACCACACGCAGGCTCGGCAGCAGTGCAAGCGACTCCATAAGTTTAGGAGACAGCTCTATGGGACCATCCCCACCTATCTCGAGAATTTCAAGCGTAGTGCATTTAGAAATGAACTTGCTTAGCAGCACGACATCCATGGTTGTATTGACGAAATCGATTACAAGGGAGACCAGTTTCGGCATCTCAGAAATGAGAGAAGCTGTCAAGTTATCCACCGAACCATCGTTCCATTCCACAAGGCTAATAGTCAGATGTCGAAGGTCTTTGTGCAGAATGTGGTCGAAGAGCTCGCGGCTGCTACTTTCTATCCGATGGACGTTGAGGGTAGTGAGATTAGGGAGGATGTAGGGCACAGGACACGTCCGGACAAGCTCAGTGAAGACGCTCTCGCCGAGATGGCCCGCCGGAGAGGCGAGGTGGGGAGAATGTCCCAAACTAAGGCTGTGAACAAGTTGCGTATGGAACAAAAACCTGTCCCAATCGGTTGAGATCAACTCCCTGGAAAAGCGCTTTAAAAAAAGGGTTATTTTTCGAGTATCGACAAATTAGCCGAAGGAGAGGGCCACTCACTAGGGTAGGGGTATCCGAATCTATTCCAGAGGTCGTGTCCTGCGACAATGGTGCCAACAATCGCAGAAGGGGCTTCAGGTCGTGCAATGCAGTCCATGCGCGGTTCAGGGCGGGGATGTTCCACGCGCGACAAACTTGGGCGCAGTGCGCAGAATCTTGCTGCGATAGAAACGAGAAGATGCGATCCTGGACCTCCTTTGATCTAAACGCGCGAGTATGCGATGGATCGTTGTCCCGCATGATGTGCGCGGCGGTCCAACGAGCAGACGGGTGTGGGCTGTGCACGGGCGGTGTTGGCTGCGGACGGTGACAATATTGATCAATTATCAGTGGACCAGAAGCATCATGATACTAGCGAAATTTGGCTCCTCAAAGGCCGCGGACCGGGCGCCGCTAGCAGCTCCATCCTCTCGCCGCAACTTCACAACCCGCAGCAATGGTGTTTCTCACCAACAGCTCCATGGCCGGTTTCGTGAAGGACGTGCGAACGCTGCTTGTCCTCGCCATTGTCGCCTTCTCCGTCGCCCTCTATATCAGACCCATTATCGGGAAATATCTCACCATTAATATCGTCCTCGGCGTGCCCTTCACTGGCGTCCTTGTCCGACTTCGAGCAAACTATGTACCAAAGCGCAGCACACCGGACGTTGAACGTTCACACGAGGAACTTGAAGGAGACACTTGCACGGGCGCGTCTTACGCAGGGTTGTTCAGAAAGGTTCTGAGAGTCGAGGTGCGTCAAGTAAATGCGTTTGGCGGGCTTGAGGACCTGAACTGGACGCGACAGGGCCTTGGGAGTCTCTACAAGGGCACGGTGCCTGCATTGCTAGAGTATTTCACCGCGATATTTTCGTGCTCGTTTGCTCCGTGCCGCAGGCCGTGGACACGCGACCTCATAGAAACAACATTGCACCAATTCCACCTGCAGTCTACTCGATTTCGTTTGACCCGTCTGCTCGAAATCCTCTTGTTTTTACCACTGAAGAGCGCCTTACTCGTCCTGTTCGTTCGGTAAGTACTGTGCATTATTACATAATAATAACATCCTGCTGAATTTTTTTGCAGGGCCGTATCTGCGCCATACGCGTTGCCGCTGCGGACGCGTGTACCGTCTGCCTTGCGTGCGCTCCTTTCGCCGGAAGAATATGAGCATCCTTGGTCTATCTTATTTCTAAAATCCACTGTCTCAATTCTTTCTACGAATTTTGTGCAAGAAGTATGCTCCCAATTGGCTCTACCGGCGCTTCGAAAGCTCGCGGAAAGGGCATTGGATATGGCAGGTTCGAAAAACATTGAGCTTGCTTTGCTGGGTCGCATGTTCGTCATCGATGCTCTCGTCTTGGTACTGAGTGCATTGCTCCTGTGTCCCCTCCAAGTCGTCTTGACGCGTCTAATCGTTGGTTCGCACAACCGCACCGCCCAGGGGACCAACTCGGGAAATGGCAACGCAGAAAACACGGAAGAAAATGTGCCACTAACTACGAACAAAGAATGCGTTCCTGATACTTCTACTTCTGGGTTAATAACTCAGAAACGGGCATTCCGGTACGCAGCGATATTAATTTGCGATTCATCTTCTAAGGAATGGAAACAGGGTCAGGTCTCAGCCGTATGGAGGAGTACTTGACTGTGTCCGCCTTATCATCGCCGAAGAAGGCCTTCACGCTCTCTGGAAGGGCTGGTGGGCTACGTTACTCGGCCTGTCAATGTCGTACTACCACAACTTATGGGGGTACGGTCCCGATTCTTGACGATACGATCGCTTGGATTGTGTTACATCTGTCCATGACATCTAAATTTACCCGTTATGTTAACATATAATTGCTTTAACGACAATATTTTTGTTTGTTATCACGAATACCCCATTTTGCTCTCATGAAAGCTTCCTTACAACCATTCATACCCCGCATATCTTAGGTGCACTTTCTAGATTGATTATTGACAAGACTGTGGTAGATTCAAGCCATCATGATTTTATCATTCAATTGTTAATGCTGCGAGTGGCTGGTCCGTGCGCTTCGGAACCGGACGATTGACGCTCGGAACAAGGGCAGTGCGACCACTTTCAAGTTTCAACACGGCCCTGATCTCGCCTATGAACTGCACTACCATTATGTTCCCGCCCTTTGACGAAGTTCTCCCTGTGCCACAAATTCCGCGTGGCGGATAGCTTTTGGGCGGGGCTTAAGGTCTCCCCATTGAGCTCGGGCCCAAGCCTTCAGCTTATGAATCCTGGAACTTTTGTCAATCAACCCATCCGCGAGCAATGTCCTAGCCAAACCGGACCCCGGGCCTAATTCATACTTTCAATTGCTTTCTTGGCTATGCATTTAGAGCGCTTAAGCATCACTTATCGATCATCGCAATCATTTCGATCAATACTAATGGCCTGGATTTTTCTCCTCGCCTGCCTTCCATCCCAGCGACCTCCGAGCCAGTCACGCGGCTGGGAATGAATTTATTCGTACGTCCTTCCCCGCACTGCAAACGTAAAATACGCACAATTCAGTAAAGTCCTTTCCCAGTCCTTTAGCGCCTCATTTTCTTTGCTTTTGTTCGGTTGGACATCACTAGATGCGTCCGACGAGGTCACCTGTTTGCGGAGCTAGTGGTCATTCCCCGACTTCGCAAATTACAACGTATGTCCCTCTGACCATCCAAATCCTTGCACCTCTCGTCGGCATCCATTCGAGTCCGAGCTGGCCGCTGGCTCCGTGGAAAAGGACATTTACTTAATCTTCTCGTGTCATATGCAGTGTGCGCTGTGCAATGCTCTGGATCATTGTGAAGGGGGAGGTTCTATTTCCATAATCCCACTTCGCAAACGGAACGGACTCCCGGGTGTTATGCTTAGCACTTCACCCATCATCAGCCAGCAAAGTTACCCCAAGGAACCTCCTCGATGTCTGCGTGTTTCGCATTTTTTAGACTTGCGGGCACTGTTGTTCGCGCAGTGCAGAGAGTTTTACTAACCGAGTAGTTCGTCTCCCGGGCCAGCGAAGATTCCATTGGATGCGTGCCTCGTTCGCTGTACAAATCTGGTTGCCCATTGGCACCGGAGAAGTTATAAAAGCTACGATGGAAATGCAGCCGTTGTCTAATCATATCCTTTAGATGCCAGTCATGCTACGACTAATTCCAGGCGTTGCGCTGTTTTCGCCCAGGTGCCAAGGGGCTTTTCTAACTTGTCGTTCGAATTTTGCAAAGATCCGGACGACGCGTATATTTTTGATGTACCTTTCCTGAAATTCGCCTTTTACGTGTCATCTTCTCGTGTCCCCGCGCCTACGCAAACTCTGGCTGTCGGACCGACTCAAGCGAATTCTTCCCTTTCGCAGTCCCCATATGCATATGAAGAGTCCGAGGGCAGGGAATTCGGAATTATTTTCCTTAACGTCACGGTCGCTGTCGACGTGTGTACCTTGTTCTTCGCCGAATCACTGGTGAGAAAACATGCTCCGAAGGACGGTTGAGGCGGAGACTTGGAAGCGACTGCCACTCCTTTACATCATCGTTCACTGTGATCGGTGCAATATGAGCAGGTTCAGCGCGACATCCTGTTTGCCATGCATTACTACGCACTGCTTTAATTGCTACGCATGGGATCGCCGGAAGGCTAACGGACCAAAGAAGGTTTAAGCTTTACTACTTGCGTCTTCCGCGGAGGTAGTCTTACTCGCGCAACTTGCATAAGGGCGGCTGTCAGTGCAATACGTAGCAAGCCCGGACGCGATAAAGGAGAACGAGGAGATGGCGAAGAGAGGAAGCATTTCATTTCAGTACCGGATCCGGAGGTGCAAACCCAGCGTGTGAGTCAGACTGTACCAGATATGTAACACAGGAGGCCGGCTGAGAGTTAAGTCGGGAACGGCGATGCGTGTTAGGTCTAGAATGCGACGGGCGAAGTCGACCCCAGACCAGACGGGGGAAGAGCGATCGTAAAGGCGGCCGAGTGAGTATCGGAGAGATGTTCCTGTACCACGAGTCTCAGCCGAAGCCACCCCCGTTCCCGCCGTCTGACCAGATATTTACCCGTAGTACGCGTTTGTGATATGACTATTTCCGAGTGCAGGAATGAGCATAAGCCCTGTCGTGATCTGCGATAGATGATGCCGTGGCCATGAGTCTGGCCTTGAGCATACGCCCTCAGGCTCCTAAGCAACGCGACAAGGTCCGGCCTCCCGCATATAAGATCGGACGCTTGAGATATCATACCAAAATCCCGCCCACCTACCCGCCCAAATTTCCACCAGCAAGTTCCAACTGTACTACTATTATCGAGCCGTGTTCAAGATACGAACTAGTCGACTTTAACGTGAGTAAATACCCCCGTGAGAGTCACGCGTCGGTTTCGGCCGGTTAACGTCCGTTCGCGTCTTTACTTTTTCTTTCCTGCAAACCGTCACTGCTGCACCTGCTCGTCACCGCATTCAACGTTCCCCAACAATGTCGATGCTATTCCGCAGGTGTTTTTCTGCTGCCGCTGCCGCGCCGAAACCTTCGATGTAAGCCTACTGTAGCTTTCTATACTTCAATCGGCCGAGCTCATTGTGTTCTGTCCGTCCTTGCTAGGTCAAACGTTTTCGTACGACTGAACTCATTATGGCGGATGAAAATCTACTGACAAGATCTCCCTATCTCAGTTTGATGTTGCAATCAACGACAACGCGCAAGGTCGCATTAGTAAGGTTTCTCCTTTCTCACAAACCTGTACCATCTTGACAGGCTCGATGTAGTTTTCAAATTATACGATGATGTTGTACCCAAGACCGCGCGAAACTTCCGGGAACTCGCAACCGGACAGCACGGTTATGGATACGCAGGGAGCTCTTTCCACCGTATCATCCCCAACGTGAGTACTTTGACCACACTATGATCTACACAATGCTAAAACGGCATATCGCGTGGCCACAGTTCATGCTCCAAGGTGGTGACTTCACTCGGCATAACGGGACCGGTGGGAAATCAATATACGGAGAGAAATTTGCCGGTGTGTATTATCCCTTTTTGAACCGTATTAACATTGTACTGAATTGGCATTGCTCAAGACGAGAATTTCCAACTCAAACATAATAAGCCTGGATTGTTGTCTATGGCGAACGCCGGTCCGAACACGAACGGGTCGCAGGTAAGTTATGTTTCATCTACGTCAAGGGCGTTTGTATCTCCGCCTGAAACCGCGACTGTGCGCTGACGATATCTTCTAGTTCTTTATCACCACTGTGGTAACTTCTTGGCTGGACCGCAAGCACGTTGTCTTTGGTGAAGTGGTGGAAGGTATGGACATCGTAAAGTTCATTGAGAAGCACGGCTCGGAGTCCGGAAGACCACGGGGGAAGGTTACCGTTACAGCGTCCGGGACGCTTTGATGATCCTGCTTACGTTGGCCCGAACGGATCCTCTTCAGACGTTTAGACATTACATTGCATAAAACTGATCAAGCTCATGGACTTGAATATTTTTCCCATTTCTGCACTTTTTTAATGTCATTCGATTCCACAGGTTCGAGAGCAATATATCTATTAACGTGATAATTCAATATCAGATTGTTTCCGCATCGTGGCCTCGATCTCGACGCAATTATTTATTTAAAAAAACAAGAATTACCAGCTTCCTCAAGCAAAGTAACTCGCTGAGAGAAGGAGTGGGCCACTTTCCTTGTGGAAGGCAATGCTTCCTTGGCAGCACAGTCATATTATCCGGCTTTCGCGCCGACTTACGCTTAATATAACCCATCTCGATTTCTTTCCAACACGATCAAGTAGCTTTATTCCTTCTTCTGCCTGCGTCCTATTATGGGAACAATCGGTGTACGCTTTGGACACAATTACCGCCGTGGACAATCATATTATATGGTTTATGCGACAGAAGTATCGAGGGAAGAGTCTAGCTCTGATGTTTGGAAAGAGGGCTGTTTCCCAAGATATCGTTTGGACATCCCGGACGTAGAAGGCGACATTAAGTTCCAGTGTGCCCGTACTACCAGCACCGGCTCCTGAAAATTTCTACGTTTACGTTAATATTAATGTCACAGAACACTGAGGAGTTCTGCATTTCGTTCGGCCGAAAAGCCGCTGTTATCTTTATTCCTTTACATGTAGGCATGCAAACCATGATAGTACAAAGGGGGAAATCGAGCTGTACAGTATAATGCAGAGACATGTTGTTTAATCATTCTCCATTCCGAAGATGGACATTCAACGAATGTCGAAGTTCGAGCTCGATGTCGAGGTCGACCGTCAGAGCTAGAAAAATTTCGTAGTATTTTTCCTGTTGTATACGCGCGAGAGATTATCTACTGGTTACTACAAAATATTCAAGTTGGTGTATGGAAAGCATTTGCACGCGCCGCAAATTACTGAAAACCAACAACGAACACCCCTCAATCCGAGTCACTGCTTTCCTCTTGTGATTCGGAGCCTTCCCTGGCATCTATTTTATAGAGCTTGATTGGAGAGGAGAAAAGCTACGTGACGGAGTTGCTTACTATCAACAATAGGGTCGAAGTACCTTTCGAAAAGTAGCATAGCGCTCCGTCCGCAACAACTCCAGGTAGGAAATCGTGCACACCCAAACACGGCCAGACAGTCGCCAGGACTGAGCTGAGTCCAAATCTCGTGTTCTCCGTCAAAGAGCACACCGTCGTCGCTTCGACTCCATGGTCTGTTCTCGTCGTAGACGAGTGGATTGTGGTGCGAAATCCACGTCAGCATGGTTCCATCCGCACGCCTCTTTATAAGACTATCAGGTAATGCTGGTACGGCTTCCTTTGTCCGTACCATTGAATCAGCGTCAGACCAGCACTTAAGGACGAACTTGAGAGTGTGCTCAGCGTACATTAGGCGCAGATGATTCGGCTGACCCGGATACGATCCCGAGCTCAAACCAACTCCAACAACCTCGGGAAGGAAAATTTGCCCGGCTTTGATGCTGGGAGATCGTTGTCAATTTTACGGAAGCTAGTTGCGCCAGCGTCCGTCCACTTAGTGCTGCCGTCTGAAACCAGAGACGTCTCTTGACACCGTGACGCCGATCAAAAGCGATAACGCGGAAATCCTCCTGTGTGTAGACATCGAAAAGCGGTGCAGGGACAGTGAAGCTAGACAGACGGCAGATGTAGCATATCAATTCTAATGGGATCGCAGGTTTGCCATCCATGCCGTCCCCTGGTTGCCGGTAGAGGGCACCAACTAGATCGCAGTATAATTTGCGTAATTGCTTATTTTCCTTTGGCAATCTTATTTAGTACGGATATCCTGGCCTTATGTCGGTGAGAATGGACTCGGACTCACGTCTGAGAGCGGTGGACGTCGAAGAGTCTCAGAGTCCATGATGCTCAGTCAGTGAGGACGCGTCCAGCTATTATGATCGTTAAGACCAGTCTGCAGCAGCTCCCGTGGAAGGAGTGCATACAGTACATGAAATGATTCCATCAAACGGATCGAGAATGGTGTTGCCGGTTAATTGAATTTTCGGTATCTGTCGAGTAGACGCCAAGTGTTTGGCACTTCCCACTAGAGTCGAAAAGCCGCTGCTATCCTTATTCTTTTACATGTAGTCGTACACACCATGATAGCACAAGGGGAAATTGAGCTGTACATACTAATACTAATGCGGAGACATGTTGTTTCCTCATTCTTTATTCCAAAGATGGTCAACGAACATTCCTCAATCTGAGTCACTGCTTTCCTCTTGTGATTCGGAGACTTCCCTGGCACCTATTTTTATAGAGCTTGATCGGAGAGGAGAAAAACCACGTGATGGAATTGCTTACTATCAACAATGGGGTCGAAATACCTTTCGAAAAGTAGCATAGCGCTGCGTCCGCGACAACTCCAGGCAGGAAATCGTGCACACCCGAATACGGCCAGACAGTCGCCAGGACTGAGCTGCGTCCAAATCTCGTGTTCTTCGTCAAAGAGCACGCCGTCGTCGATTCGACTCCATGGTCTGTTCCTGTCTTGGACGAGTGGGTTGCGGTGCGAAACCCACGTCAGCATGGTTCCATCCGCACGCTTCTTTATAAGGCTGTCAGGCGATGCTGGTACGGCTTCCTTGGTCCGCACCAATGAATCGGCGTCAGACCAGCACTTAAGGATGAGCTTGAAAGTGTGCTCAGCGTACATTAGACGTAGAGGATTCGGCTGACCCGGATACGATCCCGAGCTCAAACCAACTCCAACAACCTTGGGAAGGAGAACTTACCCAGCCTTGATGCTGGGAGATTGTTGTCAATTTTACGGAAGCTAATTGCGCCAGCGTCCGTGCACTCAGTGCCGCTGTCTGAAACCAGAGATGTCTCTTGGTACGTTGATCAAAAGCAGTAATGCGGAAATTCTCCTGTGTGTAAACATCGAAGAGCGGTGCAGGGACAGTGAAGCTGGACAGACGACAGATGTATCCTATCAGTTCTAGTGGGATCGCAGGTCTGCCGTCCGTGTCGTCCTCTAGTTGTTGGTGAAGGGCATCGACCAGATCGCGGTATAATCTGTGTAATTGCTTCTTTTCCTTTAGCAATCTTATTTAGTATGGTCATCTTGGGCTTATGTCGTTGAGAATCGACTCACGTCTGAGAGCGGCGGACGCTGAAGAGTCTCCGAGTCCATGATTTTCAGTCAGCGAGGACGCGTCGAGCTACTACCAGTATGATGGTCGTTAAGATCAGTCTGTAGCAGCTCCCGTGGAAGGAGCGTACACAGTATATGGGGTGATTCCATCAAACGGATCGAAAATGGTGCTGCCGGTTAATTGATTTTTCGGTATCTAACGATTAGACGCCAAGTGTTTAGCACTTTTTCGAGTCACTGGATTCTTTTCATTAGATTCGTCGGGCCAGAATAGGCCGTGTAACAGCTTTCCATTCCGGCGACATATCAAAAGCCTAACACCATGGGGTTAAATAGGGCCGCCCTGAAAGTCTGATTATTTTTCCAGGAAGTGCGTCGCACACACAGCATTAGTACTAGCCTGAGAACAGCCGTCAAGGCTCACTTGGTGATCGTACTGCCAATTTCTGAACTTCACTGCACGCACCAGTGTCAGCATTCGTGGCCCAAACACTCAATGAAAAGGGAAGTCAATGCCTCAAAATATGAGAAAACAGGGTGGCATAGCAGCTCGGTACTCGGAGTACTGCGGTCTGCAGGCGGCAGGACGTAAGTTCAAAGTTGGCGGAAGCTTTTGACTGGGAAACTCACGTGATTAAAAATCCCACGCATTACAAATCGCGGAGACTCGGCATAAACTGCCCGTAACTTGCCGAACCGTCTTTAAAACTTTCAACAGTTGCACTTCAGAAAGATACCCGACGTCCTTGTTGCAAGGCTTATTCCTCTAAAATGCTGAAATCCTTTATTCGCAGGCATGACTTTCACGACAACTACCAACTTATATAACACTACGACTCGAAGTACCTGTTAAATGATCAATAGTTGCATAATCGAAGTTGAAACCCGGCATATCGCAACTTTATCAAGGTCCATTTTTGCTCTACGCATACATGTGAAAAGCCACAACCTACAAAGAGAAATCGCACAGAGGACAAACAAAACGTCCCTAGTAGTACACGGCTTCTTAAAACGCGGAATTTCGTTTCTTCATTTTCGTAGTTTTAGGGCCCCGTCCACAATCTCAGTCATGCGTATAACGGCCTCCTCTTCCAGCGTCCGCCCGACGAGCTGCAGTGCCACGGGCGCATTCTTCCAGATTTCTGGTTCATCTACATGAAGAATGCAATTCTTTGAGTTAGAATTGATTTGCGGCGAGATTTATACACTGACAAAAGCTGTGAATGGTCTTGTCGACATCGTTAAAGAAATCCACTCGAGGCTGCTTGACGTCGACGACTGGATCTACCTTTGACACCGGAAAGATGCATGTCGTGTAGTCCAATACATTCCAGGTCATCGTATAACTAACATCGCTAATTTGGGTTTAGTTTCCATTGTCTATCGTAAAGAGTGAGGGCTTGTGGCAAGAGAGACGGGCATACATATTTTTTCCGTGGGGCACCGCTGCGTAAGCTGCCGCCGGCGTGATGATTGCGTCAACGGGCCTTCCAGTACCTGTCAAGCTCGTTGTAGACTCCCACAGATTTAAGTGTTTCTTGCGCATTTCCGTTTTCTTGTTTTGAAGTTGCCACGACTCGTATACGGAAAGTCGTACACCCTGTGGAAGCCACTCGATGCCCACGGACTCGCCATCCGGAGCCATCGTCTTATGCAGTGGTTCACCAGATTTTGCGGCATGGGCTGCGAAATCCTCTCCGGCGCCGCCTGCCCACATCCTGAGCTATAACCCAGTGCTATTTCAATAAATGGTGCAAGAGACGAGACGGTCAAGATTAAACTGACCACTGGCGTGCAAAGCTCTTCATAATTGAATTCGGGCCAATCAATCACTGCATAAGACGAAAGTTAAAAGATCGACGTACCCTCAAGAAAGCAATAAAATAAATACCTTTAAATCCTTTAGCCTCGAGTGCCGTCTTCGTCTCTTCTAATGCACGTCGTATCGGTGGGTGCGGCAGTACGCAACCATTGTTCCACATGATTGCGAAGCATAAATCCTTCCCGTTTCCATGCCCCTTCAGTTGATACGCATCCTCGTCCCATGCCTTGCGTATAGCGAGTGGGTCTTTCCTCCATGGCTCAGAGTCGATCACGGCCTTCGTAAACGCCTTAACTCCGGAGACCGAGCGAGTCATTGGCCCGAGAACAGCGGGAACAGAGTCAAATCCCTCCATGGAATTGGCCAGACCCTCATAAGGTAGGCGATTGGCGGAGGGACGCAAGCCGAAAAGCCCGTTGAATGCACTAGGAACCCGGATTGAGCTGAAGCATAATTATGTTAGTACGCAAAATAACCAGGCGTTACCAGTAGTCTACTCGCCCTGCAATGTCACTCCCCACCCCGAGTGGACTGCCCTTCATGGCTACGAGTGCGCCTTCGCCTCCGGACGAACCCCCGCAGGTCAAGTTTCGGTTGAAGGGATTAACCGTGCGCCCAAATATGTTATTGAAAGTCTCGGTCCACTAAGCAGAAATGTGTAAGGGAGAAAACCGCAGGAAGAAACGAATTTAAATTTGCATGCCATTAGTGTCTGTGGAATATTTGTCCGCACAAACGGCACTGCGCCCGCTTCGTACAGAATCTTCACGAGAGATGCATCGTCCTCGGCGTATTTTCCGATTCGCCACACAAATCCTGTCGTGCGAATTGTAAATTCAACTGTACAGTTATCCAAAAAATATCCCAAACCTATAGTAGCTTCGAGACCCTTCATACAGAATTGGTCTTTGAGGGATATCGGTAAACCGTGCAGCGCCCCTATGGGCTTCCCCTGTGTTTTAAGAAACTCATCGCATTCTGCCGCACGGGCGAGAGCACGTTCGACAAAAATCTCCGTCAGGCAGTTGGTCTACATATTCAATTCACTTCTTCAGCCATAGAAACGGATTCAGGGAATTTTTGCCACTTACAACTTGCTGCGCTATAATCGCACGTTTGTAAAACGCTCTTGTTGCGTCTACTGAGGATAGTTCACCGACCGCAAGCTTATGGAGGAGTAGTCCAACGTCATCCGTTTCGGTAATCTCGAGTTCAAAGGGTGTTAGAATGCCACATGCTGCTGGTACACCGGTAACGTCGAGCTGAGTGTCTGGAGGTGTTGTGATAAGCCAGTCTTTTGGAATGGAAGCTTGTTGACGATGCTTCTTATCAGCGACAAGCGCTTGCCAGGTATCCATTGCGATCAGAGGGGAACGACACCAGGGCTTGCTCTTTGTACAGAACGTAGATCGGATCGGATTGTTGCACTCGACCTCAATGGAGGATAAGGTGAGAAACTGAGCTGAATTGTGTGGCTTCACAAATCAATGTCGAAGTCCCATTTGTACAAGATCGTTTGTTGTCGAAGGCGCTGTTACCAGTTTAATCTCCCCTCGTGATGACTTTTGACCAAAATATAGCTCGAACAAAACAGATTCGTCTATAATCTCCCACAGAAGCTTCTTAAGATCAAAACTTCAACTAAAGCTACGCCAAGATACTATAGTTATACTCAATAAAAGTAATCGAGAGATAAGGAAAAACGAAGGCTTACGGTAAAAGAGATGGACTGTATTCGCTCTTTCTTTAGCGAAACACAAGTCTGGCACACCCTCGTCCAGTTGCACAAGTTAGTTTGTGGCATTCGTTGCACAGTTATTCGCACTATTGACCTTTGGGGTATTCCGAAGCCAAAGGTATTCACTGGATGACCTAGAAACAGCTCGGGGCAGCACTGTAGTATCGTGGCAAACGACAAGAGCTCCTAGTATCTAACTTGTACCGCACTTTAGCCGATTGGATTATTTCGTAATACCTCATGTGTTTATTTGCACGACTCTATGCAACAACAACAAAATCGAGTTAGTTGTGACCCTCCGTGTTGCAAATGATGATATTTTGGACCAAACCGAACCCACAAGAAAAGGTGAAGCAGCGGCCAAGAGTAACTTGGATCCAGGAGGGTCTTTCCCGATGAGTATTGGTCTTTTTGGTTGATCACAGGTTGCTAAATTAAGCAGAGGTCAATTCGAGTTGAGAAAGCCAATAGTCGACACCAAAGTTGAGTATCAGTTCTCTAGCAGATGTCGAAGATGTTAACGCTGTTAGCAACTCAAGCCATCGCAAAACGGGCAAAAAGTCGACAAATCTCGGCAATCTCCGAAACCAACAGGTGTTGCTAGTAAGCATACAAGTACTCGATATTGACACATATTAAGGTGATCCTTAAACACGTAAATATGTTTTTAGGTGTCGGGCTTTGTAGCCAGAACGAACAGTCTTATTTCAGAGAATGGGTTCTTCCGACTTCAAGTTCACCGTTGAACATCGAGCGGGCTTCCACGTGATGATGTGTCGTGTCCGGGCCCGAAAAAAGTCAGACGAATAACCGCGTCTTTGTCTGGAACAACTACTGTACTATGGTTATCAGGTGAATCGATTTGCTTTCTGTAGCAGCTGACCGCAGACCATTTGTATGCTTCGTTAAGCGAGTGCGTCTATGATCTTTTAATCTCTGAACACCGGAAACTGGTGCATGCAATGCATGTGGTATCCCCTATCGTTATATCGCCTGGAAAGCATATGCTCAACAGTATTGACATACTTCCGGTATCTGCACGACTATGGCCCGAACCGGGACCAGCGGCTGCTCGGTCAAAGGGTACTATAACCGTTCGCCGTGCTTCGCGACGATCCGACCTCGGTCGTTGACGGACCCAGCTGCTTTCAGGTTGATCCCGTCCACCGTGTCTGTACTGCTTCTTCACCACTTTCCAACACTTCGCTTTGTCCGTATCTGTCCGCTAAACTAAGGAAGCTAGTTCTCCCTGAATGCGGATAGTAATCGGAAGTCAGCGGTTGACACGCCCATCGTGTGCTAGCATCCGAGAGCAAGGATGAAGAATAAACGGTGACAATTCCGCCGAGTGTGTTCTCCTCGTGACTCCTCGCTGGTTCGGCCCTCGGATATGCATTAAAAACAATCCGGCAATAACGAAGAGTATAAATTCCAGGCCTATCTGCGACTGTCCACTGTGCTCGCCTACTCAATAACTCAACAGCTACTAAAAGCGACCAAAGCGACATGAAGACTTTTTATTCTCTTGGTTTCATCGGCTTGAGCGCAATTTCTGCTCGTGCTCAATCCGCAGTTTGGGCCCAATGTGCGTATGCTGCTTTTCTGGAGCTTTCTCAAAAACTAACAGCAAACTAGGTGGCGGAATCGTAAGCCGACTCTGACTGAATTTCGGTCTGGTTTCATATATAATTTCGTTCCAGGGATGGACCGGCGCGACGACCTGCGTCTCTGGAACATCGTGTACCGAGCTCAACGATTGTGCGTACCGGCTAATGTGCTCTGGATATTGTCTTGTACCGACTGACGCGCCCCACCGTGAATAAAGATTATTCTCAGTGTATTCCTGACGCGTCTACCACGGCATCGACTGTCCAAAGCACATCGACAGTCGCTTCCACGACCGCAACTGTCCCCACGACGACGACGGCCTCGTCTGCGTCGCCAACGGCCACCAGCACTTGTGCACCGAACAGCCCGCCCCCGACCGCAGGCGAACTCGAGTTCACCGGTATCAACATCTCAGGCTTTGATTTCGGTTGCGACACGGACGGCGACTGTACCGCAGCGGGCGCGTACCCGCCTCTGCTGGAGTACTACGGCGCCGATGGTGCTGGCCAGATGCAGCACTTCGTCAGTGATGATGGCCACAACGTGTTCCGTCTCCCCGTCGGCTGGCAGTACCTCACTGGCGATGCAGAATCGGGCACGCTCGTCGAGGCTAACGTGGCGGAATACGACGCTCTCGTCCAGGCGTGTCTTGCCACGGGTGCGTCTTGTATCATTGACGTCCATAATTACGCGCGTTTCAACGGCGAGGTAAGCTTCTTGAGGTTTTTGTACTGCCATTTCATCTGCTTGACGATCTATTGCGGGCAGATCATCGGCCAGGGAGGACCTACTAACGAAGTATTTGCGTCCTTGTGGTCGTCAATTGCCACGAAATACGCGTCAGAGTCTAAGATCATCTTCGGCGTGTACGTCCAGTCCGTTCTCACACTTGCCCACAAAATAGCTCATTAGTCTCACATAGCATGAACGAACCCCACGATATTCCGGACATCAACCTTTGGGCCGGTTCTGTACAGGCTGCCGTAACTGCCATTCGCCAGGCAGGCGCGACGTCGCAGATCATCCTTCTTCCAGGTAACGACTGGACATCCGCTGAGACCTTCGTATCGAATGGTTCCGCGGCTGCGCTGAGCACTGTTACGGTGAGAACTGCTTCATCAAATATTCTTTAATTGTTATGGGGATGTAGTAATCCAATCATCTGCTTAGAACCCGGACGGTAGCATCACCAACCTCATCTTCGACGGTGAGAATCCATTTTAGACGTATGGGAAAAGTGACTCACGTATATCTCCGCAGTGCACAAGTACCTAGATAGCGACAACTCGGGAACGCACGCAGAATGTGTTACCAACAACATCGATGATACCTTTGCGCCGCTCGCTCAATGGCTCAGGTGCAACGGCCGCCAGGCGTTCAACACTGGTCTGCAGTTTTTTCTTCCTTCAGTATTAATCATTTACTGAGAGCCTTCGCAGAGACGGGTGGTGGAAACACCGCAAGTTGCGCGACGTACTTGTGTCAACAAGTCGCTTTCCAAAAGGCTAACTCTGATGGCAAGTCATCACATCACCTTCTCGTGTAAGAGTGTAATTTACAGATTACGTACAGTCATCATCGGATACGTTGGTTGGGCCGCGGGTAATTTCGCCACGAGCTACGTCCTCAGCGAGACACCAACGGAAAGCGGAACAACCTGGACCGATACCTCCCTCGTTGCTGCATGCCTCGTTAATTAAGCAGGAATGTTCTCATTCGGGTTTTAGTACTGTTATCCTTCCAATAACTATAGCTAGTGTCTCTCAAAATGTGATTATAACGTTTACTGTGATCTGAGCAAACTGTGCAAAACATGTGCGCTCAATGGTCCACCCAGCGGGGCACTTAAGTTCGACGGATACACTTTGGCCTAAAGTGCCATCCGCTCCCATCCTTTATGGCGGTAGCACATGGAAGCGGAAAGACTACATAAGCATTTAAATAACCGAAGCCCTGGATGATGAGAGTTAAATATGAAAAAATGCTGCAAGGCTCCAGACAAATGGGACATATGCGGGCGACGAGGTTGTGGAATGGTAAATAGGGTCGTTTACATATCGTCAACGCTCCACTGGTAACTCTCAAGGCCTGTCCGTTTGCGCTCGTTGAGTTTTTGGAAAAGCTTCTTCTCAAACCCGTTCCCTCGATCAACACCGTCCCACCGGTAGCCCGGTTTAATCCCAAAGCGATTCGGTGGAGGTAATGGGCCTGTGTATTCGGGCTTTCTTGGTCCCTTTGATCTCTTTTTCTGTTAAGAGTTAAATTCTCAAGTGAGCATGTGGAAGGGTAAGTGGACGAGAGAGCTACTCGCCGTTAAGAACGCCATCGCCGGATCATTCCACCGTTCTTTCGCCTTCTGCTCCTCATTCAATTCGCGATCATCTGCATACACTGCCAAGTCACGCTTGCTCTCCTGCAGGAGCTGCTCGCGCCGGCGCGCCTCGTCCTCGCGCTGCACAACCCCTTTCCCCCACTCCATCTTGCGAGCTTCAAGTTCTTCGCGCTCACGCTTTTTCCGTGCAGCTTCAGCACGCTCCGCCTTCGTATCGATCTTGCGTCCGGAGGCATCTCGATAGACAGTTTCCTGTGCAAGTCGAGCCTGCTCGCGTTCCTCCTCCGTCTCCAGCCGCGCTTTCTCCTTCCCCTCTTGAGGAAGAACATTCTTTAGTTGCGCAGAGGTTACGAGACCCCCGGCGAATGATGCAGATCCGACTACTTGCGGTTGTTCATCTTCAGGAGGTGGGGTCTCCTGCTTCGCGCCCTCGCGAACAGTTGTCCACCCAGAACCCTCACCACCCCCCGACTTGTCAGGGACTGCCTTTCGCTTCTTGAAACTCCTGTCCGTCTCTATGACTGCCTCCGAAATATCGTCATTATCATCTCCAGGCTCGTTTCCCCATCCTCCATCGTGGTCGACAATCATAGCACCAGACGTCCCAGCAGTCGCCGAAGGAGCAACCTTTCGTTTCTTTTTCTTCATATGTGTAGTCTTGGAAAGGATAGCATCGGCCTTGGGTCCCGACATATACTTTTCTGCGAGATAGGCTTGCATCGTGAGCAGGTGCGAGATGTGTACAACAACTAGCTTCAAGTTGCATTCAAGTTGTAATGAGGTCCTCCAGTCATTGTTACGTAATTATAATTACGCAATATATGAGAAGACCCGTGAGAACTTTCAACGAGTCCCACGTAGCCCTATCTTCGCCTTCTCAATTGCATATCATTTCATGGTTTGAAAGAGGCCACTGCAGTCGGCCTGACGTTTGTACTAACGTCCCTGAACACCCACATTTCTTTGAAACAAGTCGTGTCGAACCCTGTTGGTACGTCTGGCCACAAGTCCTCGGGCTAAGAATTAGAATACAAATGTCCTTCCATCAACTGGTATTATGAAACTCAATACTACTTCGACGGACAATCGCAATATCCGTGATCTACTTTCTGTTTACAAAGCTTGGTCTCTGCCTGCTTGATCCCCAACACAAAAGTGCAAGCAAGTGAATACTCAAACAGCGCATTCGGGTTGGCCGGGTTTCACGAGTCGTATGATACTCGCACATCAATTTATATTGGTGCCATGTATAATCCGGCGATCGCGGATGAATACTCGTACGTCTAGTCTACTGAATATCACCAAAGATGACTAACGTCTATCAGTGCGCATAAAAGCAGGCGACCCAGAGTAATACTTGCCTCCAGAGCAGTTTTCCCAATCCTGCACACCTCTTGAATCTTTGCTCCCCATGTCGCATGCGAATTCCCCAGGCGCTGTCCTCAGAGTTGGCGTACTTTTCGTCGGCCCAGAAATTCAGCTCCTCGACATGGCCGCTGTCGACCTCTTCGGAATGTGCACTCCTACGTATCTCAAGTATAGCCAGCAACCTAGCGAGCTGATCGCAAAATCTCAAGATTTTGAAATCATTTATATCGCGGAGGGAGGCGCGGGGACACATGCCCGAATGACAAGTGGGGCTAAGGTTCTGGTAACCGTAAGTCAAAAATTTCGGGCGGATAGTAAAGAGCATTGCTTACCATCTACAATACTCGTTCAGCACTCGTTCAAGGATTCGGGAAAGCTAGATTATCTCATCGTTCCAGGATCAATGAGCCTGACGTACCAACCTACACCCGCCGAGCTGGACTTTATCCGCACGAAGTTTAGCGAAGTGCGCGTCCTCATGCCTATATGCACCGGTGTCTTTCCGATTGCGTACTCTGGCGTATTGAAAGGCCGGCACGCTACCGGGCCGCGGATGCTACTTCCTCTTTTGAAGAAGGTCGCGCCCGACGTGCAGTGGACAGAGAAACGTTGGGAGGTGGACGTAGAGGAGAAGGTTTGGTCGAGCGGTATAGTGTCAAATGGGCTAGATGCAGTTGCGGCGTACATCAGGAAAACGTTCGCTCCGGAGCTCGCAGATTTTGTCTACTCCACAGCAGATGTCGGAGAGAGGGGACAATTATACGAGGATCGATTGTAAAGTGCACAGTAGTCGGTATCCGAGTACGGCCGCTATTCTGGTATCGGCGTATCGTGGAAACACTGCTCTGACAATATTAATGTTATACACTGGCTTTCATATAAGCTTATATCAAAAGCCATGCACTTTTTTCAATGCCGGATACATGAGCCTAAAGTTAAAGTAGAAGAAAACATTGTTTAACATTGTCGTGGCGACTCTTGCGAGCAACTAGACAGTATTCTTGAAACTATTCCGGCTTAAATTTGATCTCTGCTCAAACAAGCGACCCACTCTACTGAACATGCACCTCGCTCAGCGTTCCCAGAATTTCGTGTGAACGATAAAAGTCTTATTAAAAGCAAGGGACAACCTTGATCCTGTAATCTTTGTACTCAAATATAACAATACTACAGAAGGCCCCTTTACATTAAGCACGCGGAAATGAAAAATAAGAAAAGGAGAAGTGCCGAGCAAGTGCCTAAAACGGAAGAACATGGTAATCGGTCCAAGCAAACACGGGAGGGGAGAGAAGGTATCGGAAAAAGAGGATATTAAACATCCCCTATTTGCAAAAAGGACTCCAATAGAGGGACGGACGGTTGTTAGTATGATTTCCGCATGGGTATTTGCTGGATGCAGCGAGATATGCCGCAAGACCAACACGCAAAGCAGGATGAAAGTCATAAAAGACTATGGCCAGTGGACGGGATAAGGTGGCTCACCAGACCAGATGGGGCGCAACAGTACTGAACAATCCAAAAAATGCATAGGACGAGAGAGTGGTGACCAAGAAGGAAAGGAGGGGGGAATCATGACTCAACACATTCAAACTAATCCGCAATAATTTAATCGTCCTCCTCTTCGCCCTCCTCCAAGACGTTGTGCAGAGGTGCGCCATGCACATAACGCATCGGGCTTGCGCGACCCAGCTCCCCCACGACGAACGGCACTGGTGACTGGTCTAGTTGATCACCACCGATGTCTTCTGGCTCGAACCCGGACCCGGGTTCGGGCTCGGGCATGTAGCCATGGGGAACAGCAGGAGTTGGAACAGCTAGTTCGCTCTCCTTTGAGAGCGACTGTGTACGTACAGGCAGGCGCGATGCCTTTGGTGGGAACTGTAATGGGGGAGTACTCGAAACTACAGAAGGATTGGGTATAGTATCAAGATCGCGGACAGAAGCGTCGGGGCCTCCTGCTGATCGCTCGCGTTCACGGTACATCTCAATAAGCTGCGCAGTCTTGCTAACTTGCGGAGGTGAGCCGATGTTGAGGTTCGATGGGAGCGTTATAGACTCTATTCGAGCGTGGTCGAATGTATGATATGCAGGGCTGGTGTCGGAATCAATGAATGCAGGCACTTCAATGTCGCCGTCTGCCTGACGTTCACCATCTATCGACGTAGGCTCGAAATCGCCATCACTGTACATAGAATTTTCATACGCAGATGCACTGGAGACGCTGACGTCAGGGCGTGGTTTGTTGTCTTGCACGTTCACCGTTGAAGATGACGTGTCAACCGGGCGCCGATCGGGATGCAAATCGAAATAACCCAGGCGCCTCTTTACCGGTCCGACAGATGTTTCCTCTTCTTCCTTTGAGGAATGTGACTTCTCGTATTTGTTCCCGTTCCCATTTCCGTTCCCGTTCCCATTCTCAAACCCATGAAGCGCCGGCTCACGGGGCTCAACCTGTCTATTGAGCTCTTGACGGATTGCCCACTCTCCCGCGTCATCGCCTTCGTCGTCTGTCGGCACATGGCGAGAAACTGCTGCAAGAGCCTGTGCGACCTCCTTACTCGCGAATTCCGGATCAGAGCGTTTAGTGTCGTTCCCACCAGGACTCTGCTTCGCGGCGACTGTGTCAGCACCTATGCTTGAAATTTTCGTCGCCGAAGCGCGAGGTCGAAGCTCGGCGTCTTGGTCTGCCATGCGCTTCCCTCCCCCTGCGACAAGAATATCCACCCACGCGTCGTCTTTGCTCATGCGTCTTTCTCTCATCGCTGCCTTACTATTTGCGCCTGCGCCTGACGAACCCGACGCTTTGCCGCCATTGGCGCCTTCGGCACTGCTTCTGTTGCTATTGTTGAGTTCCTCGTCGCTGTAACTCGCAAGGCGCGTGTCGAAGTCGATGGTGTCGTATTCGGATGGAATGATACCTTGGCGAGACTCCCTTCCAACGGGGAATCGAAAGCGCGCCTTCCTGATTGATGCCGCTGAGAATGGAGACGAAGTCCGGCCAAGAATGGGAGATTCGGAAGACTTGGAAGGAAGCGGCGGAGGTTGAGTGGGCGATGTTGCTGCGGGACTTGCCGGGAGGTTGGAAGAAGATGCTCCAGCAGGGTACAGTGGGCTTGGGAACGACCGTTTTGAAAGCGAATCATTCTGCACTGGAGTCTGCACTCTAAGACGCTCCCCGCCCGGACTCGCTGTGGCATCCAGTGTGAGCACCTTTGTCGGTACACTACCACCAGCCAATATTCGCTCGAACTCCGCCTCACGTGTGGATGTGGATGGACCACGTGGGACAGCACCGATTACGTAAGGCTTACCATTGAGGGTTGGTGCAGGTCGCCACTGTTTCTGGGTTTTCTTTGATGATGATAACAGAGCCGCTAGGCCAGGAATGCGCCGTCCTGACTTCGGATTCTGGCTTAGAAGAGCAGCCCGATACTCATCGGGAACGAACTCCTCGAAAAGAAGCAAGGTAGTGGATGCGCGTGGGTCCTGGGGAGCGTTAGGGTCTGTACTCGTGCTAAGTGATAGCGAGGGCGCGGCCGAGGCTGCCGCTGCCTCTGCGCGGCTAGTGGGTAAAGATCTGAACTCAACCTACCAAAAGAAAGTCAAATTAGCTTAACTTTAAAATCGGAGAAAAAAAAAACCTGAAAAAACGCACTAGTGCCCAATTACATTCTCTGAATGTCGTCTCCGCCCTGTCCATCCATCCGCCACCGTACAACAAGTCACAGAATAAATCCAGGAATCCTTCTTCAACTACAACTTCTCGACCGTCCAAGACAGGCGCGGTATCCCAGCCGAACGCAGGTAGCGCCTTCTGAACGTTCTTCTTCAGCTTGCGGTGAATGTCCTTCTCCTGCTCGGGCCAGGTCTGAATAGTCTGAGCGAGTGGTTGCGCAAACTGGAGCGTCTGAGTAAGCGTAGCATCGCTCCTGCTAAAGCCGGCCGCACTAAAGTCCGCCCACGTAAGTGTTGCGCGCTTTGCGGAGCGCTGAGATCGTGCGGTTTCGTTGAGGTCAAATTGTAGGGCAGCAGGAGCAGCATTCCCTTCTCCGAAGCCGAAGAACGAAAATTCACCCCATTTCATATCGGTCAGTGAGCGGAACCTGGCCTCTTCGGCTGGATCTTCAAAGAGAGACGACTTCGTGCTTGCTGTCGAACTCGCAGTTGAAAGAGATGGCGTAGAAAATGAAGATGAGGCGACCGAGGAGACGACCGAAGACGTGTTCGGGTGTATGCCAGGTAGAAGATCGAGTTTTTTGCGGAACGTGTCAGAATATCGCGGCTCCATTCTGTCACCGCCCTTGTTCTTTTCGGGTGCGATACGGTTCCATTCCTTCGTGCTACGCATCGCTGCGCCCTCCGGTCCACGAGCCCAACCCGCGCATGTTCGGACGAGATCGGCGGTGTACATGCGGACATTGCGACGCACACTGGCAACACGGCGAGTCTTGGCTCCGTGGCGCGGACGTTCAAAGGAGTCGAAAGGTGCAAGTGTTGCTGGGTATCCTTGCACCCAGCTTAGCAGGCGGCGAGGCGGAGGTGCGCTAGGTGCAGTCTGAGCGACCTGAGAGCGAACGTAAGCTAGAAGGATGTGCTCGCCAGCGTGTGCGGCGTGCAGATATGCTGAGTATGCTTCGTGAAAATTTGTCGTGGCGAGTCCGAAAAGCAAGGGACCAAAGAGCGAAGCGATCTTCGGCGGCGTGAGGCCGGAAGACGTTGAATTGGCAAGTAGTCGCGCAAGAAAAGAGTGAAGGGTGAGGATAAGGCTGCGCAGAGGCGGAGCTAATAGGTCGACGAATGATGAGAACTCCGTCTTGCTAAAGTTATTCGCGTGCTCAACGCGTCGCCAATGGAGATACGTTTCCCAAGGAATTAGCCCCCGCTGTCCGACGCCAGAGACAACCCGCACAGGCCGTGAAAGACCCCATCGCAAAAGAGCACCAAGCGCATGTGGGCCGGCGAACCTCGCTTCGTCGGCAAAATCGGGCGCATGTAGAAAGGCGTCGATCAATCTGCGCACTGAGTTGGTTGACAGGTCGAGGGCAGTATTGGAAAACAGAAAAGGAGTGGTCAGGCCTGCCCTCCGTCAGACTGTCAGCTACGCCCATTGACAATGTGCAATTGTCGGCCACTTACCACGCTGCGTCAGTTCTCTGGTAACGATCTCAACAAGTCGTTGGGTAGCTTCCAGAGAGAGAATAACATGGGCCTCGTGCGACAGACAACCATACTCCTGCCGCTCTTCCGGCGGCGCTGGAGGTGCAAGGCTTGTCGGGAGGAAGCCATCCTCGAATTCCGGTTCCTGCTCAAGCTCGGCGAGGCTCGCGGCGCTTGCGTTGGTGACGCGACGTTTATCGGCTGTAGTCTGTACACGTCTATCGTAGTCCTTGGAGGGCGTCGGCGGGGCGCCGCCACCGCTACGACTGTTAACGCGGCCGAACTCGTCTATAAAGGCACCCGCGGCGCCGTCGCTGGGAAGAGCGGGCGCGTTGGGAGCGAGCGACGGCTTGGGGAGGTTCTTGGTTGAGGTCGTCCGGGCACGGGTGAAGATGCTCGGCATGTACGTTAATGAAACGAGATGAGCGGGAGAGGCGGCAACGGCAAGACGACAACAGCGAGGAGGATAAAAGCAATTTAAATTCGTCTTTTCCCTGCAAATAGCAATATCGGTATATAGTTCCCATCTCAACGTCTTCCTTTTAAGGAATGTTACTCTCACGGTAGCCCGCGTGGCGTCTGCGGGCGCACTACGGCATCAGAATAGACTCTTGTTAGTTGCGTACTCGAGTGCCCAAGTCGTAGACCTTGCGAGTGTTTAGCTTGCAATGGGATTAAGGTGGTAGGTGTAGCGGGGACGAAGGATCCGGGATGAACGCAGAGTCTCGCTTCGTCATGAAAACATCCCCGAGCTACTTGATGTGGGACAGAATCCCGTCGTATTTCGACCGAGTTGCCAGGGGCCCGCCGGGAGTCGACGAGCAATGTCTTGGATGATATCCTCAATAATTTCCTACTACTCCACAAGCGGCCGCGTAGAATCACAATATGCCCTCAGGTCAGGTCTTTCTAGTCCCGACCCTAGCCCGGTTCAGTGTTCTGAGGTCTGCTTACCACGTAACTCCTACTAGAACAGCGGTCAAAAGTGGAGAAACATCCAGCTAGGCGCTTGTGTGAAATGGCGCAATGACTTCTTCTGTCTGCTCAAGGAACAGCATTGGTCTGCCCGTCTTGCGCAAGCGTTTCCAGCAACCGGAAAGGAATCCGAGGCCAGGACGACTGCACTCAGAGTACAAGTCTAAGAACGTCGTTGTTGTTGCACACAAATGGATATTCGATAACAAACGCTCCGAGGACTAGCGCAACTCGACAAGGGCCTTGAAGCTCGCGCAAGTCGTTTATAAGTTGCTTAGGGCCGGCAGAACTGGGTCCAGGGCAGCCGAGTATAACTCGAACGCCACTATTAATTTCTTTTTTCACCATGCGTGATCAGAGACTTGGTGCATCTCGGGTGGGAGCAAAGTGGGCGGTAGAGGTGAGTACGCAATATTGGTTATAAGAGAAAGAGACTTACGCGTAGAGATGCTGGTGGTGCCATAAAGGGATTTTGTATGCTTCACTGATAAAAGAAATAATAGATTACTCGTAACTTGTGCTACCTCGTGGCGACTCTACAATGCCGACAAGCAAGAAAACACACCTAGAGTTCAGCTCGACATCCTACCCTTTTTGGGGAAGCTGGAAGTATAAAACAAAGTTGGCCTTCCAGTGGAAGGCCAACTTTGTTTTATACTCAGTTGTGGCGTCCGCTATCGTTTTGTTCATTGTATCCAGGAGCAGATATCCGACTTGTCTGCACGGTTACTGTGGTTAGCAACTGTGCTTACTCGTATCCGTCTTTAAGATATACAACCTTGACTACTCGGTGTATCTCTGGGCTGCGACTTGCGACTCATGCGAAGTTCCTCCCCGCCATCTCCCGCCTTCCAGTCCCTTATGCGGAACCAAGTTATTTTCTCTTATCGTATGTATTGAAGCCTTTCTAATAGACTTGAAGAACTTCAGGAACACGCCAGTGTGCGCTCCTCATAGATGGGCTCACTTCTATCCGTCGTTGACGGTGGTAAGCCCGTGGATGATACGTCTTCAAATCGAATCACAACGAGACCCTGAATTTGAATGAGTTATTACCGCACTTTTCATGGAGCAATTCATTTGCTTCGCTGAATATCGCGCCAAAGGGTGGCCACGCCCACATTTAATTGTGTGAGTGTTAGTTGTTAATACCACCTCGGGATTTCCCTTTTCCGGTGAGTTCTTACTTCTCCGCGCCGGCGCTGTGATCATCAATTTCTGGCTTGGCACGAATCATGCACTCCACGCTAAAATTGAGGCCGATCTGATTTTGCTAAGGCAATAAACAAGATCGTCGGGATTTCAACAATATTGAAGCTCAGAACACCGGCTACGGAGCGCAGCGCGTGCCTGGTGACAACACTGCCTCGTCAAGAGCTTCGGTTGATTGTGGTGGACGAAATGCCATTTAAGCGGCTGAAAATGCGACAAGCGCGCGGGAGACGAATCCTACACGAGGTATGGGTAAATATGTGCTGGTCATCACGAAGAGAGTTTTCGCGTTAAATTGGACATAAGTTGAGCATAACCATTCCGTCTCTCATGTTCATTAAAAAAAAGCAGTACATGTACTTTCTCGTGTATGCGCATATTATGTTATATACAGTACACAGTGCGTGCCCTCTCAATTGTGCCTACCATTCTCGCATGTTCAAACCCCATAATCAGGATCTTGTGCGCTCATCTAACCCACTCCTGTAAGGTTCGTTCTTTACCGTCACAATACCGCTTACATGTGTATCAGAATTTTGCGCAATTAATCCCTGTTTTTCATAATTCATATCGGTACAGGAGCGGTGAAGTTAATCCGTGATATATCAAGTGCCCGAAGACATCAAAAGCATGTATTTAGGCGCGTATACAATCCATTGCGTCTGACGGCCAGCTGTGCCTCCTACAAATAACACTCTGATAGACGCTGGCTGATGATGGTGCTAACGTCCCGCCTTTGATAACTACACATTTTCTGATACACCAATTTCCCCGAATTGCCCTGATATACAGTACGAATGATTGTATTATCATCGTTTCGCGATGCTAAGCGGAGTCTCAAGTTTCAAATCGATCACGACCATTCTGCAGGCTCGTAAATTTAAATATATCGCATGCCGCTGTATAAGAGCTTGTGCTAAAGGACTGAATATCTTCATAGGGACCCCCCATTCTCCCTTACTCCACTACCCAAATCGAAAAACCGCTATGTTCAATTACAAGTTGCCTGTGTTGGTACTTCTGGGGCTCGCCCTTGCCAAAGGTACGCCTTACTTACTCGTGATCATTCTCGTGTATATCTCATGACAGCCGTGCTCTGGTCGCGTTGATATCGTAAGGGGGCCATGCTCAGACGAACGTCAGCATCGCCTTGGGCGGATTCGACGCAAGTGATACCGCCGGGTTGAATCTTTCGGGCGAGATCATTGGAACGGGATCGGACGGGACGACCTACGTTGTCTCTGCATCAGGCACTGACACCGGCGATATTCCATTTACCAGTGAGTACCTTTAGCACGTTCAGCAATTGACTTTCGATTAGGTGGATTTTCTGACCTTTTATTGTATGTAGTGACTGTCGTGCAAGACGCAACGCACGTCTCTGAAGTACTTTCACTCGGTTCGGGCCTTGGCGAAAATGCCGAGTGTACATACAATGCACAAGGAGTTGGTGCTTGCACTTTGGTAATTGAGGGAGCGGGAACTGGAACAGAAAGCTCGGTACCGGAGACCACAGTGGTCACGAGCACAACAATTCCTATGGTCGCAGTTCCGGTCACGACGGCCCCCACGCCGACACCTAGTACTCAAGGTCAAAAGAGCGGCTCATCCGCAAATAATATCCTAAATGCTGCAACAATAGGCCTTGCGGTCGCCCTACCGGCCGCGTGCATGGCCTTCTTTCGCGTTGTGATTTAGTTTTTAGTCTTAGGCAGTTGTGAAATGATGCTTGCGGCAGCTTGCCTGCTTTTCGAGTGCAAGATCGACCTTCCCTCCTGATATGAATTGATGACGTAATCATGTTGTAATACGGTACAGCCCTGGGTATCTTTTGCGGGCTTTTGTAGTGTAAGATGATTTATGGGTATGACTTGGCCCTTGGGTAAATTGTAACAAACTCGTATAAAATTGAATGGGCTATCCAGTGATATGAGACATACATACTGTTGCACTTACGATATGCCATAAAATGGCGTAGTTGCCAGTGTTCCGTGATGGTCGTCTCTCCCGGGTTTCAAAAACGGCAAAATGACTCATAAGTACATGTCGGGTTCTCCTCACAATAAAACCCTGGAGTGCATACAGCTAATGTCGTGTAACCATTCTAACTCACTAGTTGAGTTTCGTAATAGGCACCTCGTACACTAGTAGTAGAACGAATACCGTTTTGCCAGAAACCTGTAATAAAGGAAATTGAGAGTTGTTCCAGAGAATCGTCCGGAGAATCGTCAAATGTGTTCAGGTGCTTTGCCCCAAGAAAGAGCAATAAATTAACGGAACTAGAGAGATTAAAATTACAGCTGATCCGAGTAAGTAGTTTACATGAATATTTAGTGTTCATCGTCGGACTACAGCTACGTCTAAGCACCCAGAAAGAAAGGGGCTAAGGCAAGATGAGTGGTGATGAAGTGACCGAGTTAAAAATAATAACGATATCTCACAACGGGCGAAAAATCTGGCAATATTATGCAATCGCAAGGAAGTTAGCCGATAACATTAAGGCGAATAAAGCACAAGGCACTAATAAGATATCAAGACTGTTGCATTGCCTGATGTGCAAGAAGGATCTTTACGGCTTCCCGAAGGGCAGGACGAGCGTTGAGAACTTCCTGCAGCTGTGTCGGCTCGAGAGCTGATAGCGCTTGGAGTTCCTCTACAGCCTGTAGCACGTCTGGGGACAGTGCACTCCCACTCTCATTTGAGGTCGTGGATGAAGCCTCAGACTGCGGCGTCAAAGCAGGGTTAATGGGCGACTCGACGGGAGCGACTCTATTTGACGTCGATGGTGGTGATGCTGAAGAAGTTTCCGACGGTGAGGTAGACGATACCTGAGCTGAAGAACATGACGGAACATAGGGGACGATCGGCCCGGGCCGTGACGACTGTATAGATGACAATGTCGGTGTAGTTCCAGGGAGTCCGACGCGCGGTGGGAGCGATGCGACTGAAGACGCAAGCGTTTGCTGAAATGCCTGTGAGAATGGTGACACATGTGGCTTTGCGCCAGTCAAACTAAACGTCGAGTATGTTGAAGGCGCATAAACTTGTTGGTGCGATGGAATATATGTACCAAGCGGTGGAGTGGCTGTGCCGGACGAGTAGCTATAGTATGGATACAGTGCCTGCGTTCCATATGGTGTGGACCCGACGATTCCAAATGGAGCGGGCGGGACGTGACCATAAGGTACAGTCGAGCTACTTCCAATGGGTTGGACGGGTGGATGAGAGTAGTATGAGTACGTCCCAGAACCATACTGAAACTGGCCACATGCAGCACTGTAAGGGTATGGTAGATATGGTTGAGCGGGATGACCTGATGCCGCTTTACCGCTACCCGAGGAAAACGTAGGTTGGCGCGCGGCCTGGACGTCTGGCGTCAGCGTCACCGAAGAGGAAGCCTGACCCGTCGCGCGCTCGTTATTCATAGGGTGGGCTTGCACCAATCAGTAAAGATCAGTCGACAAACATCGAAAATGGGAAGTAAACCTCACGATCACGCGGCGGTGCGGCCACAGATGGTTTTTGGCCAACAGCCTGCCCTTCAGTCTTGCCCCAGACTAAGCTGCTCCACTTAAATTCGCGCTTGATACCATCATCCCAAATGACTTCGACAGTGTTTCGCTCTTCGTTAACGGCAACGAGAGAAACTTCGAATACGCCCGCGCTGACGCGTAGCTTAATGCGGGACATCGGAGACAGCGCAAGCAGATCATTGCGCACGCGGTCGAGTTTGTTTGCGCGTTTTGTCGCAGCAACAGCCTGAGTTAAATGAACTGAGATAAGCTCGCTTGAAAGAATGTACAACACTAACGGGATTGTGCTGAGAACACAAAAGTTCATATTCAATCTTCTTAATTGTCTTTATGACATTAGGTTGAGGAGAAGGTCGAAGTAGAGCAGGAGGGGGAGCAGCAGTCACATCCAGGAAGTTTTCAGTAGAAGAAGTAAGCAAGGCAGGATTTATTGACAAAGAATTGCCGGCCGCAGGAGAGCCGTCATCCGTGGACGGTTCGTCAGATGGCTCTAAAGGGGTCAAGGTACGCAAGTCGTTAAGTACGACTTCTTTTTCAACCTCACGAAGCTCGGTAAATAAGACGCGATCCTCTTGACAGCTTTCGCGAGCACATGAAACGTGAAAAGCCTTCGGGCATTTTCCCTTGGTACATTGAATTGGTGCACCATGCGCCTTGGCGCGGCTCTTTTGGCACGACGTGCATTTCTATAAGGATGCAGAAAAGGAGTTAATCGAGTCCACACGAACAATATCTCAAGAAAGGAACTGACTAAAGTCCACCGATCCCTTACGATAGCATCTACACCGAAGATCACCTTCTCTGCATTCCCAGCCCCGTCAGATACCTCATCAACCCATGTTTCGGGTACAATCATTGCGCAGGTCTCGTGTGCGTGCCAGATTTCGCAACCAGTAGCATCTTTCGGTGTGACGTTATGACAACCAGCCCACGCACCAGGAGGATCGTGTACGCGCAATAAACCAACCTGCTCGCGTGATACACATAGACAACACGGGAACGGACCGAGGTCCTTCGGAACTTTGAGCATAATTATCTGCTTAATAGAAGCTGAAGAAGACGGATCTAAACATTCCTCAACCTTGATCTTTAACTTCTTGGACTTGGGTAAGCTAGTGCCGTCAAACTTGCGCTTTCGTGCAGAATTGGGCTTCGCATCTGCCCCACCTGAAGACTTCCTCGATCTCGATGAACGTGGCTTAGATGCTTCCCTTCTTTCTTCTTCGCGTTCACGCAGAAGCGCGTCGACGTCGATGCGAACGCTAGAAATAGAGTCAATACAGAGCGAAGGAATACAGAATAATAAATCTCATGTACCTATCCCCAATACACCCACATACCTGTGCCTTCCTCCCGATATCTAACCAACTGTCAAGAGCAAAATTTACACTTTCCGCGCAATTAAAACCTAAATTGAAACCTGCGTGATAACCACGTGGATATGTCACGACGAATTCTCCCGCATGCTGTACAAGAGTGTTGGGTTTGCAAGATGACTGTGCAAGCAGTGTAGGGCTAGCAAGGAAAGATTTATGCCGAAGAAACTGGCGACACTGGGCAACGTCGCTAGGAAAGAAGCTGCGCAGGGTGTTCTCGAGCTGTACGGCACGTGCTTGCGGGACGGCATACCAAAACTTAGGAGCACCAAAGTGAATATAATTGATCGAGAAGAGGTCCATGTCTTCGACGTGCCAAGCAAATGTTGCGCGCCACATACCGAAGTAAAGATAAGGCATGTTGACGCCAGGGAGACCATTCGAACTTGCGGGAAGGAGGCGTGTAAGTGCTGAGGGTAGACAACTCACATTCCATGCCTCTGTTGAATCAGTGAAGAGTGAGCCAGCGGTGTCCGCACCGTACCATGGAGGACGGCCAAGCCCGCAATTGCGCCAGTAGCGTCTCTCGAGTATCGCACAGAATGCAGGAGTGTAGTCTGTGGGCTTCATATTCCGAGGGAGCCAAGCAGTCGCAGGGTCAAATGTCTCCATAAAGGTTGCATCAAGAGCGGCGCGCTTCGCAAGTGCCGCATCACGGTCAGCGCGCGTCTGGACGCGTCTTTTGCGAGCCGCTGGCACGGCGGCGTTCTCCTCTTCCGCATCTTCGTTGTTGTTGTCGCCATCAGCATCCGCATCTGGGCTGGCCACAATTTCTGGAGCAGGCATCGGAGTGGGTGCAGCGTCAAGGCCTGACTCGTCCTCGGCTTCCCCCTTCATAATCACATCTACTGTCTCTATCTCCTCTTTGGTCGTGTCCACACGACGCTTATTACGCCGCCGACCATCAAGCCCACGTTCCCCAGCGGCCTTGAGACCGACCTCATCCAATGCAGGTGCACGATAGTCCTCCTTGGCACAGAGTTCCACCCACTCGCGTACGCTGATTGCCTTGCGCCTTTCAATGTTTTGCTGGCGGTAGAGGCCTGAGCGACCAAGCATGTGTTGCTCAATAGGTGACTTGATACTAATGTCAGAAAGCTGTGGGCAAACGGAAGGTAGTGCCTTTGACCACTCAGCCGGGGGCACGATCTTGACAATACCGCTGCGCATTCCCCAGCATTCGACGCGCGACATATACATCTCAAAATCTGAGAACTCTGCCATCGTCGGCTTGAAAACAGGAATTCCCTTCGTCGCCAGGGGATCGTCATCTGGGCTCAACCACGAGCGGCCCAGTGAGTCGGGTGAAGGAGGAAATGCATGTGCATCAGCGTCAGAGGAATAGAAATGATCCGGCTGAACAGGTGGAACGGGAGACGGCGAGCGAGACGGAGAAGGCGACAGTGACGGTGTGCTTTGCTCACCGAGCGACATAGTTTTTCGTCGTCGTCGTCGTCGTTGTCGCTATTTAGCAGTTTACTTACAGTTACCTGACCACCAGCTTCCGGTATTTGCCGTTTTACCGGCCCTGAATTGGTAATTCACGTGATGAGTGTCTCAAATTTACCCGACCCCCTGAATCCCATCTTAAGGCCAGTACCGTACTGTTCTAGGTCTAGTACTTACTACAGTAGTTGCTACTACTGCTCGCAAATTATCGAGGTCCTTACAATCCACACATTCGTCCTTAATCGGATTTAGGGAAAACCACTCGTGGAATAATAGTACGGATATTTTAAAGAACATATCTAAAAGCAAGATTCTCTTTATCCGTTAGGTCGAGAAACGCCTTTTCTACGCATGTATTAACAGACCGTCCTTCCGCGTCTCCGATGTCAACGTAAGCAAATTCTTCAAAATCTTCCTTTCCGACACCCGTATACTCCGAAATCGTACGCAATTGTTCCCGACGCGCGTTTTCTCGGCCGAGGAGCAGCGTAGAGTCAGCGTGCAGGGAATTGTCACCAGGTGCGACATAAGCGTAATCCCCCATGGTACAAGGTTTCTTGGGCGATACTCCTCTCTCCAGAACTGTGTGCAGAGAACCTGGCCGAGCGAGGTTCCTATTAGGAAGATGGCTGATGTTGTTGTTTTCTGTAAAAGAATCTGAGTGCACAGAGAGAGTAAGGTGTAAGTCCTACGAACCTTTGTGTGACCAGAAATGGCTGAAGTCACCCAGGAAATCATCATAATAAAGGCAGGCGAGCTTCCTAAAACTTTCGGTGTGACAACACTTAATCAATAATCGGCGCAGGATTGGAAGGTTGACGAGTACATACAGAGGAGATAGATCCCAACAAGATGTGCTACCCTATTGCTAAATGGTATACACAACTCAATTAAACCGGCGAGAATGGCGGGCATCCACCCAATAACGCTGATTCAAGCACGGGAGTTCTAACATATACCAGTGTCAAAACCAATATTTCCACACAAGGAGGGCTCCGTACTTACGGGGAAGCGGCGAAGCGCATAGCATGCCGGAGAAATACCAATGATCTGTGCAAGACCACTCGGGATGCTCAGCAAGGTCGTCTGAAGTGTCGAAAACCCGAAACTCTGAATTAAAATAGAAAGTTGTACGGTAATACCACCGATGAGGTTCGCGAACGCGGCAAATATGAAGATCAGCCATTTCTTGGGATCGGTATGTGCCTCAATAAATTGCGCGCGTTTCCAAGTCTTTGTCTCAATGCCGTTTTGGTTCTCGCGCACGCGCTGCACGGCCGCAAAACGCTCACGCGGAGTGAGGAACCATGCAGTAGTCGGGTTGTTCGGGAAAAAAAGCAAGAAAAGTAAAAAGGTGAAGAAGGTGAGGATCGTAGTGATTATCATGAGCCATTGCCATTGTCTTGGACGTTGCGCCGAGTCCGTGTGAGCGGCGCCAAGTTGAAGGAAACCAGAGACTACTACCGCTAGTCCGTTGCACTGAAAGGTCCAGCCAAGGTGCTCGCAAATTTCCGTACGTGTGTAAAACATAGAAACAATTAGCATAAGGCCAGAAAATATGCTGGCCTCGGATGCACCAAGAAGGAAGCAGAGCGCAACTTAGAAAACTGTACACGAATGGTCAGACCACCTTCAGAATAAATTGGTATAAACGTACAGAGGCCTTGAAAGTTGTGGCATACGGCATGGAGGCCAAGGAATATGGCCCTGAAGGGTTGATCTTCTTAACAGTTTGTCCCAAGAGGAAATAGAGTAACACACCAAAGCAAAATATTGAATGTAAGCCATTTTCGCACAGGCAACCTTTGCAGCGCAAAATTCTGTGGCCATGCGAAGACCAGATAACCTTTGCAATATGGACATCGATCATTTGACGTTGCACATACTAACAGAATGATCGGCGCACCAATGTAAAACCCTGAACTCAACGTGTTGAACTGATCAACTGTGAGATTATTGTCACTGATCAAACCAAGGATAGATGCGGACGCAAGGGTGCCCCTGTGTAATTTTGTTGACAGTGGTCAACATAGTCGAACGTGGACCTCGCCTCCACCTATCTGCTCACTTATCGACAAATTGCACTGGTTTGGTGATTGACAACATCATCGGATGGGCATATTCCCGATTTTAAAGGAGTGGAAAGACAAACCCGTGTAAATGAGGCACAGCAAGGGCAGGATATGCCAGTCAATCTTACGCCGGAGACGCATAAGATCTTGCGAGGTGAACTCAGTCACCACACCCTCTGCACGGCCCAGTTACAAGCACGAGCGCAACATCAAGTTCTTTGAGCTCGCTGTGAATATAGTTGTGAGAGGCCGCATCATTCGAATTGCTTTTCTCCATTGACGGCGAATCGGAAAGTTGGCAGGCGTGCGAGGTCTTCTCTACATCTGTCATGGCTTCAGTTCTGATTTATTTCCAGAGGATCGGAGACCAATTAATACGAGACACGACTTTGGAGAGAAATGCAAGAAATAGTGCGGAGCCTTTGGGGGGAAATAGCGGTGTAGAGTCTATCATACTCGGCTGCAGATATTGAAATACATTCAATGTCTTCCGTAAGGTTCCTGGGAGGAAGTAACTCGTGAACTGAATTCTTGCTTCTGAATTCAATGGCTTCAATCGGTTAGTTAGAAGTTGAGTGGCCTGGGCTCAATCTCCAGGTTACTGTAAGCGCCTGCATTTGAACATCGTGCCTCATAAGGACAGTGCCAAACTTGCAGAAGATAACCGGCAAAATGTACGAGAACCGCTTGAGGCGTTTGACTGAGATTCGCTTCAAATTAAAGAGCAGGATGATGCAACGCAACTTGGCGAGTTCCCGTTCCCACACGGACGGAATCAGATAGGAAAAATCGATAATCACGAGCTTACGGATTGCTTGCTCGGAGAAGTGAGGAATCTCGTTACCGCTTATCCGAGTCTACGGCTGTCACTGCTAAGGTGAATTGCAGACTAGCGGCGGACATTTCTGTAGTTCCAGGATTCGAACCGCTTAAGGCGCGACGTGTCCGGCAAGCCCGAATCCCGCAGCGGCGTTCAGCGACATCCTCTTGTTGCATCCCAGTAGAAAGGAAAGACACGTCGTGCTGTTTGAGGGATATAGTAATGCGAAGTAGCTGTGTAGTCAGAAGATATGTTGAAGAGGAGCCCTCGTAGGGGACGTTATAAACCCAGTCCGAGTCATAGACAACGTAGTGTCATGGTTGTCCGTCGCCCTGGCCTAGCGGCGAGCGCCTTAGATAAGTACGGGTTATCTTGAGGCAGCTAGCATGAAACTTGTGACGCGAAATAAGTTTTTTCCTTCTAAGTTAGGCACGGACGCGAGTAGACTGCCGTTGCCATTAGACCAGTATTTATCGAAGTGTGCGGAGAAGAAAGGGAACTGCACGAAGATGGAGAGCTTCGCGAGTGAAAGCAGAGAGTTGTTTGCGACGAGGCGACGAGGCGTAATCCGTGCATCATCTGTCATCACCAACGTTCACGGCATCCGGCCCGGCGTCGACCCGGAAGTTTGGATACGCAATTCCTACCGAAAAATGAAAATAGAGCAAGCTGCAGTGGTTCTTTTCTTCTTGTTAGAATAATGATGGCGGGAATGAAAACACGACAAAAAGCTAACAATTTAGATACAGGGAGCTTGAATTTGTACTGTAGATTATCTGGTCGGCTCGTGGTGTGACATACTCTCCTAGCTATTCAACGGTGTTTAGTGAAAACCGTAGATAATGGTTGTTGCTGCCATAATTCAGGACGGAAGTATTGTGCCGTGTGAACATGCAATATACAGTGGCTACGAATGATCATGTAAAGAGCATGGGTCGGCTTCATTTCGTGTGAGTACGAGAGCGCATACTCATAGTACGCATCGTAGGGACTATAGACATCATGTTAGTCGAGTTTCCGTTCCTTTTAGGAGGCGGTGACTTACACATCATTAGTCCCTTTATATCTTTCACACGTGCTTGCTCAATGCCCTTGCGCATAAGCAGCACGCGAATTGATGACCACACAAGGAGCAGCACACCGAATGCTGCGGGAATCAGCCAATACAATGGTGATAGACGGAATGTGCCTCCAAATACGACATGCAACGGGGGCGTGTAGATAATAAACATTCCGAGACAAGCGCCGCATGCGATGCCTGCAAAGTTGTAATAGTTGCTGATGACCTGCCAGCCAAAGGGGAATTTGAATTTCGCCTTGACAGCGTAGACCTGTTGGTGCGAAGGCGTAAGCGGGATATGGTAGCAAAGAGAAACGTATCCTACATTGAAACATTGCATTATGAACACCGAAAGATAGGCTATGACCTCAGAATTAGGGCGTGATACCGAAATAAACGGCCAAATGGGCTTACCAATAGACTGAGCACGCGCGAGTGCATCAACCTGTTCTGATGCAGTAATTGCGCGGCCGGCATGGTTAATAAAATCGGGTGAGGACTTAGTAAAATAGGTAGTTCCACTAGCAGGGGCTTGTTGGGCCCTTCGTAAATCGGATGGAGAAAACCCATTCTTCAGAAAAACGACGAAGTAAGAAACTAACCTGGTTTAGTGCAAAAAGTCACTGTCAGGGAAGCGATAATATGATACGTAGTTTTCGCTAGGCTTACAGTCCGAGCATCTCTATGACTCCTGCTTCCAAATAAGCGTAGCTCAAAAGCTTCGCGTCCACTAAGGTTTCATCATCTGTGGCTTCGGTGAGGTCCTCCCAGAACGTAGCCGTAAACGGAGCTTTCAAGTTGGTAACCAGCTTGGAAGTTATGCCGGGTTGAATTATTTCCTGGGTCTCCGCGTCACGGCGCAGTGTTTTCGTCCGACGTAGTGCACGCTTCTTCAAACTTAATGTAGAACGCTCGTTAACTGGAACATGTTGTATATGAGGTCTTTCGTAAAAAAAAATCTCTTTCAGAACGGAAGACGTACCGGGCTTCCTTGGAGGCATTCTCATGAGGCCATCCTTCGTCTCAGGAGGGTCCCACGCAAAGGAAAGCTAGAGATAATGGTTTATGACTTAGTTTATGCGTCAGATCAAGGAAATATGCACTTACAGCAACAAAAAGCTCAAACCCGAGGTCTGACATTATAATAAGATAGTAAAATAGTTATACGAGCAAACGTGAATAAAATATGATTTACCGATGACAAGTATCAAAATGGCTGAAATGGGCAAAGGTATGGGCACGACGACGTAAAGTAACTGAGGGATAACCTCAGGGGTCGAATGTGAGATGGTGTATCTGAGAACTATTGAGCTTCGACTTAGTACTTCACGACGTATGTACTCACTGTATAGACCGTTTCAAGTTCACAAAGATCTGACGACCCTCTTGTACTCCACCTAAGGAAATCGTAAGAGACCCTTACAGGTGCAATTCGCCTTCAAATCTACTCACTGACTGTGGATGCAAAATTGTCATCTACGAAACACCATTAATTCCAGTCTACATGGTTAATTAGCAGAAGAGGACGCACCGAGCAGAATCATGTTCGCTGCCTCCTTTGAAACATCTGAACCAGAGATGTTCATTGCAATGCCAAGATCAGCTCTCTTGAGAGCCGGAGAGTCATTTACGCCGTCTCCGGTCCTAGAGATTATTTTATCAAAAGGAAGCGGGAAGCAAGAAAAATGTGACCTTACACTCCCACGATATGTCCAAGTGCTTGCGCTCTTTTAACTATCCCGGAAATTAGTTCTCGGACTTTAGCTCAGTTAGAAGATAACTTACCTATCTCGAGTTTATGTTGAGGTGATGTTCGGGCAAATACGATCTCCGGTTTGGCGAATACTGTTTATAAGTTAGTCAGAGCCTCGGCGTCACATTTAAGTTTGAAGAGCTGACTGCTGTCCCATTGCCAGCCCTGGAGTTTGTCAAGATCATCACCGTGTACAACAACGGCCTGGACTTCATCGTCGTATATTTCGTCGACAGGTCGTCCAGTTTTTGCGCTGAGTGTCTCCTTTGTATCGCCGAGGATGAGGTTGATTTTACGAGCGATAGCCTCTGCAGTCTTGGGATGGTCGCCTAATGATTTACGGGTCGATAGTCAGGAACGATGAGGCGCATAAATAAACCAATTGCAGACCTGTGACCATCATAACTTTTATTCCTGCTAGCCTAAGCTTCCCTATTGCCTCGCGTACCCCATGCTTCGGCGGGTCTTCGAGAGAGATCAATCCTACAAAGCAGTAATCCTCGCTGGGATAATCTGACTTAGAAAACGGGTAATCTACGGCGTATTGGACCTGTGGGAGGAGGTACTGAGCGCAAGCAATCACACGGTGACCTCTTGAAGCCATGTACTGTAAACAGCATTCGTCAATAGCCGAGGTAAGTTAAGAGGTGAATCACTAACGTCATATGCTTTATCGTATGCTTCCCTAAACTCAGGCGTAATGGATTCAAGCTTTCCATCCCTCATATATGTTGTGCACTTTGCGAGCACACGCTCCGGAGCTCCCTTAATATAGGATGCTAGTTGTCCATGTGTGTGAGGTTTATTTACCTATGAATTTGGAAAACTTCAAACTAAGTATACGCTAGAAAAGCACAGGAACTCACGATCACCAAGGCCCACTTATTCGCCGAGTTAAACGGGACCTCGAAGACTTTCGTATGCTTCTGCTGGTGGGAATCATAATCTTGGAGATAGCGGCCTGCGAAGCGCGCCAGGCCTGTCTCTGTGGCATCACCGAGAATTGCGCGCTGTGCAAAAGGAACATCTTGTCTATCGAACTTGACGCGAGAGTTGAGCGCGGCAATATCTATGAGCTCAGTCATTCCCGACGCATCAAGTGCAAAAGGCGATGTTTCCGCATCGTCGTTGTTAGACTGTGGATCGTATTAGATCAATCTTTACAAACGAAGATGAGTATGCTAACGTACTTGGAACGCGCTGTACATCTTTTCGCTGCTCCATAAATTCGTGACCGTCATTTGATTGCGAGTTAGGGTACCGGTTTTGTCTGTCGCCAGTAAAGTAAGAGAGCCTAGAAAAGGCATTAGATAGGCGAGAAGGGAATTAATAATGCAAAAACCGGACATCACTTACCAAGAGTCTCAACACCTTGTAGATCTTTGACGAGCACATTTTGTGCTGCCATTCTTTTCGCTGCTATTGACAACCTTTGAGGAAAGATTTCTACGGTAAGAAGTACGCATACAGCGAGCTGGAGTGTTTTCCGGAATAGCTCACAGGAGAGTGACAACCGAGGGCAACCCTTCCGGGACAAATGCAACAAGGATGGATACGGCAAATGTAACAGTCGCCGCTGCATTTCCCTTGTAAGCGGTAGTAATCCCCACTGCGAAAAAGACTACGGCAAAAATGATGGCGATAGTGGAGACCATAACCACAAAGCGACCGCTGTTTGGGACAGGCAGCGACGAAGATATATAGGTAAGAGGATGAAAAAAGTAGGAGGGCGCGTCGGAAGGACATACATCTCAACACCGAGCGGGCTTTTATTGCCCGTTTCTCCTCCTGTTAGCGCCGCTATCTGACCTGTGAAGACGGTCCAATATTGACGTTAGATAGAGCCGCAGAAGTCTGTTGAGAATTCTCACCAATGAGTGTGTGGTCTCCTGTCCGAACGACAACTGAAAATAATTAACGCTTAGAATAATGATCATATGAACGTGAAGCATGAAGACAACTTACTGCCCCATCCCTCTCCACTGACTACAAGGGTCGAGTTGAATACCTAAGGTACATTACATATATGCATTGGGTTATGTCGGAGTACACATAGACACTCACAAGGTTCTCCGCCTCAACCGCACGGGCGGGCGAGCCATCTGGGAGTGCACGGCGTTCTTGAGGCTCCGATTCACCGGTAAGACTGCTATTATCAACCTTCAAGTCTGTCGCGCTGAAAAGTACCAGGTCTGCCGGCGTTTTGTCCCCCATCCTCTGTACACGAGTGAGACAAAGCCATGAGTGGGTTACGGCACGAGGAACGTACGACCAAAACTATATCCCCTTTAACGATGTCACTCGCGGGGACCGTGAGGAGCGTACTATCGCGAAGAACACGGCAGTTCGGCGGAATCATCGCAAGGAAAGAAGCGAGAATCGCTTCGCTCTTCTGCAGTTGGTAAAATTCTATAAACGCGTTAAGGAAGGCTACCGCGATGAGAATTCCGCCAAGGTATGTATTCTGAAAGTTTGCCTACGCGAAAGAGAGAATTTACAGAGGATCTAAACGCGATGTAGTAGAGCTGCTCACTTTGAAGTCTATTCCAAGAAGAATATATTCGAGTATACCCGCGATGACAAGAAGTATATTGAACATTGTCAGGAAGCAGTCGAGATACTTAGCATGGGAGTTTATCATCAGTAGCGTATTAGGGTATCCATATCCTGTAAGTACCTTGCGCAGTGCACTCTTCTTCTTCGGCGGGGTGAGCACATTCCGCCCGTCCTTGGCAAGTCGAGCCTGAGCCTCCACCTCGGTCAACCCCATTGATTTACCTGCGTCTTTTGAGTCGATGCTTGTCCTAAGTTCATCAGCGAGAGGACCAAATGCCAGTGCATGCTCATAGATGTCGACTTTGTCGAGTTCCCCCGCCTTCGCGTCCTTGCCAGCTCCTCCCGTGGATTTCCCTTTATCACGCGATTCGTCGAGGAGTTCGTAGACCGCCTCCGAAAGCTCTTTATCCTCGAGGGTCATTTCACGACGCATTTCAGGGCCACGTGGACGGTGCATAGACTGGTGTGCATGTTTTTCGCCTGTAGAACCGTGCTCAGGGAATGCGACGGTACGTTGTTGTACAATCTCTTCAATTTCAAATAGCGAAATTGGCTCCTCGCCATCGTTACTATTCATGGTTGCAAAAAGAGCGCAAACGACAAGGTGCAACTGGATTGGTGGGATCAGCGACGTTTGGGGAAAGATGTGAAGTCCTTGGAAGTAGACAAAGGAGAATAGCAGAGGGGGTATGTATCCCAGACTGGTTATCCTCTCCCCGCTAATTTTAAAGCCTGCCTTCTTGCGTTTATCAGCCCGATTCTGCTACAAAGACAGGCAATAAGTGCGCGAAGGAGGGGCGACTATCTCCGTTGCAGACCACGTTCGTTGGATGATTGGGCTCAGTTGTAAGTAATACCGGATGCATTGGAACATGGCTCCTAAGCGGAAGCAAGCGGTGAGTGTGTAGGGAAGCAAACAGCTAAAAGCCCGCACTGAAAACTTCAGCGCCACATCCGCACCAAAAATTGACAGCCTCGAGGGCTTCGGAATTGAGAGGAGATTTACGCCCAAGATCCGTGGTCCCGTGGATTTGCACTGAATGCATACATAAATGAATAGCTCAGCTGTGTGTGGCGGTCACGTACTCCGGCGTAGCACCTGCACAGGGGGGATAAGGATGACCTAGATGGTAAAGCCCAGAGCAGAAGCTGTTAAAGCGGTAAAATCCAGAGGCGAGAAGAGCATTTGAGTGCTTCCAAAGTAACCCCGGTGAATTCGGAAGTCCTGAGGTTCATTGGGTAGAAGGGGGGTCCGACTTTAAAATAAATGTTGATCCAGATTGACAGGAGTCGAAAAACCATCCGACCTAATCTTCGCTTGAGAAATGATTTGTGTACCGACAGCGGATATGCACAAGGATTTCGCAATTCCCTGTATAATGTTTATTATTTTTACAAGAAAAGATAGAAAAACCTCTCCGTTGAAAAGCGCGACATGTCATTAAATGTCGATAGCTTTAGGACGTACTTACGCCCCTGAGCATGTTCCCCGACGCGGAGACATAACGGAACTTGCGTCCCCGGTTGCGCAGCAACCTATTGGCAATACCGAATCCAAACTTCCCAGCTACAGGTTCAGTCTGCCCTACATGCGCAAGGAATTCTCCGACGGTTTGAAGAGTGGACTCGTAAAGATAGACATGCCCCCTTTGGATACGGGGCTGAAATCAGAGCATGCAATCAGATCAACGCACGTACATGCTCACAGTTCGGATATTCGAGTCTCAAACTGGGCAATGCTCGCGGTCACGGCGCCCTCTAGTCTGAGAGGAACAGTAGTGGTCCGTAACTCGAGTGGTCCACTGCTTAAACACATCCCTGCTTCCGTTCATAACGTTCTGTTTTTTGCGTTGCAATTCAAGATACGTACTCTTTTTCTTTAAAATAAAGTGAAACCGAACACGCAGGCACAAGCTGCTGGCGAAGAGGTTGGTACGAGTAGACGTCAAATCTGCGGGATGTCGCAATACACGTGGCTCTGCTCACAACATTCTTTTGGATGTAAGTTCTCACGGGTTTCGCAACGAGGCCCAAATCGGGTAGTTCAATAATGCGAATCGGATGACGTTTAAAATGGTTTACGTTCCGAATATTCTTCCTCTTGAATTAGCAGACAGAACAAATCGAAGACCTCGTATCCCGGACGACCTTGCCCCGCGGTCAAGGCCCTGCCAGCTTTTAGTCCCGGACGACCAGTCTCGTCCTCCCTTTTCCCCCTTTTTTCTTAAAGCACTCAAAATGGACATCGCTCCGAATCCTTCCTGTACGGTCATAAACTCAAGCCCAACTTAGAACAACATATTTCTCACAGCCGTAATCTTTATCAGCGGAGAATCACTCATTTGAAAGGGACCAGCGTCAGGCGCTCAGGCGATAAAGGGCGTTAACGACATGGATCGAATCAAGAATGAAGGACGTAAGGTTACGAAATCCATATTGCTCGTTATTTAGGTTCGCCGCATTTCGGACTGGACTCGTTTCCAACATGTGTGCAATGACAGAATTTTTCTGATGAAGATGTGCGTCCTTCTTTTAGGACGAAGCGGTAACTCCCCGCTATCTTCTGATGAATTTCTGTTCGAACGGCGAGCGGGCGAGCGGAGATGAGTGGCAGGGCACGCGACACTTTTCCTTTAGCCTAGTTTCCTGCTAATCAACCGCACATGCCCGTAGATCAGTCTGTTATCATCTTGAGAAATTCCACTAATTATAGTTTTGGAATGCCTGTGGATAGTCTCGTGAGCAGCTAGATCTCCGCCTTATACCACTCTGCCTCTTATCTGTCCAATATCCAACGGTGTAGGTCTGCAGACCAAAACTTCCTACGTCTGCAGGTTCGCCACTCGCGACACTGTCACATATACTGTGTGTTCAAGTGCGTACTACTCCTGAGGAGCTCTACCGTCTAGGATACCTATCCTACCCGAATCAAGAAGGAGAGACGATCTTGCAATTTCTCAGAAGCATTACGGTAGGCCCGTACCAATCCTTAGATGTTCTACTTGATATTGTCTCCGATCCATAGCGGAGATGGAGGTCTTCTGATTCCTTTCTCAAAAACTCGAGACAGCTAAACGTAAACGGATAATTGGAAGTATGGTAACGTTATGAAGCCGGACTGCGTTTGGAGTGATCCCCAGTTCCAGCTAGTACTCATGATGAATGGCTGATTCTTCCAATTCCACAAGCTCATCACCAGGCGCTCCAAGTTAAACCAGCGCCAGCCAGGTCAGTCTAGAACAGGAACCCGACCACCAGTCTTGGCTCAGCTCTACAAAACTCTGCCTTCACTTCTTCGTTGATATCCGCTAATCGTGTATACTTTCGAAGAGGTTCTCTGGTCTCCGCTTCTTGGGTCTGCTGAGGCGACGAATACGGGGTCAACTGAGGCTTTTGACACTTTGGCGTCTGTAAGTGGTACTGACCCAGAATTATTCCAACATCTGAGGACGATGATCGAATTCTCTTTTTATTATATACAGTAAGCCTTAGTATGATGGCTAGCTAGTGGTTCTAGGGAGCTTCCGAGAAAACTCTAAGACCTTGTAAGGGAGATCTGCTTCCACCTGCCCTTGCCTTTGGACTGTCACTCGGAGACGCCCTGTTTGTCAGCAGTTGTCCCTTCTAAATAGTCTGGCGTTCTCTGCTATCCGAGTCGCTCGACCTTCACTGCTGTTTTTATTTGGGCCGTATTATGTCTGCTATCACTTGCTCTTGGTCTCTGCAGGAGTCACGGTCTATCTCTGTACTGGTCTCTGTGTCATATTTACTTCCTTCTCCCAGTTCGCTCACCTGGGCTTGCTAGGAGACCACTGAGCTTCGTCGGATCCGTACATTCTACTTTCGGGACTTTGTCTTCTACGGTTTTGGGGCCGGCGTTCAACTCCCTTTGGTCTCCATACTGTTCTGCGTTCGTGCTACCTTTCTGATTCGCTGTCCTGCATCTAGTCTCTTGAGTCCAGGGTTTGATAAAGCATCGCGAGATACTCCCCCGGTTTTGTGATCTTCGAGTCTCATCTTTTCTTCGTATGATTGAAAATAGTAAACCGCGAAGCATGCTACTTTGCTTTCATACGCGGAAATATTGCCTTCAGTTTTGTGCGTAAAACACTTTTTCTGGGAAATGCTTTGATGTGATAGTAATAAAGTATGATATATCAGCACCCTAATTTTTATTCATGATATCTGTACTGAAACATGAACAGATTTATGCTTCTCGGGTCAGAAACTTCACTATATGCTAAATGTGACTACACATTTGACAGGCCTTCCAATTTATTCTGCGACCCAGAAACTTTCCGTCACTTGGACTCTGCTTGCCTTTGGTGAACCTTCCAATCTGCGATGCCGGGGTGGCGTTTACAAGAACATAGCTTACAGTACACCTGCAAGAATATATTTTTATGGTTAAAGAGAGCAACGTTTAATAACTACCCGTCTGGGTACGACTCCCCTACAGCTTCCTTTTTTCATTCTTCTAGAGCAACGGCTAGCAGCTCATCAATGTGTTTACGCACAAACTCCCGCATCGTCAGTCTTTCCGGATAGATCGACCTCTCAATTTCCTCTGCATACATCGTGTCACTGTTGGATGGATCGGCCTCGGAGAAGTGACGCATTTTTCCGCCGGCGTCATAGAAGTTGGCTAAAGGGCAAATACGAGAGAAGGTGTGAACAAACGAATTGACAGAAGATAGATAGGCGTACCCATGCTTAGCATTGAAGGAGGGTAGGTGAGATAAGTCGAAGCGAAGAGGACAATTAGTTCAATATACTATAGATTTAAACAAGGTGAGGCGAAAATGATAGTTACTTGGCCCACATCTCCTTCGCACCGTAGACAATTCCACTTAAGTCGCGCGCGCGCATGAAGGCCGCGTCGTCGACCTCGTGCAGCTCTACATAGGACGCTGCATTTGCTCCGGTGCCGACATTCTTTGCACGCTGGACCAGCTCTTCGTTGAGCGCGGCAACGAACATGCGCGGAGTGAAAATGTCGGGGGGTATGTACATGTCCTTAACTGTTAACGGTTTACATTACCGTGAGAATGCAAGAATAAAAGTAATGGAAAGAGGAGCGAGGCCGGATGCATCTCTTCAATAGCAAAGGAGGGTGAAATTGGATTGTATCGTAAAGACGCACCGATCCATTTATGCGGATGCTTGAATGCCGCAAGCGCATATGCGCCAACCTCGTGTACGGAAAAGCCTCCGATGGGGCCGTCAGTGTGGAGGAGTGGCCAGGAGGCGGAGTATGAGGAGACGGCTGTGGGTGCCAGGCCTTCCGTACCAAAGGTATCAATGTCAATGGACAGCTCGGATTTAACTCCTCCAGGGAATGATTCAGTACAGTGTACTGGGTCTTCCCCTTGGGTTGGGATGGAGGTGAATACGGGAGACGAAGATACAAGGGTAGAGCAGGAAGAGTCTGGGCTGGCGGGAGCAGACGCAGGTACAGGAAGTTTCTTGAGTTTGCAGAAATCGAAGAGAATGAAGTTTTCAAAGTAGAACGTTGTGTACAGACTTCTCCCATTGTATACCGGACAGGCGAATTTATTGCAAGAAGAAAGTTTCCGGAAATTAGAAGAGATCGAAGGAGAGCGGACAAGGCTATGAGATTTTTCTTACGAAGTGTGCGGTACGCCGCTTGAGCGGAGGTGTTCGTCAACGCGTGCCTTAGATATCCAGCTCTCGGCATCGCGGTCTGGGTTTGCAGCAACCGTTCTGTGAGACAAGGCGAGAGATGCAAATTGGAGATCAGCGCATGTATGACAAAAACAGTTTCAGAGACTTCGCGCTACGAGGGTTGAGAGTATGAAGAAAGGCGTACGACCAAACAAAATGCTGCACGCCGCACGCTTTGGCAGCATCAACGAGCGCTATGCCGTCGCTTGCCTCCTTTGCACTACTCATGCTTTCCCAGTCTACATATGTTGGCACGACAAGACAAATATTAAATGAACACAACCCACCACTGAGTTGAAAAAATCCGCATACGTACAGTTAGTAAGTCCGAAGACGCCATAAACGCCCGTGAACGCTGTGACAAGGCTTGCAAAATCTGAATAATCCGCAACAACAACCTCTGCGCCACTCGCTGCGAGTTCTAAAAGAGTTTGTCTTCAGTAAATAGTGATTTTGGGAAAGAAGAGTAACGAACCGAGTGCTTTTGCGCCGTCTGGTTTGCGCGTTAGTACGCGTACGCGGAAGGTACCATCTTTGAGGAGAAAGCGGGCGACGCTTCCGCCCTGCAGACCGGTCGCGCCCGTCACGGCGACAATGGATTTACCTGTGACGACCATTTGGTCTGTGTATAAACGCGGGCGACGCTCGACAGGAGAACTTACGGCATTGGACAGGCTTGACCCATGCAGATTTATGCGATTGTTGATAGACCTTCTCAATCTACAACGTCGATGTTGCGTGCAAGATTTGTCGAAAGCCAAGAAACTAAGTTCCCAATGTTGGATAGGACGCAGAATGCCGATCGTGTAATGGGTCTACTGCATGCCTGCTGCATGTACTTTAGGAAGAGTTAATCCTTCGGCGCATGTCCGATTCTCTCTTGAGCCTGCGGGTGCCAGTTCGAACTTCGAAGATGGATGCAACAGAAATTCCAGAAAGACGTACGTTGACAGCTGAGAAAACAAATGCGTGTATTGAGACAGGTGTGCATATGCATACATTCCTACAGAATAGGCCTTTCAAACATTACCAGATAAGTCGGATAGCAGATACACCAAAGTTTGAGGATGCTGTAGCGAATTTATACATGAATGCGCATCGATATTGACAGGAGCACAGTACGTGTGAGCGTACAGAAAGAAGGCAGAAAAAAAGGCAGATATGGTGAGAACTTGTTGATCCCTTGAACATCCATTGTACAATTTTGCATTTTCAATTTTCATACGACGACTTCATCAACCTTCGACCTGTGGATGCAGAATCCCTTTAAAACGACAGTGTCCGGATTTGATCAGCATACCCGCCTATTCAAAGTGCAGTCAAATGGACGAACCGGTGTGACCCATTCCTTGCAGCTACAACACACGCCAGCCCAGTCATAGTTTCCTAGTTTCGCGCCACATTTTTTGTTCGGACATATGATTTTACCGGCAAGTTCGCCTGCTTCTAAGAATGGTTCCATCCATTTCATCTAATCAAGTAAGAGTCAAACTCAATATCAGGTGATTACATAAGGGAAGATAATTGACACGCACCGGTTCGACAAAATACCCTGAACACGCGCTGTTCGCAATGAGCGGTGGGCTTCGTGCTGCCGCTGACAGCAGATCGGTCATTGCTCCCCCCTTTTCTTTCTCTTTTTCCTTCTCTACCCCTCCTGCATCCACGCCAGTAATAGGTGACATTGGCTGCAGTCCACCCACCCCGCCTACACCAGGCGAGCGCAGTGCAGCAAGCTTCGGGTGTGCATTCAGCTGAGCAGCTAGGTCCATTGGGGTCATAAATGATGGAGGGGCAGACGCTGTTGTACCGCGTGTGCGCGATGATGCATCACCATCGCTTCTGATATTCGTACCCACGGGTGTTTCCTTATCTCTTGTATTTACTTGTGCATCAGAATTGGGGTCTTCGTCGTCATCCTCTTCATCATCCAGCGCGCTTGAGTCGTCGAACAACACGCCTTCACGTATTGTGCTCGGCGTTAACATCAGTTCTCTTGTGAGCCCGCTCGGACGTCGAGGTCTGTTATTGGCATTTCCAAATGATGACTTGCGCGAACCTGGACCCGAGCCCGACCCTGATACCGACGTTAAGGGTGTAAGACCCATAAGGTTAGCCGGTCTCCCGCCTGACGGGACATTTTCTGAAAGGCGGCGCATCTGCATCTGCATTTGCAATGGCACAGCAACGCCCACAGGTTCGCCGTTTAGCATCGCGAGAGGCTTCTCGGCTGCACCTGCACCCACAGAACTGCGTCGAGAGACTGCTTGACGTGGAGTCAATGAGGTCATCGCGAGCGAGCCGGAAAGGCTTAGACCAGGCCCCGGGCGAGCAGCATCATACGCATTTGACGATGGTCGACGAGATGCTGCGGGTGAAAAAGCCGGCGTTCGTGCGAGTGCAGAGGCAGGGGTGGCTGGGCCGACTTCTCCATGATCCAGCATATGCTCGCGCGCAGCAAGCTCTATGCGGCACATCTTGCATCGTATGCGGCGACGTGGACCACGAGGAGGAAGAGGTGCGGATAGGTATACGGACCCGCCGGGTGTTGCTGGCTGTGAGTCAGTCGGCGAACGTGGAAAATTGGCGAACATAGAGGTCGAAGTCTCAGTAAGCGTTCCATCTCCATCTATGCGCCAATAGCTTGTTAAGCGTACAGTCATGTTGAAGGTGGACAATACGCACTCATAATTTCGTCGAGTGCACGTTCAAGGTAGTACATTCTCATGACCTTATTTTTTCGAGAAACTTTGTATGAAGCTTGATAGAAGACTTCGAGCTGCGCCAAAAAACCAGCATTAGGGCTGGTCTCATTAGTATGGATCATGTAAAGATTCAAATACTAAGCTCACTCGGTACACGGCCTCGCTTTGACAACCATTTCAAGCGCCGCTTGTGCATCGACCTGTTGTGAGTACATTAAGTACGCAGCGACAATCGTCGCACTCCGGCCTTAAGCTGTCAAATTATATTCCACCTGCAGTAAAGGGCGAAGCACGCACTCATTCCTGCCATACAATGCACCAACACTCCCCGGCCTTGGTCGAGTTCATTTTCGATGAAAGATATACACTGCGGGAAAAAGGCAAGAGCGTCTGCATTTTCCATGTCGTCAAGCTGTATCTGAAAATGCGTGAACGTCTTTTCCCAATTCGTCCGTCAGACATAATTTCGGTTTGCAATCGAAGCAAGAGATAGGGGTCTGCGCACCTCATGAACGGAGACCGACCCACGCATCGCGGACAGTACACTGTATATATTGTGCGCACGTAATGACTCGTGGTCTGCTGCAGCATATATATTGCCGATCCAGAGGTTTGGGATGATCTCGTCCATGTCGTTGTCTTCCCGGGACGCCATTTGCGCGTTGCATGCCAGTGCGCACGTCCGTGGAGGTCTGTGGAGTCAGACAAACTCTTGAGTTAATTAGTGTCCTACGACAAGAACAATTGTGTCTGAATTTTAGGAAAGAGGATTGTGGGCAAAGGCGACGGCGTACAGCTGGGGGAGATCGGAAGACCATCGTCACAAACAGTCACACCTCAGATACAGAACGCATATAGTCACACGTCGAACCCAGTGCGCTTTATCTGGAACTTTCGAAACAGCATACAGAAATGAAAAAATACCGAGTTGCTGCGAAAAATGTGCTTACTTTGAGACTAATGGCGTTCCATTCACCTTGTAACGGGATATTCGAAACTTTGAATAGGACGTGACCTAACTCTCCTTCGGACTGCAACTAGGTGCAACCACTGACGAACAGGTTAGAACCGATCTTCACTAGTTAACCCGATACCATCACACATGAAGGCCTTGGCAGTTAATTTGAAATGACCCAACTTACGGGTCAACAAGTACCCTTGTACAAGTCGCAGGGCGTAGCTCCTGACCACAAGGAGGCTGGCATTCTCGCGGCTTCTTCCGGAGAGGTACTTTTACCTCGCATTCTAAAGCTAATACACCTCATATCCCGTCGCTGCAGCGCGGCCACCTCTCCGCGCGACTTCGCGACTTCTGTAACTGTATACACCATTTCGTCCTGCCACAGGGCGTTTACCCTCATGGGCAAATATATCCGCGCCGTTTAGGGCCGGCTCACTCGCATCGTGTGTCCGAACGTCCCGGACTTAGAATACAGTAGTACTGCAATCACCAGTATCACTTTCCGCTGCCTGCAACGAATTTCCCTCGAAGAGAAGACATTTATAATGATTTATGAAAAAGTCAGGTCCTTTGTCCCCTTTGGATATCCCAGGTCACAGGATACCCGGGGCTGGTACTTCTGTCTGGTGGGCCCGCAGCACCTCGAGGCGCCCATGCGTCGAGACTGGACTTATAGTTCGGGGCAAGGCGGCGAAGAATGTACTCACTTCTTCGAAAAAAACGCGGTTCAGTGTCGGAAGTAGCGTGGCGGCCTGTATCGTACTCGTAATGCTTTCGGTACTTATGAGGCCGACCGATAGATGCCAGTGAAGGCGAGTGTAATAATGGTTCTCGAGGGTGTAACTCTAGCCTCACACTCTCTCCCAAAGTTCAGCAGACTACAGGCGCTTAATTGTATAAGCTTTCGGTCACAAGTCCGCACATTCAGCGCTGGCCTGTTACCATCGTACCCCTCGAGGAAGTGGTCCCCTCCGGCATTTAAGGAGGTCAACCCATCTGTGGATGCCTATAACCCACTAACGCAACGAAAGCGACGACTACCATCTAACCCATCCTCCTCGGATACATCAAAAGTTATGGACAATCGAGGACGCGGCCGCGGTCGTGGTGATCGTGGTCAGGGCAGAGCCAGGGGAGTATCTCCTGGACAGCGAGGTGGTCCACCGGCGTACAGTGGACGGGGGGAGTCACCCTCAGGCCCGGGTCGGGGCTCCTTTTCGGGTCCTGGTTTTGGGCGTGGTCGTGGGGGTGGTACTGTACAAATCTTCGAGTCAGGCAAGCCAGCGCAACCTGATAACCAGCTGTCCGACAAGGAGTTGGGCGCACTCGTCGCTCGCTTCAAATCCCTCACGACGTCCGTCCCCGACCGCGTTATGCGCCCGGGATTTGGCAAGCGTGGCACTCCAATCACGCTGCGCGCAAACTTCTTTGCGCTCAAGTACCCCAAGAACGTCGTCTTGTAT